>JAZHEH010002345.1:307500-1527478 GCA_036589455.1 Ateles fusciceps | reverse complement strand
GACTGCACTTGACCAGTACTTATTGGCTATCATAACCTGTTTGTTAATCATGTAATCTCTTAAAAGATTTTTGTTTACCTGAGGGACATATTGAACCTATTTTTGCCAACAGTGCCCCTTGCCTCCAGGCTCTATGTGTTCTGAGACTCCTTCACAAGAGACCACCATATTGAGCACAGGATGAAAGCCTACATGAATGCACAGTCATGTGGCCACTCATCCTGGGGACAACATGAAGTGTCATGTAGACTACACTCAGGCATTCCAAGCATTAGAAATGGGCATCAAAAATGGCAAATTGCTGAGGTAAGGAAAGGCTTGTCAGTGAGACATCTGGGAACCCCAGCTGGCAGTTCGGACCACTTTGGTCAGGCCTGGAGACATCCAGCACCAGTGAGACCTAGGTGGTGCATGGCAAAAGCCCATGACCTTCTATGGCCTGGGTTTCATGAAGATTCAAGGGGATGCCCTGGACCCGTCATGGTCTAGCTTGGCTCAAGGGGACACTCATGACTTCCTGGACTTTGGTCTATGTTTCTGTTGTTGGATTATCTCAGCAACTGGGGAGCCACCTCCTTTACTCTCACTGAAATATCTGTAGGGTGTATACTAAAAACTAGAATATTCTTAGATTGTATACATTAAGATATAATAAAAAATGGGCAAAGAACAAAACCCTTGTTTCCATACTCACCACTTAAGACTTAGGGTTTTCTTTTCCATCACTGAGTCTTTCCCTTTCCTCTTATTCTTCCACTTACTTATACATCTCCAAAACAATTTCCCTCAACCACTGTGAATTTGCTCCCTTCAGCTGACTTCTCAGTTTATCCTGATAGGTGACAAGCAGAGGTGGGAGGAATCCAAAGTCCACACAGAGTAGATCTAGGTCACTGTGGCTCTCCCTGGCCAGGAGGCTTGTTAGGGTAGCAGGGGTTAAGGCCAGGCCATGCAAGGTCTCTTGTAGAAGATCCTCATTTTCCCTACAAGTAACAACCGTCCTATTATGTTCACGCTTCTTTGCATTTCACCTACAAGTGACCACCATCCTATTATGTATATGCTTTCTTTGCACTTCTTTGCACTTGAATTATGTTCCTCCATGAAAATCTATCTAGCTTTTTGGACCTTTAGTGTTCATAGGCTTTTGTCTGCTTTCTTTATATCTCTGACCCCTAAGTCTGACAATAACTGTCCTGAAGGTTTTTTCTGCTGTGTGTGTCAGGGTCCCTCTGCCTTCAACTGGGGTGCAGGGAGTTTTGTCTTTACACAGAAAAAAACTTTAATTGCTAGGTCAAACACATTTTCTGCCAAATTCCTTTTATGGTACCTAGAAAGCCTAATGAATATAGCATTTCCACCTTCTAAGATGTTATTTTAAGGCCAAAATTAAACTGTAAATGACACATATATAAAGCTGGCCATTACTAACCAGAAAAAAAAGATAAATAAATGCTCTATAATTAGGTTTGTTCAACACAGCATAGTCCCAAACAATACTGCTTTACAATAAGACCTTTTAATAAAAAGAAAGAGGATGATCAGATGCCCCCAAGGGCCCATGAGAACCTTACATTATTCTTCCCTTCCACCAAGCAGCTCTATAATAAGACAAGTTCTTTAAAGGCCAATACGAAATATATTATGCCCATGTTATTCAAAAGAGTTTGGGAAAGCTAACATAATTAATGACTCTATATGAAGAAGTATGCCTCTCAATAACTTTCCTTCCTTAAAATCTAGTCCAGGGCTACTCTTCAAACCTCTCAAGCGTCTACTCCTTCTAGTAGTCCTTCCTCACTTGACACACAGTCCTCTGCACTCCTTTTATGTAAGTTTGTTCACCAAACACTTCCTAAAGGTTCCATTCCCATTTTACCAACTTGCAGTTGGGTAACCTATAGCTGACCTTAAAAAAAAAAAAAACTTGCTCTATCTCTTTCAGGAAGGTAACAAACAGAGAAACAGACCAAATCCTCTTAGAGACCTACTTCATTACTTCACTACTCAGTCTGTCCCAGAAATTAGGGAAAAGTCACAAAGTCACAAAAACCTAGCCATGTGTCCTCAAACACCAAAAAATGAACTATTATATACCTTTTGGGGTCTTCAATAAAGAAGACAGTGAAAAAGGCACGTGAAGATCAAAAGGAGGAAAAGAGAGACAAAAGACAGGCCCAATTGTTGGCCCTCACTATGGGAAACTGCCACCTCCTGGTCATCCTGGGTGGAACCCAAAGGGCTATGGTCAAATTTATAAAAGGTCTGAACACTGGAGCCAAATAAGTAACAAGAGCCTTCAAGCCCACAAACCCTATGGAGCCCATCATCGATGTGGCAAAGAAGGGCACTGGAAAAAGCACCAACCCCAACTCCAAAGGGTAGGATGGGACTTCTAATTCTTTATTGCCCCCAGCCAAGACTAAAGAGGCCCAAGGCAAGCAATGGCTGCCATGTGGCAATCTGTCCCAATCACAGCAGCAAAGCCTTGGGTGACCCTGGATATGACAGATAAAAATATCACTTTCCTTTTAAACATCGGGGCTGGCTTGTCATTCCTCACTTGCTGCCCTGGACCTTTGTCTGCCAAACACTGCACTGTTATCAGTGTTAATAGCAAACCCCAAACTAGTATTGTCACTCTACCCCACAGCTGACCAACTTCCACTGCAGTAAAACTTAGGGGTGTGGGACCTTGGATGCAATTTTCAAAAATTGAAAAAAAAAATTATTTCTTTTAAGTCATCCCAGAAACCCACAACACAGACTCCAAGTGAGTCCTGAAAAGCACTGGAGAATCTAAAGCTCTTGTCCAAGAAACAGCAAAGACCCAGAATATCAAATAATTAATATTGCCTCAGCATAAGCTTTATTCAAGGAAACAACTTGCAATGAGACTGTCTTAAAAGCTAAGTAATATTTTGATTTTTCTCTTATTTACTCTCTGCACTTTAGGCACTCTTAACTAGCTTACTAAAATTAATTCAGCCTTTCTGGCTGCACAACTACCAGAAGTTGAAAATATACCAAATCTGGGCCTCAAGAAGACTGGGCCAAGATTCTTATACACCTCCTGGAACAATGTCATTGACCCACAGTATGAGACTATCTGGGTAAATAAACAATAAAAGAGACTTCCTTGGATCTGCCTATGGCCAGTTTAAACCCCCACTTTTAACTATTAATAATAACTCCACTTTGCCAAAGGGAAAATTGCTTTCTTACCTCGCTTTTACCCAGAGCAATTCTCCTCCTGCCTTTCCAACAATCATGACAGTTCCACTATTTTCATAGAAAAACTCCAAGAGAGATCGCCGTCACCCAACCTTTGTCACTGATTCATCTATGCTCCTTATAATGGGACCCTAAAAAGGGAACCTTATTTTAAAACTTACTGACACCATCCAACTCTATCATCCTCTAATTCGTCCAGTGACCACCAGATTTTCATTACTTTTACAACTGTAATGCAAAACACTTCTGCAGCAAAAATTTTACCATCATATGGAATTTGGGGGGGGGTGGTCAATCTTTGCCATCTACAATTCCCTGTACTGTGTAAGGGACAATGGTCCATTACTTAAATTTTCCCTTATTTAACTTCACATGGGCTAACACATCTCTCTTGCCCATGGACCAACATCACATGATCCACCTCCAAGTAGGACCCCTTGTTTTCTTGAGTTTAGTGACATCCTCTTTATTAGGATTAGCAGAGGGAAGCTATGGGAAGCAACGCCTTGGGAATCCACTGTCTCAAAAAAACAAGAATGGTCCTTCAACAAATGTCAGAGGACCTCACTAGAGGTGCAACAACAGCTGGGCTCTCTGGCTGCTGTAGTCTTGCAAAACCAAAGAGCCTTAGATCTTCTCACAGCCAGAAAAGGAGAAACATGTTTGTATCTTTAAAAAAAAAAGAATAAAAAGTGTCACATTTATATCAATCAGTCCAGTTTCTTCCAAGAAAATATTTAAAATATAATTAACCAGGCAGATAAAATTCAATCTTTCAATACTTCCACGGGAACTTGGAAGCAATGGCTATAGCCTGATTGCTCCTTTTAATAGTGCCCATTATTACCACACTTTTAGCTTTAACTTTTGATCCAACTTTGTTTAAAATACTAACTGATTTCTTGCTGTCTCACCTATGGCAACTCCAGGTCTACCCGATAGTTTTGGAAGGCTTCCAAACTTTGGCTGCTAATAAGCTGTCTCATATCTCACCCACCAGTTCCACAAAAGGCCTACCTCTTTGGAACAGGCAGGAAGAGACTTCAGGGCTCAGGCCAGGCAGGAACAATGTCCCAGTCAGCAGGAAGCAATTCAAGAAGAAACAACCTAACCTGTCAAACTCTGATATGATTATAAGCCCTAAAATCCCTTAGTGGGGAATTGAGACAGGACAGGTAGTTGAGGATGTGACCATGTCCTTGGGATGTGGCAACCGTAGTAACTGTACAGCAATGTGATACGCCCCAGTATTGGCACTGTAGTCCAGCTCATTCAAGCAAAGCTATCTCTGGTAGGGAATTTCCCCTGTAGGGAGGACGTGCACTTTGATTTACCTGTCCCCATTACAAGAGGGGGAGAGATAGCTGGAGATGAGGGGGATTGAGGAGGGATAACACTAGGAGAAATACCTAATGTAGATGATGGGGGGGATGGATGCAGCAAACCACCATGGCATGTGTATAGCTGTGTAACAAACCTGCATGATCTTCACTTGTACCCCAGAACTTAGAGTATATATCAAAAACAACAACAACAACAACAACAACAAAGAACCCTGGGTGGAGATTTAAGATGCTAATGAGACATGCCATGTATGAACAAGCATGTACAGCTAGTATGAATTTGCCTCCAGAGGGCCACCCAGAATATGCCTACTAGTAACACATTTCCACCCCCTTCTGAATAATCATGTAAGGCTCCCATAAACGGAGTCTGCCTAGTGTCAGTCTCTGCTGTCTCATCTCTATGAGCAGCCCGCCCTGAATCCTCTCTCAGGGTATACTGTCTTTCTGCACCTAACTTTCAAAAGATTACTTTTCCTTTGCAAAAAATTCTTCCATTGCTGTGTGTCTTTTGTTTAAATTCTTGTAAACTAAGAAGACAAGAACCGAAGCTTCACAGCAGCAGTCAACATCCCTATGTTGCCCAGGTTGGTCTCGAACTCTTGGGCTCAAGGGATCCTCCCACCTCAGCCTCCCAGAATGCTGGGATTATAGGCCTCAGCCACCAAGACCAGCCAGAGACATTTTTAAAAATACAGGTGTCTTCAGGAGATTGTAAAAAAACAAGACATAGTCAGCTGTTCTCATCTAAAAGTGGTCTCCCCATCTTAGTCTCGTTCTTCTCCCATCAGCATACTAGTCACTTACAAGGGATCATGAGACTCTTTCCTGTTTACCCTAAACACAGTGCTCCAACACCATGCTTCATTAAACCACAACTAATGTACAATATTTGTTGTTAACATCATAATCTATTTGTCACCCTTACTGTGAACTTGGTTTTCAGCACTGTAGCTGAGAAAAGATTTAAGATATGAGAACTGAGGGCACAGCAGGAGAGTGGAGGACAGAATGGAGTCTGCAGGTATCTGTCACAGGCAGACAGAAAGCACAGTGGGCTCCAAATCAAAAGGCTGGGAAAGAGAGGCAACTCTGACATAAATCTGACAATGGAGTTTTCCTGTTTCCATCCTCCTGAAGGTTTGCTGTTTTTCATAGGATGAAGTCCAAACTACTTAAACTGACATTACGTTCAAGGTCTGTGTAATCTGGCCATGGGCTACTTACCCAGCCGTTCAACTTCAGCAGCCACCACTGTGCCTTTCTCCCACATGCAATCTGTCTTCTCATCACTGGGCTACTTGATTGCTCCATAACATTCTGTGTATGCCTATGTTTCTGAGATTTAGGAAGACCCCTATCAAGATATCCTGCCCCTTCCCTGCCCTCACCCCCACCCTAACTCATTCTAGTCTCTGCCTTTTAGCCTACTATTAGTCTACTAATTATTTAAGGCTTAGCCCAGATATTCAGAGGCCGTCATAGCATGCATTTCCTCCTCTGATTTGCCATAGTAATTTTCTCATTTCTCTAGTTTGAAAACCTTCATGTTGTATAATGGTTACCCATTTGTTTGTCCCTAGTTCAGGGAACATAACTAGCTCTGGATCTCCAGAACCTAGTATTGCCCATAGTACTAAACATGACTTTGAATAAAAATTGTCAGTTTTACCCAGAGGAGACTCCATTTTCATAGTAGCAAATGCTTTATCAGTGACAAGAAAATATTTGATTTCTAATATAATAAGTGGACCCTTACCCCCTCATAGACAGGCTGTGCTTTGCTAGTAGAGTTGCAGAATAAAAATTAAAATTAGGCTTTCCACTTGTGGTCTATTGTAAGACATCACAAGTGGGCATGTTAGCTTTTATAAATAATGAAATCATGTGTAGCAAAGATATCTGAAATATAGCAGCGAATAGAGCAAATGATATTCCATTTTAAGATAGGACTGTCATCTAAAAACATTGATTTCAGAAAGAAATGAGGTAGTCATTCAACAAGGTAAATTTATAGATCTGGCGGATTATACGATGTTTCCTGGTCCAGAAAGGCATCAAGTAACAATTCAGGAGGATAATTTGGTTTGGGTTTGATTACATTTGTTTGTTTATTTCTTTTTACTAAGAATGGTTGTTTAAGATTGGAAACTATTTTATCCTCTACACTTTTCTTCACTCTCAGTATGAATCTGCAGCATCATAGCGTCTTGTATATAATAGGTACCTAGTAAGTATTTGCTGGCGAGGTGCATACTGGGGTGTATCACATTGCTGTATGGTCACCACGGTTGCCGCATCCCAAGGACATGGTCACTTCCTTGACTACCTGTCCTGCCTCAATTCCCCACTAAGGGATTTTAGGGCTTATAATCATATCAGAGGTTGAGGGGTTAAAATTGAGTAAATAAATGTTTACATTAACTTAAATGTGATCTTTCAAAAAATCATAATACAGTATTCTTTAGAATTTATCCTGGAGCATAATTCCAGATTACAGCCATAGACTCAATATATTAGTCTGTTCTCATGTTGCTAATAAAGACATATCCAAGACTGGGTAATTTTTAAAGGAAAGAGGTTTTGTGGACTCACAGTTCCACATAGCTGGGGAGGCCTCACAATCATGGTGGAAGTCAAAGGAGGAGTAAAGTCACATCTTACATGGCAGCAGGCAAGAGAGCATATGCAGGGAAACTCCCCTTTATAAAAGCATCAGATCTCATGAGACTTATTCACTATCACGAGAACAGTATGGGGGAAATAGCCCCCATGGTTCAGCTATCTCCACCTGACCCCATCCTTGACACATGGGGATTATTACAATTCAAGATGAAATTTGGGTGTGGACACAGCCAAACCATATCACCCAACATACAATTTCTAACAGGATTCCTTTTCACACACATACAGTCATTAGCTCCTCTAAAGTGTATTAAGTGCCTAATCACAAACCAAACTCAGTCTACTTTTATTTATCTTTTTCTCAGAGATTACTCTGTGGTAGAATACCTATACATCATGATCCGTTATTATTAATTTTATGTTTTCAATGTTCATTTCTTTCAACAAAATTATATTTAATCATCTGAAGATATTTATAGTCTGCAATACTGAAAATGCCTGTGTCTTAGTTTGTTCAGACTGCTATAAGAAAACATTGTAATTTGGTGGCTTATCAACAGCAGGCTTATTTCTCAGAGCTCTGGAAACTGGGAAATTCAAGACCAGGACATCACTGGGTTCCGTGTCTGTCTAGGGCTTGCTTTCTAGATAACAGATGGTGCCTTCTAGCTATTCTTCATATGGGGCTAGCCAGGTCTCTGAATCTTTTATAAGGGCACTAATCTAACATATGAGGACTCCACCCTCATGATCTAATCATGCCCTAAAGGTCTTACCTTCTAATAATACAGTCAGTTCTCTGTGTCAACACTGGGAGGCATTGGTTCAAGGCCCCTCCCTGCCCGCCATACATAACAAATCTGCACATGCGCAAGTCTTTTTTATAAAGTGGTGATAGTAGAGTCAGCTCTCCTGTATTTGCAGGTTTCTGTCCACATTTGGTTGCATCCAAGGATGAAAACCTATGAATACAGAGGGCCAACTGTAACTACGACCTTGAAGGTTGAGATTTCAACATGTAAATTTTGGTGTGAAAACAAACATTCAGACCACAGCAGCCTGATTCTGAATTGAGAATTAGGTTGAATTCATATGCATAAAAGAGAAAAGGATCTGACAGAAATAGAAAGAAATAAATTAGAAAAAAACAAACATGTGGCTTGAGAAATATGCTAGAATATAAACAGTTGTCATTGAGTTATGATATTAGGTCAATTTTTTTCTCAGGCTTTTTGTTTCTTCCTTCTAAATTTTTTAAAATGGACATGAATTTTATAATCATAAAATATTAACATCTTAAAATTAATTTTAATTTACTCAGAGCAAGTCCATCTTGAGATGAATTCAACATGAAGTGGGAGTAAAACGGACACACTTTGCAAGCCCTTGTCTCCCTTCATAGCAGAGCCTTCCCACCCAAGTGTGCTCCAAAATAATTCACTGCCTTGTGTGAGATCCAGATAATCTCCTACAACCTGTATCACCACTGGGACATGACTCAGCTGTCACATAGACCTTTGTAAAGTTCAGACTAAATTTCTGTCTTAGATTTTACTAATCTAGGATTACTCTTACTAAAGACCATTTGGACAAATCATTGTGTCTCATAATTAACATCTCCCCTTCCTAAAATTAAGCAGATTGAACATAATCCATACTACAATCTGAGCTGGCTAACCACTTGCTCCCATGTGCATTTCTGAAAGTGATACTCTAATTTATGTTGCCATATGCTATTAGAACTCTGTTGTACCCTTCTAGAAGTTGCTACTACAATTCTCAGAAAAAGGAAAAGGAATTTCCAAAAAGGGTTTATATCAAAAGATTCCTATTATCTCAAAAGAAATGAGGCATTGCTTTTTCCTGTCCTGATTATGATACATCCTCTGAGGAATCTTATGACCTTTCAGTTTGGTACAAGGATATGGGTAGAACCCATATTCCTATTGGAGATTTTTATAAATCTAGAGTAGTTTTCTTTTTTTTTTTTTTTAACTCAGCTCGAGACTGAGTAGTGACTTTTGGAAATGATTAGAAAGACCACAATTGCTCTCTCTCACTTTCCTGTTGCCATGTAGGAAGGCTGCTTTCAGAAGGCAGGCATCTCAAAGCCAAAAACAAAATCAGAAAATTGTTGTTTTGGTAACTTGCTAAATAATTTTGAAACTCATTTTGTATGTAGCTGAATAATACAACCAAGGAACAACTATCACTTATATTTCCTGCAAGCCTTGTTCTCTGTAGAATACAAAAATACTGCCAAGTGTGAAACTGTTACAAGATGCACAAAATAAAAATAGAAAAGTTAAAGCACACCTCTGAGACTTGATTTTGGCATTTATTAAGATACTTGGAAAATCTTCTATGTAATAAAAATAAAGAAGCATATCTGATTAGCCTCCCTTGGGAGATTCTTAACTTAAAAAGATATTGAGTTATTGATTCTGGACTGTTTTGATTTTTTTAACCTATAATAATCACTTCATTAAAGAGCTAAAACTTCACATAAAATTTGATATTTGTTGGTAACTATTATGCATTTGAGGCTGGTAATTCAGATTTGATTTTGTGGACTATTCAAGAAACTGCAGCATGCCCTCTTCCTTCTTTCCCTGATGATAGAATACATCAATAGATTTCTTTCCAATGATCATAGATCAGGGAGGAGTGTTCTTTTTTGTTTTCATTTTATCAACCAAACACCTCTTGGAAGGTCAAGACCAGACAATGTCATGAGTTACTAGTATGACTAAGATCAGGCATTGGCAATCAGAGAGAGGCCTTGTGGACCAAATTCAGCTATGAACTTTATTTGTATGACCTGTAAACCAGTATTAGCTGTATATTTTTAAGTGACTTAAAAAATCAAAATAATATTTTGTGACACAAGAAACTTACATGATACTAAAAGTTTACTGTCCATAAATAATGCTTTTTAGAATATACCCATTCACACTTGTTTATATTATTAGCTATGACTGATTCTTCAATACAGTAAGAAAGTTGACTAGTTACAAGAGAGATCTTGTGGCCCTGAAGCCTGAAATAGTTATCATTTCGCCTGCTATGGACTGAATTGTGTCCCTCCTAAATTCATATATTGAGCCCCTAACCCTCAATGTAACCGTATTTTAAGATAGGGCCTTTAAGGCGGTAATTAAGGTTAAATGAGGTCATGAGGGTGAGGTCCTAATCCAATAGACCTGCTGTTCCTAAAAGAAGAGGAAGAGGCGCCTGGAGTGCATCCTACAGGGGAAAGGCCATATGAGGATGTAGGAAGAAGTCAGTCATCTGAAAGCCAAAAAGAGAAGCCTCAGGAGAAACCAGACCTTTAGGCACCTTGATCTTGGAATCCCAGCCTCCAGAATGGTGAGAAAATAAATTTTTGTTGTTTAGGTTACCCAGGTTAACCTAAACAATTTGTTATAACAGCCAAGCTAACTAATACATGATGGTTAGCCAAGCCAAATAATACATGATGGTTTGTATTTTGTTGTTTAGGGTACCCAGGTTGTGGTATTTTGTTATGACAGCTAAGTTAACTAATACTAATATGGTTTGGCCCTGTGTCCCCATTCAAGTCTCTTCTCAAATTGCAATCCCCACGTGTGGAGGGAGGGGACCTGGAGTGAGGTGATTGGATCATGGGGGTGGTTTCCCCCATGCTGTTCTCAGGATAGTGAGTGAGTTTGCATGAATGCTGATGGTTTAAAAGTGTGGTACTGCCCCCTCACTCTCTCCCTCCTGCTGCCATGTAGGATGTGCCTTGCTTCCCCTTCACCTTCCATGATTGTATGTTTCCTGAGGCCTCCCCAGCCATGTGGAACTGTGAGTTAATTAAACCTCTGTTGTTTACAAATTACCAAGTCTCAAGTAGTTCTTTATAGCAGCATAAAAACAGACTTATACACATGGCCTTATACAAAATGCATCCCAATCCCTGATCAAGATAAATGATACAAAATGTTTTTGTTTATTGATTTATTTATTTATTTTTGAGACAGAGTCTCTCTCTGTCGCCAGGGCTGGAGTGCAGTGGTGCAATCTCAGCTCACTGCAAACTCCGCTTTCCAGGTTCAAGTGATTCTCCTGCCTCAGCCTCCCAAGTAGCTGGGATTACAGGCACCCGCCACTATGCCCAGCTAATTTTTTTCTGTATTTTTAATAGAGACAGGGTTTAACCATGTTGACTAGGCTGGTCTCAGACTCCTGACCTAGTGATTCACCCGACTCGGCCTCCCAAAGTGCTGGGATTACAGGCTTGAGCCACTGTGCCTGGCCCAAAACTTTTAAAATTACAAGCTAAATCTAAAGGCGTGAGGAACTTGCAGTATTTATCTGGTACTATACAATCCAAAGCAGGAATCTTATCAACCCAAGGAGAGAAAAAAGATAAATACAAGGAAAATGCCATTCTTCTAGCACCCTATTATAGAAATAACATGTGGGAGAAAGGGGCTTCTATAATTAGGAAGTTACTTTGCATCTCAAGTCTGGGTTAAGCCTTTTATCTATTTTTCCAATGTAGTTGCTCTGCAAATATATGTGGGTCTCTTTCTCTGTGTGCCTGTTAACTAGAGATTTGTTTGTTATTTTTTTAGCTAAAATAACAGGCAGTCTGCTGAGTAGGAGATTTACAGTGCTTTCTCAATTATTTTTCTTCTGCTCATCTAAAAAATAGTTTTTGAATTATTTTGGTTCTTCTGAATTTCTTAAAGCTATGTTTGGTTAAAAACAAAAACAAAATTGAATTTCAGATGGTTTCATTTTGTTGTGTACCACATGCAATATTTTACTTTTTCTTTCTTCTTCAGGAAATATTTTATCTGAGGCAGAAAGACTTAGAAATGTAGCCCAGAGCTGGCTGTTAAAAAATCAAACCTAAGCAGCTCCCTTTTCAGTTCTTGAGTGCTCTCAAGAAGCAGAAACCTCAGGAAGTTTCAGGATGACAAAGAAATCAGAAACTCTGTCTGTGGCTAAGTCTGCTTTATGTTGTTGTTGTTTTATTTTTTAAAGGAACTTCTAAATGAATTCCTCTATAATGTATATTGGTGACTGGATTATTCATATAGAAAACAGGGAATCTATAGTGCACAGAATCATACAGAATATCAGGAGTTAGAAACAACCTTGGTAATCACCCAGTCTAGTTCATCCTCATAAGTTTTCAGATGAGGAACAATTTTAAATGCTTTGATCTATGTCATTATCAGTCAGCCTACCTAGGTGAGGTGACATGCAGTAAAAACCAAATCCCAAATCTCAGTATTAACAAACCAAAAAGTAATTTCTTTCTCAGTCTTCACGCCCAAGTGGGAAGGTAGATGTGATGGTTAATACTATCAACTAGATTGGATTGAAGGATACAAAGTACTGATCCTGGGTGTGTCTGTGAGGGTTTTGCCAAAAGAGATTAACATTTAAGTCCGCCTGGCCCCCTTAATTCCGTAGGCACAATCTCATCAGCTGCCAGAGAATATCAAGCAGGCAGAAAAATGTAAAAAGGAGAGACTGGCCTAGCCTTCCAGGATACATCTTTCTCCCATGCTGGATGCTTCCTGCCCTCAAATATCAGACTCCAGGTTCTTCAGTTTTGAGACTGGGACTGACTCCCCCCTCCTCAAGCTTGCAGACAGCTTATTGTGGGACCTTGTGATCATGTAAGTTAATATTTAATAACCCCCCCAAATTATAACATATATAATGTATATAAATTATATTAAATTTATGATTATATAACATATTAATTATAATATATAATTTTATGTAATATAATATATATTAGAATATATAATTAATAAAAATATATAAAAATTATATTATGTATATGATTTTTATATATTAATTATATAATAATATATATTATATTATATATATAATTAGTAAGAGATATATATCCTATTACTTCTGTCCCTCTAGGGAACCCTGACTAATACAGTAGAGGAGTGCTGTGTGCAGAGCAGAGGGATAAGTGCTCTGTGCACCATATTCCCTAGGGCAGAGGCTCTATCTCAACACAAGCTTCCATGAGCACCACAGCAGAGAAAACAGAGCACTATCTTGCACCACTATTTAAATGATCTCTCCAAAGAGTAAAATGCTACTTCCTCTCGTATCAGTAGTCAATGCAAGTTACAAGACTACATGAGGAATACAAAGGGAACAAGAACATGTCATCCTACTGTGCCCAGAGAGACAACTAGAATACTTGTGAAGAGTCTCAACACCTGCCACAAACTCCAGGGTTTCTTGATTGTCACTTGTTGTAACTAAACTTACAGCTACCAGATTATATCTTCTCCCCGAACAAAGACAGACACTGTTTCCAATAAGATACTTTAAAAATGATTTTTTCTACCTGATGTATTTGCCGCCTGCACAGAAACAGCAGATGAGGTATAAGTTAGTAGAGGAGGAGGATTCCCCCTCCATATATATATAGTGTATGAGCATTATTTAGAAAGTGACAAACAAGAAACCCTGGAGTTTGTGGCAGATGCTGAGATTCTTCACAAGTATTCTATTTGTCTCTCTGGGTGCAGTAAGATGACATGTCCTTTTCATGATGACATGAGTAAAATAAAACTCTCTACTCTCCTTTTTATATAAAAAGGAGAGTTTTATTTTACTCATTTTTAAATAATTGCACAGAAAAAAGCAGAGAATCCTACCTACTTTTGTTTCTTTCTTTGAACATTCGGTCTTTTTTTTTTTTTAAAGATGGGGTTTCACCCTGATGGCCAGGCTGGTCTTGAACCCCTGACCTAAGGTGATCCACCCACCTCGGCCTCCCAAAGTGCTAGGATTACAGGCATGAGCCACTGCGCCCGGCCTTTCAGTCTTAATCATGAAAGAAATCTCCAAAAATTAAAGCTTTCATCTAGTAGCCTCACAAAAGCATTGTCAACGGCAATACACAATCTAGCTACATGACCTACCACTTGAGATTTTAGGAATGTAAGGATTCAAAGTTAGATGGGTCAAAGCCATAAAATAGACAACATATGATGCTGATAACATAAAGGTACTTTCTTAAGGAAATAGAAGACACTTGCTCACACTCCAGCTTCCCGGGTGGTAGGGGAATGTAACTCTTATATGCATGATGGGTCTGACAAAGAACATACAAATAGTTACATTAATTGTGAAATACCATATAAGTTTTATTAGTATGCAATTATGTGAAAATTCTAACTTTTAAAATTAAATCAGAAAATTAAAACAAACAGAAGTGGTGAGAGCTAAGTTGGCCACCAGTGTTCAAGGTCAAGAAAAATGTGTCCTCTTCCAAAATTATGATGTGTTTCATTATCACAAACAACAGCCCATGTGGAAATATTCCCTTCCCACACACCTGCAATTTCACCAAGTCTCTGCAGAGAAGACAGTTAACTAATTTGCCTAAAATTGCAGAGCAATTAAGTGGCCCCATCAAGGCTAGGACTCCAGTGTGCTGATCGCTAGCTCAAGGTTCTTTTACTATACTCTTAGCTTTCAGAAACTGAGTGATTCCATCAGAGTGCTAATCTGTGCTATTTTTGAAAGTTTCCAAG
This sequence comes from Ateles fusciceps, assembly GCA_036589455.1. NCBI lineage: Eukaryota > Metazoa > Chordata > Mammalia > Primates > Atelidae > Ateles > Ateles fusciceps. Next base: position 1,512,723 of record JAZHEH010002345.1, on the reverse strand, counting down.
AAATGATGTCCCACAACTATATTTATGGAATTACATGTCAGTGTAAAACATAGATGATTTAACCAATTCACATGCAACGTCACTGAAGATTTCTGTGAATTATCATTGCTGTGCCAGGCTATCTTCCCTTCCTCCTAATATATTTATTCATTGTACATTCTAAGACTATCAGGTAATCTATTTGTCTTGTTTCCCAAAATCTGTTTATGTAAGGATGTATAACTTTCCTGTGTCTGCTGATGGCAAATTACTACAAACTGGGTCATTTAAAACAACAGCAATTCACTCTCATAGTCTGGAGTCAGGACGTCCACCACGAAAGTATGTGCAGAGCCACACTTTCTCTACGGCTTCTGAGAGAGAAATTCCTTGCCTCTTCCAGCTTCCAGTAGCTGCCTGAGCATTCCTGGGTGTTCTGGGTTGGGAACATAGCACTTCAATTTTTGCCTCTGTCTTAATATCACCTTCTCCTCTTCTGTCAGTCAAATCTCACCTCTGTGTCTCTTATAAGGATACTTGTCATTGGATTTAGGGCCCATTCTAATGATCCACGAAGATCTTCGTCTCAAGATCCTTAGCTTAATTACATCATCAAGGAGTTTTATGCCAAATAAGATAACATTCACAGGTCCAGGATTTAAGATCTGGACGAATCTTTTAGGAGGCTACCATTGAATACCACTACAAGGTGTTTGTCTTAATATAATTCCATCTTCATTCAACTGTCTCCTTCAGAGTAGAAGATTAATCTCTTTCTCAGTGTGATTATCAATATTTGGAGGAGAGGGATGAGGAAGAAGACCAAATTCAAATAGAATGGATAAAAATATAATTATTCGGCTCTGAGTCCTCAGCTAATTTTTAGTGTGAACTTGTGAAACTGACTGAAACAAAAAGAAAAGGCTAACCTTGCTGTGTGCTGACTTGGATTTCAAATAGAAATCCTATTTGATTACTAAAACATAAGCAAGCTTTGTCTAACTCTGGGGGATAAGTTTGCTTAGGGAAGTCAATGTACAATTTCAAGATGAAGCTTTCCATGAATAGTGAATATTTGAAAGGCTTATAAAATATCTCTGTTTCTAAAGAAACAGGTTCCTCTTACTCTGATGATACTATTCTTAGAATTGACACTGAAGTTGAACCCCCTCTTTCCACAGGAATGTATAAGGGCTTGGAGTAACATTTTAAATTCTGAATGGGCTCCCTAAGAATCATTTCATCTTAGTCAAGCCTCAGTTTGTCATTATCTGTACAATGGATGGAATATAATAATAATAATATTAACAACAACACAAATGATGATCAAATCTACTTTTTGTATTTTTTTAAACCTAAATTAGATAATCTTTGAAGAATATGTCTTGTGTTAACAAAAAAAAAAAACGATGCTAACAAACTTCTTATTATTATCAATGTAACCTTGACCCATATACACTAAAATGCCTTTTACCAAAAGGACATTTGGCAAATTATGGAGGTAAAAACCATCTGATCCCATGTGAGAACTCCAATCTTCTAAGTCCCTATCTAGACATCTTTTAGCTACACTTCATCACTATTCATACGTTTAAGTGGCTTGAAGCATGCATCTAGTATACTTAAACTATGCCTTATAATCATTAAGCCTTGGCCAGATGTGGTGGTTCACACTTGTAATCCCAGCACTTTGGGAAACCGAGGTGGGTGGATCACCTGAGGTCAGGAGTTCGAGACCAGCCTGGCCAACATGGCAAAACCCTGTTTCTACTAAAAATACAAAAAAAAAAAAAAAAAAAAAAACAGAAAAAAGGAAACATAGCTGGGCGTGGCAGCTGATGCCTGTAAATCAAGCTACTAGGGAGGCTGAGGCAGGAGAATCACTTGAACCCAGGAGGAGGAGGTTGCAGTGAGCCAGGATCATGCCACTGCCTTCCAGCCTGCACAACAAAGTGAGACTCCATATCAAAAAAAATAAAAATAAAAAAATCATTAAGCCTCTATTATGTGTAATGCAACAATGAGACATTCAGATAACATCAGAAGGGTGTTTTCCACTACACATTTCCAGTCTCTCCATAATAACTGCAGAGTTATTCAATAAAGACCCAATGTACAAACAGGTTTATTATATCTGAACACATTTAATTTAACAAGGCTTGAACAGGGAGAAGCCCTTTAGGAAGAAACCGTAAATCAGTAAAGTCAAATGCAATAAGCCAGTAATATGATGAAACTAAAAGAATACTTGTAAACACATTTAATAAGCAGATTAAACACAAGGAGGAAATTGTTAAAGAATTCTTAATGATTTGTGTTGATGGAATGCCTGAATAAAAAAGCAGACAATTAATCAAAGACAAGTGGATTAATGTTTGTGATTTGTGGCCTGGAGTTAGAGGCCTAGCAAGAAAGGAAGGTAGAATGGCCCTGCCAAGGAGAGAATGGCAGGGAAAAACAATGTGTAGAATAAATATTGTTATTTTCCTTAAAACAAAAAGGCTGGTGGGCTGTAGAAAATCTCTTGGTCAAAATAACTGATTACTAGTCACTAAACCAAGGATAATTATTTAAAAGTACCTAGTTTCTAAAACAGCTGAAGACAAAGCAGAAAAAATTTTACACAAGGTCAGCAATCACACTGCAACATTTGTGACATTTCTCTCCTCCTCCATTGGGTGGAGGCCTGCATGCACTGAAAGCTCTCTGTCCAGATCCTGCTTGAAGAATGTTCTTTATGACTTCATTTATTATTTTCTGAATTTCTATTCCTAATACATTTTATACCCAAATATGTTGTGTGTCACTACTCCTGTTCTGCTGAAATATACTTAAATAAAAATATGTAAATTTTGACAGAAATAGTAAAATCATATACAATTTTCACCATTTTCTCAAAAATCAAAGAAAGTCTTTCCACATCTCAGAGCATTTTCCTAGCTAAATACGTAGGTTTTATCCTTTATCTTGTATATATCTTGATCTTTAAAAAACCACAAATTAAAAATGGAATAAAGTTAAACATTACATGGAGAATTATGGTAAATTTTTTTTAGATTAAAATGCTTATTTTAAAAGCCATTTTAAAATAAATGTTTCAAAATCAAATGGCACAACGCAAAAGTTATAAGAAAACCCTCCTTTATAATTTGTCACTTTGCAGTTCCTTCTTTGACTTTTGTTTTTTCAGATTGACCCTTTTTTCTAATAGTGCTTCTTCACACTGCTGAGCTCCAATTCATTAAAAGAAAAAATCGCAGCCACATTTCTGCAGCAACGCCTTCCCCTAGACTGTAAATTCTAGGATCAGTCTTAGCTGAGGAGGGGGAGGTGAATGCGCAGTGGGCAGTGGGAATCGCAAAGGTAGTCTTGCCTCCCTTGACGTTTTTTCCATACATCTTTCTGAAAAAGGTTCTGGATTTTCTTGTTTTCATTTTATTTTTAAAGTTCATTTTACTCAAGCTCCAATTTCATAGGGATCTAAAATGTGTTTCATATCTGGCTTATTGTTCTTTCCCAAATAGTAGGAAAGGAAACAGTATTTTCAAACATCCCCCGTCACCCACCAAGATGTTATGGTTTGAACGTGTCCGCCTAAAAGCTTGTGTTGGAAATTTAATTCTCAATGCAAGAGTGTTGGAAGATGGGGTCTAATGAGAGGTGATTGGGCCATGAGGGCTCCACCCTCATCAATGGATTAATGTTGTTATCATTGGAGTGGGTTCATTATCAAGGGTGTAGGTTTTATAAACTAATGAGTTTGGCCTCCTTCTCTCTCTCTCGCTCTCTCTCTCTCTCTCTCTCTCTCCCAACCCCCCCAACCACCTCCCCCTCCTCCATCTTCTCTTTAACATTTTGTCATGGAATAATGCAGCAAAAAGGCCCTCACCCAATGCCAACACTACCATCTTGGAATTCTGAGCCTCCAGAACTGTGAGGAAATAAATTATCCAATCTCAGGTATTTTGTTATAGCAGCACAAAATGGACGAAGACATGGGGCATTGTCTTCTGTATAATCCCTTCTTTATCCCATTCTGATTACCATCATAAAATCCTTTCTTGGACTTAGTTCTGTCCATTGCACAGGAGCTTAGGAGAGGTTCAAATTACCTGAGAACTTTGAGAATGTCTAGCTTGTTCTTTTGCTTTTAATCTCAGTCCTACAAACAGCTGCCAAAATATTTCATAAACTCCAACTCTTTCCAAACAATAATAGAATTAATCATTTTTCTGTTATGATTTATTATAGTAAGTTCTATATCATAGCTCAAAAGCATAGAATGAGGCCCATTTCAAATATTATATTGTAGTATCCAACTTCTATTGATACTTTTTCTATATCCTGGTAGAAGACTTTGTTTCTCATCTCTGTGGGCAGAGAGAAGACATTTATGCAGCCAACAAAAACATGAAAAAAGCTCATCATCACTGGTCATTAGAGAAATGCAAATCAAAACCACATTGAGATACCATCTCATGCCAGTTAGAATGGTGATCATTAAAAAATCTGGAGACAACAGATGCTGGAGAGGATGTGGAGAAACAGGGAAGGCTTTTACACTGTTGGTGGGAGTGTAAATTAGATCAACCATTGTGGAAGACAGTGTGGCAATTCCTCAAGGATCTAGAAATAGAAATACCATTTGACCCAGCAGTCTCATTACTGGGTATATACCCAAAGGATTATAAATTGTTCTATTATAAAGACACATGCCCATGAATGTTCATTGCAGCACTGTTTACAATAGCAAAGATTTGGAACCAACCCAAATGTCCATCAATGATAGACTGGATAAAGAAAATGTGGCACATATATACCACGGAATACTATGCAGCCATTAAAAAGGATGAGTTTATGTCCTTTGCAGGGACATGGATGAAGCTGGAAACCATCATTCTCAGCAAACTGACACAAGAACAGAAAACCAATCACTGCATGTTCTTACTCATAGGTGGGTGTGAACAATGAGAACACATGAACACAGGGAGGGGAACATCACACAGCGGGGTCTGTTGGGGGTAGAGGTGGTAGGGGAGGATGAGCAGGGGGGTGGGGGGGGATTGGGGAGGGATAACATTAAGAGAAATATCTAATGTAGAAGACGGGGGGATGGATGCAGCAAACCACCATGGCATATGCATACCTATGTAACAATCCTGCACGATCTGCACATGTACCCCAGAACTTAAAGTATAATTTTTAGAAAAGAAAAGAAAATAGAAATGCTACTGATATTTTAATGTGATTTTTGTATCTTGAAACACACTCACTGTCATGAGAACAGAAAGGGAGGAAACTGCCCTGGTGGGGAGGTGAGATCCACCGCCTCCCACCAGGCCCCTCCTCCAATTAGACATGATATTTGGATGGGGACACAAATCCAAACCATATTATTGCAAATGACAACATTTTTGAAACTTTACTGAATTCACCTATTTGTTCTAAGAGTTTTTTGATGGAGCCGTTAGGCTTTTCTAAATATAAGATATGTTATTTGCAACCAGGGATAATTTGAATTCTTCCTTTCTGATTTAGATGCCCTTTATTTCTTTCTCTTGCCTACTTGCTTTAGGTAGAACTTCCAGGACTATATGAGTAACAATGGTGAAAGTGGGCATTATTACCTTGTTCCAGATCTTACTGGAAAGGCGTTCAGTTTTTTCCCATTCAGTATGATACTAGTTGTGAGTTTGTCATGTATGACCTTTATATTGTCGAGGTACTTTCTATATCCAATTTTTTCAAAGATTTTTATCACAAAATGTATTTCGGTGCAACATTTGTACTTCATTGATGTACATAAACATTACAAGTCTTCATACATTAAATACGATTTAACTTTTTTTCAAAAGTGTTTCTTTGGAAATAATTAAAGCAGGAAGCTAGTATTTGGTTAAATATTTTTCTATGAAATGCTAATTTGAAAGACTTATGGATAAAATGGAATATCCATCTTCAGACCAAATGAGAACTGAGATTACACAGTCAAGATTTTTAAACAGGTATAAGAAAGTCAAGGTCAAGGAAAGAGATTGGAAGAAGAAAGGACCAGATGAAAAAAGTCATGTCAGATCTGGGAAACTCAGAGTAATTAGTTAGGTGAAGAAGGAGACAAAAGAAGACTTGACAGTTTTCCCCTTTGTCTTTAGGAAAACTGTAGCCTTTAAGGTAACTTTCTTTCCCTTTCTTAACTCATGTATTTGGATAAAGTTGAATCTATCTAAGACTCCAGGAATGACTCAGACAGCTATTGCTAAACTAATCAATGCTTGCTATTCCCTTGCCAAACAGACTGGGTTAGAAGTGGACACAACCAAAATGGGACCAATAAGGTAAGAGTTGGTATCGGGGCTTTTTTATGTATGAAAATCTAGGAGATGTACTACCATTTGATGAATGTGTGTTAAAATGAAGTAAAATCAAAGCTAACAGGTATTACAACAAGAAGTCTTAGAAATTAGGGGAACTGGAACTGAAGATGGTGATATCCTTGAGGACTTGGGTCAAGAAACTTAAGCATACAAGAATTGGGACTGTTTGGTTATATGTATTTCCTATATTTTATTATTATCATTATTATTTAAGTTAGGGTTGTATTTTCTGATAGTTTTAATTTAAACTACCTAATTGTTATGCCCTTATATAAGAGCATTTCTTCAGGATTGTGTATTGGTAGAGATGAAAAAAACAAAACATGAGGAAAATGGATAAACATGATTATCAGAAAATTAGGCCTAAATTTTTACATAAAATCACATGAAACATGTATGAAAATAGGATTGCACTCATAATAGGTTCCTTGGTTCTAATAACAGGTATTTAATAAATGTTAGTTCTCTTCTCTCTCTTGAAGTATATCCCCTTAATGAACTATAAACTTAATAATAAAGTGAAGGAAGGCTATTCCTCCACACTCCTACTTCATTCATTTATTTAATGAATTACCTGGATGATCTCAGGCAGAGTTTTCCAACTGAGACACACCATTTGCTGTGAATGGATTACAGGTGAGTGGAAATATTGATTATCTCAGTCCTTGAGGTATCTTTGAGTTAAGATACTGCTAGGAGTTGTAATAAGCTCCAACATTCTAACAGCATAACACAGTACAGTAGTAGTTTATTTCTTGCTTATGAAAGGGTAAAAAGTTAATGCTTCTGGTCAGCAGGTGGCATTTTTTCATGGGATAACTTAGTCACCAAGGCTCTCCTAGGGCTCTGACACTTACTTTTTCACCCACCTTCATTCAAACGTGCCACAGATTATTTCTGTTCGTAATCCATTGTCAGACACACTTCAATACGAAGAAAGCTGGGACATATAGTCCACAGCCAAGCAGCCATTTCCCAGAAACAACAATAGTGTGGAAGGAAAAATGCATATTTAAAATTAGCCAGCTTTGTTACAAGGGCGTGAGCCACTGGCTTGTTATTTTCAGCCATGAACAATTATATCCACTTATCAAACTGTACCATTTAAATATGATTTTCTATGTGTGCCATGATGTAAAGAAGGTTAAGAAGCATTAAAGGTGCATTCACTGGCACCCATGGTCTTGAAATTTTTCTATTTAGTTGTCTTAAATTCTCTGAATCTTCCTAGTATCCAATAATTGTGGATTAGGCCTAACTTCATTTCTAAAACTCTCTTTTGTCCCATTTACCATTTAGTTTAGCATGTGTGGGGAAAAAAAATATTTATTCCCATCTTAGATTCATGGTGGAGGTCCCTATAAAGCAAGATTAAAAAGAGAAAAGCATATAAATATAATTTTTATGTGACTTGGGAGCCTTTATATGGACATGAACACCCAAAGGTTAACCTGTGTGGTTTTTACACTAGATTTGCTCAAAAAGTGGACAGTCAGGCTAGGTTCCTAGGATACAAGACAAGACAAACAGGAAAGTTATAGCTGACTTTGGGAAAAATAAAAAACTACCTAGGTACCACCAAATCGGATTTAATCCGAGCCACAATGCAAATAAATGTTTTTCTTCTGCTATGCTGAATTTGGAAAGGAAGGGGAAAAGAGGTTTTTACATTCTCTTGACCAGGCACTGCAGGCAGAGATCCAGGAGAGCTGACCTTGGTAAGAATTCTCACCTTGCACCAGCTTTTTACAGGTACTCCAGAATCTCATCTGCAGGCTCTGGAGCAAGTAGCATATCTCAGTCACCCCTTATTTGGTGCCAGATACTATAGGAGAAAAGAAATATCCTTCCTTACCATCTTAGGTTCATGGCTGAGGCCCCTGTTATCAAAAGACCGTTTAACAACAGAAAAACATAAAAATTGATTTAATAAATGTTTTGCATTACATGGGATTCTTTGGAAATGAAGACCCAAAGAAACAGATATATCTGTATATTTTTTATGCTAGGTTTGATGAGCAAGTGAATAGTTGTGGAGAAGTACAATTGGATAGAAAAGTATAAGCTAATGGTAATAAACTAGGGAGAATTTAGCAAGGCTTGTTTGTTCAGATGTTTCTTCTTATACCTGTGTCTTCAGAGATAAGGTTGTTCCGTTCCTCTGGGTATAGGAAGAGACCTTAAACAAAGGTCTTCTGCCCAACTCCAGGGGAAGGTCAAAGAATCCTTCCTCAGTTTTTTTGCCTGTTTCAGGGTCAGGGCAATAGGAACGTAATGGTGACCATCCTACTTGTTTTCTTATAGGTGCCATATTTGGTGACAGCATTTCCTGAACCCTATCACATTGTACCACTCTTGTTTCTTTTCCTCTTCGTCTTGGCTTTGCCTAGTAGACACTTCATGCTTCCTCATTGTCTTTTATCTTCAACTAAGTCATTGTCACGCATTCATAATAAGATAGGCAATGATAGTAATGTAGTTCTCCAGGTACCAAGTAGAGAAATGATTACCTAAATTTTTAATGTCAAAATTTATTCATCTTTTAACATGTAAGTAGTTATGTTAGAAGAAATGGATGACATGTAAAGGCCTTCGTAGAAGACTTTTTTATAAAATAAAAATAAATTAATTAAAAATCTACTCTTTATCCCTTTCTCAGTTTATGTTCAATTATATCACACTCATATTTCCATTATGCTAAAGAATAAAAATAGAATATTTTATATTATGTACATTATCTAAGTTAGCTCATTCCTATAATAAGCCCATAATTTCTGTAGCTAAAAAGATTATTATTTATCAAGGTGGCATTATTTTGTGACTCAAGGTGAAACCTTCCACTAATGTTCCTTTGATGGCATCTTATTTTCTTTATCCAATGCCTATAGACTTCTTCAAAAGCTAATGTTACATCTGGTGCTGGCCTATCAAATTTCCAGGTGGTTGCTGAATCTTTCTATAGATATGCCTATAATTCTACTCTTCCAATTCACATTATTTAGAATAGATTGAAGGAAATAGGAAAATTTGGAGAAAAAAAGGCACAAGTAATAAATGAATGTTTCTCATTTTTTTGTTTCTCACCTCTTATTAAAGCAAATGTCTGTTTTAAGTTGTCTTGTGTGGGTATTTGGGGATAAAACGTTTTGGGAGAGAATGGGCAGGTGCTGTCCCAAAACAGTGGTAAGGACCCAGCTGGCTCCTGTCATGGCCTTGGCACCAGGTCTTAAACCCTGCCAGTGCTAAACAAGTTTTTCTTTTCTTTTCTTTCTCCAATGAGGGATTCTCAATCCTGTTTCCATTAGAATCACCAGGAAAGCATTTAAATTGCCGATCATCATATCACCCTGTAGCCTCCAGCTGGTGACCTGATGATGGTCCCACAGTTCCTAAGTGAACATTCCCACTTTGCTATCCTCTGCAGCAGGGCCTTCTCAAAACTTACTTGACTTTGTTGCTCCTTAAGTTCCTCTGGGTAATGTCTGATCACCCTGGCCTGTTTCTAGCTCTTAAGAGTAGAAGGAATCTGAGCTGAAAGATAATTTTCTTAAGTAAGCCCTGGAACTTGTTCTATTTTCAATGTTCTAAAAGTGACTCTGGTCGCTCACTCCTGTAATCCCAGCACTTTGGGAGACTGAGGTGGGTGGATCACCTGAGGTCAGGAGTTTGAGACAAGCCTAATCAACATGTAAAAACCCTGTCTCTACTAAAAATAAAAAAAATTAGCCAGGTGTGGTGGCACATGCCTGTAATCCCAGCTACTCAGGAGGCTGAGGCAGGAAATCACTTGAACCTGGGAGGCAGAGGTTGCAGTGAGCTGAGATTGGGCTACTGTGCTCCAGCCTGGGCAACAAGAGCAAAACTCCATCGAAAGAAAGAAGAAAGAAAAAAAAAAGAAAGGAAGAGCAAAGATTTCCTTTTAAAAATCAGCTTTCTGAGATTTTTTACAATCTCAAATTACCAAATTAATAATTTGTTTTGTTGTGGAAATTTATTTTAAATACTTTAAAAGTAGGTATTTTTCTAATGGTGAAAGTAAGCACATTTTCTAGAAAATAGACCATATTCCCACATTTGTATGAATTAATTTACTTGTGTTTATTGAGCACCTAACAAGTGACAAAGATTCTTTGCTTGACCAAAATTTAGTCAGGCTTCTGCATCTTCTCTTTGGCCCGTCTATACATTTTCTTGTAAAATCCAGTTTTAGCAGAGAACGCTACTAAGTCAGTTTAGTAAGAAACTTCATCCTCAATATCTGATCACCCACTATAATATATTCAGTTCCTCCTTCCCCAGGTGATGTCTACTTACTCTGGCCTGTTTTCAGCTAGAATATTGTTAGGTTGGTTTAGCCAGAATCACTCTTACCTCTGATGTTTCCTCTTCATAATTTTCCAGCCTCTGACCCCACTTGATGCTTGACTGTAAATTACCTTTCATTCAATGGCCCTGAATAAAGTCTTTCTTACTATGTTTTAACATATATAATTGAATATTTTTTATTCTTTAACACAAGGATATATTATCTTGTACTCTGTGAGAAATGAAACAAATTAAAACTAGACAAAATTCTCTTTTAGGAAAAGAAAATAGATAAAAATAGATGAGATAATAGTACAGAAATATGTTAATAGTCACTGAAAATGACTGACATTAAATAGATGACTAAGAACTCTGAGAAAAAGAGAGATTAAGTGGCTGACAACAGAGAGGACTAGCCAGGGGAGTCATCTTGGTAATAAGAAACTATGCTGTGTTTACTGATCTTGAGAAGCCTAGGTTTCTTGTTGGGAAGGAATAGAGGACAAAGTTGAATCATTACAACTGGGCCATTGGTTAAGATACATAATGCAAACACTGAAGAATTCAGACTGTACGCTGTAGAAAATAGCAAAATTGGTTAGAAGAGAGGCAGTTATGACCTGTAGTTCATTTGACTAAGGTAACAATGGCATATTTATTATGCACTATATGTTACAGTGTGGCCAGAAATACTCAGGGCAAGTGGTGGGAGGAGTGTGAACAAGTACCTGAAAACAAATTATCCAGAGATGATTGGATTTTTAAAGCATTTAGATACACCTGGGGAGATATATGCAAAGTATAACAGGCCAAAATGTTTACCAACTACTACCAATCATGTTAACAAATATTAATTCTAATGGACAGCTACACCTCTTAGATGGTTAGTCAGTGTGAATCTGACCTGAAAAGTAAAAGGTCATTTACAGAATTCTTTGGGTGTGTTAAGCCTTGTGCTAAGAGTTTTGCAGGTACTAATTTATTTAATACTCCTTTATTCTATAAAGTGTATATCATTATCCCCATTTTCCAGATTGAAAAAACTGAGAGGGAAAGAAGCTAAATTACAATCCTGCAAGTCTCTAGCTAGTAGTTTGTGGCTTAAGGCTTTGAACCCTCATCTACCTGGTTTCAATAACTATGCCTTTAGCTAACTCATACATTGACAAAGTTAAGCTTCTGAGACTGCAACAGTGGGTAACAAGCCTCAATTGTGATAAATTTGCCCTGGTGCTTGACACCATTTGCACCCTACTGGCAAAATCAGAAATTTGTGTCCTAACTGTGCAGTGCCTCATCATTCCAAAAGCTGCGTTCCTCTTCAGCCTCTTTAAAAACGCTTCACCAATCTCCACACCTGAGCCACTTGGGCCTTCCAGTTCTTGGGAAAAGCTCAATTCCCTCTTGCCTGAAGACATTAATACCCTTCCCTGATTCCAGAAACTTTCACTTCTAGCATCCTTCTCACACGTTGCCCAAAGATAACTAAAATTTCATAAAACGTAAGATCGTTATTTTCGACTGTATTTAGTCTCACTTCTCTCCCAGTTTCCAATTACTACATCAGCTGAATTCTAGCCTGATTCTCATCCCAAAGGGAAGATGAGCAGCAAAACTTTCATGCCTTATTTTTTAAAAAGCGTAAGTATGTTAGCAGCAGTGAATCAGTAAGGATTTGCAGCAACCTCCATTCTTGCCTCCTCAGGAGAAACAGTTCAACCAAGGGAGCATAAGGCAGTGAGAGACCGAGGCACGTTTTAGAACAGAAGTGAGAGTTTTTTAAAAAGTTTTAAAGCAGAAAGGAAAGGAAGTAAAGTTCACTTGGAAGAGGGCCAAGCAAGTGACTTGAGAGACTATAGAGTAGTATTTGAGCTTTGACCTGAGGCTTTATATGTCGTCATGCTTCCAGGATGTGTATTACTCACCCTGATTCTTCCCTTGGGGCAGGCTGTCCACACGCAGTGGCCTGTTAGCACTTGGGAGGGGCCGCAAATGCAATGTGTTTAATGAAGTTGGGCACACACTCACTTGAAGCATTTTCCCCTTACCAGTCGAACGTTGCTGGAGGAAGGTGATATGCACTCAAACTCCGCCATTTTATTTCTTAGTGCGCATGCTTGAGCCCACCTGCCCAACTCCTGAGCTCTTAACAGGAATCAGCTGATCACCATCTTTAGCGTTTTCTATCTACTGAGAGACTGCCTTTCCCTAGTGCCAGCTGTGACCAATTATTATTTTAATGAGACAATTTAACAATCACTTAACCATTACCTGATGTTTGCCTGACATTCCTCATTTGTTGGGGCGGGCTCTCCTGCCCTGCTCAGGTCTGCCTAACTACCTACTCTAACAAGTCCAGTGGGATTCTCCCTGTCTCACTTCCTACTTTCTCTCTCTCCCTCACTCTTCTACTCCAAATTAGAGCCCTTAGGATTCACAGCTTTCCTAGGACAAGGGACATAAATGGTTAATGTTTTGATTTTTTTTTTTTCCAAAGAGAAAATGGCAAACCCTTTCCTCCTACTCTTACTAAGCCCCAGACAGCAATCCAAATTAGAGTTAAAAATAAATAAATAATAATTATGTGAACAAATCCCTAAAGCACAGGAGGTAGTAAAGTCACCAAAATTTGAAAGATTTCGCTAATGCAGAAAATTACTTCTTTGATCTCTTACTCACTTGGAACCACCTGTAATCAGGCTGCTGATACAAACACACCTTTTGAAAAATTGCTTTACTATGGGCGAGGTGGCTCATGCCTGTTATCCCTGCGCTTTGGGAGGCTGAGGCGGGTGCATCACCTGAGGTCAAGAGTTTGAGGCCAGCCTGATGAACATGGTGAAACCCTGCCTCTACTAAAAATACAAAAATTAGCCAGACATGGTGGTACATACCTGTAATCCCAGCTACTCTGGAGGCTGAGATAGAAGAATCGCTTGAACCCAGGAGGCGGAGGTTGCAGTGAGTCAAGATCACGCCATCGCACTTCAGCCTGGGCAACAAGAGCAAAACTCCCTCTCAAAAAAAAAAAAAAAAAAGTAAAAGTAAAATCGTTTTAGTGATAATTTATTGGTTAATTGTGTGGAGAATAGAAATTTAATTTCAGATTAAAAATACATAGTATTACAATGTCTACCTTCCAGCTGGTTATAACCCTCAGGTATAGTCTTCAGTATTGAGTTAAACAAGACCAGTCATGAAATGTTCTAGACATGTTCAAATATGTAAATCAAAATCACATTTATCAACCCTTAATATAAATAATCTAAATTTAATTCACAAGAGGAGGTTTGTGAGTTAATGAGCATCAGTAATCCCATGGACTCTGAATGTGTTTTATTTTTTCAACATTCAGCATTCAACAGATTTGTTACAACCTGCAGGTGGAAAATTCCCAAATCCAGCCTAAAAATACATGAAGGAGGGAGACAGAAGGAGAAGCAAGTGAAGAACAGAAAGTTACTGGGACAAATACAGCTGATCTTCATACTATACTGTAGAATATGAAGAAACACTCAGAACCACATACATTTATTCATTTCAATAGTTGCTCTTAATCTGAGTTTAGTAACTTTGTTCTACGTATCCTGAGTGTGAGGGTAAAATACTTTCTTCCTTTCATCTTGGTGTCTGGACATGAGCCTGCTTGGCACTGTCTACCATAGAATACAGACAAGACTAAACAGGCTTTCTAAAGAAATTAGCTGATTTTGGCAAAGTACTGGGTGTGTAGCTGCTTACCAGTCTATGAGTATAATGATTAACATTTGGCTTCTTGTTCTCTCATTTACTACCAAGACTTCTTACCCTTTGATCGTCTTTCTACTTCAACTGTTACTCTTTAGTTCCACAAACTATTCACACACACTACATTTGGTTTTCCCTTTCATCTTTCTCATCCATTGTTTCTTTTATCCACCAGTTAATCTTTAGTGAATTATTGAATTATTTAGGAAAACCCCCTAATGTGTAATGTTATCCCAATCCCATTTTTCTTCACTGAAGGTCATATAAATAACACTATAGTTTGCCACAAAATACCTTGTCCTAACTACTGCTTTTAGATTTACAGTGCTCCAGAGTTAATATGAAAACTTTGAGAAACCCATTATTACTATATAATTTGAAAATCAAGAGAAATTGATCTTTACAGAATTCTAAAGATCTTAAATATTATAATTAGTGACTATAAAGAATAACAGATACAAAATTTTGTTAAATAACTTGGAATAAAATTACAATTTGCCTTAAGGAAGTTAATGTTAATTACATTTGAAAAATTAATCCCAGGAAGAGAGTCTGAAAACTTGAACCATAGGTTCAGCCATACCATGAATTATTTTTTAGAGTATTTAATACATTTTACACATCAAACAATATACCAGATACTGTATTAGATATTTCACTGTTATAACATTAATACTATGCAACTGTATGTGGTAGATTTTATATTCTCTGCTTTACACAACAGGAAACTAATTATCAGAGTAGTCATATAACAAACCCAATTGACACAGCTAAGATGTACCCACATTGGAATCTAGTATTAAAGACACACCACACTGCCTCCCTAAGCTAGATGCTACCTGAGACAGATTAATTTTTATTTCTCCCTTCTTTTTTTTTAAATGAAATAAATGCACTTACAATGTTCTAATACTGGTGTAGGGGTGGAAAAATACTTTTTCCTTATCTGTGTTAGGTTCATGACTGAGACCCTTATAATGAAAGACAGATTAACAACAACAACAAAAAAGAACTAATTTACATAAGTTCTAAATGATACAAGAGCCTACATAAGAAAATGAATACCCAAAAAAACAATTAAACCTGAATGTCTTTTAAATAGAAGGTATGATAAAGAGTAGATAGTCATGAAGCAATTTAATAGGGCTAAGGGGTATGATTTAATGGTAATATACTGGGGGAAACTTAGCAAGTCCTGTCTGTGTCCCTCTGTCTTCCAAGATGAGAATGCTATTTTCCTCTGGGTATTGTGAAGGCACTTCTCACATGCTCTTATACCCGGCATCAAAGGAAAAGGGTGGGTGAAGGTAAGAGTGAATTTCTCCTTCTGTGGTTTTCCCGATACTTTCAGCTTAAAATATGCAGTATGCCACAGTGCCATATGTTAGGATAGCTTGTCATCAGCCCCATCACTTGAATAGTCCTACAAGGCTAAAATAACACACACAAAAAAGCAATACCTTGTTCACCTATCCCACCCAAGTTTTATTTTAGTTGTTTTGATATTTATTTCCATATTTCTAAATAACATTTATATATTATTTTACTTTCAAATTTTAGACATCATTTATTTCTCATTAAGATAATTCAAATTGAGCTCTTAACTCACCATTTCTCAAACACATTCACTTCCCCTTCCCACATCCATTTTTCATTTTTTAATAAGACTTTAAAATTGATATTCAATATTTACCTTATGTTGACAATAACAATATTGTTCATAGCTGAGCCATAGGATACTAGAACATTTCCTTTCCTATATAGTTTGTGTGTAGTTTTTCTGTAATGGATGGTTACTAATAAAGGTTATAATTTCTTTTTTTAGTTTCTTATTCTATTGAGAATGTATTATTATATGATAAGTTGTATCTTACTGGTTTTTCTTGAGAAGACAAAACCTTCACATTTCTCAGCTCTGAACAGTCAGCTGTCACTTGAAACATCTGCTTTCCGTATTTACAGAATTTCTTAAGAGCTATTGTAGGCCCTCATCTCTCCTCTGTTCTCTTTGACCATATACATTATCTCTCTCTGTCCATAGATAGATACATGATAGATAGATAGATAGATAGATAAACAGATGCTAACATATATGTGTGTGTGTGCAATTACAGCATTTTTATATATATGCATATATCAGCATGTATCTGCAATACAGCATATAATTGCATGTATATATAAACACATATATATCAGCCGGATGTATACATATATGTGTGTGTGTGTATATATCAGCATGTGTGTTTGTGTGTGTATATATACGTGTGTGTGTGTGTGTGTGTGTGTACATGTTGAAATTGTCTTTCCCACATAATTTGGCTCTCATCACAGCAGCATAAAATGTTGTTTTCCATAAGAGTATCTCACCATTTTTTTGGTATTCATGTTACAGAGCAGGGAATTTGTGTTTTCATTGGCTCCACATTTGTGCCCAGCACATCACATTTTCCAGAGTAGTCATTTTGTAAAATCTTATTGCTGGCAATTAATACAGCAGTGAACCAATTTTTTTTTTTTTGCCTTTCCTTGAATCTGAAGAAAAGGCAAAAAAAAAATCGGCTGACTGCTACATAAGAGGGGTGATAATGGAGCCATTCTTAACAGAATAAGTGTAACCCAAAGCAAAGCTTTTCATTTAAAATTATATTTGTTTTCAATATTTACTTTCTATATATTATCAAAATAAATCTGAGATTTTTAAATGTTGCATAATAAATTATATGAAAAAGGGAATTCTCAAATTTGCTAACAAAAAACAAGTAGACAAATTTGACATTTAGGCAATTTGCCATTGACCTGGACTTTCAGCAGGATAGGCGATTCTACTAATTTAGTAAAATTATTGGTAATGATTTTAAAGGAGAACAGGAAGATTAAATTAAAAATCTCTTCACAACATCTCTTCTGAAATATCAGGGTGTGGGGACAAAATTAATATATTTTCTTCACTGATCACAAACTTCACGGCTGTGGCTCCTTTAACAAAAGACAGATTGACAAGAGAAAAACATACGAATGTATTAATCTAAGTTTCATTTGACACAGGAGCCTTCAGAAATGAAGACCCAAAGAAACGGAAATTTGTGGATTTTATGGACAGTTTTGCAATACATAGGATTTAAGGACAATAGGGTATGATATAGTGGAAGTCAACTGGGGAGAATTCAGCAAGGCTTGTTCCTTCAGAATCTTCCTGGAGTCCTTCTGTGACACTCCATTCCTCTGGGTATAGAACAAAGCATCTGTCACGTGAGGCTCTTCAGCAAGGAGAAAAATCAGCGAAAGACCTTCCTAAGTTTTATGGCCTGCTTCTGGGGGAGGAGAGTGAGGGGACGGTGAGAGTGGCCTTCCTACTTCTGCTGTTTCCTCAAATGCCAAGATGCCATGTCTTGGAGTGGCATGTCCTATCAAGGGTTTCAGTCTTTATTTTAAAAAGTGTGGAAGAACTTTTTTTTAAATCAATACATGAAGCTAAAATTCTAAACTGTTTATAAAACTTCATAGTCATGTTAGCAGCAGCAAACCCAGATGAGTCTGCAGTAATTGGATTCTTGCCTCCTCGGAGGAATGAATTCGTCTGAGGGACTTAAGGCAGAGTGATAGACTAAGGCAAGCTTTAGAGCAGGAGTGAGAGTTTATCAAAAAGTTTTACAACGGCCGGGTGCAGTGGCTCACACCAGTAATCTCAGCACTTTGGGAGGCCAAGGTGGGCAGATCACAAGAGAGATCAAGACCATCCTGGCCAACATGGTGAAACCCCATCTCTACTAAAATACAAAAAATTAGCCAGGCGTGGTGGCATGTGCCTGTAGTCCCAGCTACTCGGGACGCTGAGGCAGGAGAATCACCTCAACCTGGAGGCGGAGTTTGCAGCGAGCGGAGATCACACCACTGCACTCCAACCTGCCGACAGAGCAAGACTCTGTCTCAATAAAAAAAACGTTTTAAGAGCAAAAGCAAAAGGAAGTAAAGTACACTTGGAAGAGGGCCAGGTTGGCAACTTGAGAGATCCAAGTGTGCTGTCCAACCCTTGACTTAGGGTTTTATACATTGGCATGATTCTGGGGATTGCATTTCTTCTCCACTGATTCTTCCCTTGGAGTGGACTATCTGTATGCACAGTGGCCTGTCTGTGCATAGGAGGGGAAATATGCTCAGTATGTGTACTGAAGTTACTGAAGTTATGCACATGCTCATTTGAGGTGTTTTTCCTTTACCAGTAGAATGTTCCTAGAGGAAGGTCACATATCAGTTAAACGCAGTCATTTTGCCTCTTAATGTGCATGCTAGAGTCCATTCACCCCAATCCTGAGATCTTTTTGGGATGCTGCTGATCACCAGCTTTAGGGGTTTCTACCTATTGGGAGACTGCCTTTCTCTGGTGGTAGCTGCAACCAATTAGTTTAGACAGACCATTTAACAGCCACCTGATCATCAGCTAATACTCATCTGACATTCCTGGTTGGTGGGACTGGGGAAGGGGGCCATTTCCTGCCCTGCTCCTGTCTGCCTGGGTACTTACTCTTAACAGTCATGTTAGGAAGAAAATATTTTCTCTTTAAATACAAACATAATTTATATTTAAGAAATAAGGTATTAGGAGTGAATTACATTATGAAGTTTCTATATTTGTTTTTTGGTAATAATTTAGGCTCTCAATCACTTATTTCATTTATTATCTGTGATATTCTTGCTACAGTCGAAAATATTTTAGAATATGAAAATGAAAGAAAATTAAAATGCAATAAAATACTCTTGTATATCTTTTTCATCTTTTGTCTCTCAGGATTGTTTTAGAATCAAATTTTCTTTTCCATGATTTTAGACTTATTACTGAATATGCATTAACGGAAAACTTAGCAAACTGTCTTCTTAGAGCTCTTCTTGTCAGTAACTCTGGAGATTGGCATATGAAACAAAAGCTGACTCCTTTCCTCTGTCTGAATTTTTTTAACCTAAGAAACATTGCCAATAACATGAAGACCAATTTTCAGAAAGAGACAGAGAGACAGAGAGAGAGGAAGAGAGAAAGAGAAAGAGAAAGAGAGTGAGACAGAGAGAGGCAGACGAAGACAGAGAACAGGAGTCAACCATGTCTTTTTTGCCTAAACTCAGGTTTAAATTCAAAATGATTTCCTTTCAAAAGTTGAGGAGAGAAAAATGTTAGGTTCAAGAAACGTGCAGTCCTACAAAATAAATAGAAAGAAGACCATTATGTTATAAAAGGAAAGCATATTTTAAGTAGCAGTTGAGAACATAAGCCAGTTAGATACACAGCCTCGATTCAAATCTTCCTTCTGCCACATCCTGCTCCTCTGAACTCATGTAAGCCCTTGGACATTTCTAAATGTCTTTCCTCATTTATAACATATAGCAAAGAGTAATAAATTCATAGAATTATTGAGGCATCAGATAAGAATACACATGAAACAGTGTTCTGCAGAGAACCTCATAAACTAGGAATTTAGGCTCTCACCTAAATATTCTAAAATATTTTCGACTGTAGCAAGAATATCACAGATAATAAATGAAATAAGTGATTGAGAGCCTAAATTATTAGAGCACAAACTATCACTCTTAGCAATTTCACTAATTAACTAAACAACACTTGTTGAATGCCTACTGGCAATGTGATAGAAATTGCAGATGTAGCAGTAAATAGATCAAATTTTCTACCTCTTGGAGGTTACATTCTAGTGAGTGTACACAAACAATAAATAAGTAAATACAAAGGTGTAAAAAATGCTATAGAGAAAAATAAAGCAGGGTCATGTAAAATATTTTTCTTGTAGATAACATTTTGATATTGCCTCTACTGATTACAGGTGGTAACGATTCATCCAAATGTATATACCATATAGCCTAGGTGTGTATGTAGTTGGCTATATTGTCTAGGCTTGTATAAGTACACTCTATCATGTCCACACAATGATGAAGTCACCTAAGGATGATTTCTCAGAACATATCCCCATAGTTAAGTGACATGTGACAGCACAAAACACGAGAGAAACAGAGAAATGAGGCAGTAAAAGGAGATGGGGGCCCTAGAGAGAATTTGGCAATTGAAGATGTTGTAAGATGTTTTTCAGCTTATATTCATATGGAAAAAATGATTATGGAAAGAAGAGAAGAGGACAGTTGCTGGGTTGATGACCTTGAGTAGGTAAGAGGGAGTAGGTTCTAATGGACAAGTTGTGGGCTGGTGTTAAATGAATGAGCCTGGAGAGTTCACCCACTTTAACAGGACTGAGAGTAGAGTGAGTGAGTACTAACCTGGACATGTTGGTGGTTGATAGAAGATGTGGGAAAAATTATCTGTTTTGTTTTGTTCTTAATGAAATAAAAAGTAAGGTCATTGGCTGAAGCTTTGATTTAATCCTTGGGGAAGATGAGTTGGAAGTTTGGGAAATGAGAGTAAGAAGAGTGAAAGGATGAAGAAAATACAGTATAATTGGCAAGAATGATTTTAATGACAGATCTTGGAAACTGAGTGTGTAATGAGAAAAAAAATGGACATGAGGGGGATGAAGGTTCACTTTCGTAAATCTTACTAGCTTCTTATTTGAGGGAATGGGGGCTGACTCTCTGTTATTTCCTGCCCAGAAAGTGTATGGGCTTTAAAACTGTTGTCTCTTCTTTTACGATCTCTTCAGAAAAGTGAAAACTTTTGTCAAGACTCACAGAAATAAAAAACACCTAACCTTTCACTTAGGACGGTCGGTGTCCATGTGCTCTACACTGGCATATTTAAAAGACCCTCTCCAGGGACCAGCCCAAGAATAAAAGGTTGTCTCCTAAATAACTTTTTGTTATTGCCTGTGCTGAGTACAGTTACCTTTCCTACTCAATTTACACCATATGCAGTAAGTATTTTTGTGGGGCTACGTTATGTTTGAGGGCTTTTTCTAGGCATTGTGGGGAAAACACAATAATTCCTATTCTGAAAGAGTTTTGCTTTTTCTGGGGAGACAGATGATTAACAAGGAAAATGGCAAAGGGACAATTACTATGGGGAATATTTGGCATGAAAGAAGAAAAGGAGTATGGTCGGTGAGGTATGATTTGAAACAGGGTAGTCACAGAAGACCTTATTTAGAAAGCAAAGACATGACATGAGTGAGACATGGGGATAGCTCAAATAGATCAGTGTTGGAATATCAAATGCAAATATCCAGAGGTAGGAGCTTACTGGCTTTATTCTTGGAAGAGCAAGGAAGCCGTGACACTGGAGGCCAAAATTGTAGGTGATACAAGTAAAAGGGAGGAGAGCTCATATTTCATTGCCTTTTTACTGTGAGTGAGACAAGAAGCCAAGAGAGCTTTGAAAGAGAGAAATGGTGACCAAAAATATACTTTAAAAGTATACCTCTGCTTGTTGCACTGAAAACACATAGGACAGAAGGTAGTGAGATGTTTTTGGTAAACCAAAGTAGCTCCAGACAAAAGCCTAATACAAAGCAAACCAGACCCTTGAGAAAATGGGCTATCTAATCAGGAGATGTTGGTTAAATCACCAGAGGATCTTGGGAGTGAGCTATTTCTAAGTCAACATGTTACCCTGGAAGTCCATAAAATACAGTAAAAAACAAGATCTATTTCCTTGACAGTGAACATGAGAATGTACTATGTTTTAGGTAGATTCCTAGAAGGCAATAGCATCTGGAAGTTCATAAACAACTGTGCAGGACTAGTTATAACACTGACACCAGATTCCAAGAACGAATGGCAATATTCAACTTCAGTTCACTAATCTCTCTCTGAATTTTGTGCTTCGGAAATCTCCTTTGCATTTACTAATCGCCAGTAACTCCTGGATAATTTTAGGTGGGGAAAGACTAGTAATTCAACACCTGCAAGGGGATGAGGTCCTTGAGGAAATTGGGGAAGATATTAAGATATGTATGTTATTTAAATTGGTAATGCAGTAAATTCAGGTGATACACTGTGATGCATTTCATCACTCCATTAAAATTTTACTTTTAGTCTACATAAAACATTAATATGAGGGTATTAGCATATAAATTGTAAATAGATGAAAGCAGAGGCTTGGTATACAATGTTTTGAAGTCAAATCTATATCAATGAACTTTTTTTCTCCGAGACATGGGCTCACTCTGTTGCCGAGGCTGAGTGCAATGGTGCGATCGTGGCTCACTGCAGCTTTCATCTCTCAGGCTCCTCCCACC
This sequence comes from Ateles fusciceps, assembly GCA_036589455.1. Taxonomy (NCBI): domain Eukaryota; kingdom Metazoa; phylum Chordata; class Mammalia; order Primates; family Atelidae; genus Ateles; species Ateles fusciceps. The sequence continues at coordinate 1,490,132 of JAZHEH010002345.1, read as the reverse complement.
TGTCTTCCAAGTAGCTTGGACAACAGGACCATAGGAATACACCACACCTCTTTCATTTTATTTATTTATTTATTTGTTTTTAAAGATGGGACTTTTCTATGTTGCCAGGCTGGTCTCTAACTCCTAATCTCAAGAGATACTCCTGCCTTGGCCTCTCAAAGTGCTGGGATTGCATACATGAGCAACACACCCAACCAGTAATGGACCTTGGTCTTTGTATGAGTCACAGCCTAATTGTGTAAGTCCTACCCTAACTGTGTGATCTTGGGCAAGACATAGAGCCTCCTTGAGCCTTCACCATCTCATATGCAAAGTAATATATTTAAGATATGATGAATATTATGTTTTAAAGTGTATTTGAAAATATGTTGCAAACTGTAAAATTCTAGAAATACTGTAAAGAAGCAGGGAAATACTCTACAAGTTTTTAATTTTAGACTTTCTATACTAAGCATTTATTTCTATTATAAGGGAATTAAATATTAGTATATTTTCTATTCCTGATGTATTTTTCTTGTTTTGGTGAAGTTGCCAAGAAGGAATAAACAAACAAAAAACTTAAAGGTAGGAAGAGAAAGCAAGGGCAATTATTTGATTGTTATAATCTAAGTGAGTGATTTAGGCCCCAATTATAAGCAGAAAAGTTTTTCCCTGAACTTCAGATTTTTCTCAAAAACTCCTGTAGCTTCTCTGGCAGATACAATCTAGGGGAAGAAACATCACATTTCTGGTTTATAAAGTAAAACCTGAGAAGCAGGGCAGCAGATTCTTTACAGCTAAACAATGTACTACTTGGGTCATTAAGGATGATACTGGACACATAATGTAGGGCTTCGTTTACCATCATCCTATTTCAAAAACATTATCATCCCGTCTCAAAACACATGCTGTTGCTTAAATGCCTGGAAACTCCCCGTCATTTTTAGATCTTTTTTCTTCCTTTTCCCAAGTTTATAGATTTTCTATTTACTAGAGACATTTAAGAAGTTCTGGTTATTTCTGTGTAACAAGCCACTCCAAACTTAGTGGCATAAAGTATCATTCATTTTATGCTCATGGATTCGGTAGGTCAGGAATTTAAGGCACAGCTGGGATAACTTGTCTTGGGATGTCTTTACAGCCCTCTATAAAGTCTGGGCCTCCAGCTGGGATGTTGTGAGACTGTGGTGACTCAAATGTCTAAGGATTAGAATCATCATCAGACTCCCATAGCAGGCACTCAGGCTGTACTGGATTGGGACTGTGGACTCGCAAAAGACCTTTATTGATAGCTAGGATTTTTACAGCATAGTAGCTGGATTCCAAGGGTAAGCTTCTGCAGAGCAAATGTGGAAAGAACCAAGAAGAGTGTATGAATGTGAATGACCTAAACACAGAAGTCAGTAACCTAAACACAGAAGTCAATAACTTTTCTTTATTGATTGGAGCGGTCACAATCTTACCATGATTCAAAGGGACAGGTCATACATAGACCTTGCCCCTTGATGAGAGAAGTGTCAAAAATCTGTAGCCATTTAAAAATATCCCTATAAATGTATATGCTTACTATGTACCCACAAAATTTTGATAAATACATACATTAAAAAGTTACTACATAAACTATGTATAAAGGCTAAATATAGAGGACAGACTAATTGCTAAATGTATTACTACGGAGGTGTGTGTTTTAATCACTGTTGGGTGCTTTCCCATCATTCATTATCTTCAACAAACTGTACACATACTTCAAGAGTAATAGATAAGTATATTCCAGTAGAGGACCTGATGGGTCTAAGGGAACACAGGCTTAGCCAAACAATTACATGGTGTTTCTCTGGACACAGAATTAGTCCTGTGAGAAAGAGCATGCATAACGATTCAGATGACTGGGATGCATTTTCAGGGACTGTTGAGAAACTATGTTGCTTTTGTCCCTCTGCCTCTGAATATCATGGAGTGTGGCTTGAGACTCACCAATGGTCTATTGCAGACATGTAGATAACAGCTTGAGAAAGAAAGCAACACAGGAAGCCAAGTAGAGCAAAGGGATTCACAGACAAACGGAGGCAGAGCCTTGATCGAACCATGTCTGCTCAGAGTCCTTTTGTTGTACTTTTCAGGTCCTTACACCATAAATTAGCCACCCTGACTTGCTTAGCTACACTAACTTGGATTTTACGTGTTTTGCGTTTGTAATCTGTGCTCAGAAGCATTGTTACTGACACAGTCTATATAAAAGAGATAAATTAAATGTAAAGGAAAACGATTTAGTCTCAAATCCTCCTAAAATATTTATCACGTAATCCTTTTATGCTTTTATTGATGATTTATTTAGATTTGTGTAATTCTAAAACTGTTTTAGTTGGCGAATGATGGAAATTGAATAAAAACAATCCAAATTACATTTCTCAAACATAATTAATAACTGGTCTTTTTCGTTCATCAAAATCTACCTTAATTTTACAATGTACTCTACATGCTTTTTTAAGTGGAAGGAAGTCACATTTCTCAAACATAATCAATAACTGCTCTTTTTGGTTTATCTAAATCTATCTTAATTTTAAAATGTATTCTACATGCTTTTTTAAGTAGAAGGGGGTACAAATTTGAGACAGGAAAGCGTTTGATGTTATAGATTAATTCATGACTTTTTCAGCCTTCATAATCCAGACACAACATGTCTTCCATTCCTGTTTAGAGTTTCCAGAAACTTCTTTATTGCTGTGTAAATACTTCTGTTACATTGTTTACATTATTATGTATGTCTGCCTCCAATTACCTGTGAGAACTTCCAAAGTTTATCGCAGTTTGTTGTGAGCACTCCCAGAGTTTATCTTAGCTCCTAGCACTTAATGAATGCTCAGTAGATTGCTGAATCAATGAATGAATGCCCAGATGGAAATCAGAGTAAAGAGCATGAGAAAAAGGTGATGAGTAAATTAATTAAACTCTTTTGATTATGTTGCAGAGTGTGACTAATTTTTTAGGATAGTCCAGTAGTCATATTTTTGGCACCATAGTATAGAGCAGAATGCTATTTATTCAAAATGATTGTTTAATTATGCACACTTGAAACATGTGCAGCTTAATTAACAATTGTTGATCTAAATCATCCATATAAATATATTAACTTCTGAATATATGCTAATCCTATGCATAGGTACATTATTAGTCTAAGCAACTTGATAGTTCTCTTGAATTAATTTTTCTCCAAAGTACTACAAGCATAGTACTTTTAAATGATAAGGTATTACTATAAATTTATTCACTCATTTTAAAAAGTCAGGATTTAAAGAAACATGTTATAACCTCTCCAAAATTTTTTACTTTCCCATAGAGAGAGGCGTAAGTGGGATCAATGAGATTGCAGGGTTTGACAACGCAATTAAAAATTCTGACTTACGAAGCCATGTTCTATAACCTTTAACAATTTCTCAAGTTCTTTTCCGATAAAATGAAGGTAAGTATATTTGGAAGATTAAGTTGCTTTTAGGTCAAATTGTTAAAGTCCTTTAGTATTAGCAATATTAATATGGGATTGTACATCTTATATGCATATAAATGCACATGTGAAATGCTTGGAAATGATCATTTCTAATTTCTTATTTTTAAAATTGGTCTTTGGAAGTCTAAACAACATTTTTAAATTTACATATTAATTATTGATGATAGCCCACTTAAAGATTTGGGAAGAGCACCTTTAGCATCTATCCTTCTCCCTGTTGCCAACACAGACAACTTTTTTTCACATTTCAGTTATAATTAAGAATGGAAGTTGGTTATTGTTTTAAGGTTTGTTAATTTGATTCTCATACTTGAAAGATGGTTTGTTTTTAATTGTATTGTAAGTTGACATTATAATTATATATATTCATGGAGTATAAAGCTATATGTGTATAATGTAGAATGATTAAATCAAGCTAATTAACATATCCATCACCTCAACTGCTTATCCTTTTCTGCAGTGAAGACATGTTTTTTGTTTGTTTTTTAAGTTTTAATTTTTGGAAAGAGTACTAGACTTGAAGTTGGATTGATATCCACACTCCATTTGTATTTCTGTATTGTGAATTTCAGCAAATTTTCTAGGCTTTGAAAATATTAGTTTCTTCATCTATCCAAATTGATTAAGACTAGATATTCTACACCAATTTTGGCTAAAATTTAATGTGACTATATGTTGAAATTATAGCAAGTACACAGTAAATATCTAAATTTTTTAGTAATCCATTTCTTCATAATTTATTTCCCGTGGTAATTTACACAGTAGCTTTTCCAAATGCCTTTCATTTTTCAAGCCCTTACTGACAGGTGGCTTAATTTTGTCTTGTAGGTTTGAAAACAAAAAAGGTATAAGAACCCACATACTTAATTTACTCTATTATGACTTTCCCACCAAAATCACAGACACGTACACATAAATACTCACTTTTATACAGCAAGAGAAGAGGCATTTTAGAGATGACTTGCGCATAACCTCCACAGAGAACAGGTAGGTAAGATATTGAATCTATACTACGTATACTCCCTCATTGCGGAAAATATAAGGTCTATTAATAAATAGGCATTCTATATAAAAACAGGTTTTTATTACACTGTTTGTTGTTTGAGACAGAGTCTGGCTCTGTTGCTCAGGCTCGAGGGCAGTGGCACAATCTCGACTCACTGCAACCTTCACCTCCCAGGTTTAAGCGATTCTCCTGCCTTAGCCTCCCGGTTAGCTGGGACTACAGGTGCCCACCATCACGCCCAGCTAATTGTTTGTATTTTTAGTAGAGATGAGATTTCACTGTGTTAGCTAGGATGGTCTTGATCTCCTGAGCTCGTGATCTGCCCACTTCAGCCTTCCAAAGTGCTAGGTCTACAGGCGTGAGCCATCGCACCCAGCCCAGACTGGTTTTAAAATATGCTCCCTCCCTATGTTTAGGGCTGCCCCGGCTGCCAGGCGAGGGCAAATGCTTCTACAGGGCCTCTGTTTATAATTTAAGTCATCTCAAATCAGGCATGTCAGTACCATTCTGGTAGCATAACCTCACTCTATCCTGTGAAAGAAATGTCTGCCATTGTGAGCAATCAGCTAGCAATTTGCTGTGTAAATACTTCTGTTACATAGTTTACAGTGTTGTATATGTCTTTGATATGGTTTGGCTGTGTCTCCACATAAATCTTATCTTGAATTGTAGTTCCCATAATCCCCACTCGTCATGGGAGGGATTCGGGGTGGGAGATAAATTAATCATGGGAGTGGTTACCCTCATGCTGCTCATGCTATTCTCCTGACAGTGAGTTCTCATGAGATCTGTTGGTTTTATAAGGATCCTTCCAAACCTTCACTGGGTTCTCCTTCTCAATCCTACCACCAAGTGAAGAAGGATGTGTTTGCTTCCAGTTCTGCCATGCCTGTAAGTTTCCTAAGGCCTCCCCAGCCATGTGGAACTGTGAGTCAGTTAAATCTTTCCTTTATAAATTACCCAGCCTCAGGTATTCCATCACAGTAGTGTGAAAATAAACTAAAACAGTCTGCCTCCCATTACATTGTGAGCACTTCCAGAGTTTATCTTAGTTTCTAGCACATAGTAGGTCTCAATAGATTGCAGTCTTCTGGAACCAGAAGGCCAGCTACAGGGTCCCAGAGTACCCCATAGGTATTCATTCTGAATTTTGCAGCCCCTCAAATATCAATCCCATATGCAGGGGTCCTGGGCCTACATTAGTCCCCCCTTCAGGCTCCAGCACCCTGCCCCTGTTGGTGCCGCCTTCGCAGGCCCATCTCAGGCACCAGAGGAGGACTTAAAAGTTTCAAGGAAGGTAGGCCAAAGTACAGGAGACCCCTGAGGTACAGGGCAGGGAAAGAAACCCTACTTGCCCAGGTTACTTTTGTTAATTTCTGAAGCTCAGCAGGCTATAAAAGGAACTTGAGTCAGAGGCATTAAGAGCTATTTTACTCAAAGCTGAAGAGCTCAGAGCTTTTCCCAAACAGAGGGAGAATTTCTGAAAGAGGGAAGATTAACTTATATGTGAGCTAGTGATTATGTCAAAGATTTGAAGTTTAAAAAGTGCCTGTCTTAGGCAGTTCAAGCTTCTGTAACAAAGTACCATAGACAGGGTGGCTTGTAAACAAGAGAAACTGATTACTTGCAGTTTTGGAAGCTGAAAGTCTAAGACCAAAGTGCCAGCATAGCTGACTTCTGGTGACAGCCCTCTTTCGGATTGTAGACTGCTGACATTTCATCATTTCATTGCAGGAAGAAGAGCTCGCTAGGGTCTTTTTTTTTTTTTTTTATAAGGGCACTAATCCTATTCATGAAGGCTCCACCATCAAAACCTAATTACCTCCCAAAGGCCCCACCTCCTAACACTTCACATTGGGGGTTAGAATTTTAACATATGAATTCAGGGAGGACATAAACATTTAGCCCCTAACCAGTACCCAGTCTATGTAAATATGATGAGCCCAATTTAAGGCAATGGGATTGTATACATGTTAAAGTTTGTTTTTTGTTTTTTTTTTAGAGGGAGTCTTACTCTGTTACCCAGGCTAGAGTGCAGCGGCACCATCTTGACTCACTGCAACCTCTGCCTCCCGGGTTCAAGCAATTCTCCTGCTTCGACCTTCCAAGTAGCTGGGATTACAGGCATGCACCACCACACTGAACTAATTTCTCTGTATTTTTAGTAGAGACTGGCTTTCACCATGTTGGCCAGGCTGGTCTCAAACTTCTGACCTCAGGTGATTTGTCTACCTAAGCCTCCCAAAGTGCTGGGATTAGAGGTGTGTGCCACCATGCCAGGCCAAAGTATTTTTTAATGTAAGCTTTCATTGAAATTAAGAACTTTATGAGTCACTGTAAAATGCTACCAATTAGCCAGGTGTGGTGGCAGGCTCCTGTAATCCCAGCTGCTCAGAAGGCTGAGGCAGGGAGAATCACTTGAACCTAGGAGGCGGGGGTTGCAGTGATCACACCATTGCACGCTAGTCTGGGTGACGAGTAAGACTCTGCCTCAAAAAAAAAAAAAAAGAAAAAGAAAAAAGAATGTTTACTAATTCAGCAATCATTTGATATAATGCCTCAATGATAGTTTTGCAAAACACATAAACTGGTTACAGCATGCTCAACTTTGCTTGTAAATTTTTTCATGTTATTTTGAAGAATTTCATAATTTTACCTGCCTTCAATAATATTGTGTATGTGTGTTTGCATATATGTGTGTGTTGGAAGGCACAACTTGAATTACTGTGGGATATTTTACTTTCTGTGGTACTGTAAAGCTTGTTGCTTTGCCAGAAAATGCGTAACTGTGGTTATTCCTCTAAGGATTCAGTTCACATCTCACTAGTGTTTCTCCATGCTTTTTGCTTTTGTTTTGTTTCAATGCTGATACTGTAAAAAAAAATTTCAAAATGTTAAATGTCAATTAAATGTAACACCAATAGTACCAGAAATAACTTAAAAACTCCATCGATGTGAAAGTAATTAAAACACTTGTAACTAATTTCATATGTGTACATTACACAGGAACATTTATCTTATATCTGAAAAGTAGTAAATTAATGATTGCTTGATTTTTGTTACCATGCTAAAACATTTTCCAATCATCCTGCCAGAAGTAGATTCCTTTGAGGTTTGCTATGGCCAAAAGTTCCCTTTGAGCACAGACTTACCTCATCTTGGCTTCTTCTCATCTCAACTACCTTGCCAGGTGCATGTCTTCTTTCTGCCTTAGGGGCTTCCATTTCTACCTGGTCTGCTCATTAGTACTGGTAAGTGAAATCCCCTGCCCCTCTTGCAATCTGCAGCTAATGGGTAACAGGTACTAACTGACTGTTTGGGGCTACTGTCCTTCAATGAAAAGTTCTCTTAGGCATTCTTCGTGCTTCTGGGAAGAGCCGGTAGAGGCCCTGTTAGAGGCATCTTCATCTATTTTGAAGGATTTATACTGACTTTTATTCCTCTCCCACTTCCACTTCCTGGGATTACCTCCCAAATAAACTGTTTGCATCCAAGTCTTTGTTGCAGGCTCTGCTTCTGGGGAAACATGAACAAGAGTAAGTCACTGTTTGATCTTTATCCGATTCTCCTGAGTGAACATAAATTACCAAAGTATATTTTTGACAGATAATTTGCAAATAATAAAGGTGGCCGACTTCAGACTTCCTGTGATCCTGAAGGTTAGGGTTATTTAACCCACAGAAAAAGATGGATGTTACAATTCTCTTGCCTAGTAAAGATTATTATGTTTGTATTGTCCTGTAGAAAGTTTATTAACTCGGCTGGCCATGGTGGCTCACGCCTGTAATCCCAGCACTTTGGGAGGCTGAGGAGGGAAGGGTGCCTGAGGTCAGGAGTTGGAGGCCAGCCTGGCCACCATGGCGAAACCCTGTCTCTACTGAAAATTAGCCGGGTATGGTGCCTGGTGCCTATAATCCCAGCTGCTCCCAGGGCTGAGGCAGGGAGAATCACTCCCTGGAGGTCAGGGTTGCAGTGAGCTGAGATGGTGTCATTGCACTTCAGCCTGGGTGACAGAGTGCGAATCTGTCTCAAAAAAAAAAAAAGAAAGAAAAGGAAAAAGAAAGTTTACTAACTCAGCAATCATATTTAAGTTTCTTCCACAGCTGCCATTGGCTGCTCTTTGTCTTTCTGTTATTTACATTATTAATGAGGTAAATAAAAGTTTGACACATCCTCTCTCTCTGTTTCTTTGAGACTTAAGTTTTTAAACAGCAAGCAATGAAAATTTCGACCTGGGTGAAAGTGATTGCGAGACACTGATGACTATAAGATTCATTTCAACTTCAGCTGTAGTACAGTGAAACTTATCCTTGAGTTGTGGGTAGCTAACAATTTTTTTTTTTTTTGAGACAGTCTCGCACTGTCACCCAGGCTGGAGGGCAGTGGCATGATCTCGGCTCCCTGCAACCTCCCCCTCCCAGGTTCATGCAATTCTCCTGCCTCAGCCTCCGGAGTAGCTGGGATTACAGATGCACACCACCACACCGGCTTTTTTGTATATTTAGTAAAGACGGGGTTTTACTATGTTGTCCAGACTGGTCTCGAACTCCTGACCTCATGATCCACCCGTCTGGACCACCCGAAGTGTTGGGATTACAGGCGTGAGCCACCACACTGGCCTACCAAACTATTTTTAACATAAATAGGATTGTCTCTAAAATGCAAATTATTAGACTACTTTCTTCAAAACTGCAGAAGTTGCTCTCACCCCCTCCCTCAAACAACACACAGTCCAAATGCAGCAAACAGTTCAGGGGCCATTGTAGTATCTTGTGAGACCCTGAGGAAGTCCCAAGTCCTTAGAGCCCCAGCATGGCACAGAAGAGCATATGGAACCCTCATTCCTTGCTCCTCACACCCACCCTATATGGAAGGACTTAGAAATAGCACGGGAAGATTCATGGGTAATAAGGAGCATTGAGGTTGGGAGAAGAGCATATGACAAATGAAGATCATTTAAGGAAACTTGGACAACAGTAGTGCCAACAGCCCCCTGCTTCCTGACCACCCACACTTTCTACACATGAGGACAGCCTCTGAAATTTAGATGTCACCCTGTGCAAAGGGAAAGAAGAAAACCCAGACTATATATGAAATAATCAAAAAAGCCAGGTATGATTGACTTCATCTGGAACTAAGATGATATTTTCTACCACTAGGCAGAATAGCAGCTGGAAAAAACACCAAGTTTATTTGTTGAGAACTCAGGTGACATATCTGCACCCGCCAATAGTGTGTGCAAACACCATAACACCACCCACTGTGTGGCCCTCGAATTCAAGAGCAACAAAACAAACAAAAACACCAAGAATTTATTCCACAGTTAGGAATTTCACAGTGAATTTTACTCACCGGAAATGAAACCAACCTCATCGTTGTACCACACTTATTCTTCGACTTACATGCAAATATTTAGAAACAAACTAGGTATGAAAAGCGGGGATTGCACGTGTAATGAATTTCAGTCCATAAATGTAACAATAATCTTGTATTGTTTATGGAGTTTACAGAGTCCATATCATATGCATGAACGCACTAAATCATGACAACAGCTCCGTGAGGTAGGTATTACTGAATTTACAGGTGAAGTACCTGAGACTTGGAGGTTAAGTAACATGTCCAAAGAAACACAGCTGTGACAAAATCAGGTCCTCTGATACACAGAATCAGTATGTATTATCACATAGTATAAATAGAGACTAACTTATTTATAGTCAACCCACCAAGGGAAAGAGAGAAATTACGTCTTTACACATGTCCCTCTTGTCTTCCTTGAAGCAGCTTTTAGAAACTGACTTCTTGACCTGTGGACCTGGTCATCTTTAAGGAGATGCTGGTGATTACGTCACTTTTATAGAATTAAATTTCAAATTATACCCCCTTTGCTCAATGTTTTGCCTCATATTTTCAAATTTTCATAAACACAAAATTTAGGTGAAAGGAAAAAATCTTCATTAGATTCTATTGCTCTTGGAACTTCCAAGACATGGTGCCCATGTTGTTCACCTAAAGCTGAATACATGAATACACTAACTTTAATAATGTGCAACCAGTTATATGATAGGTATTGTTAAATATTTACATGAATTTGTAACAAGAAAGCAGATAGTTACTGATAAGCATTTCGGATTTATATAATTTTCTTGCTGACAGAACATAGGTGGCTCAAACTTTACAAGTCACATTTATCTAGTTGAATCCCAATTATTTTAGAATTAGCTGAAATTCAGATACACATACACAAACAAAAGTAATATACCCTTAATATTAAAGACTTAGTCTCTGATCCAATTATTAACTTCTAGGTCTTGACTGATCTTACATTTTTAATTTCAGAGGAGTTAGGTGAAATTTTTGCTTACAGTAAAGCCTGGTTATTCATAAAACTAATTGAGAATTTTCACTCTTCTGATAATACAGGGGTGAAATGTTAAGACAGAACGATTTTGTGATTAAATGGAATAAATTTGATCAGCACACAATGAAAAAAGAAATCAACACAAGAAAGAAAGATGTATTTGAGAACATTTTTAATAAATAATGTGACAAAATTACTTTTCTGATTATTGGATTTTCAGTATGCAAAATTATGGCTAAAAATAAGAGTCTTCTTACATGAACATAATGAAAACATTAATCACGTGGATTGTTCCCTTAGGACTGCACACCTTTTCTATGGAACTTTTTCAAATTATCTAAATGAACACATTTAGTTTTTGGTGAACACCAGCCTGTTTTTTTGTGGTTCAGTTTTGTTTGGCTTTGTTTTCCAGTGGGGTCAGACCTGACACCTATCCTATGAATAAATGTACTTTTCTCCTTCAAATAGCACCAATTATACAATCAATGATATTCATAAAATAACAAAAAAAGGGTCATAGAAATCTGCTAGTCAGAGGGCATCATTTGGCAATTGAAAGCAAGTAATGCCTCTATTGCAGATTTTAAGGAAATCTCATAAGTTTCAATATTGGCCACAACAAACTTAAACCTCTTTTTTTCTTTAAGTCCAGGAAAAGTAAGAACCATTTTGGTTCATGGCCCACAATAAAGTATGCACGTCACTTCACCATCTGTCATCATTCAAATATTCCAAATACAAACATAGAGCATTAACAAAACAGGTTAAAAACACTTCTCAACATTTTTTTTTCAATAAGACAAAAAAGGTTAATAGTTACAATGGTTTACAAATAAAGTTTAGTGATTGTGCTTTTAAAACCAAAAAAAAAAAAAGAGAGAGAGAGAGAAAGATTAAAAACAGTGCATTACAAAAACAAAAATCAAACTTCCGTAAGTGGCACTTCTGAAAGTTGAACTGACACTACCAGAAGAAATTTAGGCCAGTTAAGACAAGGATGTTCTTACTCAATTGGTCATTAAAAACATCCACTTGTTCATAATACGCATTTATAGTTGCTTTTTCATTGAAAAATAGAACAAGGTTTTGCTAGGTTTACTTATGACAATGACTAGACAACCAGAGATCCAACTGGCTTAGCCCTACTTATCCAAAAGTACATTTCCAATAAGAATATACTTCAATGATTGAAATGAAGACAAAATAAAATACCACCAGGGTTTGCAAAGAGTATATATTTACAATGTTTCTACCCCATTCAAATTATCTGTGGTTCTGCATTTGCTATGTTTTTAGTTTCTTCTAGCAAAGGGTAGTATGAAAAAACTGATTTTAAAATCATGTTAAAATGAAATATGTTTTAATTTGCATTAGCAGTTGGCTATGGAAAGATTACACTTTGAGAGCCCTTGGCATGAGGTTGAATATCAACTTTGTATCTTTGATCAATATCTTGCTATAAATTAGCTTGGCATATAAGCAGTGCAATGCCATATCTCAGGGGCAAAATGCGAAAGAACAGTTTTGTTCTCTCCTGCTGGCTGATGACAGAAGGAAGAAGTCAAAGCACTTTCCTTGCTAGAAGTAAGGTGTAATGGTTTGCTCCAACAGCGAGGGGAATAGGAAGGTTATTTGTAGGGTTAGAGATCAAACAACAACAATAAAAACCCAATAAAGTTTTTAAAATGATACCCCAATAAGAGGAATAAAAACGACAATTTGTACACTCTGATTGCACTGAACATTTTATCTGGCGTCATGTGTCATCAGACAGGAGGCATCTTGAGTGATAATTTTCACATTAGAGCCCATAAGCCTCTTGGTTGTCTTCAGCTTTCAGTTTCCTGTAAGAGACACATTATTGTCACATTTGAAAATATATCTTAAGAGGATTGTCTTATATTTGTTTATATGTATTTATTACTATCGTAATTTAATATGTTTTTTCATTTATTCACTGGCTTATGTTGGAAAGTGCTCATGTTAACTAATTCACTCATCAGCCTTAGTTGGTCTTCACAGAAAATTCAATAAATACCAAACTGGGTTCTGCATAGTGCCTCAGTGTTGTATGGTGGGACACAGGGCTCTGAGAAGAGAGAAAGAGTGTGTTGAGTTCTCTTACTCCCCCTCAGCCCCAACTCAACATTACAGCTCTGCTTTTGCTCGTTTTAAATACTGGAGTTAACAGTAATGACATTTTGTTCCCCCCAAAAGGCTTCTATTTTAAAATAAACGAAAACTTGAAAAACAACTTTTCTGTTTGCAGGGCGAAGTCTTTCTCGTTCCAAACCTCAAAATCAAAATACATTGAGCTTTACAGAACTTTCAATTAGACATAATGGCTTATAAATTTTCAGCTCCTATTATAAAAAGTGACCACTTGACACGTATTTATTAAGTATTTTTTTAAAGATTAAATATATCATTTAATAAGATCAAATATATTTATTAAAAATTGTCCTCAACTTATCTTTTATTAAATTGAGAAAATCCAATCTTTGAATAGGGGGAGAATTTACAATATGATATGGCTTACTGCCAACTCTATCTTGTATAGCTATCTGTCAAGCCTAACAAGAAATTTAAGACTTAACAAATTTCCTCCAACTGGGAAGTTCAGTGTTACAGACTAGGCATACACATTTAGAAGTGTAAAGGTGAAGGACAGCTAGCCAAACCAGTTACATTACCCTGCTGATGACTATGGCAACATGCTCACTCACATCATATAACTCTGCCATCTTACTGGGTTTTTATAGCCTGCTACAATGCTATGAATTATAATATCTCTAGATCAATAGCTCTTATTTCTTAACAACGTATTTTCCATATATAGTTCTTATCTGAAAATGTGCAAATGAACATAAACCCTAGATAAACAAATAAAATGCAATTAACATTTAAAACTTTGGAACACATTTCAAGAAAATTGTCAAATTCTCAGAATTTCAGTTTCTGCTTCATAGACATTAGAGTACTGAAAAGTTTGTGATAAAATAGTAACATTCCCATATACTGCTGAAGGTTTGTAACTTTGAGGCCAATAAAACAGCTACAGTCTAACATTGGTAAACTTGGGAAAAAAATCACAGATACCTCTAATTCTTCATTATTATCTTCTCCTCTTTCATATCCTCCAAGAACCTGCATTTCTGCAATATTTCTTCGACCTACATTTGCTTGTTCTCTTTGTCGGCTTCCTGATCCTCTTGATGACATTGAGCTTGAAGAACTGGGATCTCTGGGATTATTTGATGTTGGAAAAGTAGGTCTACAATAAGGTAGAATATCCTCTGTGTAATGAAATATAATAAACACAGGTGAACACCATCATACACTTTTACTGTATATTGTATTACTCCTGTCTATCTGTAATTCTGAATAAGGAAGCATCAGTGATTTGAGGTATAAATGAGGACACTTTATAAGCATAATGAATAATGCAGCAGTGTCTTGAAAATGAAAAGTATAAGCCTTGTTGTTTTCCTATTAGTAGTCAGGGATTTGGATTGATTCTACTCATAAGCTCTTGTCCATCTCAAACTCACTTGAGACCAGTATCATTAAAAGAGGTAAACCAAACCTGGAGTCAGACTTGGCTTCCAATTCTATCATTCACTGTATGATCTCAGATTATTTTAGGCTTTAGTTTCTACTTTTCCAAAAAAAGTGATAATATCTATACCTAGAGGGTTTCCTAGTGTTTATATGAAAACAGATATCTATGTAATTTATAAAATGTTATTATAAGGAATTGATAAAAATCAAGCCCAGTCTCCTAGAAATACGAAACAGAGCCAAGCCTAGGTTCACGCCAGAGACATCAAACTATCAACCTCCATGTCAATGTCCTATTTACATTGCTGAACTCTGAATCTTAGAAGCCTGCTATTGTTGCTACCTTCAATAAGCAAGCCACCCCCAGTTAATTTCTTTCTCCTGAATTTCTACCTCCTTACTGCTTGAAATTTGGTGTGACTTCTACTGATGCATCATCCAGCTGGTTACTTCTCTCTGAAGTCTGACAACTCTGCCTTTTGGACGACAAACACGTAAATACCTAACCCTTTGACATACTTTTCCCTACCCCCTCCAAATGCTTCTTCTATTACTCACATTGCCTGAATGAAGCCTGACTTCCCCCTGAAGTCACCCCCTGATGTTCTCTGTAGTGGAAGGGTAGGAAGGAAGGCCTGCCTGTAGCTCACTATCACCAGTTCTAAATCATTGCTCCTCTATCCTTGCACAAAAACATCTCCGCCTTTGAGGCCCAAGTCATCGTCTTTTGAAACCAGTATAGTCCTTGATAGCATCTTGTTCTTTCCATTCTACTTTATCACAACTTTCACCCCTAACCCACAGTTCTGACTCATAGGAGTTTCACAGTCCATGAGGATGACCGTTTCTGTAGCTTCTCTTCACAGCACTTGATATTGTGTGACTGTCATCTTCTGTCTCTGTTTCATCAACTGCTTTCTCTCTACTGACTTCAGGTTTTTCAAACTACAATATGATAAAATCTCTCTCTTGCTAAAAACTTTACCCTCAAGACTGTGCTCTTCAAGAAATCAACACCTTCTTTCTCTCTTCACCACTCAGCCAAACTTCATGCAGTATCTTATGGTTTAAAAGTATGTGGACCTCTGCCCCACTCTCTCTCTCACTCCTGCTTTCACCATGTCACATGTCTACTCCCCTGTTCACCTTCCACAATGATTGTAAGCTTCCTGAGGTCTCCCCAGAAGCTGAGCAGATGTCAACACCGTGTTTCCTATAAAGGCTGCAGAACACTTAGCCAATTAAATCACTTTCTCTCTCTCTCTCTTTAATATATTACCCAGTTTCAATTATAGAAATTCAAGAATGGCTTAATGCTATAAATATTTTTTTCTTCTAGTACCCTTAGGTTATTTTACCCAGTTCCACAGATTATAACCTTTTCTAAAATATAACTGTCATAAAGGCAGGTTTTTTTGTCTGCTTTGTGTGCTGATATACTTTCACCTTGACCTATGAAAGGTCATTAATACATTGTTTTCCATTATTGTCATCACGCTGAATCATTAATTTATATTTTTAATTTCTAAACTATGCCCCAAACATTTGGCTCCTATAGGCAGCCCAACTGAACACCTGCTCTTGCACGTTCTTCAAATCCAACCTGCTGAACACTCATCTCACAATGCTCACTCCCTTAGATGTCTTCCTTTGCTATATTCTCTAAGACAGTGAATGACATCACTAATCATTAAGATACACAAGACAGAAAATTGAAATGATTACAGATTCTTCCCTTTCAACAACCTTTCCATACCCTTTAAGTGTA
Organism: Ateles fusciceps; assembly: GCA_036589455.1. NCBI lineage: Eukaryota > Metazoa > Chordata > Mammalia > Primates > Atelidae > Ateles > Ateles fusciceps. The sequence goes on along the minus strand of JAZHEH010002345.1, from coordinate 1,473,952 downwards.
TCCTTTCCACACAGTCCAACATATAACAAGGAAGGTTGATTTTGACTCTAAAAGCTTTCTTGAATTTTCCCAGTTGCCCACTCTTACTCCTATAGCATGGTTTATATTCTCTACATTTCTTGTCTGGGGGTTGCACACATCTTCAAACATCCTTGAGCTATTCCCCTCTAAACTGTCTTTACTCAGCTACTTTTCTTACAAAATCTATAGGCTCTTTATGACTTAAGCCTCAAGAGCTTCATCTTTGACCACTTTTATTGCATGGTAGTACTGAATTTTTTACAGTTTCCTCAAGAGACCTTCAAGCTTTTTATGCTGAATTATCCACCTAAATAAGTCCTCTTTTCTTATACAAGCTAAATTCCACCCATCCTAAAACACTCAGTTTATGTCATTTCTGCCAGGAAAGATCCTCTCTAACTCCTAACATTTTATCTCTCACATTCCTGGATTAATTCACTATCTTCTGGACTCTCAAGTATCATGGCACTATGAAGGTTATACTGAATACAAAAATATCTGTAAATTTATAGATTATCTGTCCCTCTCTCTCTGACTACAAGCCCCTTGAGGTCAGGGTTCATGCTTATACATAAATCTCAGGATTTAGTACAATGCTTAATTACACAGTTGCTGTTTGATATATGTAGAAATAAATTGAACTAGAGGAGGTAAATGTTAGCAAAATGATCAGACATTCAAGTCCAAAAGACCACTCTCCTTAATTAAAAATAATCTTTCATTATGCATATAAATCAGGTTGCCTCTTTCACTATAAACAATGTAAACTGAATTATGAAGGTGAAAATTACAGCAACGCATAAAAATGATCATTTAATGGCATATATATACAGGGTTATGATTCAAATAAGAATTTAGAAAAGCAGAGCATATAAAAGAATAACTGGTCAGTGTACCTAAGTGATTTCCATGATTCTACGGGTTACTTGTTTCTAGACTAATGGTCTAGTCTTAGTTCTTTTGTTAGAAATATTTTTATAGCATAAAGGACAATTTACTAAATTTCTGAACATTGATTTTTAAAAAATTAATCTCTTTGTTTTAAATCTATATACAAGAAGATCTTCCCAGGTCTGTAAAATTTCCTCCTGAAGAAGAATCCTACCTACTTTACTTTTCTTTTCTTTTCATTCATTCATTCATTCATTCATTCATTTATTTATTCCAAGATGGAGTCTTGCTCTGTCACCCAGAGCTGGAGCACCATGGCGTGACCTCAGCTCACTGCAACCTCCGCCTCCCAGGTTCAAGCAATTCTCCTGCCTCAGCCTCTCAAGTAGCTAGGATTACAGGTGCACACCACCACACCCAGCTAATTTTTTAATTTTTAGTAGAGATGGGGTTTCACTATGTTGGCCAGGCTGGTCTCCAACTCCTGACCTCGTGATCTGCCCACCTCGGCCTCCCAAAGTACTGAGATTACAGGCGTGAGCCATCACACCCAGCCAACTTTTAATGAAGACTACCTATAACCAGGAATTGCTCCATACTTTCTGGCCAGAAATAAACTTCATAATTTACATCCTCACATTCTATTTATGAATCAGTATTTGGAGTCCAGTCACATTGAGTCAAAAGTTCAGAGCCAGATCAACTTTGGGTTAACTTAGAAAAATAAGTTAGTAAGTTCTTCAAGCTTTGGCTTGTGCTGATATTACCAAGGACTTTGTGGTCCCACAATAGAGGCATCAGTCTGAAAATGCACTGCTTTATTTATTACCTCACTTCTGAGTCTATGCCTGGATTAGGAGTTCAGGCTGCAGTCACAGAACAAAGAGAAATTGCCCTCCATGTTGAAAAGAAGTTAGCTAATGACCAGATGGCCATAATAAATAAACAATACACTGATATCAGATCTTACCACAATATATCTATTAAAATACAGTAGTTAAGTGCCCCTGCAGGTTTTTACATTTCATTCCCCTATCACTCTTTCCTGATTCCTCAACTAATAATATTCCTTTTTTGTGTTTCTTTCTCCTAATTGGTTTCTTCTCTTTAGTCTACAATAATGTTCAAATCCACAATCCTAAAACATTTCCAATGATTTGGCCTTTCTATCAAACTCTATCCCAATCTTTCCTCCTCATCCCGAATTTCCAAAAACAGCTCACTTGTGCTCATCAACTCCCTTCCAAAATTTCCCTTCACTTTCCAGCCCCATAGAGTCTGGCTTTTATTCTGATCTACAAATAACATATTGCAAGATCTCTTTTTTCCTTCACTTGGGTTTACATTCAACTTTCACCACTGTGGCATTTTATATGCCTTCCTGTCTGAAAATTTCCCACTCCATTCTTCATAGGGCACTATTTTCAATAGCTTGGGTATCTTGATTATTAAATCTCTGGGTCAGACAATCTGCTTCCCTGAAAGGATGTTGATTTCTGCCTATTCTCTAAATATAATCATTCTTGACTATTGGTGTGTTGGAGCAGGCTCAATATTTCACAATAGCTGATTATATTCATCTCTTCCTACCTCCACTTTCAGTGACTTAAAATTGGCAACTTTGAGAGCATTCATACAACAGAGGTAAGCAAATGGCTACAAATTAGGGTTTGGTTTTGTTTTCTTCCAGGACAGCTGATTGATAAATCGTTACCAGCATTATTTCTGCTGATATTCAGCCTGTGTTATTCACATAATTATTATGTCTATGTTGTGGGTTCTAAATCCACTCTGCCCTCACAACTTTTCTCCTGATCTTTAAACCTAGTTCTCTAAATTCTTATTGTGAATTTTACTAACTGTGTTCTTGTCAGGATTTTAATCCATTCAAAACTGCAGTAATATTCCCCATGAAATTTAACATTTTCCCTGTTCTACATTTTATTTTATTTTATTTTTAAATGGTTAATACAATCATGTTCCACTGGTCATTCAGAGCCACCTGGTCAACCTGTGAATAATCTTTTTTGTTTATTCTATTATTTCAACTTACCTTTCAACATTCAATTAGCCACCAAGTTCTATTGGGCCTCTCTCTGAAGTGCCTGCATAGGCTAATCCCGCCTGTTCTTTTGGGCTATTGTAACTCAATGCTTTCGTATTTTATACTTAGAGTGTTACTGTAATGTTTCAGATACCTTCATCTACTGACTCCAGTCTCTTCCTCCATTATGTAGCAGTGCCAATTGTTTTTCTAAAACACGTATCTGATTACATCATTTCTCACTCAAAATTCCTTGCTGGCTCACAGCTGCCCTTTTCATAAATCTCAAAGCCTTCAGAGTAGTATCCCTGGCCTTTGTAATTTGGCCTAACCATCTATCTAGTTTTATTTTTCACCCAGGCTAGAGGCTAGTTGTGCGATCTCAGCTGACTGCAGTCTCAACCTACCAGAGGCAAGCCATCCTCCCACATCAGCCTCACGAGTAGCTAGGACTACAGCATGTGCTACCATGCCCAGCTAATTTTTGTATTTTTATGTTAGATGGTCCCTGGCCCCAAACATTCAATTCTCCAGCCAACCTGGAAACCATTGTTCACCAAACATCCATTTTCACACAATCAGGTTATTTTCTCAACCTATTTCATTTCCCCAATATCCCTTCTCCTTCTTTAACCTGTTGAAATCATGCTTTCCTTTGAAATCTAACTCAATTGGCACCTCTCCAGGGAGGCCTTGTATAAAGTCATGTACTAGAGTGAATTGTATTAAAATTATTCGAGTACATACCTATCTCCTCCATCAGACAGCAAATTTCTTAATCTTACCCTTTTAATGTGGCCATATAGAGCCTAACTGTATGCCTTGTAAACCCACTCAATCTATATTTATTTGCTGCTTGACTGAATGAGTACCTTGCATGAGATGAGTCTTTGCTGGTGGAAGGTCTCGTTTTGCTGCCTTGTTCCCCACGTCCTTTCCCGTCATTTTGTTGTTCCTGTGCTTCTCTGGGATCACCTGGATTTGTTCGCATGTCAGCAACTTGTCTTCCATCCAACCCTTCTCTCCCCTTGTAATTGCTTCCTTTTCTATCTGATGATCTGTCTGTTCTTGCATCTATAGAAGGGAGTTTTGGCACCACTACAGGTCGTACTTCCAGCAGTGTCTTGGATTGGACAGTGGGTGACTTTATAGCAGGTGGCGGCACAGGAGGCGGCGGAAGATCTAAAAAGAAACATTAAAAATACTGCTGTAAAAGTCTACCACTTATAAACTCATCAAACATTTGTATTATCATTGGAGTCACATTCACCTGTGAGATACTATATTTTAAATGAACTAGAATATTTGAAGGTGACCAAGGAAAAACACCCAATTTTTATTTACTTATTTATTTTGAGCAGGTTCTTACTGTGTCATTCAGACTACAGTGCAGTTGTGCAGTCCCAGCTCACTGCAGCCTCGACCTCCTGGGTGGGAGGTCAATCAATCCTCCCACCTCAGCCTCCTGAGTAGCTAACACTACAGGCGTGCATCACCATACCTGGCTAATTTTTCTATTTTTTGTAGAGATGGGGTTTTGCCATGTTGCCCAGACTGGTCTCAAACTCCTGGACTCAAGTGATCTGCCCACCTGGGCCTCCTAAGGTTCTGGAACTACAGGCATGAGCCACTGTACCTGGCCAAGACCAACAATTTTAATGTATTCTTATTATCTAGCACAGAACTATTGAATAACAGAATTGGGACTTAGTGACATCTGCTCCTGGGATAGCTAACACTGGGTGTATGTACTGTAACTTTCTCTCTCCCAAGTATTGTAGAGCTTCCTAATTGATTTCAGTATAACACTTCTAGTGCCAGATGCATGCCTTTGCTCCTTCAGATAATCAATTCAAATTGATTGAGGTTGGCACTTGAGTTGAGACCTATTTGCTATCTCTAATCTAGCCTAAATCTCTTCTCATTTTGTAGGTAAGGAAGCTCAAACATGTAGACATTAAGCTACTGTGCTATCCCAAAGCTAGATATGATCAGAAGCAGGACTAACCAATGGTTTAGTTTTCTTTATATTACTACGTTCAATTGCATGTTTATAATCTACTATTCACTGATGGAATCTCACCATTCTGTTTATGTACCCAGAGGTTTTAAACCAGATAACATTGGTATAAATATAGGTTAATTTCATCTACGTACATACATACATACACACACATACACATATATAAAACTATTACTAGTTGTAGTTACATATTAAGTAATACATATTAAATATAACTTATATAATTTAGTTTCTTACTTTTTTTTTTTTTTGAGACAGAGTCTCGCTTTGTTGCCTAGGCTGGAGTGCAGGGGTGTGATATCGGCCACTGCAGCCTGTCTCCCAGGGTCAAGTGATCCTCCCACCTAACCCTCCTGAGTAACTGGGACTACAGGCACACACTATCGCATCTGATTAATTTTTGCATTTTTTGTAGAGACAAGGTTTCACCACATTGCCCAGGCTGGTCTCAAACTCCTGTGCTCAGGCCATCCACCCACTTCCATCTCCTAAAGTGCTGGGATTACAGCCATGAGCCACCATACCCAGCCTGTAATTCAATTTCGCATATCGTAGATATACTTAAGGATGAAAGTAGGCATAAAATTTGGTATCTAGAAAAAAAATTTTTAATTAGTGCTATTTTTAAAAATCATTCCTATGTATACTCTGGGGGAGAAAAGAAATATGTATTCTAATAATATTTGGTAAGTTAGCAGAAGAATATGAATAGATACTAAGTTTTGGTTATTCTGGCTCTAGCATAGGGAATGTATTAAAAAGAAAAGCTTCAATTCAGGAAGTCAAGAGATTATTATAATAACTCACATAATTAATGATAGGTGATAACATGGTATTGGTGGCTGTTCAGATGGAGAGGAAAAGATGTGTTTGAAATTAAGGGAGAAAAATCAATATTATTTCAGGATCAACGAAATACAGTACAGGATGGCGGGGAGGAAAGAATCCAAGATAACTAAGAGTCATCTTAGTAGGATGTATCTAAGAGTCATCTTACTAAAATTTCATCTACATACATACATACACACACACAAATACACACACATAAAATTATTTCTAGTTGTAGTTACATATTAAGTAAATATGTTATATTATATATAATTTATATAATTTATTTTTTCTTAGCTACATCTTAGATACTAAGATATTTTTCTTAGATACATCTTAGATACTAAGAAAATCTAAGATAACTAAGACGATTTTTAGGATTTTTGTCATAGTTGGCTAGGCGAAGAGAAGAACATCACTGAAGGTATAGAACGCAGCAAAACGAAAGAGCTATTTGTGAAGGAAGAATATGAGTTCAGTTTTTTAAAAGTGAATAGGAGGAACCTTTGGAGTATCAAAACAGAAAGGTACAACAGGTACTTGTAAATAAAATCTGAATTTCAAGAGAGATCAAAACTAGAGATACAGAGGTTTTGGAATTAGCAGCATAGCTACGTTTTTAAGTTATGTCTTTAGAAATGTTAACTTTTTCACATTTACAGAGTAATGTCTAGAATAAATCAACTAAAACACATTCATAAAACATCTATTACACATAGTATTATAAAATTAGTCTTAAGATGTTAAAGTAAAAAACAGAAATTTACATGGTAAAAAATTCAGTAAGAGTTTAAACTTGAAAGAACAACCTCTTGTACCTCCCCACCGCCATTTCAAATCCCCAGTATTGACTTATGCAGAGGTAACTGGCTTGAATAATTTCTATAGGTCATTCCTGAAGTTATTTATGAAGCAGGGCTGCCAAGTCTCATAACTGCAGGGAGCACCGTTCACATCAAGGACTATATGAAATGGCCACGCCTGGGATGACGTAGAGTGCCTGTCTGCCTGTTCACATGTGGTGACCTGATCAAAAGGGCCACACACAAAGAGACAGCCTTCCTTCTTTACCAACACGAATGAGATCGCACTTTTTTCACCTAACCAGGTAGTTGTATAAAATTCCATATGTGTACATAGGGCTTTACATTTTTGGGAAATGTTTGCCTAATGTTATATTCTATGACTACATCATTATTTTTTAGCCAATCCCTACAGAGAAATATTTAGGCTGTTTCCAGATATTTTATTATTATTGACATTGGGCCATTGACTATCATTTATGTGTACCAGCATAAGAAACTGTTAAATATTAAAATTGTGTTTTGAAGATTCTTATTATAATAGCAAATTAATGGCCCTAAGAAGCATCAGTTTTAACCTAGTATTTCTCATACTTACATGTTTTCAAAAATGAATGAAACTTTTTTTTGTTCCCTAAATAGGTATACATTTTTTTGAAACTTATTTTCTTTTGACATTACATGCTAAAGCTAAGGTGTCAGAATTCATTGTATTAGTTTTGAAAACAGAAAGTCCGAGTTGCCATCTTAGTACCTACCAGCTCTTTTACCTAGGAATGATTATAAAAAGTGATCAAATTTTTCCTTGCATTTTTTCGTTAGTGGTTTTCATGGCTTACCTTGTTCCAGTATTACATAAATAGCCTCAACATTTTAGCTAAAATGGTAGCCAATTATAGCAATAGCACTTGTTTTCCCTCTGATTTTACAAAATCAAGTTTTTGTCTCGCAACATAGATTGAAATTGTCACTAGTGTGTGTTTTTCCTCCTTTGTCTACTACTTCAATAGATTTGTCTAAAAATAAAACATAAAAGTACTATGATCTGCCCTCCCTCATATCCTACTTATTGTTAAAGATAACCAAAAACAGAGACTTAAAAAACAGACTGTGCCAAGTAGCCTAAAGCCAAGAGGCCCAAGGCAGAATGACTTTAAGTTCAAACTGAGCTTGGGATTAGCAATAAGGGGAGAAAAGTCTAATTCAGAACACACCAGGAAGCAGACAGACTGAGTGACTGCAGGCTCATTTCTGCACTGTCTGCTTGCTATAAACTTAAATTGGATTGCAAACTCGGATTACCAGGAAGCCGATGACTGCCACTATCATCAAATCATAAAATGTCTGGGCCTTTAAGATATCAAAGCTGATGACTACCACTGTCATAGCATCATACAAAGTCTTGAGAATATATGACTCATGAGACAAAAATCTATGACTAGATGTTCTAGATAGGTGTAATTTATAACAGAAGTTAAAAAGGGAAGGGAACCTGATGGTAATTTAAAGAATTCTAACTTCCTGTACATATTTGTCATTGCATCTAATTGACAATTAGAGGGAAATGTTGACAGGTTTGATTTCCTATATAAACAGATTGCCAAATAAATTCTTTCATAGGTATTATAAAACATCACCAAGCAGGGATATTATAAAATATCCCTGCTTATGAGACCAGGGATTATCACAGTATAAACAATTCTGTATTTCACATAGTGATAAATAGTGCTTTCACCCAATTTGTACCATGAATAGTACAAATTGGATTTAACAAATGGGATTGTGGACTTGTTTTTGTGTGTGTGTGTGTGTAGACTTTATGTAATCATATAAACCCTCATTCTTTATAGAAGACTTTCCAAATAACAGCATAATGCATGTAAAGTAACATATAAAAACATATTCATTCAGACAATTCTGCCAACATTAACTTGCTATAGACATCTAGCACTCTATTTACTTAAATGCTTTAAGCCCTAAGACCTTGTAATTAATGATAAATCAAGTCAAAATAACATCATTCCAAAGTGGTTGGTGAATTCATAATTTATGAAAAGTAGGGCTGGAGAAATAATGTAGATTTGGTTTTTAAATCAACTATGTAAATGCATTGGAAAGGTTGGAGAGAGGGACCTATTAGAAGGTCCTAGAAATGCACTTATGCCTGGCTTTTACTCCATAAGACTCTGGCTAATAAATATTCATATATCCTAATCCTACCCTTTATCTGGGTTAAACTTGTGAAAGGCAAATATGAAATAAATAAATAATTAGCTACAGCTTGTTAGTATGACTGTAGCATGAGTATTCTCCTTTGCATCGAGTTCTCCAACGAGTGCTTATGAGACCTTGGATTTGACCACAGAGCAAGGTTTGGCCACAATGCCAGGTGTTAGGGGCTGCTCCATTGTTATGGGCTGAATTGTGCCCCTCAAAATTCAATTGTTGAAGTTCTAATCCCCCGTACCTCAAAATGTGACTGTATTTGGAGTTTTTAAAGAGGTAATGAAGTTAAAATGAAGTCACTAGGGTAGGTCCTAGTCCATTATAACTGGTGTCATTACAAGAGGAGATTAGGACACACACATACACTAGGGAAAGATCGGGTGAAGACACAGGGAGAAGACAGCCATCTCCCAGCCACAGAGAGAGGCCTCAAGAGAAACCAATCATGCTGACACCTTGATCTTGAACTTCTAGCTTCCAGAACTGTGAAGAAATAACTTTCTGTTGTTTAAGCCACCTGTCTGCGGTCCATAGCTATGGCCCTAGCAAACTAATAAAAGGATTAACTGAGAAGGAGCATCACAAATTACTCTTTATCAGTTCAGACATAGCCACTCTTTATCCTTCTTTACATAGTTTTTAAAGATTCTACAAAGGAACGTAATAATCTGAAAAAAATTTAAAAGTAAAGATGGTACTAACTGAATACTGATAAACCATATTCTGAATATAGTTCACATAAATCTATTGACAATAATCAAACTCATCCACCATAGTCCATACATTTTACCCACTAAAAATTAAAAAAAAAACACAAAATCTTCCATGTCTTACTAATATGTTCAATTCACATTTTAACAATGGGTAGTTCTTTAAATTCTTTCTTCCTCTCCCTTCTCTTTTTTAATAAACTGTACCAATTGTGTCTGCCATTGAGCTGATTCATGAATTGGTCTATGAATTTTTTTTTTCCAAAAATCCAGCGTAGTAATTTGGGAAAATAATTTCTGAGAAAATGACTTTTGTCTCTATGTCATAACCACTGCCATCAAGAGTGTGTGCATTTATTTAGTGCATTAAGTAGTATCTGCATTACATGACTTTAATTAATGAATATACATTATGGGGTATGTGTATAATAACACACAGCATTGTTATTATTATTATTTTTTACCAAACAGTAAGCATACAGCATAAAATTCAAGACTCATTTGTACAATAAACATAACTTGAAATATGTTATCAAAGTATTGAAACAAAGTGAATATTGTAATATAAAATTAGCTTTAGTCATTTCTTCATTTTATCTATTTTTGTGACTTAGAGAAAATAATTATTGGCTTTTATATTGCAGTATGCACTATGATAAATTTGCATAATCACTTTTGTGAAATGAGCAATTAGAAATCTAAATAAACATTTCAGATTAACTTTGGCTTTACAAATATTGCAATATATTTCTTTGGTATTTCTGAAATGCATTTAAAAAATAACTTGGATGCATCATCATTCAATTTAATAGTTATTATTCAGGGATTAGTTAGAATTATATTTAATTATTAACACTGAAATAAGCACTACGAGCGTGGGACAATAAATATAGACAATTTTCAAGCATAGTGTAATTTGTAACTGTGATATAATATTTTTTAACTTGGCATGCTTACATTATTTAAAACATTTCTAAAAAGCATCACTCAGTGCCAGATTCCCCTTTGAACAAGTATAAATACATGGTAGAAAGATCTTCACAAGGATGTAGGCCAGATTTTCTCTCTTATGTATTCAATTTAGATGTGTTTACATCCAGGCTTGATGTTTGGTCAGTTTTTCAGTGAGGAGCACTCTCTTCTAGATAATAAAATTTGATAAAACAGCCATAAAACTTGAAAAATGCCATTACAGTTGTCCCATAAATGTAAAATTGCTGGTAGAGTTGGGGGATTTATACCTAGTGTTTGTCCCTTCACAGAGGCAAACATGCAAAAAGCCACCGTAATAACCCTTCAAAATCAGATAATATTCTGACAGCTCAGTTTCACTGACAAAAGAGTCCTGGGCAGAAGCCAGGAGGCCCAGGTGCACTGTGTCACGCCAGTATTTAATGTAGTCTAATATCAGATAGATGCTAGTGAGAGAAAATACTCAGAATAAAGTACAGATAATAGCATGGACAGCCACTCATTGCAAAATTACTTGTGCTCATCATGCTGCGAGCGTTGTATTAAATTCTTCTGTCAAGTGGTAGGAATCATAGGGAGAAGTACCTCAGAAAACCTTCCTTGCAACCTGTGATAAGGATCTATAATATTAGGCTTTCATATGATAATGGCAAATGATGCCCTTTTTGAAAAATTGCTGACTGGTAATGAAAGTCCTAATCAGATTTTGTTGCGGAGGACCAGGAGGTGGGGGAACTGTGCCTGTAACACCCTTCTTCTCCACCCCTTTAGCAAATTTAGCAAACTTGACAAAAGCAGTGAGTCTGAGAGAATTTATCTTACATGAATTTCCAACAAAGCCTGTGGGGTTGTTTTGTAAAATGGGAAGGTGGTGGTTTAATAAATGCTGGGCCACCTGAGGCACTTTCATTAAAGGCTTTCTCGAGACAACAACGTCACGATGTTTGCATTTTCCTCCTGTGCTCCCTCGAGAATATGAACGTTACCTCTTCAGTGAGAGTTGGTATTGTATGTGAAGGCATGAAGAAACATGATTTGATTCATATTTCGGTGTCCAAAATAACTGTTTGTAACACCACTAGCATTAGAATTAATATTCAAACACATTTATTGTCTTCTATTTGAATGCAAAATTGTAAAATAAAAAAATGAGGGCACTTTGGAGAATTTATCAGTAAATCTGACAGAAGGTCAACCTATGCCACTACTTCAACTATCAACTTCAACTATAGTGACGTCCATTTGTTTGAAACTATAAAATAACTTTCAAAAATATAAAAGATCTACAAATGGTTTTGTTTTTTAAATAACAAGCTTATTAGAAAACTGCAAGGAGAGCTGCTTGACAAACTTTGTAAGTAGATCACTTCTATAAGTAATACGAAGCTGACTGTTAATAAATTTTTAATGTAATTTCTAACGTCAGTAGTGAATGCATTTTCTAGTCCTAGAGAAGCAGGGTAAATAGGCGAGATTCATAGATGTTTTCATCCGTGTCAATGGACTTACCATCTGTGTAGGCTTCTCTGCGCAGATGTCCTGGCTGGTGTTTTTGTTTCTTGGCTGGTCTGGTTTTCTGCATTATGGCAGCACTCATGTTGCTGTCTGTAGACACAGGACTTGTGGGCCTAGGGCACTGAGATGCATGAAAATGTCGACGGCCTAAGGAGGAAAAAAAAAATCCCAGCCAAACTCTTCAGTGAATTTTAATTACAATAGGAACAACAAAAAGAAAACATTAAAGCTAGAAACAGCCCTAATTTTTCTGAAAAACAACAAAAAAAGCTTCAACAAACTCTTCTAGCAAATAATAGGCTTTTTGTCACTCTGCTGTTTACTGGAGAAAATACCCTAAAAGCATTTTCTGCTGATTTCATTTGTTTTTTAAACCACAGTGCTTTTGTTCTGTTAAAGTTTATGATACCTATTTACTAAAGAAAAGCATTCCAATTATTTTTGCAATTAGCTTCACTAAAATGTTATACTTAAACAAAAAATATTAATTAAGTTTTTGCACAATATAGCCAATGTTCATTGCTTTTTCAAGAGGAGAGCCAAAGTTCTTAAGAATTCATGTTCTAAGAAAAACGAACAGCACTAATGGGGCATCACTATTTTAATTAAACATATATTTATAGTATACTTTGAAGACAGACTCAGGTGTGTTCTCTGCAGGTGGTCTGAAATTGAACTAACTCACATATTTAGGTCTGCCAAAAATGACTTGCATCTTTTTTCTATCTCAAAGTATTTGCTAGTTCTGGATACCTAAGGTGATCCCTCTGAGACTTCTGTTTTTTTGGTGGTGGAAGAGGTAGATGTCTGGTTTTAGAGAAACAATAATCCCAGGTACCAGTGGGAATTGAATTTACTAATTAGACGTGGTGTTTTATTGATTTCTTTTTCCCCCCGAGATGGAGTCTCGCTCTGTCCCCCAGGCTGGAGTACAGTGGTGCTATCTCGGCTCACTGCAACATCTGCCTCCTGGGTTCAAGTGATTCTTCTGCCTCAGCCTCCAGAGTAGCTGGGATTAGAGGTGCCCGCCACTACACTCAGCTAATTTTTTGTATTTTTAGTAGAGATGGGGTTTCACCATCTTGGCCAGGGTGGTCTTGAACTCCTAACCTCATGATCCACCCACCTCAGCCTTCCAAAGTGCTAGGATTACAGGCATGAGCCACTGAGCCCTGCCTACACAGCATATTTCAATGCTCCTGGATTCTCTGGCTGTCTTACATAGATCCTGTATTATAACAGCTACAACATATTTAATCCATAATGACAATGGAGATCTATTGGTCCTATGTTTGATTTTCACCATTTTGGTTGCTAGAAATTCTAGTCACAAATCCAGAACTTTCTATTGTACCACAGGAAACTTCCAACGGACTTAGACAACATGCCTTTTGGCTATAAACAGAAGCAACATATAGTGAAATCAACACATTTAAAGATGATAACTGAAGCATATTAAATAATAGACATTAATGTAGCCAAGTGAGAAGCCATGTGATTGGATATTCATTCATATTAACTTCAAGTCACATGACAAGCACCATCATTCCCTGAAAGAACAGTGCGATAAGCAGAGGCCAATGCATGTTTAGTTCATTAAAATTATGAGCTCAAGGAAAACCAGAAGTGCCACTAAATTACAATACAATAAAATATTAAACCAACTCTCTTTAGCTATGATGGAGACTATTATAATTAAAGTTACATATCAATGAAACAGGGAATTAGGGCTGAGACTGAAACCCATTATTTATTCAATTGCATAAGGCCATCCACTGCTCACAGACCCTGAGGCATAAGGTCATTTACAGATGAATTTTCAAAGTTATTTCGATGTTTTGTCCATTTAATAAACTGAAATATTTTCTTAATGTATTCTCAGAGCAGTGGTTTGAAACGGTTAATTTCACTTTTTTTAACAGAAGATTAAAAAAATAAGGAGAAACAAAAGCTGTATGTAAAGTTAGATGTTATTTATTTATTAAGAAAGATAATTAGGTTTGCATAGTTTATTACATTAAGCAGCTACTGGAGGAATAAAAAGAATATTTGGTTGAATGTCAAAAAATATAGGCTTGGTTAAAATAAATAATATATTCTACAATAATAAGTTGAGAGACATTAGAAATCTTTTTCCTATAACATATTCTTGATATGTAATATATAGAGATGATTTTATACTGTGATTTAAATTTTCTCTGAATATATTCTACACTGATAAAAAATAATGACCAACCCAATATCTGAAAGGTCCATGGAAAATTAGCAATGTGGTGATTATTAAACTAAGAAAAATAAAAACAGTAAAATACCAGTAACTAATTTGTTGTGATGGTCTTTTCCTTCTCTGAAATGTATCTCTTTCTTGGTGATCACATTATTTTACTCTACTATTTAGATTTTCTTGGCTATTAAAAATACAAACACACAAAAATATGTATGGGAATGTATATATTAATTCTACAGAAATGAAAATCGTGATAAATAAGTCTTACATTTAAATTCTTTTCTTACTTCAATATTTACTTTCTAAACAGGGTTGGGAATAGGAGGATGTAAGTAAAAATAAGTTATAATATAAAGATGGATATACAGTAATTAAAAGTAGGTTACTGGCAATGGAAGGAAAAATATGAAAAGCACTTGGATTAGCTTGCTGTCCCAATTATTACATTTAAAATGTTTACTGTAAGTTTGGAACACTGAACACTGAAAATGTATGTACATTACATATATCTTTATAACTTCCCAATTAACATTCTAATTTGAGAGGACATGAAGAGAGTGGGGGATTAAGGAGAAATAGCCCATTTTCCAAGGGTCAAAGTGTTCCACTTGGGTATTTATCCATTTCCCCTACAAAATTTTTATTTAAATAAGGTAACAGAACTATCACAATAAATTTGATTTTGGTGACGTTCTACACACAAAAAATTAGAGTATACATTCAAAAACACAAACTTCATTTAATTGACTATATGTATAGTTTAAAGAAATTATATCAATTTGTGTAATAGATATATTTTCTATGGCCATCCTAAAAATAAGGTAGCTTCCTATAACTCATACTATGTAAAATTTATGAAATAAAAATAAAATAGAAGATTAAGAAGCCTTGTCAAGGAAAATCCAACTAAGTCATATTCTTGAACTGTCATTTTCTTAGGCAGCTAAAACAAAAATGATAAGAATAGTTGCTTTTCAAATAGTCCTTAAGATCACAGGAGAGAATCAACAACAAACACATATGCATCGAGTTTTCTTTCCCAGCTTGGTGAAAAGTCTTATGACTTACCAGCAGCATCCTGCATTTGCCGTCGTGCCACTTTCAGACCAGCATACTCTGCTGCTGCTGCGACTGCCTGGGCAAAATCAGCATCAGTGAAAAAGGAGCCATCCGAAGAACTAACACTGGAGCGTCCACTGGAAATGTTGTCCTCCTCTGAGGCTGAGCCCCAGCCGTTAATCATGGACCCCGTGACAGAGCTCTCCAGGTCCCCAACACTGGAGGCAGGTGTCTGCTCAAGCCCACGTAACAAAAGCCTTCTGGTTTGCATCTTGGCTACTTCCATGTCGGCTTCATCTTCTTCCTCTTCTGGTGCATCCGTATCCATATCTGAGACCAGGGGTCCTGAAATGTAGCCATAGGTATGTGGAGGGGAAATCGGCCGTGGTGGTGGAGGAGGACTCACAGGCTGCCGTCTGTATGAAGATGAATAAAAAGGTCTGGCTCAGCTTGTTATTTAAGATATAAAAGGGCAAATTACCCAAGAAATTCACAAGTATGCAGATTTGATCTTTACTTCTTTTGAGCTCATATGTTCAGAAAAACAACAGAAAATCACAGTATATTTAAGTTGAATTTTATATTGAGTTGCACTTCACAGTCAGAGGCTCCACTGGGTTACTTTTTGATTTAAGTTTAATCGAAATAGAGTCAGTTATCTTTAAGTCTTCTTATGTTTTATTATTTGGATCATGTTTGGTTAAAGAAGGAAAAGTAATTCTTGTTTTGAAAACATAAACATCTGTATCTGTCCTAAAGCATTTCCAATATTATCCATAGTTTATCATTACTGAAGACACCTGACATTCATCCTGAAACAGTTAGCTCCATAAATATCTGTTCCTTTCCCTTTTTTCGTCACCAATCCTACTTTTTCAAGCAAATGAAGTCATTCACTTTCACTATAAAGTGTAAAATTTCATAAGATTTTAAAAATTGTACCTTCAGCATATGACACAATTTCCTTTAGATTTTATTTGATTAAGAAAAAGCTATGGGAGCCAAGAGTAATTTTTTTCTGACTTATTCGCTTATGAGTTTCATTAAAGAACATTAACTATTTTGAACACTATTGCATTTATTGTTATTCTATCTTTTAAAAAATATTTAAAGGTAATTTTTATGTAATCATTTAAGAATCAGAGTTGAGGACAAAATGAAGTAGTATCCTACAGTATAGGTTCACAGTTACCAATTAATTGGTTTCAACCATCTCTGCAGACATGAAGAACAACAGTTAAAAGCTATCCTTCCACTAACACCACTTGTGCAATGACCCACAGTGAACAGACGACTGAGAAGGTATAGAGCATTTTGACTTGGGTAGAAAGCAAGGTTTGTGGAAAGAAGTCATCCCCCACGGAGGAGAATGCCAAGAGAATAACTCTTAAATTAAAAGAGTGCCTTCAAAAAAGGAAGACACGGTGATTTCTAGTTGGAGGATTTCTTGGTCAGTGAATTGCTCAACAGTCCTAATATTCTCTAAGCAAGGTTAAAGAGATGACATAATGGAGGACTTTCAGGTGGAAAGGTCATTAAAAGAACTCAACAATGTTTGCACTCCTCAGAAGTAAAGAGGATAGAGGATGGATTCTACACAAGCTGCCAAACTGAGCACCAGTATTGGAGAGCAGCAGAGATTAGGGTCTAGTGTCATCTGGTGACCTCCACAGCTTGGGAGGATAGGAGAGATATGACGTGAATGCCATCAACTGGCAGTTTACTTGAAGATATGGATAAATCACTTAACAACTGCAATGGTGCCTAGGACTGAGGCCTTCATCCGTGGGGTAAGTGAATGTCGGCACCTCTCCTTTACCACACTTATGATACTCAGAGTGTAAGATGAGATAGAATAGTCTTTAGGGCTATCCAAACGGAAGACCGGATCCTCATCTAGTTTACCCTTTTCTCATTCCATCTTCCCCACTTCAGCCCTAGGAGAATGCACCTGGTAGAGGCAGGAGGAGGGAGGTATTTAAAAGCAGAACACGCTCACTTTCTCCTTGCCGCCATAGCCACCGAAAGAGGCATTTGGCAAAGGATGTCTGGGAATGCACAATTGAGGTTTCAAAATTAACAGAACTGGCTGGGCATGGTGGCTCATGCCTGTAATCCCAGCACTTTGGGAGGCTGAGGCGGCTGGATCTCCTGAGGTTAGGAGTTTGAGACCAGCCTGGCCTACATGGCGAAGCCCTGTCTCTACTACAAATACAAAAGTTAGCCAGGTGTGGTGGCACAAGCCTATAATCCCAGCTACTTGAGAGGCTGAAGCAGGAAAATTGCTTGAACCCGAGAGGCAGAGTTGCAGTCAACCGAGATCATTGCACTAGCCTGGGTGACATAGTGAGACTCTGTCTCAAGAAAAAACAAAACAAAAAAATTAATGAATTAAATTAAATTAATAGAACTAGATTTTAACAGCAAGCAAACAAAACAAAACCATACAGGATACAGGATCTGGTTAAGATCTAAATAAAGTTAAAACCATGTAAGATCTGCTCCAAGATCTCTACTATAGAGGAGGAAAAATAATTTTGATATGGCACAGTTTTTAGGGTGGTATGCAGTGTTTTGAAGAATAACATTTTCTGCTTTTTATCCCAATGAATTGAGACACTTCAATAAATCTGTTTTATCAATGCAAATGGAAAACATTAAAAATAAATAATTATTAAAAATACTGTAATTCATTTAATGAGCACTCACTTTGTAGCTAAGCATAGTTTACAAGATGTACTCATTTAATTCAATAACTTTCTGAGTTACTTTTTAAATGATCATTTTACAGAAGAGGATATTAAAATTCAGAGGAATTAAGGATCTTACCAAAGTTCCCACAGATCACATGTATCAAATACAGAATTTAAAATTAAGTTTTATTTCTAAGGTCATGACCTTCCACACACACATATGTAAGTGTAAGTATATTATGTATATGTATGTGTGTGTGTGTAGACATATAAGCTAGGAGAGATACGTGCCACATACAGATGTATTAAAAAACCAAGAAATTAAAGCTAATATGTTACTTTGAAAAAGTATGCATATATACACACACGTATGTGTAATTATATATTATTATGTGTGTGTGTATATATATATATGTTATATATACACACACAGCATGCTTTAATATAATGCATTACTTTTCATTTCTGGGTGGTTTTTAAAGTGTCTGTGTGTGGCACTAGGAGAAATATGAAAAATGTGCCAAAGCTGAAGTTATTTAAGAGATTAAAACGGATAATTGTTTCAATATGGAATGTGTGTACACATAGGAGGAAAACCATTGTTTAATTTGGAATGCAACAGAATACCACACTTAAAAGTTAATTTACAATCTTTGTCAGCATACAAATCCAAAATACCACAAGAAACATCTTCCTTTTTAAAGCCATGTAAGACTTTTCAGCACAAAGGGGACTATTTTGACCATCAATAAAGAAAGATGCAGAATGGCTGACTTCACTATGAAAGGATGCCAGCATTGTTGTGTTTGAATAATTCACATTTTGTAGAGCAAAAATATCTTCATGTTAAACAAGGGCTGGCTTTTAACTACAACCACCCCTTACAAGTGTTGAAGAAAGACAGAAAAATTTATTCAAACCATCTGTAAATAAGGCAAGCCCAGGGACTGTGTGATAAACATGGACAGTTTGAAATATGCAATACATTCTATTGGAAAACAAAAAGCCATTTCAAGATGCTGCACTCAAGTGAGACTTGTCTCAAATGAACCTCAGCCCTCTAGATTTCTCCCCCGAGGGGTTTCAATGTCTTCTGAAATAATGTATAAGTATATGACCGTGAATCGCAACACTCTCATCTCCAGCAAGAATGATGCCTTCATAAACATGTTCAAGAGAAAAGCGGAATGATGTCATTAATTTATCAAAGTAGGTGTTTATACCATTCACCACATAGCATTTACCAGGAACAAGACAAAGGAGAAAAATGCATACCTTTGAGACTTTGCTCTAACACTAATGTAGCCTCAATTTCTTACATAAGTAACTATTACCTCAATTTATCTGTACTAATAAAACAAGCAAATCTCCTATTCCATACATGAAAATAATTTGTACTCTTCTAGAGACTTTTACTAAACTGCAACAAACTTAACTGTATCAATCACTTTTTACAACAATATATGACAATAAGTTTAATTACATTTTTTCCTAGCTATTATTGAAAAAGAGAAGACAAATTCCTATTACGTTGATCACCTAGCACACCCAGTTTTAGACAAAAATGGAATAACCTAGAAGTTCACTGTAATGCCAAAGTTGAAATATTCATAATAATGCAGGTCTGTAATGTTGATCTAATTATCATTGCAGTGTTATAACGGTTTAAGTTTAGTAATTTAATTAATATAAAATCACACTATCTGTGCCACTAATCAATAAATATAAAAGTAATCAATGTATTTATTCTTTAAACATTTACTGTGCACCTACTGTGCATTTACTGTAAACACTGCTAGATTTATACCAAAAAGATCATAGGCAAACAGAGCTTAGGTAACTTGCTTTATGCTTTGTGACAGGTAAGGATTCCATTTTTAGGCATATATACTTAAGATAAGCTATCTACCTGGCCACGGCAGACTGTATTCTGCAAAATGTCCATAGCAATGTCTCCATTCCAAATGCTATTCCGAAATGAGAAGCTGCCACTCTCCATCAAGAGAGGGAGATTAGTTCAACACTCTTGAATCTGATGGACTCTGTGACTTCTTTGATTAATACAACCTGGCCGAAGCAAGACTATGCACCAGTTCTAAATGTAGTTTTTAACTGGCCTGGCAACTTCCCCTTCCTGCCTTTTTGGACGCCAGCTCCCATGAAAGAGGTGCCATTAACCTGAGACTCCCTGTTATGAAAATTCCAGACAATATGGTGAGACTTGGAGGATAAGACTCCATGTGGAAAGAGGCAGAGGACAAGGAGCACTGAGGCATCAGACAAATGAGTGAAGGAACTAACTTGGAAGTAGTTCTTCCAGCCCCAGCCACACAGCTAGAGCCACATGGATTGGAGATGAACTGTCCAGCTGACTCCTTTCAGAATTCCTGACTCATGGGATTGTGAATAAAACGATTACTTTAGGTGACTACATTTTGGAGTGGTTTGTTAGACAGCAATAGAAACAGGAACCCAGGTACTATGTTAGGAATTCACCTAAATGAAATATATATCCATGTTCTGAAGGGACTTTTAGTCCCTTTAGACAAATAATTTGTTAAATATGCAATGACAGAGATGCATAGAATGTTGTAGGAACACATAAATGTGGGTTCTACCCAAAGTTGGGACACCAGGGAAAGATTTACTGAGGAGGGTCTGCCATATAATCTTGGATCTAAAGGATACATAGGTGTTAGCTCCAAAAGGAGAGGAGAAAACGGTGTTCCAGGAAGACGGGAGAGTATGTGCAAAGCTATTGAGGTGAGTGAGAACTGCGCTTATTCCAGGAACCAGAAGAAAGTTAGAGTGAAGACGTCATAGACGTTGATGGGGGAGTGGCAATGGGTAAGGATGGTAGGGCACACAGGAGTCAGAGCACAAAGGGCTTTGATTGCTACATTAAGGAGCCTTGCCTTTATTTTAAGAAAAATGGGACTCCATTGAGAGATCTTAAGCAATGGAGAGACCTGATCAGTGTTGCAATTTAGGAAAATGCCTCTGCACAGTCTGCAGTGAGGAATTAGACTGAAGAAGGGGCAAGGCTGAAGCAACAAGACCACTTAGCAGAACATTACTGTAATGCAGGCGAGAGAAAATGGCTGTCGGAACTAGGAAAGTGCATTTATGGCTGAAGGTATGCGTATCACTCAGAATGATATTTAGGCAGTAAAAATCTACAGGAACAAGTAGTTGGATATATGGATCTGAAACTCCAGAAAGAGATTTGTAGAGAAATAGCTATCTATATCTATGAGTGTACCATTAGGGAAATGGCGGGATGATAAGAATCAGAAGTCGTCTACTGATTGGGGAGGGATTAGAATAGATCAAGGGATCAAGAGAAGACTTCATTCAAATACTTAACTAAAGATGGAAGTCATAACATTGTATATAGTATCAAAAAGGTAAATACAATTGAAATGGCCAATATTAAGGAACTGGTTAAACAGAGTAACACACTTTACGTAAGTGTCTAAATAAAATGTTACCAACATGGAAAAACGCTGTTCAGTGAAAAAAATAGTTTATAAAATAATACTGGCATGTCATAAATCCAAGCAATGTGAGAATAGGTAAAGATGAAAGATTGAAAGGATCTTTACTGAGGTCTTCATGTTAACGACTTCTGATTATATAGATCACTGGGACTTCTATATTTTCATTTTGTTTATATGTATTTTCAAAAATTTATATAGTAAATATATAGAATATACATTAATAATAAAAAAGCAATTAAAGCACTTTTAAAAATAGGCTTTCACCTACTTTCTATTAGTGCCTAGTGTTGTTTCCAGCTGGAAATAAAATCAATAATATCCTTATAGATTAAAAATCATATCTTTGAAAAAGGCTGAATATAGTCAAATTGATTATAAGTGCAGATAGTTAATGTATTACCCAATTACATTCACCTGCCTCAAGTTCTACAATCATCCATTAGCCTAAAACAATAGACAGTAGATTGACTCCAATTCTTCCATAGTATAGGATTCCATTTATCAAATATTTACTGAAGAAAGCTCTGCAGAACTCAGTGACAAACAAGACGAGTTCTTCCTTCAAAGAACTTTTAATTTAAATAGGAAAACAGAGATATAAACAGCAAATACTAATGCAACATGAAAACTGATTAGTGTGGTAACACAGATGGGAATAGACTCTGATGAAGAGTAAAGAAAAGAGCAGGTGAGTTTTTCCAGGCAAGCAGAGGGTGTGTCATTTGAACAGAACTTTGAAAGATGAGAGGTGCTTGCCAGGCAATCAGAAAAGGGCATGTAGAAAACATGGATGTTGATGAGTTTCAGGCAAAGTTAGGGACTTTCAAACAAACTAATCAGAAAAGAGTGTATGCGATGAAATTGGGAGGGAAAATATATAAAGGGAAAAGGATTATGAAAAACTCTAAATACTGGTTTAAACACTAAGAATTGACTATGAATAGGGGAACATTACCAGACTTGTTGTGTGCAAAGAAAGATATTGTGAGAATGAACAGAAACACAGAGAGAAGAAAAGTGGAGATCGCTTAAGGATAAGGCAGATTTCATGGGACAGGGATGGAGGGCCTGCCCTAGCAGCTGTTGGAATGGAAACTAAGGATCAAAATCAAAATCAAGGGACATTTTGGATTGAAGAGACTTCATGAATAACCTCATTTGTATAATGCTAGGAAGAAACTAAGCTGATTTTAAAATGACAAAGTTAGTTTTTATGAGTTTTGCCTATTCCCTTAGCCATTTTATTTTAAAACATTGGTCAAATGAATAATGGTTGAAAATTCTAAAAAAGATAGCCAGCAAAGTGAAAAAAAAAGGCAAGTTTGCTCATATCTGTAATCCCAGCACTTTGGGAGGCTGAGGAGGGCAGATCACCTGAGGTCAGGAGTTCGAGACCAGCCTGATCAACATGGAGAAACCCTGTCTCTACTAAAATTACAAAATTAGCCAGGCATAGTGGTGCATGCCTGTAATCCCAGCTACTTGGGAGGCTGAGGCAGGAGAATCCTTGAACCTGGGAGGCAGAGGTTGTGATGAGCCAAGATCACACCGATGCACTCCAGCCTGGGCAACAAGAGTAAAACTGGGGTCTCAAAAAGAAAGAAAGAAAGAAAAGAAAAGAAAAGAAAAGCCAAGTTTCAATAGTCAAGTCCAAAGACAAATCATTTAAATTTGGACACAGGGTGAAGTTCAAGTGGAAATATTGTGGCACTCAGGAAAAGGGTCTAGGCTGGCTAAAGAAATGTGACAGCCATCAGAATATAATAGTTGAATCAAGCAGTGGGATGACAGTGTAAATGTGAGAGCTGTAGGGCACTAATATTTCTGAATACCTACCCTGCTTCACATTGACTCTCGCAACAATTTATAAAATGGCCATCAATGCAGAAAGCGTTAAGTATGATAAAGACTGAGAAGCCTTAGATTTGACCATTAGGAGGTTACTGTCAATGGACTGATTGAAGCAAAAAGTTATAAACCAGAATGCAGTGGGCTGAGGTGCGAATGCGAATCAGGAAGGCAGAAGGAGTTAAACAAAATGAAGCAGGGGGAGAGCATGGAACCAGAAGGAAGTCCAAAGAAGAGGAAAGTATGACGGGAGTAGTTAACCCTAAAGAGATGGAGAATTGAATGAGGAGGAAGACGCTGTACGTTCCAGATAGATAAAGGAAAATCAATTTCTGTTATCAAGGAAGGTAGAAAAGCGGGACATAAGAATACAAAAGAAGAGCTAGCCAGAAAGAAAATAATGGGTACCCTGAAAATAGAGACAGGAATGGTGAGGAAACAGGTAATACAAGGGAACAAAAAAAAAAGAATCCCTAGGTATTTCAGAACTAAATGGTCTTTTTTAGTCTCTCATTGTCTTCTAATAAGAGTAGCATGGATGGTCATGATATTAATATGGAAAAGAGGTGCCTTATTTGCTCTCAATTTTCATGACATTCCATGGGTTAATAGTATTACTTTATAATGTCTGATAATCCAACTTTCTCACTGCCAGATAGAAGAAAGCTTAACTACTTTCTTGTTTTTACAGTGTATGTAATCTGAATCTGGTAATCTTTACAATAGAAGAGTTAATAAACATTGCAGAATTCTCTTTTAATCTACAGAGTAAAAGTCAAGCCACATAAATCAGAATTTGTTATTCATTCGAGAATATCAAAGGAACATCTTCTGAAGCAAATAATATACTCAATTTCAAATGATATTAGAAATACGGAAAATAATATATACATATAATGTGTCAAGGGCAATAAAACAGTATAAATAAAATCATCAAGAATGAGAGAAAAGCTAACATGATGTAGTAATAGCTTTTATGTTGTAGAAATGACAAGTGAAGCCATTGTATATACCAAAAATGGATTGATTGGGGATGCTCAATACACAGGCTTAAAAAAGTCCAAGCACACACAAGCATGCACACACACACACACACACACGGTACATAATAATCTGACTAAAGAACTCCAAACTCACATCTAAACAAAAATAAGGGTATCTGAGGTCAACACAAAAAGAATACACCAAACTCATTCTTCAGTGACATTATAGTTATGAGGGGACACATTAATACGTAAACTTCATTTTAAAGACAGGAGAAAATCTATTTTCTACCAATTAAAGAAGTAATTTACCGATGCAAAAGGAAAACTGAAGTACAAAACACCCACTGTCGATCACGTGTTACAGGATTAGCAAACCATATGCCATGTGGTTATGACTATAATTTTTATAAGTGGGTGAGTATTAATGCACATTATTTTATGGTTGCAAGTTCACCAGGTTCAATTAATCTAATGCAGTGATCAACAATATGACTCGATATGTTAATTACCTGGGCTTACTGTGGTATGATACTGCAAAAAAAGGCTTATGTGACAAGAAAATTACTTCATGGGATAGCATTTGATAACTTCAACCGAGGAGTAGAAATTATCTGATTTGCTGGCAAAGAAGGCTAGAGACAGCATACCTCCTGTCGGGTTGGTGCTGCATGTGGCCAATCTCCTCTGGACAATCCTGTAACATGGGCTGAAGTTCTTCCTGTGGGGAGGGAGTCAGAGTGGCAGTGGATTGATGGCTATAGGACACAGCAGCTGGAGAAGAAGCTGCTCCCCGAACAGGGGGGGGTGGGGCCTCGTTCATCTTCCTCCTCTTCTAAATCGTCTTGTTGCAAATACATCCTTGCTGGTGGCACGGGACATGGCATTTCTTGGTCATAGCTAAAAGAAATGATAAGGATGTGTAGACTTACTTCAGGTTATTCAAATAAACTATTTGGATAGTAATGCAATGTCACCTTTAAATTGTTTTTCAGATCTGAATGTTCTCAGTCACGTTAAGGAGATATTGTTGAAAAAGATTTTACCTCACAAGGTTTGTGAATTACTGCATAGACTATTTTTCTCCAAGAGATTGTAATTTACATTAGCATATTATAAGATCTTAGAAGTTATGCAATTAAAAAAAAAATCACGAGACATGGCTTAATTTAGTACACCCCAAATGTATTTGGTATAGTTTGTACCTCCAATTCAGCATGTTCTCTAAAGAAGACTCAAAGATGGTATTACAGAGAACCTGAAGATGAGCTGCTACATTTTGAGAAAAATATATTTTTATTTATTTATTTTTTTGAGACGGAGTTTCACTCTTGTTGCCCAGGCTGGGGTGCCATGGCACGATCTCGGCTCACTGCAACCTCCGCCTCCCGGGTTCAAGCAATTCTCTTGCCTCAGCCTTCCAAGTAGCTGGGATTGCAAGTGTGTGTCACCACGCCCGGCTAATTTTTGTATTTTTAGCAGAGGCAGAGTTTCACCATGTTGGTCAGGCTGGGCTTGAACTCCTGAATTCAGGTGATCCACCCGCCTCGGCCTCCCAAAGTGCTGGGATTACAAGCATGAGTTACTGTGCCCAGGTGAGAAAAATTACTCTTAAAAATCCTTTCAGAGAAAGATCTACTGGAGATCAACCTATTTAGTTCAATACAACCCATTTATTTCTCTGAAATTATAGTAGATCACTATTTCTTTAGTTGAACACAAAATGAAGTAGTTGGCTTCCATCTAGGATACTGAGTGAAAAATACAGTAATAAAATGCCCCTCTACTCCAACTGGGTGGGAAGCAAGATGGATCTAGGGAACATTCATGATTTCCCTTTTCTCTTATCCCAGGGCATATGTTTACTGATTATTAGGGCAATGATCTACTACATTATATAAATTGCGATTCTGTTATCTATTTCTCTTGTTCATTCTCTACCACCCACCTTGCTTACCTGAACTCAGGAAAGTTGCTGCTTAAATAATGTTTCTTTGCATCTTTCTTTACTTTCTTAATCTATCTCCCTCTTTGCCTCTTTCTTATGCTTTTTGAAATTAACAAACAGCTGAGTAACTTGCCTACTCACCCACACTGGAAATGTTTTCGTCATCTTTGACTTCTCTTTCTTCTTCCTCAAACTACTCCCCAGTTCCTTTCATTCTATCAATAAAAACTCTGTAGAATATATTCTCTTATTTTTATTTGTTGTATGTGCTACTGCAATAATCTTTTAATTGGTCTCCTAGGCTCCAGTCCCTCCATTGCTTCCAAAATTACATAAATAGGCATCACACACAAGTTATTCATGTGCTCTTCAATCAGCCCGTATTAGAGAATAAAATCTAAATGACTAAGCAGGACACTCAAGTATGTGCATAATCTGGCTTGCATTTGCCATCCCAGCTTCCTCTCATTCCCTACCATGTGTTTCATGTTAGTTTTTCCACATCTCTGTGTGGTCCCATGTCCATAAAACCCCTCCTTCTTAACTGTGAACCTTCTCATTTGTCCAGATCAAGAACAAATGTAGCCAATGAGGAAACCTTCATTCTTCTCTGTTAGAATAAGTCTCCTTGGGACACAGATGCATCTCCCATATAGCTTTTTTTTCTTAACCTATATTCATTCACTTATTTCATTTTAGTCCTCTTATTTTTGTGAACCAAAGTAGCAATGAATGTTGTTAAAATAGCTTGGGAAATGCATTTTAAAAAATACATTGAGGCCAAGTAGAGTGCTTATGCCTGCCTGCAATCCCAGCACTTTGGGAGGCTGAGGCTGGATGATTGCTTGAGACCAGGAGTTTGAGAATAGCCCGGGCAACACAGGGAGACATCATCTCTAAAAATAAAATAAAATAAAATTCGCTGGGCACTGTGCCATGCCTGTAGTCCCAGCTACTTGGGAGGCTGAGACGGGAGGATCACTTGAGCTCTGGAGTGAGTCCCTGTTTCTAAAAACAAAGCAAAACCAACCAAACCAACTAGACCAAATGAAACCAAACATACATTTTTGTTTTCATGACTTGCAGATTCCATATCTGCAAATTCACTGACTCGGTGAAATTTATTTGTAAACCCCAGAATCAGTATCTGTGACATGTTCATGGTCATTCCCACAGACTCAAAAAGAGGCCAAAAATGTGAGCGCTTGATGTGCATGTTCCCAGCGGAGGTAAAACAAGGATACACTCTGCTTTCTTGTGTCGGTCATCACACTGTAAACAAAGGTCCTTTTCATGGTTTATTTAGTGCCATGTTTGCTGAAATGTTTTAAACTTTGTATTAGTGATTTTCCTGTTCAAAATGGCTCTCAAGAGAAGTGTGGAAGTGCTGTTTAGTGTTTCTTAGCCCTAGAAGGCTGTGATGTGCCTTACAAAAAAAAAATGTATCTGTGAAATAAGCTTTGCTCAGGAATGACTTACAGTGCTGTTGGATTCCATGTTAATAAATGAACAATATATATTAAATAAGCTTCCTTTAAAAACATACATAAAACAAGGTTTTGTATTGGTCAGCTGACAAATATGTTGTGGGTAGGGTTTAGAAGAAAGTTAACCCTGTATTTCCCCTAGGACCCATGGTTCCACAGTTGCTAACTCACTGTTCACAAGAATTTTGAAAAGCATAAATATGGTGAATAATGAGAGTTCCCCTGCAAATATTTTTATATAAGAATTTTACTTAAAAATGCAGTCTATAAAAAGATCATTAGAAAATGAAAACACGGAGGCTTTGTTTCTGGGCATAGCTGAAACTGTAATACACTTTTCTGTGTGTGGAGAATGAAGGAATGATGTCTTTGTTTCTATAACAGTCACAGAAAAGACTATATTTTCAGGTATGTTTTATGATTATTTGTTAATTCTCCACCTTAAAGCAGTTTTCCTCCTTTGGTTATGTTAAAGAAGCCGCTGTTTTGTTTGGCGGTACCATGTCCAATTCTACAGATTCTGGAGTGAGAAAGAGGTACACTAACCTCCTAATTGTTATCATGTGGATTATTATACTTGTTAAGTCTTTAGGAGAAACAATTCAGTAAAGTTTACATTTCTACAAATAGTTCTAAGCATAAGATGATAATATCTAAGAACAAATAACCTTCAGGATATTATTGTTGTATAAATCCACACAATTATCTTATAAAAATTTCAAGACATGCCACAGAAGTTCTAATATTCAAAAATCACAAATCATATACATCCATATGTTAAATTATGTATACACACACACACACAGGATATATACATGAGCTAACATGTATTCATTTTTCTATTCTAAGTTCCAAAAGAATCTTTCAAAGCACAAATACCTGTTTTGGAAGCAGCAAGGAGAATATTTACTCCTGCTGACCAGCACTGTTTTATTTAAAGGCAATTGTTTGTGGACCTTAGAAATCAGTCTTCTCTTGACCATCCAGTTTAATAATTGCTTAAAATGGGCTGAAACAATCATATTACATCGTTTACAGTTGTTTAGACCCTCCTCTTACCTTTCTTCTACAGAAATGTTGTACTCTTCGCTATTGCTGTGTGGAGGAGGATGTGCTGGGGGAGGAGGAAGCAGGTCTGCCCAGTTCATGCCACCCTGTTTTGGTACTTTGGGTGTTCTTGCCCCTTTCTTGTGCCCTTGACTCCCTAGAAAGGAAATAAAACACAAGCCTTTGATCTCTGGCCTTTAAACTTTTTCTGTTGTCACAAGTTAATTATTTTTTGTACATATGATTTTATAATTCATTTATGTATACAGACATAAACACACTTTTTCATTAATTTTAAACAGAACTCTGTACAAGAGAAAATGCAAAGTATTTCCATGTATAGCTGCAAAATAAATAGCAAAAAAGCAACAAAACCATGAATGGATGTTTCAAGTCATATCATTAATAGTGATCTTCCTACAGCAATTAATTGCATTATGGATTATCATCTCAAACAAATGAGCTGTAGACATATTTTCAGGAGTGCCTTTCTATTATTTAATTGCTGGAGCCTAAAATACAATATGATACAGATACGATCTATTAGAGTTCCACTGTTGCATTAAATCACTGAATATATATAATTTGTACTTGTCCACTGAAATGTTTTAGGCACAATGAAATTACTAGTTTCCTTCAGAAAGGCAAGTACAGATGAAATAATAGCTGGAATAACTGATAGAACTAATGACAAAAGAGGCAGAAAAATGATTTTTAAAAGGGACAGAAGTGTTCTCAGCCACTGTTTCTCTACAATGATGGCTCATGGTAAAATGCTGTTGCTTGAACATTCTTAGTAGTTTGACATAGCCCAATTATTCAAGTGTTCCAGTGTTCTCATTTTAGATTTGGCATATTCTTTAAACACAGGGACTCTATATATTTGAAAGCATTCATTTTAAAGAAAACTTTAGGTCAACAAATCTTTTGGGATAAAATATCCCCCTTTGTAATAATACGTTACATTTTAGATTCATATGTGAATTACAGAAGATGATTCTATAATTATTTTTCTCATAAGGTCTGTTAACATCAGAGAATTATCTTGGTCTTATTTTTTAACTTTATCCAAATCTTTTCCAAGTCATGTAATACATGAATCAGGTCTGACCATATTCAGTGAGCCTTGATTTTCTTGTCACTTGGGAATTATCAGTCAAATGGCAGCTTTTGTTAAGCCAGATGTTCCTGTACTGGTATGTTACTGCACCAGGTGTGTGCTAGGGACAGGCTGTCATTAATAAACTATGATAATCAGTCCTATGTGTTTGCATCTCTTTTTTCTTCCACCACTCTGGTGTCCAGTATTGGGATGACTGTGCATGTGTTGTAGACTAGACAATAACCAGTGCTTTCCTCTGGATTTCCTGACATACATCTACGGTAGCAACTCCATCTGTCCTGAGAGGCCTGAGACAGATCTCTCCTACATCTTATTTACTTGCTTTGTTCTCTTCCTGAATTACCATCAGATTTCGCATATTTATATCTTTTTACCATATATTCACAGAATATCAAATGATATATAGCAGCAGAACATCCAGATCTAGGTATCTAAGCTGAGGGATACAGAGGTAAATTAAATATTAATAATCTAGAATCACTGTTTTTTTCCTATTAAGATATGGTATTCTCTATGTGACTAAGAATTCAAAGATAGAGTGGCATGAGACAAACAAATATTAAAATATTTCATATGGGTTTCTTAAAAGTAGATCCTTGAAATATTTCTCTTAATTCAGGATTGACTTAGTTTCAAAAAAGAAGTCGTTTACTAAGAGGTTAATTGTTAAAACAAACAATATATAGTAGAATCAGAGTAAATCTAAACGGTAAAGGGCCATTTCTAAGCTCCCTTAATTTCAACAGAAACACAGGCTAGAAAATGCCAAACCAGCATGTGAGTTAAGGGAAAATTGTAAAATGCAAATGCCATATTCATTTCAGAAGAAGGGTAGGGACTCTTTGCTAAAAGCCCCTAAGAACAACTTTAATCCTGTTGCTGGAAAGTGCCATTTCTACCCTCTCCTCAGGAAACATTGCTAGAGTCAAGATCAATCGGTTTTGTTCTCATTGCGGTGTGACGTGCCACATGTTAGTTCTAATAACGAACTGCCTGTAATTAGAAAAACAGGACTTAAGTACCCAGCAAGCTCCCATCTGCAGCCCCTATCAGGAAAACAGCTGGCAAACAGCTGCAACAGCATGAAGACCACAGGGGAGAGGTCTCAGTGTGGCTTCGGGAGGCACTTACAGACTGAGGTTGGGAGGTTGTTTTATGAGGCTTCAGAGTCAGAACTGAGGGATCGATCACAGAGAGGTGATAAACTGAGACGGGTTCTTACTGTACCTGAATCTCACATTATTGTCTTTTAGGCTTTTGATTCTGCTCAAGTGTCCTCAAACATTATGTGCTTTTATAGGCTCATTTCAAATAGCAACATATTTAGTAGATTAACTCTATGTGCAGCATTTTTAGTTATATTTTGGCCAAGGGGGAAACAGAAGTTTCAACTGCCTTTAAAGATTAGGCAGACATGTTTCTTCTGGCTTTACTAAAGCTCATTAACAAGAATGAAAATAGGACAGTCAGACTTTGTTGCCAAATAGGACATAAAATGATTTAGTGAGTGGAAAGTCCCTCAGATTGCAGAGACAAGACACATGCCTGAGATTCAAATTACATACTGTGATTTAGACACGTCACCTACATACATCATTCCAGTGGCACTCAATTTGTAACTGTGGAAAGCAGCAGCTTTTTAAAGGAAAGCTTCTTTGGTTCCCCTTACTTACCGGATGTACTGCTGCCCCGGTCCGAACCGTCATAGGATCCTCCTGTGTTCTGGTCGTACGATTGGTTGTATGGGATAGTTGGAGGAATTGTGTCATTTGCTCGATAATCTAGACATTTCAGATGAAAACAAAAAACATTTATTTTCCCTTTGTGAGTGGTTTCACATCTCTGTTTTACCTACATTTCTGAGTAACTAAAGAAACTAATTGGACCATTTATTTCACTTTTTTTTTCTTTTATTGTTGTATTCAGATTGTCAGGATATAAAAAAGCTTATGCTACAAATATATATAAACTATAAATAACTTTAATAATATAATAACAATATAATTTTAATAAGAAATCATAAAAATATCATGTCTGCAAATCACAAAAAATAAATCACAATAATGTAAAAATAAAACTGAAACTTGTCAGCAAGGTTATATCTAATAAAAAAAAAATCCATGGTAAAAAACCAAAATATCTTAATTTTCCTCAGAAATGCTTCTGCTTACTTAGGCAAAGGTGAAAATCCAAATGATAAGCTCACCACTGGAATGTAGTCAGTAATAATCTGTCATCTAGTTGCATTCCAGGTTCTTTATTATAGTCTGACATACCAAATCTGCTTACAAGCAGTATAAACAATAAATCAGAGCTCTGAAATATTTGTACGGAGGCTCTCAGGGCTTTCCGAAGTCCACAGTAAAACCATACACTATGAAGGAATAATGTGACAGTAGTTTGAATCACCACTGCAAACTCCATGATTACAGAAACGGTCCTATTCATCTTTGTCAGTCTTTGTCATGAACTTACGCAGGAGTCTCGATCAATATTTATTAAATTGGGTTACTATACCAATCAAGTCCTTTCTTTAACTTGAGAAAAGGCTAGCTCACTTCATTATCAAGTTAATACATATAACGCTAACATAAATGAAATTTTTAAGTTAAATTTTTGTAACTGCAGTTAGGTTGTATTTTTGAGGAAAATGTTCCCAACTCAACGCTAAAGAAAATAAATCTATGTCTCCAATTATCTACCAGAAAATATATTCTTTACCTGGAATAGATGGGATGCATTGTCCCCATCCATTCACATGAGAGCAATCCTGGTTTTCCTAGAGGTAACTTTGCAAATCATGTTATTAAAGCAGTAGCCTAAAGGACTACAGAGAAATCAAACACCTATCTTTTCCAACTCCTACACATTACAACAGAGAAACATTTCCTTCAGGCCACAGAATACTATTCTGCGGCTTCAAGTTAATACTAAACTCAATTTATTTTAGGTGCTATATGGACAGACTTCAATCAGGTCAACCAAAGAAGAAATTTAGGTTCTGAAATTATACATTGTAGCAGTCTTAATAACCACACGAGGTAGGAGACATACAACAAATTGAACCACTTCTCCAGTTCAAGTTTAATTATTTTATTTCAGGTTGATATAAAAATGCCATTGGTTTATATGACCACATAGAAGCAATTATCTTCCATCCTCTAGTGGAAAGAATGGGATAGTCTCTTTACTGAAAATGTGAGGTATTGTGACAGTTGTACATCTGCCTCATGAATAAAAGATTGTCCCTCCCGATCCCTCACCTGCTATTAAATTTAAATTAATCTCGATATTATTTGATAATACTTATATATTATTATAAAATAAATTTTCCTAGGTTATTGTTGTGCTGCTTAACTCTTTGACACTGGACATTTCGAAACCAAAGAAATAAGAAAACCTTAGCGACAGAAGAAAAGATTTTACTTGCTAGTCTCAGACAAGTTTCAACATCTAGTCGAGGTGCTGAGAGTGCTAATACAGAAACCGATGGGAATATATGCAAGCCTCTTCACCTTTGTTCAGCTTGTTTTGCTCCATGATGTTGTACTGAACTGGCGCCACTTCTTGTTTCTGCTGTCCCAGTGGTTTCCAGTGCTTCTCGCCAGAGTCCCCGCTGCCGTTGTTCATGTTGTTGCTGAGGTTTGACTGGATGAGCTGAGTGGTGGCGTAAGGAGTAGGCTGCCCTGATGGATTGACAAAACGCCCATCCTTCAGATTTGGGCTATTGAAGGTTTTCATCTCATTGATTTTGTTACTAAGGTCCACATCACCATAAACAGTTGACTCAGGGGAGCATCAGATTTGTTTGTTTGTTATCCAGTTGGTTGTTATAATTTGCTATACAATCAGCTATGTGCAATGGAGAGGAAAAGGAAAAGGTCATTCTGCATGGTTATTCCTTTTAGATTTCTTTCTATGTAGCTTTGTGAGTCATAAGAAAATCGTTATGTAAAGTACAAGTGGGCTTAAATAAGATCAATAAAAAGGGCCAAATGTCCACATGTGCTTTCTAAAGAAAATTAATAGTTGAAAATAAGAGAGGGTACACAGAATTTGAATAGAGGCTAAATAAATTTGAATTTCTGATAGTGCTGAAGTAAACAATTCATCCAATTTAAAATAATTTTTATTTAATAACCTCATTAATAGGAATCCTACTAAAATAATATGTACATGAATATCTTTATGTGCCAACTATTTATTTTCTAATCTTTGGTTACTGAATTACTTGAAACTACAGGTTAGCTGCTGAAGGAACAGAGAAAGCACATACATTGAAAATCCAAAGGGAAAAAAAACTACTCATAAATGAAAGAACTTGAGATTTCAATATTTTATAAAATACTTAAAAGATATGAAGAATGGGGTAAAATGATGTGCTAAGGAGAATTCTATTAGTTCTTGTTGTGGTCATACTGGATAACCATTATCGGGAAAGCATGCTATAGAATCATTTTCTCATGGTTTCATAGTAACACCTCAAGAAATATAAAATGACAATAATAATAGCAAAAGGGATCATAGTAACCTGGGTCACTGAATCAAATACAGCCTGAAATAATACTTAAATATCTAATATCTCATTTCCACTCCAGTTTTCTCTTCATTGAAATATTTGGAGATTAAATAATTGAACATACATATATTATATATATATATATGTAATATATATATACACATTATATATATACACAAGGTCTGAAGCTGAAAATACTAAAATGGTAGGAAGAACTAAAATCAAATTTTTAAATTAAAATAGTTTTATAATAGAAAAATTAGTTAATTTACAACGACAAAAATATCATTATTTTATTCATATTGTCCAGAAGTGGTAACAACATCAACAAGTGACCTGTAGCATTGGTTTTTAACGGGATATCTTTAAAAAATGATGAATTAACATGCTTGTTATAAAATATGTGAATATGAAATAATCTAAACAAAAATGTGTAATTTCTCTATCCTACTGAATTCAGTATTATGCATTGCAACCATGAATGATGACAGGGAGCAGAAATATTTGATTCATCTGGCCTTTGCGATTCTTATTTCTAATTTCTAGTTTTGTTTAACAGTGGTTAAGAAACACCGTAAAGGTCATGTGGTTTTTGAAATCTCATTTTGTTTCACCAGTCTTTCTATATGTGTGTTATGCAACAGAACTTTTGAGATATTGGACATGGCCTACTCCGCTTGGTCCGATACAGCAGTCATTAGTCACATGTGGCTACCGAGCACTTGAAATTGAGCTAGTGCAGATGAGAGACTGAGTTTTAAATTATATTTTATTTAATTAATTTAAATGTAAATGTAAATAGCCATCTGTGGCCAAAGGCTACCATACTGGACAACATAGCTCTACTTATTAATTTAAATGGGTATCACCATTTTCTTCTCTCCTATAGATCTCAACCAGTTTTTCTTTTACTTATGATTACATGAATATCTATCTGTCTAGACATTTAGAATACAGACCTCTGGAGGACACAGACTTGGTCACATGGATATGTCACACCCACATCCATTGGAGACTAGGATTCGTTTTAAGGGGAGACATGCAGATGCCTCTATGATTTGTTCTTTACAATGCATAACATCTTTACTGAAATCCATCTTCTCTCTCGCTTTTCCTGAATTCCATGAGTTATTTTATTTCTATCATCATACAGATTCCTTACAATAATTTTAATGTTATCTGTATTGGGAATATTGTCTTTTTTTTGGGGGGGGAGTTGTTTTGTAAGAAATCTTTGGTAATTTTTATCTTTGTTATTACTTTAAATCTCATATATTGTACATTCAATTTTTTACTATGTTTTGGCATGAAATTTTAGCAAGGTAATTTACTCACACATACATCTGACCCAACAAATAGACAATAGAAAATAAATGTACACATAAACACCTGCAATATATGTATGTGTGTGTACATATATATAATACACATATATACATATATATATATTGTGTCCTCAGGATTTGCTACTATAAAATCTGATTTAAACTTTCAGTTAATTTTCATTTAAATTTTTTTCATTACTGTTGTAGATTATTATTTTTACTATTAAATAATTTGGTTCATTATAATTATGAATTTATTTACCTTTTGTTCTCTGTTATTCTCCAAATCTCAAAAATAATTAAATATGATTAAAGATCATTTAATTATAATTAAAAATTATATGCCAGGCACAGTAGCTTATGCCTGTAATCCCAACACTTTGGTAGGCTGAGGCAGGAGGATGGCCTGAGCCCAGGAATTTGAGCCCAGCCTGAGAAACACAGCAAAACCTACATCTCTATAATTTGTTTTTTTAATTAGCCAGGCAATGTGGTCTGTGCCTGTGGTCTCAGCTACTTGGGAGGCTGAAGTAAGGGGATTGAGTTGAGCCCAGAGGCTTGAGGTTGCAGTGAACTGTGTTAATGCCACCACACTCCAGCCTGGGCTACAGAGCGAGACCCTACCTCAAAAAACAAAAACAAAAATGGTAAAGAAATTGTCATCTCATACATTCTTATCAAGATACATACTTTTGACCAGTCTGGCCAACATGGTAAACCCGTATCTCTACTAAAACTACAAAAATTAGCGGGGCGTGGTGCTATGTGACTGTAAGCCCAACTACTTGGGAGGCTGAGGCAGGAGAATCACTTAAACTTGGAGGTGGAGGTTGCAGTGAGCCGAGATTGTGCCACTGCACTCCAGCCTGGGCTACAGAGTGACACTATGTCTCAAAAAAAAAAAAAAAGATAAATACTTTTACAGCTGGGCAAGGTGGCTCATGCCTGTAATATCAGCAATTTGGGAAGCCAAGGTGAATGGATCACTTGAGGCCAGGAGTTCGAGACCAGCCTGGGGAACATGGCAAAACCCCATCTTTACTTAAAAAAAATACAAAAATTAGCTGAGCCTGATGGTGCAGGCTTGTAGTCCCAGCTGCTCGGGAGGCTGAGGCATGAGAATCACTTGGACTCAGGGAGCGGAGTTTGCAGTGAGCCAAGATTGCACCACTGCCCTTCAGCCTGAGAAACAGAGTACGACTCTGTCTCCAAAAAAAAAAAACAGATAAATACTTTCACATGATTTTATTTTTCCTTATTTGCTGTTGATTGTAGAGTTTATCTTCCCAATTATCTGGGAAAAATATTTCTAGTGGACAGTCAAGTATGGAGGTTAAGGGATGGAACAAATATTTAAATCAGGCTATTTTGCTAAACAGTGGTCAACATTGGATAAAATATTGGTCAAATTGCATCTTCCCATGTAGGGAGAGGGAAAGAAAACATCTTCTGGCTAGTTCCTAAAAAGCTTATTCATATCACGCTCTCTCTGTGTCCCTAACCTGGGCGACTGTAGGTAGTGAGGTTGCTGTCGCTGTTCCCATTGCCTGCCGTGCAGCAGTTGATGGAGCAGTCATTGTGATTGCTGCCAGTGTTAGGCCACGTGTCTGCCAGCCATGGCTGCGTGGTAGGTTCACTGATGTTGAGAAGTCCTGGCCTGAAGACAAAAATATATAAAAGCAAATGTTAATGAATAGAGAATAGTATTTTCTATTTAAAATTCTAACAAATCCCTCATCTTGTTATTCTCGCAAATCATCTGATGAACTATGCTGAATGATATTATCCCGTTTATTCTGCACACAAAACAACTCTAATATGAAGTCCTGGAATGTGCCTCCATTGACGTAGCCGTAACTGTACAAAGGAGGAGTTATGCATCAGACCTAAAATCTCATATTATTTGCAACATTCTACTCTGCTTTTAGTCATAATGGTTCAAAATCAAACATGGAATGTGAAAATATTTTTGAGTTTTTTAGTGGCTTAAAAAAATCCCCTAGTTCAGAGAGTTGGCACTTCTTCATTTTGACCCATTAAAAAATTGTCTCTTACGACTTCATTAAAAAATGAAACAAGCCTCTTTACTCAGACAATAGATTCCTCAAATTAAATGCACTGGCATATTTTTCTCCAAAACTATGTTTCATACCTAATGAATTTGGGGCTCTGTGGCATTTTACACAGATACTCATCAGTGTTTCAGTGCCTAGTTCTGTAAGCTTGTCAACATTTTCTGATAGTGACAATGTAAAATGTCATAAATCCCAACATAAGCAAAGGAAAGCTGATGAATTAAATCTGATAAAACAGACATGTCCACTAAAAAGAATATTAGCATTCATTTTGTTATTTTTTGGCACAAAATATATTTTTCCTCTTTTACTTTGCATTGGGAATCCCAGGTATATTAGTGATTATTAATGGGAGCCCTGGATCACCAGAGCCAGGGCCTCAAACTGGAGTCCAAGAGTGGCATTCTTCATTGCCTTTTCCAACACTGACTTCATACAGCATCACCTCTACCTCCATTCCACAAAAGAGGTGATGTCCCATTCACAACAAACAGACTGGCATGATAGACTCTGCAAAGGTTTTCTTGGTGGTTTTATTTATTTTCTGTGTTAAAATTCAATAATTATGTTTCTTATTTACCTGGGAAGAAAGAATCTGATAGTTAACCTTCCATGGTTTGTTATTCTAGCCCAAAGGTGAGGAAATTTACTATGCAAATGATGGTTTAGAAATAATCCATTCTATACAAACGCTATAGATTTATGATTCATTTTTGTATACATATGTGGGTACATATACTTATATAATAAAATAAATATTTACACTTTGCTTATAATGTGTGAGCCATTGTTCTGGTTTTCCTTTTTAAACATGTATGCACTCATTCAGTCATTACAACAATGTTACAAAGGAGTACCATTATCCAAATTTTAAAGAGGAGGGAATGGGGCCTTTCTATTTTAAATTCCAATATATTCCTCATCTTGTTATTCTCACAAAATATCTGATGAACTATGCTAACGGTTTTATCCCTTTTATTCTACACACAAGGCAACTATAATATGAGGTCCCGGGATGTGCTTCCATTTACACAGCCGCAACTGTACATGAGAAGAGTTACGCATCAGACCTGAAGTCTCACATCATTCGCAATGTTGAGAGGTTAAGAAGCTTGTGCATGGTTACATAAAGTGAGTGAACGACAGAGTTGAAATTCAAACCCTAGCAGGCTGGCCCTAGAGTTTACACTCTCATCTAAGATTTTAAAAACATATGTACTGGAGAGTGCTGAAGTTTCATAAAGCTCTGGAATATTCTTAATAAAAAGAAGAGTGGAGAAAATATCTGAAGTCTAAGCTGTTAAAACTGAGCCAACTTGCTATTAAAATTGTTGATAAAAACGTGACTTGAAGAACAATGTTTCCAAATTGTTGAAATTTTAAACATTTAAATGCGAGCTATAACATCGATATCTGGAGCCTTCGAAATAGATATTAGCTATAGAAATTCTGCATCTAGTAAGCTTTTCTTTCCTATTTTATTTTTCTTTGAACTGAAACTATGAATGTTATCACTGTAGAAGTTATTAACAATAAAACTCCACATGTGACACAGCAGAGATGTTATAGGATATCTGAAGTATGGTTCAAGAGATTTTCCACAGACTCACTTACATGTTTCAAAAGGAATAGACAATATTTTTATGCTGCTCTGATTCCCTCTGAAAAACACTTTCATAGTGAACGCTTTGATACCACCATAGGCTGAGAGACCTTTTCACATATATGAGTGATTTCCAACAGGAAGCTGAATCATCCATTTACATCCTAGTTTTCTGTTTAGACTTAAATTTGGGATGCTAATTATTTAAAGCAGAAGGTGAACCATGATTACTGGCCCATAATGACCCTTAAAATGCCATGTGTGTGTCAGAGAGGACTTTGAGGAAGTCAAGGTCATATGTAGCTACTCTAATAAGGGTTCTAAGGTCGTTTTTAAAACAATTTCACAGGCTACCTTTATATATTGAGCTTAAGATACGAAGCAGAAAAAATCCACATGACGATTATAGGGATTAACATGTTTCTTAAATATTATTATGTAATATTATTATACATTAAGTGGATAGATTTGTGTCATGAAGAAAAAGAGGGCAAATGCACTTTAGTAATTATATGGCAATCACCTTCAGTTCCTACTCTTCTCTTGATATTCCAATCACTCACCCCAAGAAAGCCTATTTGAACTGCTAAATCACAAAATAAACTACAGAGTCCAGGAGTTGGGGAAATGGTGAAGGAGGCTGGCAGGAAGGCTTGTCAGGTTATAGGCTGTCTCCTCTTCCCACTGGCAGATTGAATGAGCTTTAAAGCCAAGAGATAGCTCTAAGAATTGCCAGTATTTTAAAGAGAAGCAAGGCTTGAACTCTATTTCCTCACCTCCCACTAACAGGAAATGTGGTACTGGCATTCTCTACCAGGTTAGCCAGACTTTCCCACCCCACCCTTTTCAGGTTTTCGCTGCTTTCTTGCTTTATGCTGTGGTTTGGATTGCTAAGTACATTTTTTTGGACGCATTGCCTGGGATGTTTAAGGAAAGGAAGACAAATGAATAGAAACAGTTACTTAATATTTCCATGATCATTTCCCTGGATTTCTCACAAATTCTTTGTCCTTCTTAAGTTGGGACGAGGTCTCTTTGCTTACCAGAGTCTTCATTCTCTCTTTCCAGGAGTGACTACATTTGCAATGTTCAGAACTGCAACAGAGTTCTAGACAACCTTCTCCTTTGTTACAGGAAAGAACCTCCAAAATTTCTTTGAAGTCACCAAGGACTGAACTCAGGCCTTCTGACATTCATTTATTCAATGGCTCATTCATTTTTTTCTTACTTATCAGTGACATCTTTTCAAAAATAATTCATTCATGTGATTTATCACATTTATTAATATAATTCAATAAATTACATTTATTAATTATTAAAAATCCATTTATCGATAAAAAAACCATACAATTTCCAACCTCCAGGAACTCACATTCTATTGTCAGAGGCAAACATATCTACCAGGAGTTGCCAAACATTTTCTGTAAAGGACCAGATAGTAACCTTTTAAGGCTTTCCAAGCCATATAGTTTATTTGGTAACTACTCAATTCTGCCAGTGTGGCTCAAACACAGTCATGGAAAATACGCAATCATATGAGCCTGGCTGTATTCTTATAAAACTTTATTTATAAAAACAGGAGGCAACGCTGGATTTGGCCCAAGAGCCATAACTAGCTGACCTCGGATATAAACATTAGAGAGTTAATGGAGGACACAGGAGGTGGAATTCAGTAAAATGACATGGGTCACCGGGCAGGGAGACAGTCCAGACGTATATAATACACGCACAGTGTAGTAAGGACACACAGAGGATGCAATCTTGGTAAATGGCAGGTGGGGTGACACAGTGGATTGTAGGGTCTGGCACATTTTGAGGTGTGAAGTCAGTCTGCAGAGCCCTAGAGTTTGTGGACTTTGTATATTATACTGAATTTGGAGCTGATATTCTAAACATGGTAGGTCCTATTGATAATGGGATTTTCTGGAGCTCAGAAACATGATCAATATGCATTTCAAAAGGTCATTCTGTCTTCAGTAAGCAAAGAGAATTAGCAGGAAACAGTGCTAATGAAGGTATTATAGATAAAGGTAGGACTCCTAAGAGCTTTTGTCATAGATTAGGCAAAGGAGAAGTAGGGCTTGAAGTGAAACAGTATTAGAGGGAAAGGAGTAAGAGACAGCATCAGCATGCAGTCATGGATACGGGAGGTCCAAGAGGATGGCTGAAAGGTTTTGGCTTAGGTGTCATTAACCAAGTGAGGTAGGAAGTCCAGTGAAGGCTCAGAGAGTCTGAACACATGAGAGAAACCAGTGCTTAAGAGACAGATGCAAGAGAAGTCAGTGTAGGAGTTTGGTTCATTATTCATTCTCTTATGTCACTGGATCACAGACACAGACACAGACAGACACACATACACACACACACACACACACACACACTGACACACACATCCATAAGTGGCTAGGAATGGGGCCCCTTCTTAAGGCATTCCCTATTGTCCTCATCCTGTTTTATTCTTTCCATAGCATTTATCAACTGCTGATGTTATTCAGTTGATTTTTTAAAAAATGTTTATTCATCTTGCATTTCCCCCACTATAATGTAAGGTCTAGAAGGGCAAGGAATTTTATTCACTTTGTTTACTGATGCTTCCCAAGTAAGTAAACTAGTACCTGCCACATAGTAAGTGCTCAATGTACTGCAGGAGTAAATCAATCTAAAATTTGGTATATAACTGACATTTTGAGCATTGACTCTGAAATCTTTAACTGTTGCCTCCATACCATCCCAACATCGTTCAGCATCTCATTTAGGAAAATGATCATTTCTATTTGGTATTTGAAATAAATCAGTTTCACTGCCAGGGATTCTATTTTTAAATTTAAAAAGCTATGTTTGTTTTGTGATACAGTGAGCTTTCCAAACAGACAGCTCAGGAACTTTGTGACTTTTCAGTCTTGCGTAGCAACTAGCATTTGATACCTATGCATTTCCTGCCATTGTTTCCCATGGGCTAGTTTGCTCTATCTAGGTTGTAAATTTTTTTGGAGTAGGAACCAGGCTTATTTTTCTGTATGTGCACGTGTGTGTGATACTTGTGTACACACGCCCACGCACAGAGGCTAGGGAAGAACATATTAAACATGCTCAAGAAGCACTTTCACATGCTTTCATTAATGAGGGAAGTTGAAATCTACAGTCATGAATATACACATGCAATGAAGTGGTTATAAAATCAGGTATTCCAGATTCACCCACGAGAAAATGTTCTTATGCCAGAGGCTCTTTCATGAACGTCTGCGCTGTGATTTAGATGGAATTCCCCTGGATGCACAAACACGCCCTGGTTTAATTCCTGAATCAAGTGGATTTATTCCTAATGAAAACCTCCCTAGTTTTGGGTCTTTCATGGGCTGGCTTTGTTTCACAGGTATGAAAACAGGAAGTTAGCAATACCCAGGGAAGAAAAGATTAGTACTTGTTGCCAAATTCGTACAGCACAGGCTAAATGTGGTCAACATTTATTTTTAAAATCATTCTTTGTTATGTACATAAATTCAGCGATTTTCTTATCAGATGATATGTTCCTTGAATACTATGGAATAAGTTCACTGAATTTGAATTATATGATGGTTTTGGTTGGAAGAATTTTTTTTTTTTAACACTGTAAACTAGATGTTACTGTCTTAGAGGAAAAAACACCTAATTATGGCAAATCCTGAAGCTTGGCTCACGTAACTTACACCTTATTTAAGTCCCTTTAAGCTGGTTGTCAAATTCATTTGTGATTTCTCTGTGAATATATTAAAGTTCACTGAATAATAATTACTTTAAAAATCATAAACATAAGATTGAGATTCATTTTAATTAGAGGAAGGAAAACGTTCTTTGTTAACCAGCTACCTAGATCTCGTCTTTTATTTCAACACATTTTCCTGCAAATGGAGATGTGAACTATGTTGAATTAATAACAAGAACAAACAAACATAACCTACAAATTACGAGCAATTGCTGTGTTCAGCAGGGTTTTCAAATGAACACTTTTTCTTTGATAGTATTTGTTAACTAGCTATGTTTCTTAATCTTCATAAATGCCACAGCTTAGTCACTTTAACTCCTTTTAATCATTTGCTGCATCAGCAAGTCTCTCTTTCTCGGTTAAAGTGCTCCCTCTGGTGGTTATTAAGATGCAACTGCTCCAATCAACTGCATTTCTGTGTAAATAGCTTGGTTCAACAGCACAGCTGAACGGAGTCTTTCTCAAGGAACTACATAAATTTCACCTTTAAGTTAGATATTTTAAGCAGAGAAAGTGGTGTCGTTGAGGAAGATGAAGAAGAAATATTTGGAATTCCCTTTAGGATCTACAAAACAAGCAAGATAATTACCTCCCTCCACTGCTGACAGCTTCGCCTCCTCTCTGATAAGTTACTACAATGTTAACAAAAAAAGAGAACAATTAATAGACATGTTTATATATCAAAAGCTATTACATTCATGAGCATCTTTCTAAAATAGAATTCATTCTCCCTTCCTACCAAGAAGCTTTCAAAAAAAGATCACACAATGTAACAGATTTCTTATTCAACTAGTAATGTTGCTTTAAATATTGTATAAAATTAAATACACATCTCTCTATATATCACTCTTATTTTCTTCATATTCCAATAAGGTTGAGAATCAAGAAAAGCAAAACCTCAGTACACGCTTATTAAATATAACTATTACACATCTGTACATTAGCATTCCCATGGATTTCTTTTCAATTTATTATTAGATCACAAAATTTCATGATTTTATGTAAGTGTAAACTTAAACTCAGGAAAAAAAAGCTACTACATTATTTTCCCAGAAGTACAAGAACCAGTAAGTCAATGTTAAAATAAACCTTTCCACACACAAAGATGTATACCAAATTGTGACTATTAATTCATGTGACCTACTTTTTATTGTGGCTTGTGCAAACCATTTCTCATTATATTTTCATCAGACATGTATAGGTAATCAAAATATATTATAATGCTCTTGAAAGCATTCTCAGCTTAATGAATTTGAGGTGTAAAAATTTAACCATAACAACAACAAATAAGATTTGCACATAGTTAGGCTAAGTGGTTAAGAAGATTAGCTTTTCTGTAAATACAGACACATTTTCTACGAAGAATTGTGTTTTTAAAGCTGCCAAATTCTGCTACTTAGAAGAACTCCAAACTGGAAGTCTGTTATAGAGAGATAACTGCTCCCAGTGATTACAATAACTGGATTAAAACTGAGAGGGCGTAACTACAGGTACATCTTTTCCTAGAGGTGATGTGACAGAAGAGGACCCGTTTTGAAAGAAATGGAATAGAACAGAATATTAGGATTCTGACTTAGGGAAAATGAAAAGTTT
Source organism: Ateles fusciceps (assembly GCA_036589455.1). Classification (NCBI taxonomy): domain Eukaryota; kingdom Metazoa; phylum Chordata; class Mammalia; order Primates; family Atelidae; genus Ateles; species Ateles fusciceps. The sequence continues at coordinate 1,429,147 of JAZHEH010002345.1, read as the reverse complement.
TATCTTTCATATGGGCTGGATATTTGGGTTACCTTTAACAATATTGATTCTAGGGACAGAGAATTATAAGGGAGAGAAATTTTTGTTGGAAAACTCGAAAGCTTAAGTTGAAAATGCACTGCCAAGTCTGAAATAGTCAATAAGATCATTAGCATGTTAAATCATGCTGAAGGTAGAGACAGTGTGTCTACTTAATGAAACACATGCAAACAAGGCTAAGATCCAGTGTGGAACTGTGAATAAATAATTGCATCGAATGGATGAAAAGCAACACCAACCATTTCTACTTCAAATGCATGCCTTGTGTGAGTAAATGAAGTATTACATTCCACTTTAAGTTCTTTCCCCCAACTTACCGCAGAAAATGAAATAAAAACAGAAACACAATAGTAGAACACATGCCAAACTAACAATGGAAAGGAGGAGGGTAAGTGCAAATATATACCTGTTGGTGTGAAGGTAAAAGACGGGACTGAAAAATCAAAACAAAATATAAACCAGTTATTAAGCTGAAGAGAGAAAGGGAACATATCACATTAGTATAAATCAAGCAGACAGCTGAACATAAAACAAATGTAAATAACTAAGCCAGTAGTTCTGACATTCTGATATATGAATAAAACCAACTCTGAGGTTAAAAAAAGAGCTTGTCTCTACAGGTACCATTTTGAAGTGTCTGACATTCTAGCACGCTCAGGAGGGGGATTGTGCTAGGTTAGCCTGTGAATGACCCTGCGTTTAGTAACACAGACCAAGCTCATGGCTTTAGTACAAACAGGAATCCTCCACTATTAATCATCTCCAAACACAGGATGATGGATTCTTAAACAAGTATTATCAGAGTCTTGCTGGAACCTTATCTAGAAATCTGAAAGTAAATGCTTATTAAAGTGAACTACTAGGTGCACTTATGTATTCAACATTGAGAGAAAGAAAGAGAAAGAAAGAGAAAGAAGGAAAAGAAGGAAAGGCAAGGAAAGGGGGAAGAAGAAATAAACAAAACGAAAGGAAAGGAGAGGAAAGGAAAAGATGAACCGAATAAAAGAGAACCATAAAATTTAACCGTTTACTAAGTGGAAATGCCTGACATTTTATCATATAAATGACATTTTTATCATCATAAAAATTTGAGAAGGGACAGAAAAAAGTTGAGCTTTAAATTAGAATTTCTTTGTCTGAGTTTACTTTTAGAAGCTTCCTAGAAGCAGGCTGGACATTCTTTAATACCACGGTAGAAGCTAAACAATAGAACAATAACACCTCTCTGAAAACCTTCACTCTCTCTGCAGTTATAAATCTTAATCTAATCAATAATGCCTGAAATTGAACTGCAGACCTCAAAAGTAGCAGCCATTCCTCCCCCACTTTTCCTATCTTCTCTCATTCCTGGGGTGTTGGATAATGCCAGAGCAATTTCCATGTCATTTCACAGAGGGAGGAGATTGACTTATTTCCAATTTCTTCATGTTAAATTAAAGTAAACACTGCTCTGGTTAAAAAAAAGCAATGAAATATATGTTATTCCCTCTAAGATTAAAGTTTCTTTAAAATAATCTTTAGTATAACAAATTAGAATATTGATTACTTATCGTATATCAAAACGCTTCCAGAAATATATTTTCTATTTCACACTTGAACATCTCCAGGAAATTTACTGGAGAATCGGAGCATTTGGGGTTGCAAACTGAAACACTATAGCATCCTCTACAATTGTCACTTCTTCCCAAGCCACTTTATCTCTGAGCATACTAGAAAGAACAAAAGCAAAAACCTCAATGCTGTGTCCCCAATTTATACCCTGGCCTTCGTTTGCAGCACAGCAATCCCAGTCTTAAGAATCCTATTGTGTTTTCTTTCAGTCAGGTCTTTTCAGAGAGTCAGTGTAATTTAGCTACATTCAAAAATTCAGAGCCATAGTAACAAGTCTTCATTAAAAAAAAAAAAAAATGAAAGGTGCATTTGAAACTAAAGCTATTCAAGCAAGAATGGAGTGCCCGAACATTAATTTGCAATCACAAGGACACAAGGAAAATATGAAAGGTCCTTGTCATTACTTCTTCTAGCTAACTGCTAACCCCACTTTGAGGAATTGAAGAAGAGAAGAGATGAAAAGGAGGTCAGTCTAAATGAAATTTTCACTGCTAGCACACCAAATAACAACTTAATTTTCAAAGCTTCCAATAATATAATAAACTCTCTGTGTACCTAAGTGATGCTGGTGCACTATGTGAATGCATGTGGACAGGAGGTACCCAGTGAACTGGCAGATGTCACACGGATAGCCTAATGTAAAGGGGAAATGTTAAATATGCTCACGATTCCCCCAAAGTTACACTCTGGCTTGATGTTTTATAGGTCAATAGTCTCTTTTACAAATTTTATTCTTTAAAATATTTCACTTTCTTTTTTTCTTAAAATGACCTGGCATTGATTTTGGCATGGAAAATTTAAGATCTCAAAATGCACTTACAAAAATTGCACAGAAACAAAATTATGAAAAAGGGTCAACAGAACAAAGTGAAGAAAGCAGAATCAAATGCTCATCAAATTACATTTGTAATTATGTTCTATGATTTCTGCTAAAACACAAGCTAAGTTGAAGGGGCAATGGTATTAGTTTAATAGGTTTTGCACAAAGAGCACATAGGCATTTGTCAGCATGCTCAAAGTACGTTAGTAGAGGAAAAGAAACATTTCAGTAGGAAGGAGAGCTGCATGTCACATTTTTATATTTCAAGACAATGTAGAGCATTAAATTATTATAATCACGTAGCTATGGCACTTCATTGTGATAAGAAACACAGGATTCCACTGACTGGCTATTTGCAAAACATAGTTGATGATGGAAGTCTTTTGATGAAGAATTCAAGAGACTCCATATCTATATGTTAATTAGTCATTCTTTTCCTCATTCAAATCAGATTTCCAAACATCATCTACCCACAACATCATACCCCTTCCTGTCTCCACCACACAAAAACACCCAAAACCCCTTGTCTACAATTATTTTTAGTCAAAGGTTTTATACGGTAACATGTGCCTGACATTCTTCTACTTTGTATACATAATGAGCACCAGTTCTCTTTTCAGTAACCTCCAAGCCCTCATTTTCCATTTCACAGGCGGGAGTATTGACATACTGCCTTATCCCTAGATAGGACACATATCTGAAAAAAATATTTAAGGATGAAAATGCTAAAGCAAATGTATGTGCATGAAGAGATTGCTGCTGAGCCACAGGCAGGTGGCAAGGAGATTTATTTTTATAGTATTAGAGATGCATTTGTGTTGACTCTTTCTTGCTAAGTCTCCTTGTGATGGAGAGTACAGGTATTTTAGACTGCTGTCCCACACTGTTTTATCTATGCATAGGGACATTCAAATTCCAGCTAAAATGAAAAATTCTGACTTTGCCACATAATTGGTCAGAGAAACAATCTGGCCAACATGTGTAGGAAATGTTCATTTATGTAGACAATTAGGGAGGAAAAAGTTGGTGATGGTAGGGTAGAAGACTGTTTTATTGGAAATCTTTTTTAAATTTGCTTTGCAGCAAAGCAAAGCTGTTTCATTAGACTGAAGGACAGGCCCTATAATTTGTATAATTTGCCATTTAAGTCAGTACAATTTTGAGAGCAAGAAGGAGCACTAGAAATGTTCTTGTTGGACTGACATAAACTGGACTGTTCCTGAAAACTGGGGTTTACAGTCATCTCACCTACAGAACAGATGTGAGGCCCAGAGTTCATGGCCATATTTAGGGGACAGGGAGGTTTGTCTGTCTGACACTGCTAACAATCTCCTCTGAGAATAAAAAACACAAAAATATCAGCAGTCTTCAGAGTTTAAGGATAAGTAGCAAAGGTAGCTGTGAAAACTTTGGCGTATCTGGGTCATCTTTAAAACTCCCAAATAATAATGGTGGCCAAGTAAGCTGCCTTTTTAAAAACTGTAAACGTATTTGTAACAAAATCACCATCACTAAGTAGCAGCATACACATTCAATTTTGTAACTTTAACTATAATAATAAAAATGGACTAACCCTCTTATCTCTGTAAGCAAAAGTACATCACTCAGCCATGCCTTCCATATCCACCAAGAAAGGAGTATTTCATAAATAATCAAAAGGCAGTATTCTCTATTGTGCTTCACACAGGGTAACAAAGTCTCCCCTGAAACCGGGTGAGACAAGCTCAAAGCTTGCGTTTATAATTCCTGTAACAAGGACATTAAAAATTTCCTCAAGAATATAAAGCAATAACATAATTCCCTAAGAACAAAGGAAAATGGTGTAACAGCCAAAGCTAGACACACCTTGGTGAAATCCGTTTTAAAGGAACTGGGCCCTCCATATATGAAGGTAATTTTTAGAGGCTATGCATAACCATGAATAATTTGGAATCGAATAGAAAATCAAGAGTTTTATAAACGTTTAAGTAAGAAAACCTTGGGGAAGCTAATACCTTTTCTGATACCCGCGTAAGTACTAGTAAGTCCGCTCCTCTTCTTGCGGTGTCGATACAGCCAGACGCTGAAGAGCATGAGGATGATCCAACAGGCTGCTCCGATGCCTGCTATGAAGGCGGGCTGCTTCACCACATCTGAGATCTGCTGGGCGAGGCTGACTTGGTCCTCAGGTGACACAGGGTTTCCATGGGAGTCTGAAAAGCCATCTTCCGATTAATTTGGGTTTAAGACTCAATGTGATAATGCATGCACTCCTTTGTAACCCATTTGTGGCTGCCATTATTTTGTTAATTTCTGGATCATGATTTCTGTTTTTCGTCCCACATCACTCACCATCATCAAATAAAATAGTTCATACTGTTTTCAGCAAAATTGCACAATTTATTTATTTTAACTCAAAGCAAGTGTGATGTAACTTTACAGGATCATGCTTAAAAAAAAAGCAATGGCACGCTGTTTCTCTTGTCAATTCAAAAAGCTCTGCAGGTTACCGCTTAGATTAAGTCGCACAGGGCAGTGCTAGCTAACTGAGAAAAATACAAAAACCTAACACTAAAAAATGAAATACTTCAATACAAGTACAAATAATACATGTACAAACAAGGAATGTTTAATAAGTGTGTACAGACAAGACATAAACATTTTCAGACTTCTATAGGCATCCTTAAATAGTATGTTCTAAAAAACAAAAAAGAAATACAATTTTATTTCCTCTCTATGCTAGATATGGAAAAGTCTCTATGTGTGTGCATGTGTGTGTGTGTGTGTACCCCCAATGCTAACACTACATTGTAAGATATTTAATTGTCTTAGAAACACATTACTTAAGTTCAGAAAGACCTATAAAATTCAGGATCAATAACACCCAATGAAAAATTAAGATAATGCTACCATTGAAAGAGTTATGAATAATCTCTCCATTAAAAATAATCATGGTGAACAATAGATATGATAAAATAATGTTAAATACATAAAAGAATTATAATATCAAGGGTTATAAATAGTCAAAAGGGCTCATATTTTCTTCTGGCCATTTTGATTCAATAATTAAAAATTGATGGGATATATGGCTAACGAAATTTACTTAGTTTACATTCATGTTTTAAGCCTACTGAGTTTTTCAAGCCCACCATAACACCAAGTCACACAAGGGGTCTGCAAAGGTTTTGTAGAAAACTGGAGGCTGTATCATCAAAGCAATATCCAAGTTTGTTGGCATTGAGTGTTATCAACCCTGAGGATGCCCACTGTGCAGAATTCCCAGCACTGTCTGCAATTTTGATGTTCTTCTTCCACCATATCTGGTGAAACAAGAAGGTGTTGGCCCATTTCATTAGTATTGGTGCTTACAACTATTAAATCATTTGCCCCTGATATATATTCTTGTCATGAGTTCTCATCATTTTATGTGGCCTCAGCATTGATTTTGAATCTAAGTTTAACCTCATACCAGAATCTGGGTTTTTTCATCCTTGACAATTTCAAGTTCCCTGCCTCCTTCCAGTTCCTCAACATGGTCCGTCCAGATATCTGCCTTATATAACTGACTTATAGTGACCACCGACCTATAGGAAATGTAGATACAACTTACTTGACTCACCCCAGTGACCCCACTCCCCACATGGACTGTGTAGATATGCCACAGTGACCATGCTCAGACAGAGTGTGACCCAATGGAAATTGTGCCATTTGCACTAAGAACCCACCAGTTGGAACTTCCCAAAGGAAACCTGCTTAAGTAATGCCTTCAACAGCAAAAAGTCCTCCAACCCCAGGTCTTCCTTCTCTGGATCCCCACCTGCTGGTTGAGCACATTGCCCCGGAGGCCTTCTCATCTGCCTTTGTTGGCACACCCTCTGTCTCATGGATCTGTGAGTAATAAACTGCTTTGGTGATTTTATGTGTTTGTTGTGTTGCCTCCCTTGAGTCTCATTTAAGCAGCACACTGGGAGGTTTTAACTTGCCTCCCAGTCAAGGCTTTCCTAGAAGGGTGTATATTGACAGGAATAAGCTGGACACAGGTCAGACAGGAGCCACAAGGACATCTTCCAGTATAAATAAGTTTGCTGTGCAAGGGGTACCTGGTCATGGGTTGAACACTAAGGCATTATGCTGTCTGCCAGGATTAAGAAGCATCCTGTGAAAGGCACAAAGTGAACACCCACAACCAAATTCTCCAAAGCCCTGTCAGGGCAGGACTAGAGATTACAGCCACTCTGCAAAGAGAGACCTTAAGACCAAATTAGAAAGATACACAGCAATTCTACTAATACAATCTGCTTTAAGACAGAAACATTTTTCAGTCCAAAAATACATTTTTTTCCAGAAAAATAATTGATATAACTCATTACATATAAATAACATTTTTTTAAGGATTCTTCTTTCAATGGATTTTTTCTTATTAAATGACATTGCATTGCATCTTGATAAGAAAACCGGAAGGAAAAATAAGCAGCGTTCAATGATTAAGGAACAGCCTTTAGGAAAACAGCACCCCTTTCAATGCAAAATGGCTAAATTCCTTCTCATGTTGTACGAGTGTGTGTGGTTTTTCAGTCTGCTTTTTCTTGAACAGAATTCCAGATCTCATTCCACAGAGGGTCAAGGCTGAAAAACCTATTTTCACAAGCAGTTACCTGCTTTTCTCTGTTTGTTGAATGAAAGCTTTTTTTCATGTTCCAGACTCTTTTATTACCTCCGGTTATCCTAAGAGCACTTCATCCTCTTAAAGTTCATCGGGCAGACCTATTCTTCTTATTCCTAATAACATTCTTTGTATCTTCTAGGTTTATAGATTTCATGGCTATTTGTGCAAGGTTAAGTTGGGTAGCCTCAAATAACATGGAAACAGCCAAGAGAGGTCCTATGCAAGCAAGCAGATGCACTTAACAGACTCCAGTGTGGTATGACTAATGAATTAAAACAGCGGTTCTCTATCTCAATCTTTGTCTCACTGCAGCTGAGCCTATATTAAGATATGGAAAATGGAACATATTTGTCATTTCAATGAAACCAATTTGGCCCTTAAGCCCCCGTGATTTAAATCTTAAATAAATAAAATGACATATAGCCATTTTCCCAATTTATCTTCCAAAAAAAAAAAAACACTAAAATATGTTCTGTCATAAAAATAGATAACAACAACATATAGAATCATTATAAAGTTAACTTATCACTTAAATTTTAATAAATTAATACTGAAATTTAACAAAATTGGGCAAATATTAGAATATCAACTATTTTCTCAGTATAAACTGTTTTTCTCCACCTTATGTAAATGTGCGACAGATGCGTGAAGCAACTTATTTTGTTACAGTATCCTGTGTTGCTGGAAACAAACCAGGAGATATTTTTGCTTAAAAGTTTTATTTCTATATGTAGTCATTTAAAAAAATTATTTTAACAGTTTTTGGAGAACAGGACGTTTTTGGTTACATGGATGAGTTCTTTAGCAGTAACACAAGTGCAAAAATCAAACTTTAGCCTGTGACTGTGATAGAGACAGCAAGTTTTTCCCTACAGGTTTGAATGGGATTCTCACATAATAGGGCTGTTGGGAGGAGGCTTCCTAGCTAATGGCTTAGTTTCGTAGTGAGCCCCATTCACCTGCTTGCAGTCACACTGGGGAGGAGTGATGTGCACCGTGTCTAGACCTGCACCGTTAAACCCTCCCATACACTATGTGTTTGTTTCCTCCCCTTTCTGCAGGCCCAGGGTCCATTTCAGAAGCCCTGTGATAAAGAGACTAACTCATCTGCCTCTGATCCTCAATGTCTGTGTGGAACGGAGTCTCCACCCCATAGGTGGACTTTGGTAGACTTTACTGTATTATAGGACAGAAATTCTGCAAATGTATCTATGACTGCAAATCGCATTGTGTAAATAATGGAACATCCATAATGGTCTTCAAAACAAATGAGAAGTTCAAAGTTATTTATGTATAGCAATGAAGTTTATGAAAACCAAGTGTTTTGAAATAATTTTGTTTGAAATAATGTCCAGGATGTCATCAATATTATTAACATGTATAAATAGTATGTAACTGAATTATAAAGCTTCATACATATAATCCTTTTTGACGATTTAACAACTGGACTGTAATATTAGTAACATATACTCATATCTTACCACTGATAAAATACTACTACTGCTTAACTTCTGGTCTGGAAGACAAAGGCATGAAGGTGCTAAACACTTCTTGGCATCATTTACAATCTAAATGCAGCCTCTTAATATTTGAACCTTTCTTCTTGCCTTTCAGTTAAAGTGGCATTTTCTCATTGTTTTGCTGTTGTTGTTTTAGATTTTACTAGTATGCACTTACTAATATGCACTTTATGTTCACGCCATATTGCCTAGGATAAATTGTGGTAACGAAGCTTTCGATGTCAGTTTTTTTAAAAAAATTCATCTAACCACTTTGGAGGCACAAATTGTATTTAACTTTCTATCCAATCAGCACATAAACCTGTTTCAACGCTCTTTGACGTCGCAAACTTTCTTTTGTTATAATAAGCAATTGCAATTTTAAATAGACACTACATGTGAACATAAATTGTTCATTGCTATAAACTTCCAATACCTAGTTTAAGTTTTAAATAGAGTTTGCTTGTTTGTCTGATTTTCGATCCAAACAACTGTGAGTTCCACGAAGGTGCAGGATGTCTTTCATGTTCACAGACGTATCCATGGTGCTCAATGAACAGTATTTGTTGAATAGATAAAAAAAATTATACAGGACAGGCTTAGGATAACATTGAATATTGACAGCTTCTTGCTTGAAATATCAAAAATGTGGGCTTGGATATGTCCACGTTTAGTTGAGATATCTATGTCTATATATCTACATCTAGTCTCTCCTCTCTCTCTCTCTCTCTCTTTCGCTGTCTCTCTTTCCCTCTCTTTCCCTATCTATCGACTACATTTTAAGTACTATTAACAGCTTTCTGTAGCTCTAAGCCATATTCCATATTCCATTAAACTACCAGTGGTGGGTGGCTCAACCAAATGCAAATAGGCAAGCAGGACGAATGGTAGAGTGATAGTGAAACTGGATCTGCACTGACACTCACCTAACTGGATGAACTGAGGCTCACTCTTCACCCCAGGCCCAGCCCCAGTGCTGGCTGCCACTTCCACACTGTATCGGATTCCAGGAACAAGAAAGGGAATGACCACAGAAAAGGTGGAACCATCTACTGTTTTGTTTATGTGGTATCGAGTTTCATTGCCCAGGCACCAAACCTGTAAGAAGTACATAACAAAAATCAAGCTGGTAAATTACCTAAATTAATGCAAAGATCAACAGAGGATAGCAATTTCAGACCTAGACACAGTGCAAAACTGTCATGCACTATCATAATAAGTTTCAAAAGTTATTTTTCCCTAAAATCTAGTTCTATAAACAATCTTCTAGTCAAATTAAATGTTAAAAGTAGTTTCAACATGTCTTTATTACCTTTACATATACTTTTAAAAGGTTATTATCAGGTAAGTCTACAAATTTGTGCTAGAAGGAACTAGTTTCTACCAGCCTACTTCATTAAGATTTTTTTTTTAACATCAAGACGTTATTTGCCAGATAAATAAGTACCTTGCAGATAGCTGTGTCTGTACAGATAAAGAACAATAATCATTCGACATTTGCATTCTAGGCATGACACAGATGACCAGATATTGTAAAACAAAAATGAGTAGGAAACTCCAAGTCTAGTACTTTACTTCAACAGTTCTCTGGGATCAACCTGCCCAGCTAATTTTTGTATTTTTAGTAGAGAAGGCATTTCACCATGCTGGCCAGCCTGGCCTTGAATTCCTAACCTCAGATGATCTGCCTGCCTTAGCCTCTCAAAGTGCTGGGACTACAGGCGTGAGCCACCATGCCCGGCCAACATGCTCTATATACTTTATGATGTCCTCAAGCGATATATACCATTAACTTTAAGTAGACAATTGTCTAAACTGTAATAGGAAGTGAGATTTTTAAAAAATCTAAGCATACCACTGTCCTCCACCATTTACACAATACCCTTCTTTTTTTCTTTGAATGTTAATATTATTTTAATATAGTTTCAATACATAACACCAAGAAATGGTTGGATCCTACACCAGGAGCTGACTATTTGGAAATAAAGCCTCTTTTGTGACTTTATTTTCTCCAATTACATTATGCAGCTGAACCGAAGCCACAAACTGATTTTGTACCAGTTAATCAGGTTCTGAAAGGCATTTTATTATTTTAAATTGACCATGAAGTTAAGTGAAATCCACTCTTTTGCATTTCTTCAGGAGAGAAATGAGTTCTGACTCTTAGGGGAAAATGCCTACATTATACAATTTAGCTTGAGAGCTGAGACATCACCCTCATTTTAAATCCTTAAAAACCTTCTATAGCATTCTATTTTTCTAGACTACCACATAGTAGCTGGTCACTCCCCAGTATTGAAACAACCTAGAAACTCTTAAGAAAGCACTTAAAAGTACAGAGACTTTTACCTTTTAATGACTCAATTATACTAGATAATCTTATTTGAAATATCTTAAAACATCCACAGTGCACTTCTGGCAGTCTTGTAAATACTTTAAAAAATACACTGCTAATATATATAAATTTCATAAGGAGGTTTCTCCATTTGTTTTCGAAAATCTTTTGAAAATAAAATATACTTAAAATTAGGCTCAGGATACTTGGTTACTATACAGATTAATTTGCTACTCAGAAGAACACGTATAGTCTTATTTGGGCCTTAACTAGGGATGCACATCAGAATCGGCAAAAGATTAACCAAAATATATGTGCAAGGGCCCCTGACAGACCAACTGAATCAGAAACTCACAATCATTGAATAAACAAGAAAATGTTTAAAAAATAATTTTACATGTTGCTACTTGGACCAGCAGATGGCGCCAAATATCCATAAACAAATACCAGCTCGCCTTTTCTTTGTGGATGGCGGGGGTTGTCCATCAGGATATTAACATACATGTATTACCTTGTACTCTTGGACCATTCCATTCTGAGTGTCTTCTGGAGGTGGCTGCCAACTAACAAGAATTGCAGTTCCATTTCCATCATTCTTTGATACAGTTACACCTTGGGGTGGGGCACTGGGTGCTATTAAATTGTTTTAAAAGGTAGGTTATTAGAATGTGCTAGAGAACATCGAAAGCAGCTATTATCAAAACCCAATAATAAATATATTAATGTTACATTAATATATGTGGGTTTTGTTTTTTTAGATGGAGTCTTGCTCTGTTGTCCAGACTGGAGTGCAGTGGCGGGATCTCAGCTCACTGCAACCTCCCCCCTCCCGGCTTCAAGCAATTCTCCTGCCTCAGCATCCCCAGTAGCTGGGATTACAGGTGCCCACCACCACACCCAGCTAATTTTTGTATTTTTAGTAAAGACGGGGTTTAACCACCTTGACCAGGTTGGTCTGGAACTCCTGACCTCAGGTGATCCGCATGCCTCAGCCTCCCAAAGTGCTGGGATTACAGGCATGAGCCACTGTGCCCAGTTGCATATGTTTTAAAGATGTATCTCATCCAAGTCTGAATAGTCCAAAATTACCTAAATTGTTCCTCACTCAATGCTAACTCATTGCCATTGTAACTTTTCCATAACCAAAGTTAAATACCTTATCTCCACTAGACATCCTAGGACAACTTCTATTCCTTCTACCCTGTAACTCTAGTCTCCTGTTCTCCCCCAAAATGTTCAAAAGTATGACAATGAATGTTAATCATTCATGATAATTATTTACACAGCCAAAGTGACAAAGATGTGTTGGGAAAAATCCCGCTGTTATTTCATGTAATCTTTTACCTTTATGCAAATATTGTTTAATTTCTAGGGATAGGTGGCCAGCTATAGCGGTTTGCCTAGAATTGAGGTGTTTTACGTGTGATGAGATTTAAGAAAATGGTAATCCCAGAAAGTCCTGGGCAAAGCAACACATTATTCACCTTACTTACAAATTATGGATCAAAATAAACAAATAGAAAATACTGAATGGAAAACAAACCAAATGGAAAACAATTTCATTTTTAAATGTGAATTTTAGTTCCAAATAATGAAATTCCCTCTATATGCCATTAAGTAATATAATGTTCACATTTGCACATTTGTATGTAGACCACTACAGAAGCAAGTCAATTATATAGCATTTTGCTTTTCTAGTTTTCTAAATAAGCAAATACTGTTAGCAAGATGTATGTTCAATATCAAGAAAGTTAATAATTAATGCCACTATTAACATTATAACAATTTTAAATACGCTAATAAAATTCTAACAAATATACTGCAATGCATGGAAATCATACACTTCATCATACTTGCCTTCTTCTAGGGTTTTGGCAAACTTGATTTCACTATCTGCTCCTTGAAATTCATTAAAAAGGGCGAGCCTTAATTTCATAGTTGACTCCCTTTTTGAGATCAGGGATAACCACGCTATTTTTGGTTGGGGTCCTCACTTCAAAAACTAACCACTCTGATTCTCCATGGTTGGCTCCAGATGGCCGATAGAGATTTTATATCCTTGAATATACTGAGACTGTTGATCCACCTATTAAAAAGATAAATAAAATATATTCATATTATTTTATTGGTTCATTAGAAAATAATAAAAATGAAATGTTATAAAATGCAAAACATTCTGTCTGGCTTCATCTCACATTCTTACACAAGAAATGTGTAGGAATTAGAAAGGAAAAAATAAAACATTATTTGTGGACAACATGAGTGTGCTTGTAGAAAATCCAAAAGAATCATCAGCTAAATATTCTACTTATTCAATAAGTAGAATACTGAAAAGAATCCACTATCATTTGTAAGGTGATACGAGTTTCTTTCTTAAATACATATTCTGCTTATGCAGGCGATAACGAATTTCTATGGCAATAACTTCTATGCTTCATGCAGAAATGTGAGGCCTCACTGCAGTTCTGACATTTCATTTAAGACATTCCTGGGTCAAGGGGATGAGACGGTAAAATGTTTGACTACTCTCTGATTTTAAAAGCCTTCTTAATACTACTTGGAAATATTTCTAAGCTAAAAAAGTTTGTGTAATAATCGTCCTATCACAAGTTACATATCATAGTTAATACTACGTGTTTCCTTCCTGAGACAGGCCAAGTTCACTACTGCAGCTCATTAGGAAAAAATACGCTCAAGATGCAACTTTTCTCTGTTTAAAGCCAAACTAATAGCTACTATAATCAACAGGGCTCACACTATAAAGTTATCATTAATGTAGAAATAGGCAACAGATAGTTACATTTTATATGCATCGCAATGATCTCACGGACGTCACCTGCTTATTAAAACTGAGATCAAATATTGTAACAACAACTCACTGTCCAGTGCACTTCGATGGAAGAGGAAGAAAGGATGGTGGGGTTGTGGAGGTGCAGGACAACATTTCCCAGTTCTCTCTGGACCTGCTTGTGGTCCACACCCTGACTTGTTGGTGGAACATCTACAACAATTCAAGAAAACTGTGTCAGGTTCTACACAATGTTACTGAACTGAATGAAAGCATGGTAAAACGAACCTTCCATTCATAGCAACTCTCAGCAAAGAGGAATCCAAGCTAGGCTGTGAAACAGAAAAAAAAAAAAAAATAGGAATCCCGTAAGCTTTTTATTAGGATCTGGAAAGTAAGAGGGGGAGAGAGATAAACAGGGAGTCACACAGAGAGAATGCAGAGTGCATGTATTATAGAAAGTCACAGAAAGCAGGAAGCAAAGACAGTAATGGCAAATAGCAACACCTAGTGGCTCCTGCTACCACGTAATGGTCACTTTCCTGATGAAAATGAGGGCACTATGCAGTCCCCTCTGTGTTTGTTAAAACCTTCTGTAGTGATCCTAACCATGCAAGAAAGAAAAGTGAATGAAATTGCAGCAGAGTGGCGAAGCAATGGAAAGAAAGGAGATACAGTTAGTGAAAAGCAAGAACAGAAAGAAGTCAGATGCTTTACATCTTTTAAGATGAACTTGGACATCTTCTCATATAAGGTACATGGTAAGTTAGTGGCTACAATGGAGGTGATACAGAAAGCCACCAAGAAAGTGAAATAAAATAAATCTGATTAGATTCACGAGGAAAAAGTACGTAACATCTATTAACTGATGATTTTTTAGTTATTGTATCACAGTAAAGAAGGTTTAATAAAGACTTCTTAGTCTCAAAAGCCCCCAAATTTTAGAAAGGAAACCAAGAACACAGTAAGAATGAAACGGCTACTAATGTTAATTTATAAGGGTTTTGTTAAGCTTCTTAAAGTCTATACTAAAAAAAAAAATTGCCCATTTCTGAAGTGGTTTTCTAAACACAGATGTTTTGCTTTGTTTATAACAGTAACAGGGACTACATGGGAGGAAGAGAAGAAAATATTATTTTTGGACTTCAGAATTCTCTTTCTCAAAATATTGTATTTTGGCACCTATATTGCAGAACATTCCCCATTACATAAAAAACTAAAGTGAGAATTTTAGTTTACTGAATCATTAAATAACTTCCAAGAATTGATCCTGGGGTCAAAGCACAAGCATGAATATTAAGAATGAGATTACTAAGTATCTCTGATGAAGTCAAGGGAAGCTAGGCAAGTGGAAGAGATGACATCAGGAGTGATATCACACACTCTCACATATTGTTTGGTTGTTTTTATACTTAACCTAGAAACTAAGCTGATAAATAAGCAAGATGAAAAAAAACTGAGGTAATTCTGGCATCCCATACTTCATCTTACTTTACCAATATTTTTGGCTAGGATGTACCCTCAGTATAACTATCATCACAGCCTCTACACTCCATCATCACCTTCCCCTCTCTTCCTTACCCACTGGTGTCAATTGCTCCTATGACTTAAGCTGCCATCCATCTCTAGGATAAGAGTGGAATACTGGAAGAAACAGACTTGGGTTTGCACCCCACCTTGGCAACTTAAAAATTTCATGACATTGGGACAATTTCATAACATCATGATTTTTCTGTTTCCTTGTGCTTCAAATGGTGACATCAAAGGCAGCTAATCTTGAGGGCTGTGGTAAAAGTTGTCTTGTGGTAAGACATAAAAGTGTTTTTCCTGAGAGCAGGAATTGGGCCAGTATTTGTGGACCAATAGTATATAGCACGGTGCCATATACATAGGTGTTGCTTAATAAACATAGATTCAATTAAAATGTATTCACGTATGAAAAGCACACACATTATGTCAGCTTCCAAATATTTCCCTCATATGTAAGCTCCCATCCTCACAAAATCTGCTTTTCAGAAAGTATTTTCAAATACAGAAATAGCAATTATATATGTAGCTGCCATGATCTCCATCCCAATCTTTAATTCCTCTGATTTGAGATAAACCTGCCATTCAGTTCCTTCATGAAAACTGCTCGATTCTCCCACCAAGAGGACCCATGACAGCAACAGCAGTCTATAATATTATAATAGAAATGTTCACATCAGAGAGAAAAAGGGAAAATGATGCCTAATAATATAATTTTGAGAAGTTTACGAATTGATCCTGTTACCGTTTTTGTTCTCTTCCTCCTGAAAGAAATGTATGACAATGTAAAATGTCTTTCCCAACATTCAGAATTAGACTTAAAGAAAACCTCACTGCTCCAGCCAACTGTTTTCCCCAATGTTAAAACTCTGTATACACAACTTCTGAGGGGGAGATTATCCAGGCCCCACTCATTTATAAAAACTGATATCATCTTATGTATGAGATATATATTTAGTATATATATATATATATATATATATTACATATATATGTATTCTGTTAAATTCTGTGTGTCTGTACATATTCTTTTTTTTTTTTTTTTTTTTTTGAGACAGAGTTTTGCTTTTGTTGCCCAGGCTGGAGAGCAATGGCACGATCTTGGCTCACCGCAACCCCTGCCTCCTGAATTCAAGCAATTCTCCTACCTCAGCTTCCCAAGTAGGTGGGATTACAGGCATGTACCACCACGCCTGGCTAATTTTTTGTATTTTTAGTAGAGACAGGGTTTCTCCATATTGGTTAGGCTGGTGTTGACCTCCCAACCTCAGGTGATCCACCCTCCTCGGCCTCCCAAAGTGCTGGGATTACAAGCGTGAGCCACCACACCTGGCCTGTACATATTCTTTTATAACTAGGATTCAAGAATGCTGCACACACAGGACATGTGGGTGAAGAATCGTAGTTACTAACAATGGTAGCAGCAACTGCATCTCAGCGACGATGACCACTACCACCCCGACCTGCCAGATACTGAACTCACCTTCCTTGCATAATCAAATCATGTCTTCGGGAAAGCACACTTGATTATCCCATGACAAGGCTCTAACTCCAACCATGACATAGGTCTACCTGACTACTGTATTGGGAACTGTGCCTCACATCTGTGCACATTTAGCTTTTGACCCCAGCTCATTAATAAGTATCTCCACTTGCGGACAATTCTTTTGCAGCCATATTTCAAAAATGGTTAGAGAAGTTATGCCCGTTCCTTTATGAATCACTGTCCAACACGTCCTTCCTGAATTTCCTCACTCCTCATTACTGCATATGCATTCTGTTCCCTCCAATGAAGTTTTATGCAGGTTATTCCCCAGGTTCTTATCATGGTTATAATCCTGGGTTTATAGTCTCAAATGAAGTCCAAGAATTAGACAAGATATGTGCCTCAACTTTACTTCTTCTCATGGGTCCTTTTCTGTTGCCTCAAGCTAGAATAAGCATAACTCTTCCACATGGCAGTCTCTTCAAATGCTAAGGAAAGGATGTCATGCCTGCTCTGATGTTATTATTTTCTGGGCTAACTATGCCAAGATCCTTGAATGTCTTTTCCTATGATGTGATTTTCAGCCTTTCATGCAGCCTCATTGACTATCCTTATTTTCTTCCTCTTAAAAGTGCATCTGAAACTATAGTGTCCAGAACAAATACATTACTTCATTCGTGAACTGAATAGTTCTAAGAAAAAAGAAGAAAATTACTTCATCCAGGCATAATTCTAATGCCAGCTAAGACTACATTTGTTCTCTTGGCAGCTACATCCCTCAGTAAGTTCAGATAGGTGTTTGAATTTAATGTCAGCCCACCCCTAAATCCCTGACACACTCACATATACTTTCCTTAAGCCTGGTGTCTTTAGTCTATTCGTTTACAGCTAATTTTTTAAACCAACTTCAAGTACCAGACTTTTTAATTTGCTCCATTAACTTTAATACTTAGCACTCTCCCGTCACTCCAATCTGTTGAGCTATATTTAATTCTGATTCTCTCATTTGGCACACTAGCTGTCTGTCTCAGTTTTATGATATCCACAAATTTTATGAACTTCCTTTACTTTTAGTTCTGACACTAAAAGAAATACAAGTCCAGTAACAGATCTTACGGCATAAAATAGAAAACAAATCTGAATCTTATATACTTATATATCGGTTAGTTCATTTATTCCTTGTTCAGTCCTGAGGAATGGGTATATTTAACCCCATTTTATGGGTGAGGAAACTCAGAAGGGCTGACTAACTTGCTCCAGGGCATGTAGCTAGTAGATTGAAGAGCTGAATTAAAAAATGTCTTTGATTTCAAAACTGTACGCCTGTTTCCCTATATTTGCAGTCTTCTGGTTGACAAGGATTCATTATACTTAGATTGATATGATTTCGCTATGCCCCTACCCAAATCTCATCTTGAATTGTACTTCTCATAATCCCCAGGTGTCATGGAGGAACTCCATAGGAGGTAATTTAATTATGGAGTAGTTACCCCCACGCTGCTATTCTCATGATAGTGAGTGAGTTCTCGTGAGATCTGATGGTTTTATAAGGGGCTTTTTCCACTTTTCCTCTGCACTTCTCCTTGCTGCCACCATGTGAAGCGGGATGTGTTTGTTTCCCCTTCTGCCATGACTGTAAGTTTCCTGAGGCCTCCCCACCCATGCTGAATGGTGAGTCAATTAAACCTCTTTCCTTTATAAATAACCCAGTCTCAGGCAGTTCTTTATTATCAGCGTGAGAACAGACTGACGCATTGTTCCACCAGCTATGCACATACAAAGGCAACGTTGAAAGGCAATGAAATGTTTAAAAGACTTAAATGAATGTTCAGATAGAATGCTAACTCACTCCTCACTTACAAAGGAGGTTACATATTACAGAATCATGCATGTGAGGATATGACACAACAGTATTGAGCTGTAGTCAGTCAAAAACTTTCAGTTAGAGTCTACTGGCTGAAGACCACTGTACTGGGGACAAAATTTAAATTCATTTTACAGCTGTCATAGGTTCTACATTCTTTACAAATGTGTATCTAATATTGAAAACCTCAGACTGCCTTAAGGCATGCTGCAAGTATAGGAAAGCTCGTGGAGAAGTGATTCATAATAGCAAATATCATGGATGGGTGTGTTACCTTCACACAAGAGACAGACAGAGGCATATTCTACAACTTGGTGTGCTTTTTCTGCAAATTCTGCAACAGAAAGCGCTTCCAAAAAGATTGTTTATGTACATACTAAAAGTAACAGAACAGCAACACGGCTGGCCAACCCCTCTCCCAAACCAGCAAAGTAGTTTAAGTCTCAGTCATCTTATGTATAACTTGTTGCTATTAAAATAACCAAGTCTATTTTTTCCCTTTATTCCTTTGTTTCCTCAAGATGGAAACACTAACCGTCTATATGTTGAGAAAATATTTTTATAGTTTGAATCACTCCCCCTCTAAAATTACGTTTCTTTACAAATACAAAAATAAGAACATTAATTTACAATGGCATGTGATTTTTTCCCCAAAAATAAAAGGTATAGAATGATTCAAATTCATCTCTTTTTTTCCAGTATATTAATTTTACTCCTATTAGAGCACTAAAATAATAGGATGAGCAAGAGTGTGGAGAAGTGAAAACAATCTGTCCGCTGAAAGCTAAAAATAATTTCTGTTCACAAAAGATAAAATGCAGAATACCCAAAATGTGACCCAAAGGAACAAAATTTCTAGTTTTAAATGTTCTAGAAGCAGCTTTAAACATGCCAATTTTTATGTTTTCTGAACCCAGCTTTGACCAAAACATAAGTGTTTTTCATTTAAAAGCTTCTTATATCATGGCTTATAAAATTGACAATGAAAGATAGGCCAAACAAAATAAAGACGTAAAGTATTTTCTCCATGCTTTGTTGGAGTTTGACTGGACAGAGGAATTAAGAACAAGTTTTCAGATGTCTCTTACATTCATGTGATCTCAAGAGAGTATTGCTTGATTAGGGTTGTAATCTAAAAATTCATCCAGAAGGTTATGAGTACTGAATTTAAATAAAAAATAAAATGTAGTTAATTTTAAATACAATTATGATTAGGATTGTACACTTACATGTCACTATATTTAAAATTCAGGAAATTGAAGAGAATACACAAATATTCACATATTTTTAAAATTTATATTATGTAAATAATATATTTGTTTTTTTATATATTTATGGCTACATGCGATATTTTAATATAGGCATATAGTGCATAATAATCACATCAGGGTAAATGGGTAACCATTACCTCAATCATTTATCCTTTCTTTGTGTTACAAACATTCCAATTATACTTTAGTTATTTAAAAATGGACAATGAATTACTGACTGTAGGCACCCTGTTGCTATCAAAGACTAGATGTTATTCATTCTATTTTTTTTGTACCCATTAACCATCCCCCACTCCCCCTATACCCACCCTACTACCATTCCCAGCCTCTGGTAACCATAATTCTGCTTTCCATCTCCTAACATATTATTTTTGTCTTGACATATTTATAATTTTATGAGAAACAGTTCTCTTTGTTTATCAATCTTATGTTGGTATGCTTAGTCTAGAAAATAATAAAGTTTGTAGACATTGTGTTTGGATATTAAAAATTAATTAAGCAACTTGGGCAACATGAACAACAGACTGTAAATGTACAATTCTAGCATGTAACACAAGTGATTTGTCTGTGCAATTACAGCATCCAAGGATAAGTAGGTTCACAGGGTTACATAAATCAATATTTACCTTGTGTTTTCACTGGGTCTGATATTTGGCTTGGATCACTAATTCCATATGCATTAGCTGCCCTCACAAGGAAAAGGTAAATTGCATTAGATTTGAGTCCTTTAATGGCAGATGTTTCTGTTTTCACATTCTCTGCTACGGTCTGCCAGCTGCTACCAGATGCGTGGCTAAGGATAGACACACAGGTTAGAACATGCGTATTTAATGGCAAATCAAACAAGAACAAGTACGAAGCATCTCCTTCACTCTACCTGAAGGCTTCTATAATATAAGATGTTGGAGTTGCTCCTGAATTCAAATTTGGTTGCCATGATAATGTTACTGTATTTCTGCTGACATCTGTAACTTCAGGTTTTGATGGAGCACTAGGAATTAAATTTGGGTCAGTGGGTCTTGGAGGCTGAACAGGAACTCCAAATTCTAAAAAGTAGGAAAAAGACCAAAAAAACAAAAAAGATGTTTATACATACACAGATAAGCATATAAATGCAGATAACATATTCATACACATATTCAAGGAATAGGATATTTACTTTACCAATATACCAGTAAGTAAACAACAGCATTTTAAGCTTCACTTTAAGGCAAAAATACCATTTAATTTACCTTGGACTTCAATGTAAGCATTCCATGTTGCTTCACCACTGGGAGTTGATGCAATGCAGGTGTACCGACCAGTATCACCCAGCTGAGAAGGCAGACATAAAATAAATATTTGGAAAAATCAAGAGCTTACTGGGATGAAAAAGCAATTACAGGTTTGTATATGATCCATGAATATGGATAACTACATTAAAATTCACTAACTGGAAACTTCCCCTTAACTGAATATATTTTTATTGAATGTGAAGGAAAATATTATATCGATACAGAAAAAAAAGATTTTATATGGTTGTTCTAATGGTATAGTAAGAAATATTTAACTGCATTAGCATATATTATTATCAGTCTCAGGAACAATAATTCTTAAGGTAAGGCATGTAACTCTTCAAATTCAAAGCATTAATATTTATTGCTAAAATATACCAATGATTAATAAGTCATATAATAAGGCTGATAAAGTTTAACCAATGGCTATTCTTGCTATTTCATATTTTATCAGTTATGCCTATATGGATACATGAGATAAACAGAAACGGGATAGCCATCACAGAATTTTTTCTTAAAATATTGACTTTCCCAGGTTTTAAAACCTATAACTTAAGACAGTTTAAGAAGTACAAAGCCAAACTCAAGCTGGAACGAACACTCTCGCTCCCTTTTGAAAACTGAATGACAGAAAGTAAACATGGGTCACACATTCAACTTTCAAATCAGCAGCAACATAATAAACCCATCTACTTCTGCTCAAGCTAATAACTATCCTCAAGTAACATTTGATAAAGAAAGAAATACTGTCATCTTGCTCTGGCAATTGCAATAACAAAGTCACAATAGTCACAAAGAAGCACAGCATATTAACTGTATGACACTTAAAGCGAACTGTGATGCTGATCCAGTACTCCAAAGGAGCTACCCACACTAGGAAATAAAGCAACTGAAATTTATGTTTATTGCTGTCAGGACTATACTTTCATGTGCCTCAGCAGCTCGTTTGATCTTGACCTAAAAAAAGAAGAAAAATCAAAACAATACAATCCTGTAAGAGCAGGCATGGGATGTGATGCCCTGTGAAAGTAAATCCTTACATGGTTCCCACAAACCTGTGGGCTTTCCATCATTTAGCATTCTGATTTGAATTGTACACTTGGGGTGTACATTGCTTTATGGCTTTTGTTTGCATGTACAGTTTTGCAACTGCAAAATGCTGAGACAAATACTTACAATAGAAGAACTATCTAAGTATATTGCACATAAAATGATACAAGTAAATATCTCAAAAGATGCTTTATGGAATGATTGCATCACAGCACTACTTTGAAGATATTTATTCTCTCATAAACCCTCATTTGCTTTTCTTCATAGGTTCCTATAAATCTTTTCTTCTCCTCCATATAACCTTAAATTACCTGCCATGAACTAAATTATGAGTTAAATCATCTCAACTATATACAATGAAACATCTGAAAAAAAACCCATCAAATTAAAAATATATTACTACTCTTCACTTAACATTTCATTAGTGGCAAAGTTTGAAATTTCAACGCTAGTTGTTGGAGGCACAAAGTGAAACAAAACAAGAAACCCATGGTGCCATTCCAAGTTACCTTAGCATATCGGATCTGCAGCACTCCATTCTCCAACTGTTTGATTCGAGAATCTTGGGTTGAAACGAGGACTCCATCCTTTCTCCACAGAATTGTGGGCACTGGACTGCCTGTGGCCACACAGCTGAGGACGAAAGTGCCATCCACAGCTACAGTCTGATTCACAGGACCTTGTCGAATAACCGGGGGAGGCCGATCTGCGATCACTGCCAGAAGAAACAACAGGAAATGGATTTCTGCAACTGGAAGCAATTTTCTAATCATCCAAGCAACAGCAGTTGCTCTAGGCTTTGAAACAAACTAAAGATAATTAAACAAGTAATTAAAGTAGGAGACATGCATTATTCAATATGCATTTATATGATGCACTGATTCAGAATATTAAAACGAGATACAATGTGCTACTTTCAAATGACCAACCCCTCACTGAGCTTGCTGCATTGTGAAGAGGCCTAGTTAAAGAGTGCCAAGGAATTAGGATGGTGGATGGTGAAGTAGATACAGAGTCATGATCATTGAATACTGTACTTTTTAAACTTAATAATATGAAAAAACACAACACGCCAAAAAAATTTATCTCAAGAAAACATATGAACTTTAAATAAATGAAGCAAAGCCAACTTAACATATCATAACTGCTTTCCCCAACAGAAAAAAAGAAACATGGTGGCATACCAGCACGTTTAACAATTTTGGGTCCAACAAAGTGCACTGGACTTTCAAAATTCAATAAATCCGTATGATTGAGTTCCCTGTGTCTTTTTATCTTGTAATTCTTTCTATAACAATATACTTGGGAGAAAATTATCCAATTATAATGAATTCAAAGAAATTGGAAAATTGCCCAAATACATTGTTGATTGGCTGATCCAAAGAGACAAGTCAAAATGATGTTCTAACTTGGCAAATACGGTACTTCTCTATGGGGATTAATAGGATTGGGAATGTGCCTCTGCTAACTCCGTTACCTTAAGTAATAGTTATAATGTACTATGGAAAATAACAAGAGGCAATTTTATTATGAGTAAATACAATTATCCCTATTATTACATTAAAAAAATCTAAAATGTAAAAACTTTATCTGACACAGTCTTTTTTTATGGGAAAATTAGAACAACTGTGTTGGAACTAGAATAAATGCTACATTGAAGAGGTGTTCCCATCCCCTGATTTAGGCAATTTATTTGAAACTCTGTAAGTTCTTTTTAATGACTTAAAAAATAAATTTCAGAAATTCTCTTTAATTATTCAACTTGAAAATTCTGGATATTAAAATTTTTAAAAAGACACAAATGTACAAAGAAAGATTCTACATTGCCTGGTTAAATAAAACTGGTTGCCAGAGTAACAATTTGGAGGCAATAATTTTCAAAGCTGGACCTGTCACGTTCGAAGTTTTAGGCACCAAAGACTTTCACAAGCTGGAGTCACACTTTAATTTGTTCCTAATTTATCATGCAATAAATATTAGTTTTGTGCATTCAAACTGAAAAAAAAAGAAAAGAAAAGAAAGGATGAACAGGAAAGTAATGGAGTGAAATCAAAAATTGTGCATTTCTACTCTACTCTTCTAATTATCTTCTATGTCTTGGTTACTAGGGTGAAATTTGCTAATACCAAGGGGTGTAGTACAAGGCTAGAGTTTGACACTTGGCAGGAGTATATTTATAACTGATTATAATTAAGTCCAGTAGAAGAATGGTTAAAATTTGGTAGTCTTGTCATATTTAGAAACAATCCAATGTCTGGGAACATATTCAATGCTCTCTATCTTTGTAGTTCTTTGATATTTGTATTATATTTAGTGTCATCCATACCTCCCCATTCCATCCAACCCAGTTACTGATGTCATTTGTTTTTGTATAATTTACAATGCATACTTAACAAAAATAAAACAATAAAAGAAAAGGTTCAGTTCTAGCACCTGCCATATGTCTTTGGGCAAGTTCCTTAAATTCTCTCAGTCTCAGTTTTGTTTTGTTTTTAAATCCATAAACTAAGCACAATAATATTTTTTTCTAAATAGTTCAGGCAGGGCATTGTTATGAAGATTTAAATGGAACAGATAAGGGAGTGCTTGGCTAATTACAAAAAGCTAGACGTATATATGTACTGTAATATCATCACTAGTCCTCTTCGGTAAAAAACAAAAACAAAACTATTATGTAAATCGGAGATGAAAGATTTGGCCAGGCACTGTGGCTCACACCTATAATCCAGCACTTTGGAAAGCCTAGTGAGGTGGATTGCTTAAGCCTAGGAGTTCAAAACCAGCCTGGGTAACATGACAAAACCCCATCTCCATCAAAAAACATAAAAAATTAGCCAGACGTGGTGGCGTGCACCTGTAGGCCCGGTTGCTTGAGAGGCTGAAGTGGGAGGATCACCTGAGCCCAGGAGATTAAGGCTATAGTAGTGGGCTTTGATCAGGCCACTGTACTCCAGCCTGGGTGACAGAGTGAGACCTTGTCTAAAAAAAAAAAAAAAAAAAAAAAAAGAGAGAGAGAGAGAAAGATTTAAGGGTTAATAAAGCAATTAGATGTCTTCAGGTAGAGAAATGAAAGTTTGTGATGTCATGAAGTAGAATAAAATACTTATAAAACGTTTACACTTACAGACACCAAAGAATGTACTGGATTTGAGTCAAACCTTAATTTAGAATGCGACAAACCTCATATTCAGGTCTAGGATCTCTACTGTAATTATTAGAATGAATTCTCAGGAAGTAAAATAGGAAGTGTAAGAACCAGAAATGTTTAACAAAGTGATTCAATGCACAAACTTTTGAGTTGGAAAATGTTAGTGCCATGCAATGGAAATGTTCCATATCTACTCTCTCCAGTACAGCAGTCAATAGCTCCAAGTGGCCATTGAACATGTAAGTGTAGCTACAGTAATTGGGGAATTGGATATGCAATTGTATTTAATTTTAAGTAATTTAAATTCAAATTTAAATAGCCCCCATATGGTAAGTAGCTACCTTAGTAAAGAGTGCAAACATGTCAGTTCTGCTATTTATTGTAATTTGGGTACACATCTTCACATTCACTGCCTCAGTTTCCTCACTAGTGAAATGAGATGTGGTTAGATTTGAAACTGTTCATGCGTAAAAAGTTTCCAGTATAGTGCCTGGCCCGAAGTAAGCTTATTCTATAACTTGTTATTAGTCACTATAGCTTATTCTTGTCAGTATAAAAATAATAGTGGTGGAAGTAGTGATGGTATAAGCAGTGTAACAGGTATAACAGGTGGTGTAACCCTGTTACAGCAGGGTTATAAAAATTTATAAAAGTTTAGCTATCTTTTCCCCCACATTTAATGGAAGACTTCAAAACCCCTCCAAAATGAGGGTATATAATCAGAATGTAGTAACTTGTCACCTCAAAAATAATGATAATGAAATCTATGTTAATACACATAAATATATTTATGAAATAATTTTAAGTGAAAAAGAACAGAAAATAACATACATATGTTGATTGGTTCATGTATGAAAAGTTACATTTATACATCAATAAACATCACAGATAAAGAGCACAATTGTCATCCATTTACAAAATGCAAGCATCCCATCTTGGAAATATATAAATTTGGCTAGAAATTTTATTATTCCATTAGGAAATGCTTCTTGAAGGAAATGAAGTTTCTCATCGGTGGAAACAATGTGCGGAAGACTTAAGAAGGAGAAACATGGCAAGTACAAGCCATTAGGGCATGTAAGCAGGACAGTATTCAGAGCTGAGTCTGCAGCGGGGCAGATCATGAATGGTAATGCACGTTAAGGAATATACATTTAATCTTGAGAACACTAAAAAAAGCAAATAATGAAATTGATGTTTTAAGAAATTCCTCAAAAACTTCCTGAAATTCAAAGATATCTACAAAAGTCCTTGTATCTGGTGGTTAAATATTAAATTATTTCCCCCTGAAGTTAGGATCAAGAAAAACATGTCCACTATTGCCAATTCTGCTCACTATGTTGGAGGTCACTGGCAATGAAGGACAAGTCAGAGAAATAAAAGGTACAAATATTAAGAGGAAGAAGTAAAACTGTTTTTTGTGTAGCTGACACATTTTGTACATAAAAATTTCAAAATAATTAACTACAAACTATTAAAAATGAGTGCATTTAGCAAAGCTGCTGGACAAAAGGTTAATATACAAAAGTCAATTGTACATTCAAGCATTTTCCTTATGTAATTCAATAATAAAATTATATTACTATAATTTTATTCTGAAATATTTTATATATATGTGTGTGTGTATATATATATATATATATATATACAGTCACATCAAAAATCATGAAACATTTTACGTATAAATGTACCAAGGTATGTGCAAGGCCTTTACTCTTGAAACTACAAACCATTGCTGAGAGAAATTAAAGACCTAAATAATGAAGAGATATATGTGGGATATACACTATTGCCCTGAATTGACTCAGATTAAGATTTTAATTCTTAGGTTATTCAACAGTTTAAATAAAATCAAAATTAAATATTCACGTTTTTTGTTTGTTTAGGGAGTGGATGTGTCCATGTAAAATTTTGACAAATTTATTTTAAAATTTGTAAGAAAACATTGATGATCATCAATGGCAAACCCAAAACAAGAAGAGAAAGGTGGAGACTTATAACACCAGTTTTTAAGACTTAGTATAAAGCTACAATAACTAACAATGAATGGGCCAGGCATGGTGCCTCATACCTGTACTCCTAGCACTTTGGGTGGCATAAAATCGAATAAATAGACCAGAAATAGGCCCACAAATCTATGTTTATTTGAATTATGATAAGATGCCACTGCAGTTCAGTGGAGAAAGGATAATCTTTCCAATAAGTTATGCTGGAGCTATTAGTTTTCATAAGGGGGGGAATAAAAAAGAATTTTGACTTTGAACTCATAGCATATACAAAAATTAATTCAAAATAAAAAATTTGCATCTCAAAGGTGTAAATAATAAAGCTTCTAGAATAAGACATAGGAGAATATTTTCACGGCTTCAAGGTAGGACAGAACACTGAAAGCACTAACCATAAAAACAAACTAAAAAAAAACAACACTGGTTTTCAGCAAAATTAATTATCTAATCCCTAAAACCATCATTAAGTGAATGACCAGGAAGAAAATATTTACAGTATATATATATATATGTAAATATATATATTTACATATATATGTGTGTGTGTGTGTGTGTGTATGTATGTGTGTGTGTGTGTATATATATATATAGCTGATGAAGATTTGTATTTGAAATACATGGGAAAACAAAAAGAAATGGTCCATATGCCCATTAAAAGGCAAACCAAGATAACTGAGTGCACATGCCCAACAATAGACAGACATGTACACGAATATTGAGCTTTATTAATAAAAATCCTAAGCTGAAAATACTCTATCAATAGTAAAGTACAGAAATAAATTATGGTCTACTTATGCAATGGAATACTACACAGCAACAAAAACGAACATAAGTGTATTTTACTGACATTATTTTGAGGCAAAAATATACACAAAAGTGTATCTACTGTATGATTTTATTTAGCTGGATTACAAGAATAGGTAAAACTAATCGATGATAAAAGTCAGAAAAGTAATTATCTCTGCCAGCGAGAGCCTTATTGACAACAAAAGAGTCGATGGAAGCCTTCTATGATCTTGGAAATGTTCAATATCTTCATCAGAATGGTCATTACATGAATAAATTCATCAAGTTGCATTAGTTTACTTACTTCAGGGCATGAGTATTATACTTCAGTTTACGTAATCGGGAAAATAAGACTGGTCTAGGGAAAAAGTAATCTAGCAACAATAAGAAAATGTAATTTAGGGAAAACAGGATGGAATTAGTAGCCTGTTACAGTTTCACACTACAGATGACTAGCTCTGGGAGTTGCAACAGAGATGAAGACAACTTGATGCATTAAAAAGATATGAATAGATATAGAGATAAGGAAAGATGAGAAGTCAAACATGACTCCACAGATTCTAAATTAAAAAGCAACTGCTAGGCCGCACGTAGGTTAGGTTCATGCCTGTCATCCCAGTTCTTTGGGAGGCCGAGGTGGGCGGATGACGAAGCCAGGAGTTTGAGACCAGCCTGGCCAACATGGTGAAACCCCATCTCTACTAAAAAATACTAAAATTAGCCGGGCGTGATGGCGTGCCCCGGTAATCCCAGCTACTCGGGAGGCTGAGGCAGAAGAATCATTTGAACCTGGGAGGTGGAGGTTGCATTTGAACCTGGGAGGTGGAGGTTCCAGTGAGCAGAGATGGTGTCATTGCACTCCAGCCTGGGCAACAAAGCAAGACTCTATCTCCAAAAAAAAAAAAAAAAAAAAAAAAAAAGAAACGAAAGAAAGAAAGAAAAGCATAAAATAAAGCAACTGCTATTTTATTGATTATTTGAATCATTATCTGAGGTTTTAAAAAAATCAACCACACTGAATATATAGAGTAAGCATCTTTTATTCCTGCTTCTCTTCTTTTATTCTTGTTCCATTTTCTTCCCTGAGAAACAAGATGTTTCTTTCCTTAAATGTTCTTTCATCTACTTTTTGGAATTGACAGTGAAAATATAATTCCAATCACTACAATAAATTTAGTTTCAGAAGTAACAAGTCCCTTGCTACTGTCACGGCTTTGCTTCTAGTTTTAATTTGGAAAAATTCTTGTAATTCTTTCTTGATTGCACACATATATACTATACATGTACACATGTATGTAAATATGTGAAATAAGATATGAAAGAAAAATACATATATAGAAAATAAAACAAATTTATATGTTTTTTTTTTCTTTCATTATCTTCTCAAATTATCATTGCTGTTCATCTTACAGTTTGGAGATTTTGTTCAGCACTATGTTTTATAATAGGTTTGGCATTAATTGAGCATATTTAGGGGAGTTGGCAGAATAAAATCACATTGAAGAAAAACTTGTTCATTATCATAAGTTGTGAGCTGTTAGATTTTGGGCTTATGACCTAAAGATTCATCTTATCTCCTAAATTATATAGGAAAGAGAAGAGATGGTAATTTACACTAAGAGATTACAAAATAATTTTTTGTTTTCCAAAACATAGAAACATTTCTAGGTGCAGCTAAACTTCTCCTTAGATAATTGCTATGTTTTATGAATCCGAGTGAATGCCACAAATTTATGATACATTTAAGTCAAAATAAGAATACTTTTGAACTTACCATTGTATCAACACCTTCTTAGGTTTTATACAAAAATAGCCATAACAAAGGTATAAAGTTGGAAATAAACATATCTACTGGCACCTTCTTTGGATCCTAAGCCAAACCTGGATATTTTGAAATAAAATGTTTTACACTTTACCATCTGTAACTTCCAAATATGCCTTTGTGATGATGCTTCCAGCAACATTTAAAGTCTGGCAAATGTAATAACCAACATCAGATCGCTGGACATTAGTAATCGTAAGGTCACCAGTCTGGGAGACTGAAAACCGGCTGGATGACTGTGGTGGTTGATATGAGAAAAGTAGATTCTAGAACCCAGAAATTGAGAGGGAGGAAAATAAAAATAGGTTGTTAGTTTCCAATATTTTGGCATTTATACATTTACATTTAAAAACATACATATAAAAGTATACATACACAGATACATATTTATCTGTCTATATACACATACAAAAATAAGTTAAATATTCTTCTATCACATACTCATATATATACAAGGTTTAATAATCTAACCTCAAATAGGGTTATTTGAAAATTTAATTAGCTCTAAAGATTAATATATATTTTTCTATCAGTTTTTATGCTAGATATATAAGAATATTAACTATCATTATAGTAAAAAAATTACATATTTAGAAAAACAAAGACAAAAGTCTTGCTTCATCTATATATGACTACTAGAATTATTAATACTAAGACCTTTAATATATTTAAAAACTAAAATGTAAACAAATTCTGACAAATTAAATTCAAGGATAGTACTTTGGGACCACAATAAGCATCTCTGTAAGCTAACCATTGTAAATATTCAGTAACCTATACCCAACTTTTAACATACATCTTGTCTCTCCTGTTAAATGGTGAGAATATTTGTTATAGATTTTCTAAAATTCATATACTGAATTTAATTGAAAAATTATGCTTAGAGTTAGTGCATATTTCACACAAAATAATAGATCATGATATTGAATTTCATGAAATAAAAAATAGTAACATTTTCCCTATCAAAACAAAATAGATTCTTTTGAAAAGTTTTGGTGCCTTTTAATATACATTATTTTATAAAGGTTTAAGTATTATTCCATAGATATATGTCCAATGACATTTTAGGGAAAAAATGAGTTGTACTATTGAACTAAAGCAAAATTATCTGAAAATTTGATGTAATGTTTAAATAACTTAAATGAATCATCAAAATATTACTCTATTAAGAAGAGGCTCCAGTAGATTTACTATTATTGCTACAAAGATTTCCTTCTAAAATGCACTTAAAATTCTTCCTGCTCTATTAAAATATTTCATTCTTTCTTGTCTCTAATTTGCTGTCAGCAAATTTAGTTCTTTGAGGCCAAATGGAATGTGTTAGGACCCACCAAGATTCTAGAACCCAAATAAGGGCCTATATACCATAATCAAATCAATATTTGGCTACCAAAGTGAAAGCAAAAGTGAACTTGATAGCATTCCCGACGAAATATTAAATGCAGTCAGTAAATGACCTGTTATTTATGAGAGCACATTAGAAACAAGACCATGAAACAAACACCCACAATTGATTTAAGCAAAAATAAAAAAAAAGGCCAGAAATAACTATTAAAAATAAATGAGAATCATTTATTTACATATATCAGAAATAAGCAGAGGGAAACATTCTGTTTTATATACTTATATTTTGAGACAAGGTCTCGCTCTTCACCCAGGCTAGAGTGTAGTGATGCAATCAGAGCTCACTGCAGTCTCCACCTCATGGGCTCAAGTGATCCTCCCACCCCAGCCTCCAGAGTAGCTGTGACTAGAAACATTCACCACCATGCCCCACTAATTTTTTTTATTTTTAATGTGTTGTAGAGATGAGGTCTCACTATGTTGCCCAAGCTAGTCTCAAACTCCTGAGGTCAAGTGATCCTCCTGGCTCAGCCACCCAAAGTGCTGAAATTACAAGCAGGAGTCACTGTGCCCAACCACGTTTTGTTTTATTGAAGAAGGCAAATCATTAAGAGTTGAGACAAAAAGATATTTTAAACTCTTCTAAGGTTTTCTGTTTATTAAACTGAAGCCCAATAATGAACTTAGAGTTTGAAAGAGTATAAATCTCTGTATTTCAGTTTCCATATACATAAAAAATTGTGGTTCATAAAATATTTACAGTCATATTTGATAGCAAATGTTGATCACATATGATAGTTTTCAACACATTTGAATATAACAAATATATTTAACACGGCATCTCTGTTAAGGAGAATTTCATATGGGGTAGTGATTCAGAAGGCAATTTAGACTCCTGAAGCTTTTTGAGAAATCACTGAATAGTTATCATCTGTTTTAAATGTACGTAAGTCTTTTTTAATATATAATTTGATATCCAAATAATACAAATGATAATTAATTGAATAATGAGAAAGAAGTGTTTCTTTTCTTTTTAAACTGGTTGAACTAGAAATAAAGGTAAACTTTACATACCATCTTGTGTACCAAAACTAGGTAAGAGAAAATTGCTTTCAGAATTCAAGCAGTAAAGACAATTTTGTTTTCCTTCTCATTGCTAAAATTTTCTGGACACTCAGAGATTTCTCAGTTCTCTTAATGTGACAGCTGCATGACTAAGTAATATGTTGGTTTTTCTTCTCACCCATCTTGGCAACCATCTTTGCTGACTTAAAAAAAATTAGAAAAAAGTGGTACCTGACTCCCCTCTCTCCTCCAAAAAATAGCTGGCTGAGGATTTCCGGTTGCTTCACACTGAAAAGTTACAGTCCGTCCCAAGGCAACAATCTGGTCACGGGGTTTCACAACAAAATGTGGAGGTTCTAAAGAAGACGAAACAAATGACACTGAATTAAAAAGCATGTAGTTACTGTCCTAATTGAGACAATTACTTATATTCTAAGTGCTGCCATTATTTGATAAATGTTACATAAAACATTAATGATAATTATTGTCCTTAATTTGAAACTAAAATGTTAGGTTCATAGTTAGAGAATGAAATAGAGTTGTTATATGAAGTTTTTTATTACTTGACCTCCTAAGATTAACCCACATATTGAAAGGAATTCTAAAGCTACAATTTGATCCTATACATTCAAAGTATACCTGAATTGTTTATGAATAAATATGATATTTTCTCATTTAGATCTGCTTAAAGGTGAATGAGCTTCAGTCATACACACAAGGACCTCCTGATGCAGGCAGGTCTTAAAATTACTTTAACTCAAAATCTCCTGAAATGCTACCATGCAAATTATTAACATTTAGAACCTTCAGTCCAGTTATTTGAATAGAAATGAATTTAAAGCAATAGTGGAGTCAAATGCCTCTTTCATTTACATAGGCAAGGGCATGTTCAAACAGAATATATATGGAAATGAGGGCAAATTTGAAACATCTGCTCATCCTGACATTATAAATACTGCCAGCTTTGTCCGAAGTGTTTGATTTATACCGATTTAAATGGCTACATCATCCAGCAGCAAACAGAGTGTCAGAAAATTGTGTCAATTACATTGAATACAACAGTAGCTGAAAACATTAGGTGTGCTGATGGTGTCACTTCTGGAAAAAAAAAGATACTTGTTTTTGGGCTGAGCCTTGGGCTTGGAAAACTGTACACCAAAAGTAAGTCTTTTTACCTACTGTTCACACTTTTCAAATTCATTTCTTATCAGCTGTCTTAAACACCAAATTATTCTCCTCTCTTGTCTCAGTTTACATTGGAGTGAATGAATGCTTCAAGTGATATTTAACAGTTTCTACAGGACAGGGTTCGTCTACTCTACTTTTTAAGACTTTTCCATTATTTCTAACCTTCCCTTTAAAAGTATGTTGAGTTGCTTAAATCATTCACTTAAGGGAAACTCCTTAAAGTGAATTTGAATCAGATAACATTCAGATTCTGTTCACAAATGTCATCAGTCCACTCACAATAGTATAATTTATTTGTTAATGAAGGTCAGTATTTGATATTTGTCTTTTGCTTAATATTTTTGGTCAGTTGCATCTAATTACATATATACATAAAATATATTTTGATATATATAAAATATATAAACATACAGATTTCATCAATTTATAAATTTTAATAAAATAGCTAAAATGTCCCTAATTCTGGGTATTTACATTTGTAGTTCATAAAAAAAAGCTAAAGGTTATTTAATACACATATTAAAAATATGTATATATTTCAAATACATAACCTCCTTAAAAAAAGTAAATGTAAAACGACTTGATGATTGCATGGTGGCAAAACTGAGGAAAGTAATTAGATCTCCTGACTTCTAGATTAGTGCTCTTTCTTCTGCACTCTTTTTTTTAATTGAGGTTAAGTAGAAATTATAACATTTGACTAGAAAATTATAGGAGACCTGAAAAATCAGGTCACAGGCTTTCAAATGCCCTCTAACTTACAGGGAAGAAAATATGAAGTTAGGAAATATAGTTTAAGTTCAATTTGGTAAAACTGAAGTTCTAGCTTATAATTTTTTAAAAAACTGTGATTGTGATTGAATGGCTTACTCATGAACTTAGCAAACACTATCATTATCCAGGTATAATAATAGGCAAGTGCATCATCACTTGGGGATTTTCCTCCAGTACAAATCCATACAGGAGCATTCTATTCCTCAAGGGTTGGAATAATTGATGTCAAAATCAGACCAAAAAATTGAAAGAATTCACTGGATAATAAACTAAATTCAGACTGGAGTTTGGTTTGCTTCAATGAAAGAAATCTAAGTGATTAATTAGATGAGTGGGAGAATATGACTTTCCAATATGCAGGGAATTTGAGTAGGAAAATATAAATGTTCAAACCACTTAGTTAAGTAAAAAACTTCGGGTGGTCTCTTTTCTAAATCTCAGAAGCATGTTTAAGAATGTGTGCCAGAATCTATGTTTCTTTTATAAAATGCCAGTTCTCCTCAAACCTCAAAGACTTATTTGAGAACAAGGAATACAAACCCTTATGCTAACTACATTCATCCTGAAGCAATCCTTCCACA
Organism: Ateles fusciceps; assembly: GCA_036589455.1. Classification (NCBI taxonomy): domain Eukaryota; kingdom Metazoa; phylum Chordata; class Mammalia; order Primates; family Atelidae; genus Ateles; species Ateles fusciceps. The sequence goes on along the minus strand of JAZHEH010002345.1, from coordinate 1,394,224 downwards.
CAGGATATTTGCCTGGAAATGAATTTACTATATTTTGTAGGCATATTCTGAAGCCAACATCAACAGTGACATCAACCACAAGATATGTCTTAGAAATATAACTTTTAAAAACCCTCTTCTACATGTGTGTTAAATATCAGTTGTAGTAGATGTACCTCTAAGAAAAAATTTAATGGACTAAATATGCTTCTATCAATCAATCTGCCATTGTTAACTATTTAGACTGAGAAGACCATTCATTATGTGTCCACTTGATGTTTATGATGTTTGTGATGAAATATTGGAATGTTTTTGAAAGCTACAATATGTAAAATTACTGCAATCAAAAATACATAATCTTGTTACCAAGGTCATTTATGTTTAGAGGTGAAAATCTATAAAATTAGACAAAGGGGGAAAAAACGAAAAGCTACCAATAATTCTATGATAGAAATTGGGTCATACTACTTAAAAAAATCAATTTAAAGACTGTTTAATAAACAATATGCAAATTACTTTTAATTACTAAACCAATCTCAATTGTTTTAAATTTAGGTTATTTCTGATTTTTACTGTTAAAAATAATGGTAATGTTAACATCCTTCTGACAAGTATAATCAAAATTATTTGCTAGCTGTAGAGTTACAGGTTTTGAAAATATGCAAAGATCCAGGGTATATTAACAAGTATAGCTAAACCATGCTCAGGAATGTTTTTAATCAACTGATACTTTCATTAACCGCATACAAATAGCCTTTTCCCCCAGACCTCACAAACATTAAGCATTAACATCTTTGCCAAACTAAGAACAGATTCTCCTCTGATTAACATTTTTTGATTTGAAATGTTAAACATTTTTCTTCAAACCACCTTGTGGCTGATATTTGATTTGTCGTGGGTATAGTTAGTGCTCATGAGCTCAGATTTTTTTTTATTTCCAAGAACTGCTGATAGGCTACAATTTTAGCCATTTCTCCTATAGGCTGTAACTATTTTTCCATTCTATTAATAGTCTTTCTAATCTATTTAGGCATTTTTGTTGTATTAATAAAATTATATAATATAGATTATATAATATATAATAAATCACATATTCAACTCAATTATCATCCTGTGCTTTTATATCTTTATTATTTTGTTATTTCATTGTCTACATGTATTGTTTATTATTTTTTCTTTATTTTTGTTGTGCATGTACTTTAATTTTTTAATTATTTTTTAATTTTTTCTTTATTTTTCTATTTTTTGTAAGGTATCATATAGAAAGCTATTTTTTCAAATAACCAGATATTACATTCTTATTGAACAATCCATACTATCTGTATTAATATGAAAAGTCACTTTTATAATATTATTGTAATTTTTTTGTTTTTTTCTATTTTTGAGGCAGGGACTCACTCTGTCATCTAGACTGGAGTGCAGTGGTGCCATCTTGGTTTACTGCAACCTCCACCTCTTGGTTCAAGTGATTCTCCTTCCTCAGCCTCCTGAGTAGCTGGGATTACAGGCATGCGACACCAGGCCTGGCTAATTTTTGTATTTTTTGTACAGATGGGGTTTTGCCATGTCGGCCAGGCTGGTCTTGAACTCTTGGCCTCAAATGATCCACCCACCTCTGCCTCCCAAAGTGCTGGGATTACAGGCTTGAACCACCAAGCCTGACCTATTGTAACTTTTCAACTTAAAAATAGTGAGAGAGATTCTTTTAGGGTCAACGTTATTCTCTCACATACCCTTTTGCATATTTATGTAAAATTATCTAAAAATTGCTTTCTAGTAACCATATAAAATAATTGGACCAAAGTAAGCACTTAGAAACTTGATGGCTCATTATTTATAAGGGACAAATGTTTATCGAAGTACATTTTGATAAACTTTAGACACATCATGGGATTATTTCCTACACGAAATGAAATGAATCTGACACACAGAAATGAAAATGAGTGCAAACAGTCCTAAGTGGAAGGCTATTACTCACCAACAGGATTTTTAATGACTATTATTGAACAACAGTTATAAAAACGCATATAGACACACACAAATTCACAAATATATTTTGAACCAAAATCATTTTCTGCATGTATTTTTGTTTAATCTTATGAGATATAAATTGGAACAATACTTAACGAAGATAAAATCCTACCACTTACTTCAGGAGAGAAGAAATAAAAGGATGCAGATCACACATAATTTAATAAGATATAAAGTTAGCAACCTCATTACCTTTACTCTTTGTCACAGTTACCCATACTTCCTGCAGACTTTATTCTGTGCAGTCTGTCTTTGTGGCCAATGACAAGTGAAACATGGAGGCTGATTGGTTGAAGGACATGGAAGGGTATGGATGGAAAGGGGAAGAGAAGTTCCAGTCACAGTGACACGGTGATTAGAAGATGGCCAATAAAATGTCAACTTACCAGACCCAACTAAAACAAAACAAAAAAAGAAAACATGGAATAAATAAAAATAAGGAAACATAAAATGAAACAGAAAGTAATAAGATTTGGCTTAACAATGATTCTTCTTTTAAGATAAAGAACATGTTAATATTTGAATATATGGTTCACACTATTCATGAATGAACATTTGTTAGCATTTTAGGTATAATTATGAATAATTTAAGAAAAATAGAAATGAAGCTTAAATTCTCTACTATGATTAAATGGCAGAGCTACAATGGATGAGAACTATAAAATTATAAAACATTTAAAAGTAACTTTACATTTTGCTACCAGATGACAGGTTAGAGAACTAATATGTAATGGGTTTAAAAACACTGTAAATCTTAGATGCTAAAACTACACAGAAATAAAAAATTGAGCATTTTTAGAAAAAAAAAAGGAACGTTAAATTCCACAACTCCATCATCAGTTCAATTTTTAAAAGGGTTATGCTGCCAACGATATTCTATGATATTGAAATCCATGCTTCTCATACTCAAATAAGCATGAGTCACCCTGAGAGCTGGTTAAAATACAAATGATTACACTACAGGTTGAAGGTGTGACTGGAGATTTTGCATTTCTAATAGGCATCCAGGTTTTGCTGCCCCATGACCATAAATTGAATAGAAAGCCTTTAAAAAGGTGTTACATTTAAATTCTTGCAAATTTTTAATTGAGACGATGCAAAGAAAAAGTGAATAAGTTATGAGAAGCAAGAAAACTCTATAATCTTATCTATAAATCGTAATCGCATTTTCTGTTTTCAATGTTGAAACATTAGGCATCTTAATAGAGAAAGCTCAAATAATATACATTTAAAATATTGGAAATGGCTATTTTGTTTCTCTCTGTTTTAGAAGCAAATATAATTACTGTCAAATGCAGAACTTTTTCATAGTAGCCCAGTAGAAACTACAATATAGTTTACTCAAATAAATAACTTCCATAGCTTTCAACAAATCAAAATTAATTAGACTTGATACACATTCCTGTAGTTTAAATAAGTGCTAAAGGCTGTTGTTAAGTAGTTCAGGTATAACAAAAAGATAAACTTATATTGCGTACTTTTGTCCCATATGCAAAATTCCAAGGTAATTTAGAAACAGGTTTTTAATTCCCACATTTCCTTCAATATGAGTGAAATAACGTCTTTATTTTTCATTCCAAAGAAAACAAATTAAGCACAATTTTTCACTCACTCAAGTTAGAAAAGCTAAAAAGAAACTTCCTCATTCACACAGGCTTAATGTTTATTATAGCATCACCAGTTATGCTACCTAGACTCCAAAATGCAGAATGGAAAGACTGTGGTTACAGTTTTTGATACCTTACAGATAATGTCTTTTAAAGGACAGCAAGAAACATTTAGGCACTACAAAAGAGAGGACCTGACAAACTGTAACAATAGAATTTTGCTTTGAGACAACAAAAAGGTATAGGATTATCTTCTGGATAAATCTGTGAAAATATATTTGATCCCATTAGGCTGAAGCAGTTAAAATAAAGCCTTATTTAAAGTCAGAAAAGTAGAGAAATGATTCCTAAATACTTTCATGTATTTTCAGTAATTTAAAATTCCTAAAACATTTAAAAAATATATATTAAAGACAAAAAATTATTTTTTATAATTATCCAAAAAATTATTGGAAAGGATCTAATTTAAAATTTTTAAAGAACCCTTTTCTTGCTTATAGTTTTCACTAGCAGTCAACCCATAGGAGTAGAATCCTTTTATTAATTAAAATCCAATGGGTTTAAGAACTTTAGGCTAATGAATTTGCATATCACATCAATGACAGGTGATAACTGAAAAATATTTTATAGCCTATTAAGGATCTTAAAAGTTATCTAAGAACATTATCTAACATAGAAGTTTCTCAAACATCAGAGATTTGGAAAGGACTCTATCTTGAATGGTCATTTAAGCTTTTAACAACTATGATTACCAAGAAATGAATCCTCTTATCTAAAGGAAAGCCTGTCTGTTCAGAATTTAACCCTCCTTTCATTTTACTTTTAGTAAACAAATAGAAGTCATTAATATTGACTATATAAAATCCCTGTACTCACTTGAAAAAAATTACTATCCCTAACTTTCTCTGCTAAAAATAAATTATATGAATTTATTTAAGTTTTCACCATATTCTTCCTTTCTCTACATTTCTCCAAAGGTCAGGTCAAAGATTTCCTTTCCATACAGAGAGGATGGTCCTTTCTATGAAACAGGCAGATTTTAATTATTGTCCTGTTGGGTATGGCAGAAAGAATTGGAAAAAAAAAAAAAAAAAGCAGAGTAACTTGGAACTCATTCATTCATTATCTTCTAACATTCAACATTTATGGGAGGCTGCACTCCTATCCTTCTCATAGCCCTTCTCAACTTCATTCCTTTCTAGTTTTAAGGTTGGAAACACCTCTCTCCCAAGTCCCTTCTTTTGCTAAGAGAGGGCAAAAAGTCTGTCTGTTTCTGTCTCTAATAAAACTATAAAATGTTGGCACTGGAAGTGACCTTAGAACTTATCAGTCTGACCTTCTTTGGCACAAGAAAACAGAAAACCTAAATTGTTAAATAACTTTCTCAAGGTCACAGAACGTTCACAATAGACTGGCTTCTAGACCTCCTGACAATATCCAACTCTCTGTACAAATTTCCCTACTGGTTAGTCAGTTAATGGTGAAGTATATGCAACAGGATATAAAATACATTTGATTTTACATTTAAATTGCCATAAATAATTGTTTAACCTAAAATTGTTACTACCAAAATCATCAGTACATACATACATATATATATATATAAACTGGTTTTAAAGAACTCTTCATATTAAAAATATTTTAAGAATATTTAGCTTAAAAAAGACCTGGAAGCTAATAGGTGATAACACAGACTTAATGCTGCTTGAAAAATTTTTTTTGCAATAAAAAGTACTGCAATCATTTTTTAAGGGTAAACCAATTTTAATTATTTCAGACTTGAAACCTTTATATTTTGAACAAAATATCCATCTTTTTTGAAACATCAAAACAGTATTTTTTTTGACAAGAATCCCCCATCTCTCTCTGTCTCACACAGACAACACACATACAAAAACACACACATACACACACACAGCCACCACCACTTAGAACAAAAGACTTTCTTCCTTTTTGAATGTGGTATCATAGAGTTCCAAATTATGTCTTTGTTTTGAAATCTTTTGTATACTAAGAGTATACATTGCTCAGAAAGTAATCTTCAGGTATAAATAAGAAGTTAAGAGAGACAGGAAGTAAAAGAAAGGACAAAAGAAATAAAAGAGGGAGGGAGGAAGGAAGGAAGGAAGGGAAGGAAGGAGGAAGATTCCTCTTATCTTCTCTCTGCTTGTCATATTCAGGAGACGTGTATGAGTCAGAAAGATGATAAATGTTTGAAAGACCATTATACAGAGGTTGGAGGAAAAGACCTTTTTCCTCTAAAGAAAATAAGTTAGTTGAACAGATACGTAAGAAGTCTTCAGATTAGGTCTAATAAGTACCAGGAAGAGCCAATCCTTATAACTACTAAGGCCAGAAGAAAAGATGATAATGGGCCTAAATAATGGCATGAACAACTTAAGGAAAGTCTAGAAAAGAAGCAGTTAACAGTAAAGATCACTGAACCATGAATTGGTTGCCAACTATGATGTCTCTAGAGGTCTTTTAAAATAGGATTTATTTCCATTTGGCCACAACAGTTTAGATATAACCTTTTCTGGCAAAAGACAGAGAAATTGAATCTTAAAGTGCTTTCTGTCCTATGACTTTAATTGTATGAACATTCAGAAGCATTTAATTTTTAAAAAATATAATGATAGAAGATTGCTATGGTATTTGGGTCTAAAATAATTTCAGTATTACAAACCCTTAGATTGACTCTATAGAATATGTTATTGTAAAGCAAATGTATCTACAATAGGACCAATCCTATTAGTAAATATTGGAGAACTGCTTTTTTTTTTTAATGGGCTAAAATGAAATCATCTTGACTATGGAATTCTTCTGCTCATTTATAGACATGTTTTCACTGCTACTAGCTAAATGCTAATGAATCCTTAAATTGGGGTGATTTTTTTTCCCTTCTCATCTATAGTACTTTTTGAATGCAGAGCTCAGTTAACAGATCTGATAGACTAGAACTGTAAACACCACACTCCAGAGAATATGAATGGAGTAAGGAAGTGAGTTAAAGGAAAAAAAAAAAAGCTTTTTGGGAGAAACACATTTTTATTCAAATACAAGAACCCAAATTCTCAAGTAGTGAAGCTAAGTATATTTGAACTGACAAAATCCAGTGACTGGTATATTGAAGAATTTGTATACATAGATACTCATGAATGATAATATCTCTAACAATTAAGTCTTAGGATATTTTAATACTAGGTATGATTTCTTTTGGGGGAAAAGATTGAGTTTAACATAAAAGCCTGTCATTATGTCTTTCAACTTTTCAGACATAAAAATAGAGAGATAAAGGGGGCCATTTTTAGAATATATTTAATGGATACATAAAATACTATGAACTTTTCACCTCCACTTAAATATCTCACATTATTCTGCAGAACAATGGTTCTGGAGACAGTTTTGGCTGTCACACTGAAGTGGGGAAGGAGGGGAAGGCAGGGAGCTACTAGCATTTAGTGGACAGAGGCCAATGGTATCAACATCCTACAAAGCCTAAGACAACCTCCCAAAACGAAGAATGATGTACCACAAAAACAGTGGCAGGACTCAGAAGTTCTGCTGTAGATTAGCCATTCAACTTAACGCTTAGCAGAATACTAACATACATTTATTTCACCCCATGTACACAAAGTACCTTGCACAATGCCTGACCTATCACAGATACTCTGAAAAGGTTCTTACTCTTCCTCTTATTCTTCCTTTCTAAAAACATTGCCACTTTCCCAAAAAGCAGTTAATAATGTTGCCAGTTACTTGTCTACTAAGGAATCCACAATTCGAATGCAACTACCCAGCAATCTGTGACAATGTGCATGTCACCCAGCACATAGCTTAGGATCATAATTTCAATGGTAATAATATTTTCTAGGTCCGCTTGGAAAGCCAGAAACCTACATATTTCCTGTCTTTCCTTCCTGAAATACACAATTGACCACCAAATTCCATAGTGTTTATATTGTAACTATTTATCCATTCCATCTACCTCCTTCTATCTTTATTGCCACAATTCTGGCCTAAGCTATCCCACAGCACTCACCTCAACTACTATTTTGGTCTTCTCTGGTCCAATCTTATGATACACCCAGAGTAATTAAAACAAAATAAAAGGCTGGGCGCAGTGTCTCATATGCCTAACACTGTAATCCTAACACTCTAGGAGGCAAAGGCAGGTGGATCACTTTGAGGTCAGGAGTTTGAAACCAGCCTGGCCAACGTGGAGAAACCCTGTCTCTACTAAAAAATACAAAAAAAATTAGCCAGTCTTTGTGTTGGGTGCCTGTAATCCCAGCTGCTTGGGAAGCTGAGGCAGGAGAATTGCTTGAACTGGGGAGGTAGAGGTTGCCGTGAGCCAAGGTCATGCCACTGTACTCCAGCCTGGGCAACAGAGTGAGATTCTATCTCAATAATAATAATAATAATAATAATTCAATTACAGTTTTTTTTTTCTTAAAATCCTTCAACATGGTCCCATTGCTCTTAAAATAGAAAGCTAAATTCTTAATGTGACCTTGCTGTAACAATTCAGTGTCTTCTCATGTCACCTCTTCTCCTTCTCCTTGATCTAGCCCTACGGGCCTTCTTTCAATCCTTGAGGACACCACACACCCTGTTGCCCCTAGTTCTGTTTATATTATACCCTGGGATCTATCCCTTTCACCCATATAATTACTATTCACTCTTTAGAGCTCAGTTAAAAAAATACTTTTTCAAGAAATTACCTCTAAATTTGACACTAAATCGTATCAGAATGCTACCTATCTTCATAGCAACCTTAACTTTCCTCTCAGAGCACATATTATAGTTAAAATTAGACATTTGTGTGATTGTTTTATGTCTCTCAGAAATTAGCCTGTGTGCTCCATGTAAGCAAGTATTTACTCATTTTGTTTGCCATTATTTCTCTAGAACTTCTCAAGGAGAGGCTGTTACTCATATTTTAAATATCAGTTGAAAGGTTGAAGAAATGACAATAATGTTCCTAGAGCTCAGTTGAAAGCACTTAGTCCTATCTTTGAGAGTCCACTTTTCATATCCTGCTGATACTGTAGATATTTGTGTGCACTTCTCTTCTTCGGTAAGCTATCATAAGCTCTGTGAAGATGGGGTCCACATCATTTTTACCTATACATCCTTCACAGTACTCAGCATACTGTTTTGTACATAGAAAGTGCTCAAGAATTTGGTTTATCTGAAAAATTGGAATGTCTATCTTTAAATGGTATATTTCATGGAGGGTCCAGTGTTAAGGTACATGATGACATAATGATAACATTACTCAACTAGTAGTTAAACAACTGTGGATCAAGATCCTCTCCAAAAGGAATCAGGCCTGTGATCCTGTATAAATTACATAAACATTCTCCATCTGAGTTTAATAATAAAGAGGCATCAGTCTTAGCTAACTGTGTGTCAGATCATATTTTAGGAACTCCTTCAGCAGCTCTGTAAGGAATTATTCAATATCTCAATTTTGCAAAAGGAAGAAAATGAAGATCAAGTAACTTTCGTAAGGTCGCCTATCAGGTGAGACAGGGAGTATTGGAATCTGGTATCTCCATCTCTCTTTTTTTTTTTTTTTTTTTTTGAGACGGAGTCTCACTCTTGTTGCTCAGGCTGGAGTGCAGTGGTATGATCTCAGCTCACTGTAATCTCCGCCTCCTGGGTTCAAGCAATTCTCCTGCCTCAGCCTCCTGAGTAGCTGGGATTACAGGTGCCTGCCACCATGCCTGGCTTATTTTTATACTTTTAGTATAGGTGGGGTTTCACCGTGTTGGCCAGGCTGGTCTTGAACTCCTTACCCCAGGTGGTCTGCCTGCCTCGGCCTCCCAAAGTGCTGGGATTACAGGCATGAGCCACTGTGCCTGGCCTCTCTAGCTCTTAATATGTAAAATGAGCAACTTTTTACTACATTGGATAATTTGTTTGTAATCTTAAAAAGAGTTAAACCTTACTCTGATGTAATTTTGATTCTGAAACGTTTCATCTCCATGACCTAAACAAACTGACTTTTAACAAGAAGTGATTTGTATGTGTTAATATATTAGAAAAACATAGATGCACAATGTATGTGTTAATATATTAGATAAACATAGATATATAATTACTCTGCTCATGTAGGAGCAGTTTCATACTTATAAAAAGATTTGGGAGAAAATAAGTTGTTCCATATTTTATTTTCTTATAGAAACCATGTAAAAACAGCCAATCCCATGTCTGAAAAGTAACGTGATACAACATTTGACAATCACTGTAAATGTCAAAGGCAGTGTGAAAGTAAATGCTTTGTAAGCCACCATCCAGGTCTAACATTGAAAGTTTCAACAATCTAGCACAGAATTATGTGATTTAATGTTTATTCTCAAGAAACCTAAATCAGGTCAAAATTATTTATTATCAATTATATTTAGTGATTAAGTACATTCTGGGGGAGTTAAAAGCCTAAGGAAAAACACAAGAGCCCTTCTCGTCTCTTTACTAATGACTAAAAGGTACTGTTTGAAATGACTACTTCACCATCCACAAAATAACTTTTTAAAAGCGCCTTTGTAAAATGGCCTATCTATCAGGTTTAATTGTGCAATGCTCTAAATTCTCTCCTAATAACATCGACCACACAAAATAAATGTCCTAAAGCTAACTTTAACAACCATTTATGGATTTTCCTACCCTCATAAATCTGTTATAAAGCAATTACTCAGCTATATTTTGTCTTATACTTATTTTAGTATTTTCTGCAGGTGTGTTTATACTGGCACATTATTTATCAAGTCATGAGAATAACAGTTTAAAAGCAAATTTAAGTGCTCATGATATTTTAATCAGTTTTGCTAACTTCAGGTACACTATGCAATGTTAACTTACAATTTATACAAAATACTTTTGAAAACTAAAATAAAAAGAATTACTTTGTATTTTTAAATTACTAAGATAAGGCTCAAAGGACACCAGATGCTATGTGATTATCAAGTGTAAAAACTCTAATGATGACCCTGATGTTTGGTGTTTGCTAAAATGATTTGTTAGTCTACAAACAATAAGTACTATCCAGCCAATGATTCATGCTGTGTATATCTATCAAAATATTTAAAACCATAGCAAGCAAAAACAATCCATACATATAGATGCATAAACAGTCACATTTTTAGTTATCTTGTGTATTTAGTTTACTCAGGATTCATCACAAGGTAAAGGTGTTCTTTATGTAAATAGTCTGCAATTACCCTCTTCTAAATAATAAAATATCTCAATCACTTTATGTCCAAACAATTCTGGAAAAAATACAACATATTATGTGAATCAACCTAGAATTAATTCTTTCACACTGAATGATACTAACTCTGACAATATAATTCCAAGTCTTAAAATTGTGTGAGATTGTTAATACGAACATTTTTAAATGAGCTCTCAATGACAAGAGCAAAAAAGTAATTTATTTCTCCAAATTTCTTTCTCAGGCTGAGCAGTTGAGATTTAATATATCCACACAGCTCAGTTACATATTTCCAGATTGATGCCATTATCTCAGGATGTTTGGTTACTAAAGACAGTTGCTCAATTATACATATATATAACTGGGCAGTGAGGAAATCTTATCCACTGTTGTGTAGATAAATAAATCACAGTAAAACTGAGAACATAATGGAAGGCCTATGATGGGCTATTTATTAGTGTGGTGCTGTGTTATTATTTGTCACAGAATCATCTTATGTATCAATTATTTCTTTACCTGACTGCTCTACTTATTTCTTCAAATATTTGCCTGGCTGTGCACAATTAAGAGAGTATTTCAAATTCTCTGTAGAAAGGCCATGAAGTGAATGCTTTTCTTTTGATTTTTATGATTTATATTCGTTTGTTTGAAATAACTGAAAACAACCCAAAATCTTTATGCATCAGTGAAAGAAATCTAAGAGAACGCCACACATTCAGCAATCATTAGGTTTACAATGGCTGTTTCTTTAAGCTGTAAGTACACAAGAAGTTCTTTACTTTACTCCTCTATGGAAAAACAAAACAAAACAAAACAGCAAAGAATCATAGGCCAAAATGCTACTGGGTCTCAATCAAATGAAACAGCATAAAAAAAAAAACTAGCAGGAGTGGTGCTCAGCATCCTATTTACACCGCTGGATCAGATCAGTTAGCAGAGGGAGTTATTCCCACAAATCACTCTCTTGTTAAATTCTGCAGTGGGACTTCATTAAATCTCTTGGTTGATGGCATTTTACTTTCAGCCTGCTCACAAAGAGCTCAGCTGACAATGCTGATTCTTTAAAAGTTTCCATCACATATTCTCCTTTTTGGTTTTCTTTTTACCATAACAAATCTCTTTCCCCCATCAGCCCCCCATAGTCTTCAGCTGAAAAAATTTTAATCCTAATTTTAGCTACAAAATAAACAAGAGGAAGAGGAGGAAGAGAAAAAGGAGGAGAAGGAAGGAGAAGAAACACCACAGAAAACCTCCACAACAAATCCATTAAGGGTAGCATTTTGAATAAGACTCTTAAGCTTAGTATTAAGAGTATCCATACATACAAGCAGTGGTAAATATATATTACATTGAAAATGTGCGTGTGTATATATAAATATGTATATGTATATATAGATATACATATATATAGTATATGTATATACAGATATATATATATACATGTATATATAGACATATATACATATATATATCTATTCAATATATATACTACATTTAATAGATCTATTTACCACCATTTTACATATATATACATATAATCTTCTAACCCCTGAAACACTGTCTACTGTAGCACTACTGACTTTAGTGGGCATCTCTGGATTACTGCCATATGTCATTAAGAATCATTCCCCAAAGACCCAATCTGCTATGTCTTCTCAGAGTCTGGCAAAAGTGTGACATACATATCAAGGTTCTTAAAATCATCAAATAAAGCTTTGGGGGGGGGTCTCATAATATGTGTTGCATCAAAATGTTGATGAACTCACAGTTCTCAACCAAGATCTTGGATTATAGTAAACTTTGACTCTGCAAAAAGGTCCCTTGACACTATTAGTTTTGGCTTTGATTCAAATAACCACGTTAATGGTCAGAAACAATGCACTATTTTATTGCCAGCTTTTCTCAAACCAGCAACTTAAGGAAACTGTTCCAACAAATGATTTAAATGAAGTCTACATCAAAGAAAGGAAATTCGGAACTGAAGGACCCAGTTTTTTCTCTCATTACTTGTATGCCTAGCTATCATACAAGCTCCAAAAAATCCTATGCTTTATACACAAAGAGCTCACATGTTGACAGAAAGTTAAACACAGTGAACCCTATTTATGGAAACCACAGATTTACAAAGTAGGCCTTCTTTCCTCCAGAGGTGTTTTTGAATGCAAGTTTTAAAAAGTTTATCCCCTATTAGCAATAAAGCCTACACTAAGCTATATTGTTTCAGTTTTACCTAAAGTTTAATTTTACAATCTGAATTATCTAATCATTCATACACACACACACACACATGAGTCTGCACAACATAGTGAGACCTCATCTCTCAAAAAAAAAGAAAAAAGAAATTAGACAGGCATGGTGGCATGCTTCTGTAGTCCCAGCTACTTGGGAGGCTGAAGTTAGAGGACTGCTTCAGCCCAGGAGGTCAAGGGTGCAGTGAGCCATGATTGTGCCACTGCACTCCAACCTGGGTGACATAATGAGACCCTGTCTCAAAAAAAACAAAAGTCATACATTCACATGGTATGTTACATTAAAATTAGCATATATCTTGATTATTTTCAAAGTTGCTAATTCACATGTTAGAAAATGATCAAATGCACAATTCGTTTAGTGGATTACACCTTCGGATCCATTTTTTCAAGACTAAATTATATTGAAGTTATTTCTGAGTATAGTATACCCAAATTTGTTTATATTCAGTTAATTCAATTGTTCCAATATATGGACTATATGGAACAGGCAGTGATGAGATTCAACGTTATTCATCCTATCAGGAAATTTAGTGGCATTGAACAAACCAGGGAGGGATAATAATTAAGTTAAGGTAAAATAGTAACCAAAGTTCACATTAATCAGCTATCAAAAATGTCAAATCTTTATGGACAAAATAACAAATAACAGTTAACAGGAATCTGATGAATTTTTAACTTTGTTTTGGAAGAAGGATGAGAAAAACAATAATAAAAACGGTAACAACAATTGTATTTGCATAAGCACTCCATAATCCACGACCCACTTTCTTGGGAATGTAACTATTTTATTTATTATCTTAGTTTATCTTCCTATTAGCTCACTGGTATTTATATTACATGCATACTCATGTTTTCAACAGATGAGAACTCTGAATCTCAGAGAAGCTAGGCGATTTGCCTGGGATTCAACAAGTGGTGTATTATCAGGATGAGCACTTAATTAACTTGCACAGAAAATGTTACAAGAACATGAAGGTTTCTGTGATGGTTAATTTTATGTGTCCATTTGAGTGGGTTAGGGGATATCCAGATGACGGTAATATGTTATTTCTGGGAATGTCTGTGACTGTGTTTCTGGAAGAGATTGGCATTTGATATGGTAAACTGAGTAAAGAAGATATGCCTTCACTAATGTGGGTGGGCATCATCCAATCCGTTGAGTGTCCAGGTAGAAAAAAGGCAGAGGAAAGGCAAATATGCTATGTCTTCTGAAGGTAGAACACACATCTTCTCCTGCTCCCCTAATGTCAGAATTTTGCTCTTGGACTGAATTACACCACCTGCTTTGCTGGTTCTTCAGCTTGCAGATGGCAGATGGTGGGAATACTTGACCCCCTATACCAATATTTATAATAAATCTCCTATTATCTCTGTATATGCTGTTGAGTGTGTTTCTCTGGAGAATGCTAACTAAAACAGATGCCTCTGAGACTGCAGTAAACAATCACACTAATAAAGCAAAGTAAGCAAAGTGTGTGCCTAAGGAACTCATAGTCAAGCAGTTCAGACATTGAAATCCTATTAAGGGCAATAGTAGCATCTAATGGGTATGTGAACGGGAAATACCTAACTCTCACTGGGATGAGGAGTGTCTGAAAAGCTTGCTGGAAGATGTTTATGTGAACCAAGTTCAAGGATAGGAGTAATTAGCAAGTAGAAGATGGGGCCAGTGGGGTTGAGGCATTTTAGACCAAGGAGCCAACATAACAAAAAGCCCAGAGCTAAGCTACATGGTGGCGTGTACACAAAATATAGGAATATAGGACTTATTATACTAAAGTAGTAGCAAGAAAGGAGGCTAGCATCATCAAAAGGATTTTGGATCTTATCCTGGAGAGATGGGAACCATGGAAATCATCTATGGAAGGAATTAATACAATTAAAACTGTATTTTAGGTAGATAATCTTCTGAAAAATCTTTTTTAAATTAAAAAAAAAATTTTTTTTAACACTGAGTCTCACTGTGTTGCTCAGGCTGGTCTTGAACTCCTGGGCTCAAGTGATTCTCCTATGATGGCCTCCTAAACTGCTGGGATTATAGGCGTGAGCCACCGTGCCCAGCTTTTTTAGGTAGGTTAATCTACCGTGTGAAGAATGGATTCTATGAGACAAGGCGGAGGCAAGGAACCTGGTTAGAAGTTAACAGTTTCCCTGAGAGATGATAAAGGCCTAAATTAGAGCAATGATAAGAAGAGAGGTGGTGAGAGAGTTGACAAACATGTAAATGGAAAAATAAGTAGGATTTTGTGATGACTGATTAAGAGTAAGACATGGGAAAATAGGAGTGTGAAGGATAAAGAGTAAAGCCGTCGACTGGCTGTGTGTCCGCAGGTTGCATTGCCAACAAGTAAAATAAAGAATATGAGGGAATTCAGTTTCTGATGTCTAGTCGGCTCTTATTTTCACTTCTTCCCTGTTAAATTCTGTGAACTAACGTTTACAGACTGGGTTAGTAGAAACTTAATGGCTCGGACAAACCTCTGACAGCTGCTTCTTGTTTTACTGAAAGTTATAATTAATCTTCGACTCTGAGTTCATTGGACAGTAAATGGGTCAATCATAAACTGCAGTGCCCTAGATATTTCAGCAAAAGTTTCTTTTCTGAAGCCTGTAGTTTATCAGCAGCAAGGAGAGAGGCTCTAGGAAACATCCCACTAGTAGCAATTAAGTCAGGCAAAAGACAGCACAGGGCTTTTTTTCTGTCTTTGTGTCTCCATTGTTGCATGTCAATCTCATACTTTAAGGCTCAGACTCCCAGAAGCTATCACTGGCTAATCAGTCCTAACGAGGAAGTATTATGCTCCTTCATTGCACAGTTGGCATTAATACTTATGGGAAGCATCAGACACAATAATAATTCTACAGAATAGAATAGAACGCACATTCTTTTGATGATTTGTTTTAACATTCCTATTGTATGTCAACAATAAATTTAAAGAAATAGCAACCTGATTCATAATATTATATTTTATAGTTAAAAAACAACTGATAAATTGAGAGACTAGGGTGACTTCACATCAAGAGAAGAAAAATGGACAAGCTCTTATGAGAGAAGAGCTGGGATTTCACAGAAATCCCATTCATCTGATAACAGAGCATCACCTGGTGTGGCAATGTCAGGCAATGTTTGGCACCCGTCTTTTCTTTTAACAGAGCTTCAGAAATTGACCAGTTCCTATAAGAAGTCTGGAGAAGAGTATAGTGGGATATGAACTGAGAGACCTAAATGCACTGCTTCCTGTGACTGACTGGCCCTGACTCAGGCCGCAAGAGAAATGAGAAGACTCAATGTCTTTTAGTTCCTATTGTGAGAGAGACAAACAAAAATGGGATTGGATTTTCTTAACGTTTCAACTCAGGGAGATAAAAGGTGATGGCTTGGGAAACGGCTGGTGTATGGAAGGCTGTTTTCAGGCCATTTTCGGTTCGGTTTCCTGTGACTGATGGGACACAGCAATGGGAACATGATCACTCTGGTGATAGAGTCAGAAATTTACTTTGGAAATGAAATTGTGACATTAAGAAGAGATGCTTTATCTGTGAAGTTACAAAAGGAGTGGAAAGATTAATAATGCCATCTAGTTTGCCCTGTGTAAGCAATGAGTGTCACTGAAGCAAGGAATCGTAAAAAATCTTGGAGGCTGAGGACAAACTTGGAAACGGGAGAAATTTAAACTTTAAACTGGGTTTATCATCTATCTTTCTTTTGGAATAGCACTCCTCAAAAATGGAATAATTTAAAAGGTCACCAACATGACTGTCACTGAAAGTAAATAATTTATAAATTTTGTTATTAACAATAGAATAAATAGAATCACGTTTCATTTTTCAAGTATTTTGAAGCTGTATTTACCATGCTTTCCCTAAAGTCTACTTCAAACAAAGAAAAGAGCATTCACTTTTCTTTTCAAATTAATCATTTTAGTTTTAAAATAATAATATAATTTTACTATCAACTGATTCTAAGAAGAAACTGAAAGCCACTTGGTAAGCATGTAACAAATACCTAATGGATTTAGATTAAATAGTAGAATAATATAAAAACAAACCTGCATCATTCTTGAATACCTAGGGGAGGCATAAATTTTAGCAGTTTCAATGACTTACTGTTTAAAAACATGTTAGGGTGCCTCTATGCATCTGTTTTGTTCTGGTTAGATTTTCCATTTTATAGGTATGCTACAACCTATAACATTGTTATAGATACTGTAGTATATATCTTTTTGTCTTAAAAGATGGGGCAATTAGGCAACATGAAACACCATTTCAGGGAATAATTCATTCCTACAAACACAGAGCCAGCAATACTAACACTTGTCAAATTGAGATACTATAGTTTAAATATAACAAGGTAATAAATCAAAATTGAGGTGAAATGTCTCTAAAAAGATGCTTGATTTTGTTTGTGTATTTTAGGTTCACAAAAATATTTCTCGAAAAGAAAGGTATGTAGATGTTATACATATGGAGAGAAACAGGAATGCAGACAAACACTAAGTATAAATGTAACAATACTGATGGTTAAAATTTATAGGTAATTAACCTTTGATTAGTTTAGAAAATGATGTAATGTGAGGTTCAGGTTAACTGAATTTTCTGGCTAACTGGAAGTTAAGCAGAAACACTTTTTTGTTGTAATTTCCCCACAAAGGATTCTTCCACCATTCTGTATTGGTGATATAATGAATACTGATTATTCTTCAGTAGGTCATTACTTCAGAGCCTTTGGATCTCATTCTAACAATTCGTTTCAATAATATACCAATATTGGCGTACCGTATATACCAATATGCAAGTTAAAGGAATCAGGATATTCTTTTTATTGCCTAAATGTTTACAGAGCCCAGGAAACATATTTTTAGCCCAAACTTCCTAATATCACCAACATTTTATTATAGTTTGCCTTTTTCCTAAGTAAAATAAAACTTACATCATAAAGTAATCAATATGTTATTTGATTCAAAATTTTAATTTGACTCTGGCATTCCGCTGGCCAGCAACAAGGAATCCCACCAATGTTACACAGAAGTGATACAGGTTTTAGTGGTGCAATCACTTTCTGTTGACAGAGTGCAACCTCATATTTCATCCATGTTTTGGAATGATCATTAAGGAGACAAAGAAGTTTTGAATGATATTTACCCATGGATAACCTTACTGGTCTCTGCATGAATTGTAATGAAGCACCATTATTTTACAGAGAGAAACTGAGGTACTGAGAATCTAAAAATGTAGAAAACAATCACTCTTAGAGATAATGGAATCAAAATTGTTACAAAAAACCCTCTGCTGAATGTTCTTCCATAATAGTAACACTCCAATGCACATGTAATGCAATCTTTTTGGTTAATTTTTCTCCCCAAAATGGTCATAAATTTCAATAATGTATCTAACTCATTTTGCAAAACTCAATACATATCTAGCACTAGCTTTGCTGGCACAAGCAAAATCCAACACTTTTATTGTAATAGCCCATAAGGCTTTTTAATTTAATTTAATTTTTAGAGGTAGGGTTTCACTCTATCACCCAGGTTGGAGTGCAATAATTGGGCTCACAATCACTGCAACTTCCTGCTCTTGGACTCAAGCCATCCTCCTGCCTCAGCCTCCCAAGTAGCTGAGACTACAGGTGCACATCAACATGCATGGCTGATTTTTAAATTCTTTTTTGTAGAGATAGAGTCACGAACTCCTGGCCTCAAAGATTCCTCCTGCCTCAACCTTCCAATAAAGGTTTTAAAAAATGAAAATGTAATTTTTTATATTTGAGAAATGTTTTTAATAATGTGTTAATAATAAATTGTCATGACAGTAATAGTATTTCACATTTTTCATTTACAATAGAAGAGCTACTTATCTAGAATTATCTAAAACTATTTTTCTTACCAAATAATTATTGAAATTAATCAATAAAGCTATCAATAATAACACTCATAAGTACAGAGCTCTTCACCTACAAAACATTTACTGTATAACAGATAGTATGTTAAATATTTTACACACACACACACACATATATATATATAATTGAATCTTTATACAAATGCTATGAGACTGGTATTACTGTGTCCAGTTTACATATGGGTCAACCGAGTCTCAGGAAATTTACTTAAATTCTTCTAGGTTACATAGTGATAAATGACAGAATGATGATTCAAATAAATTCTGTCTGATTCAAATGTCTATTCTCTTAGCAACACCGTTATCTTTAATATTCTTCTTCTACCTTTGTAAGTCTCAAATTATAAAGACATTTTAAAAACTTATTTCATTCTTTCTGCCGGTTCATCAAGTAACTCCTCACTCCTGAGGTTTGTGAAGTTGCTTGTTTAAAAATAAAAATAGGGTGGGGAGGGATAACATTAGGAGAAATGCCAGATACAGTATGCACCTAAAGTAAAATAAATAAATTATTAAAAAAATAATAATAAAAATAAAAATAAATTTCTGTCCTCTAATCTAGATCTCCTAAATTGAATTTTCTAGAGGCCATGCCTGATAATCTGTAAACTTAACAAATAACTTCAGGTAAGTTTAAGAAACACTGTCTAACCCTAGATTTTACTCTGTTCCCTTTTCACCTCTGTTCATTATTAAAAATACATTTCATTGTATATATTTAAGGTAAACAACATGATGTTATGAGATACAGACAGATAGTAAACAATTACTGTGCTCCTTCAAACACAGGTCATGAGGCAGCATCATTCACAGATGGTAACCTCTTCAAATTTGATCAAATGGAGCTTACTGTTGGCACTCAGGATCAAAGCCACCAGAAGCTGCTTAAGTTTTCCCTAGGATGTCCCTCTGCTATTTCTTTTCTTTTCTTTTCTTGTTTTTTTTTGAGATGGAGTTTCGCTCTTGTTGCCCAAACTGGAGTGCAATGGCGTGATCTCAGCTCACTGCAACCTTCGCCTCCCAGGTTCAAGTGATTCTCCTGCCTCGGCCTCTTGAGTAGCTGGGATTATGAGTGCACACCACCACGTCTGGTTAATTTTTTGCATTTTCAATAGAAACGGGGTTTCACCATGTTAGCCAGGCTGGTCTCAAACTCCTGATCTCAGGTGATCCACCAGCCTCAGCCTCCCAAGGTGCTGGGATTACAGATAGGAGCCACCCAACCTGGTCCCCCATGCTATTTTTACCATTCAAGCAAAAGTTTGAAATGCATATTCACATTTCGAATTTTCATAAGGATTTATTAGATAAAGTGCCTACTAGATGTCCAGTACCATGAAAGCACTGTGAAGAGTACACCAGTAGAAAAGTCAAGGAAACCCCTAGGGTCAAGAGAGGAATAATTAAAGACACATAGTCTGGAAAACAGCAGAATTTGGGATTACCAGAACACCTTTACAAAGAAAATTCTCGGTCAGTGTTCTTTTTAAGATGCTGCAATTAACTGGATCTGTGCTACACGTGAAAATCCAATGGCCACCCTCATGTGAAGTAATTTATTCCCACAACTTCTACCTGCATCACAGGGCTTTGTTGCCTTCACATCAGTTATCCAAATTAAATACTCATTTTATGAGACGTGAGGGAGAGAAAGATTATGGTTAACCCCATACTGATACTGACTCCAACACCGTCTTTTTAAAAATGAACCATACACAAAACACAGAAAGTTTTTTAACAATACAATTATACTACTGATTTTTTTTTAACTTTAATTATTTCCTGCTACCAAATGGCTTCATTTCTGATTAGCTTCCTTTGTAGTAAAAGGTATTTTTCTACATTCAATCTTAAAAGACGAAAAAAGGCATATCTTCTCAGGTTTCCTTTGAATGCTTTTTCTTAGTTATCTTTTGCAGTTGGGAATCATGTTACTCTCTTTAACATAGGGTGTTTATTACGCCAGGATGCTAAAGATGTTTTAACAGTGATGTTCATAGGTATATTTTATTTTAATTTTGAATAATATGTTCTCAACTATACACAGATCTTTTAAAAATCTACAGGAAACACAACGCAGTTGAAATGAGAGCTTCTAAATTCAAGTAGTTTCTGGATTTGATCATTTGTACCCAATTTCCATTAAAATCCAGGCTTAGAAAGCAAGATTTCCACATGGAAAACTTAAGGCTGAATGAGTTTTGTAACTGAATTTAAAACTGTAGGAAGAAACTATATTTTGATTTCATTGTCTACTGTATACACAGCAGAACTGCTGTTATTTATAAAAGCATCAGGCTACCAAGGCAAAGTACTTTAAAACACAAAGCGAAACACATTTCACTAACTAATGTGATAGACAGTCAACCTCCTTATCACAATTGCCTGGAGACAGACACACCTTTTCATGTCTTGTATTTATCCTGGCTACTTTCACTCCCTCTGGAGGGCTTTTGAACTTGGATTTGACACCTCTTAAATTTATGCTTTCTGTAAATGTGAAGAGGATTTCTTTTCTTAGTTTTAGCCTTACTTGGAGTTCAAGTCTAACTTGGATTAAAGAGAAGTAGTCTTGGCCTTAGAAACTCAATGTTTGTTCTTGATCTTTCTTTTTTTTTCCCTCTTGTTTTTATGAGGCTGAGCTAAAAACCCCAAAGTGGGATATAATGGCTTTAGAGACAGGAAGGAGATACTCTTTCTCTTTTTTCTAGTGTAAAAAGCCCACAAGGCTTTTTTGTACAAAGCCCACAGTAGAAGCACTCCCTCAAAAGCCACCTTTTTCTTTCTTAATAGTCTTAGAAGAGATAGTGTTCAGAAAAGATGACAGCATCAAGTGTTGCTAATGTTAGACCCCAAAACAAGCTAAGTGGTTTATGGACAGAGCTCCCATTTACTACATACACTGTCAAAATAGGATTTTTTTCCCCAACCAATAAAATGTTTTTTAAAGGTCATTGCCTCTGAAATTCCACAATACACAACTTGCCACTTAAAAGGAAAAAAAACAGGGGAAAAGTTCTAAAATGAGACATAGTGAGGAATAATCAGCATGACATCATGGTGAAAAACAAAATGGGATTTTGAGAGTGAAAAACTTCTGTATTATGGATGCAAAGGAGGTGACAGAACTATTTCCTCATATCAGTATAAGATGTGCACTTTGACTTTCAAAAACCTTGTATCCACAGGATATGGTATCCACTTGGGCTCATTTGATACTAAATAATAAATCTGTATCAAAATTAGCAAAGTACAAATGCAATCCATTCATTCTACTGGTATCTATTGAGTGTTATGACACAGGCACTACGTGCATAGAAAATAATTTCAAAGCCCCTACTCTATGAATGAATCCTGCATTCTAAAGAGTAATAGAATCTTCTTGTTTTTCTGTTACAAATCGTATAGGCCCTTGAAAGTGCGTGATCTTGAAGTAATGAAAGATTTGTTTTTGTCCAAAGACAAAGTTTCCTCCAAGACACAATAGTTGTCATTTAATTAAAAGATTAGAAGGGCTCTATGTTTGAAGACCTGGAGTTTAAAGCACACTCTTTGCCTCTATTTGACCAAGATAGAACTCTACATAATTTTGAACATTTAATTCAATTTCCTGTAACAAATACTTACAGAACTTCCATAGGCAAAACAGTATGTGTTATTTAAATATGTTTGAAATACAGATTTAGAGCCATACGTAAAGTCTATATGTAACATAGGCCTATACATAATATTTTCTTCAGTTATCAGCATTATACGTTGTGTGCTAAAACCACCACAACACAGACTTCCCCAATGCCTACCTTGAACAGTCAGAGTAGCAGATGCTTCAGCTTTTCCGACCATATTTTCTGCAACACAAGTGTATGAACCCGTGTCAGCAGCCATCACCTTCCTAATTTTCAAGGTATGATCATCTCGGATTTCATATCTAATGACATAACAAAAGAAAGCACAGTTAAGTGACTTTCCACTTGAAAGATCTCATCATTATACAGGCAGTGCTTCAAATCACATGCCGTATTCACTTCTGATAATTTAAAACACAGCATAAAATGTGGTACTCCTCTAAGTCAGCTGGCAGAAGAAATGCTTGTTTTTATCATTATGTGGGCTAACTACTTTCTAAAAGAAGATTTTGGGGTAACGTTGGCATTTACCTACTTATTTCCTCAAGCTATTGTGCTCACACTAAAATGAAAAGATAGTGACCCCTAATTAAACGCTTATCATTTGCCAGACTTCAAATGTTTTATAGATTTTATCCAAGGTTTTATAACAGTGGTATGAAATCACTGTTATGCTCACCTCCATGTTTTTGGATGAGGAAACTGAGGTATAGGAGGTAAAGTAACTTGACCTTGGTCCTCATCTAGTTTGGTGGCAGAGTTGAATTTGAACCTACTTTCATTTTCAAGTTCACTTGTCTTGCCTCATCTTCCCTCCTCTTAAATGTTGGGTTTTCCTTGAACTTTCATTTTAGTCCTCTTTTCACTCTACATGATCTCCCTTAGTTATGTTATCTACTATATTTTCTATATTGATCTACCACGCAAATATTTCCAACCCCTAATTTATCTAAGTTCCAAATTCAGATTTCTAACTGACTAATAATTAGACATCACATCCCATAGGCACCTAATATTTAATGTATTAAATAAAACTTCATTTTCTTCCCCTAACATAAACCAACTCCTTTTCTTAACACATTTACCTATCTTCTTTTACCAGCTGTCTATATCTAACAAGTCATTCACGTTGTCATTTTAGTCTTAGAAATTTGTCTTTCCTGTAGAGTCCTGTTTCCATCTCACCTCCCACTTCAGATCTGGACAACCACAAAAATATCCCTGCCACTAGCCTCTCTCCAGAATAATGTAACACCCATAGCGCTAACAAAATTAATTTTTCTTATTATCTTTTTGGATATGGAGTCTTACTCTGTCACCTAGGCTGGAGTGTAGTGGCATGATCTCCTCTCACTGCAACCTTCGCCACCTGGGCTCAAGCAAGTCTCCTGCCTCAGCCTCCCCAGTAGCTGGGGTTACAGGCATGCGTCACAATGCCCGGCTATTTATTGTACTTTAGTAGAGATGAGTTTCACCATGTTGGCCAGGCTGGTCTCAAACTCCTGACCTCAGGTGATCCACCTGCCTCGGCCTCCCAAAGTGCTGGGATAATGGGCATGTGCCAGCCAACAAAATTAATTTTTTGAAAGAGTAAACCCATTTATACTAACAATCTTGGCTCACCACTGTGCACACAATATCATTAGAAATTCTTTATTACACAATGCCCCTCTTGGTTTCAACCTGATATCTCATACTTCTCATCATAAATCCTATGCCCAAGCCCTGCTAAGCTTTATGCCACTCAAAATATATGACATTCCTTCTCAGCTTTGTGTCCATGTTGTGATGACCTGTTTCCTGGAATACTCTTCTCTTCTTCCTTGCTTATCAGATTGATACATATTTTTCAAGACATTACTTATGTGTCATGTTTCTTTGGGAACTCTCTCCCAAACTTCCCCTTCTGGGCTGGCATAGGTTTACCTCTATGTGACAAAAGGGCTTGTGTATTAGTCCATTCTCACACTGCTATGAAGAATATCCAAGATTGGGTAATTTATAAAGGAAAGAGGTTTAATTGACTCACAGTTCCACATGGCTGGGGAGACCTCAGGAAACTTACAGTCATGGCGGAAGGCACCTCTTCACAGGGCGACAGGAGAGAGAATGAGTGCCAGCAGGGGAAAGGCCAGATGCTTGTAAAACCATCATATCTTGTGAGAACTCACTCACTATCACAAGAACAGCATGGGGGAACCACTCCTATGATTCAGTTATCTCCACGTGATTCCACCCTTAACACATGAATCTCATGGTGATTCAAGGTGAGATTTCGGTGGGGAACACAGAGCAAACCGTATCAGCTTGATAACGTTATTCTGTATCTATCACTTCCTTTTGTGAGCTCCTTGAGAGCAGAAAGTATGTCTAAACCACTACTGTAATCCCAACACCTAGAGAGAAGGCTCAACACATGTTTGCTGAATGAATGAACATACTGGAGAAGACAGCCCACCGACAATACCTGAAAGCGTTTATTTTATTGCCTCATTCCCTAAGGCTCCCTGATTCATGCATCTCTGCTCCTAGTCAATTTAAGGATTTGACAGATACCAAGAAACTCTGACCTCTCCTACCCTACCCTGGTGATATTATAGCTGAGGAAAAGGAAGCCTGATTTTTAAGTGGCTCATAGATATGTCGGTAATGCTGTATCTATCTTTCTTCCCTTTCCTGCCTACTGTCATCTGGCTAAACAGAAGGCAAACCTGTGATATTAAAGAATATCACATTTTACAATGTTCCCTGTGCAGCCGAGGGTCATGAATGCACAGTTCTCTGAAAGCCTCAGATAAAGCAGGATGGCAACCTCCTGGTGCTAATTATCTCTAGTATTGTATCTGGCCCCTGATCGAGGATTCTAGAGTAGATATTCTAACGGCCTGGATGTGGAGAGGATGTGATAAGAAACGTAGAGATGCTGAGTTGATAAATCACATCATGAAACTCTGATCTGTACCTGGACTTGGGCAGCTCTCCATCATCTTTCCTCCATCGTACTGTAGGCACTGGGTCACCTCGGGCCTCACATTTAAATTCTGCACTGTCATCCACAGTTACTGCCAAGTTACTGGGTCTCTTCACAAATGATGGTCTCTCTAAAATTAGAAAGAGCCGTCTCAAGGTAAAATTTTAAAATGAACCAGGTGAAAAACACTTTAGGAGTTCAGTAAGAGCATATTTTTAATTTAAAATAATAGTGAGGAAATTATTTCACAGAGTTCCCTCCTTCTAGAAGCTTCTCCCTAGGTCTAGTGATTCCTCCTAGTCCTCCTCCCATATCTTCGGCTATTTTATCTCAGACTGCTTTTCTGGTTTCTTCTCTCCTCTTTCTACCCAACCTCCCAAAAATATCTGGCTTACCAATATTTCTTTCTCCCTTGTATACAGGTACAAAGTGATAAGAGATATATTTTTCAGTAAGAAAATGAAATAAAATTACACTTACCTAAAACAGTTAGTTCTGCTACTTCACTCTCACGTTCCCCAACCATATTGGTACCAACACAAACATATTTGCCAGCGTCACTTTTACGGGTGTAAGTGATCATGAGCTTTCCTCCTCGTATCTTAAAAAAAAAAAGTTTCACATTAATACTATTAAAATTGCTTCAGCTATGTTTACATGACAGAGGTCTTCGTAAGTGAAGATTACTTTCTAAGCATATAAATAAAAGTGTAATTATATCAAACAGCTGATGTGTAGTATTTGCAATTTTTAGGTAGTAACCTTCAAGAGAATTGACTCTAAAGATACAATATAAAAGAAGCAAAAATGTTTCTCCTTACTTACATTTCGTGGACAGTTATTATATTCTGTACAGGCAGAAACTTGTTGCCCAATTGACCAAGTTATTTCATATTATTTATTTAAGTAAAAACCACAAAAAATATTGCGTGAATAATTTGGTTAGCAAGAGGAAAGAGAAAAAGAAAATTCTTCATACCATATGACTATAATTAATATAGAAATATGTATTAGCTGTAAGTGATTTTAAGAAAATGTATTTTAGCATTATATGAATTAATTAAAATGTCTCTAATAACTTGATTTCCCAGAGTTTCTTTAAAGGAATGTATCTTCATTGCCAAAACACAGTAGAACCTGTCATTTCCTTAAAAACATGATGTTGCTACCACCCAAGCTGTTTCTTGGGGACTTAGGAGGCAGAGACTGAAAAGGTCCCAGTAAATTATCTGGAAAGTCACATTTGGGTACACTCTTCAACATACCATTAATTGAATAAAAATTAATTTTATATGTAAGTAGACATACAATACAAGATGTCGACATTAATTAAGATTGGCTTGTCCTTACTTAATTTAACATGCTTTTGGTTCAGAGCTGAGTTCAGTTACCTATCAATATGTATAATGACCTGATCTTAGAAAGGTTTTGTTAGGGAACATTTCCAGAATGTTTATTCATAGAGGTTTAGACCTCATGGTTACCAATTAGATAAAGGAAGAAGGAGGGAGGGAGGGAGGGAGGAAGGAAGGAAGGAAAGGAAGGAAGGAAGGGAGGGAGGGAGGACGGGAGGGAGGGAGGGAGGACAGGAGGACAGGAGGACGGGAGGGAAATATTCAAGCACATTTTTTTCATAATACATTATGGAGTTCATTGAAACTACTACTTTGTAAAGGTAAGGTTTTGGATTCCTCACGTTTTTGAAAGCCTAAATGGCTTTATTTTAATCTAGGCATCCTAACTAGGTATTCTGGCCAAGTCTTTACCTATTAGAGCAAACAAAACATTAACACAATTTTTAATTTTGTTAGTTTAGAACTTGATTTTTTTTTTCAATAGTATCATAAATGATCATCCTGCTCCAGATTACTATCTAGGGATTTTTCTCTGCATCATTCATCATTCCATCCTCATACACAGAATAATGCCTACACATAGTAGTCACTCAAAATATTGTTGTTGAATGTAAACTACTATTGTTAGCCTATTATCCAATTTAAAACATTTCTATAAAAGTTTATTACATTTATAAGATATGTTAAAAATCATTTTATTATTTCATACATACTTAAATTTTCAAATGGAAAAATATAAAACAAATAAATGTCACACAAAAAATGCACGTTAATTACCATCAGTACTTTTGAACATTCTTCTTTTAATTCTGTGTGTGTATACATACACACTCACATACACATATGCATATATACAGATACACATACTTACAGTGAATATATGTTTATATATACGTATACACATATAAACATATATACATACACTTAATTTTCCTAAAGTAGAATCACGTGATATACGCTGTTTTGTAAGCTGCATTTTCAACAGTATGAGGCATTTTTATATTTTAAATGTTCAAGAAATTTTACACAGATCCTCAGCCTCAATTTCCATGGGTATCTACAATTCTAACATGTAGGTTTATTATATTTTATTTAACTATTCCCCTACTGATAGATATTTAACGTATTACTGCTAGCTAATTTAGATATGTGATTCTTCCGTCTTACGAACAGTATTGAAATCAGCATCCTTTTGTATACATCTTTTCTCATAGGTGCAATTATTTTCTGAGGAGGTATCGAAGTAGGATTCTCAAATGTATACCCAACTTAAGGCTACTTGTTTACATTGCTAATGATCTTATGCTTTATAAAGTCCTTTTAGTATAAATATATCATTTAAATTACTGTATTTATCATAACCCTGCTGTGAGACTATTTGGGGAAGTGTTAAAATAACCTCGTTTTTCACTAAGGGAAACATTGGCTCAGAAAAGTATAACCTCTCCTCCCACATACCTCTGGTATGTCCATTGTAACAGTATGTTTTAACTATGCTTTTAAATGTCAGTCTCCTGACCTTACTATGAACATTGTCGCAGAGGAGCATATCTAATTCCTGTTGAGAGCCCTGTTACAATGCCTTGTAAATAGTAAAAATTTTGTGGGAGGAAAGTGACTTGTGCAATGACACATAACAAGTTGGAACAAGATGAAGACTTTAAGATATGTGTCTTTGGCTACAAGAGTTATACAAATGAAAAATAAATGCACAGCCCCACATCCCTATTATCTTAATTACTGTTTAATAAACTTGAGTTTAAAAACTTCAGTTCTTGAAGTCCAGAACAATTTGAGTATTATCTTACGAAGATCTTCTAAAAATAACTTTTGTAAGCTTTCATGCACTGATTTTGGAACACTAGCATAAACATTTCCAGAAATCTTAAGGAAACAAAATTATTACAGGAAAAAGGGATGGCCAGGCGTAGTGGCTCATGCCTGTAATCCCAGGATTTTGGGAGGCCGAGGCAGGTGGGTCATGAGGTTGGGAGTTTGAGACCAGCCTGGTCAATATGGTGAAATACTGTCTTTTCTAAAAATACAAAAATTAGCCAGGCATGATGGTACAGGCCTATAGTCCCAGCTACTTGAGAGGCTGAGGCAGAATAATTGCTTGAACCTTGGAGGCGGAGGTTGCAGTGAGCTGAGACTGTGCCACTGCCCTCCAGCCTGGGTGACAGAGCAAGACCCAATCTAAAAAAAAAGAAAAAAGGAAGGTGAAAATCCAATATCTGAAATGGAAGTCAAGTTAGCTGAGGTGTAGCTAGATGTTTCTTTATTAATTCTACAACTTTGGCTAGCACATCGAGCCTCCTCCTGTGCCACACAATCTAACCTTGAAGTCGCTGTATATTTAGAAGCCTAGTTTATTGCTAAAAGAATTATACAATAATAAATAAAAGATAAACCAAAATAAGAGAAAACACATGCTTTTAACATTCTCTTTGTTTTAAAAGTTAGTAAGTGTTAAATGTATTTTGTTACCTATAAAATGTAAGGCTTTAAGGATAATTTTAAGACATATTCAATATATAGAAAAGTTGTGAGTCAAAGGATAATAACATAAATAATTTGCAATGGCATAGGTTTCTTTACACAGCTTCAGTATAATATAGCACTAATTTACGCTTACAAATCTTCAATACTTGGGAATGTAGAATTTTAAATCAACTTGCTTATGCACATGCGGGGCACCAATTAACATTATATATTACAGCCCAATGCTATTATATGTTGAAAGAATCCATACAAATGGAGAAGGAGGGGGATTTAG
Source organism: Ateles fusciceps (assembly GCA_036589455.1). NCBI lineage: Eukaryota > Metazoa > Chordata > Mammalia > Primates > Atelidae > Ateles > Ateles fusciceps. The sequence goes on along the minus strand of JAZHEH010002345.1, from coordinate 1,364,510 downwards.
TTAACAAGAGTAATGAGGCGACTGCCAGGAGATTCACAGACATGGAAAAATTCCAATTTCGAGATGAATGGAAGGAAACAATAGTTGAGGTAAACCAAAATTCAAAGAGAGCACAAAAGCCTAAGGAATTTGAAGTATACACCCTACTACTATAGCTCCAGTTATATATTACACTTAGCTGAAACCTGAAAACATTGTATAACTGAATCTATTAGACTTATGCTTTGGCAGCACATATCCATGTTTTTGATATTGAATACAAATAGAAAAACTGTTTCTTTTCAATAAAAATTTATTTTACAGCCATCTTTTACAACTAAATCACATTGACTGTGTAAATTGAAAGTCACCCATCAGGCATTTTACAAATACTTTCTCTATTCTTTGTAAGTAAACAAACCTTGAGTTTGTTTACTCTGTCAAATTTTTCCTCAAGAAATGTTATTGGATAAATCAAGCATCATGGAAAGCTGTTTTCATTAGTAACATAATATGACTAAAAAGCATATGGTTATGCAGTGTTAATATATGTAAAACTTCAATATCAATGCAAAAATATAAAACAAATGAAGTCCTAAAAAAAAATTAAACTTGCAAAACATTTTTAATGAGAAAAATGCACTTTTTGTAACAATATCAGATATTAATCACCAATGACTAAACAAGGTCAAGTAAACTGCCCCCTTTGTTTTTCTACTCAATGTCTGCTTTACCAACATTATCTAGGTAAAACCCAAAGACAACAAAACATACACACAAATTTAAATTTTTTAAAAAAGATTTATAAATCCTAGATAAATATTTAGATATCTGTACTTAGGAAAGCAAAATGAGCATGGGCTCTGGAGTCAGACTACCTTTTATTATGCATGTGTAACTTTAGCCAAGATATCAGTTCCTCTGTATCGCTTTAACTCTAAAATGGGAATCCTATTAATATCTAACTCTAAGGATATTACGAAGATTACAAAATATATGATATAAAGTACTTAGAAAAATGCCTGCACAGGGGGAGGATCCAAGATGGCTGAACAGGAACAGCTCTGGAGTGCAGTTCCCAGTGAGAACAGCACAGAGGGTGAGTGCTCACTGCATTTCCAAACAAGTTTTCACTGCACACAGACCAGGAGATTTCCAGCCGAAAAGCACCAAGAGTTTTCAGCTTGGCGGTTTCAGCTGGTGCCGGGTGGGCGCACAGAAACTCACACAAGTCTGGGTGGCCATTTCAACTGGCGCCCTGAACACCTGGGAGGCAGAGCCACCCATTCAACTGAAAGGGACGGGGCTGAAACAGGGAGCCAGGCAATCTGGCTCAGCGGGTATCACCCCCACAAAACAAGCAATCTGAAATGCTCTGGATTGAGAGTTTCACAGCAAGCACAACTGGACCCAGGACGGTCCAGCTCAGTGCAGGAAGAGTGTCCCCCCACTACCCAGGCACTCCACCACTACCGAGGCAGTTCACACAGTAGCTGGGTAGAGCCTGCAGCAGCTCAGCAATGCCTCTGCTGGCAGACTGTGACTAGACTACTCTGTGTGGGGCGGGGCATCTATGAGAAAAGGCAGCAGCATGATAGGAACTTATAAATAAAGCTGACCTTCCTAGGACAGAGCACCTGGGAAAAGAGGCAGTTGTGAGTTCAGCTGCAGCAGACTTAAAGGTACCTGCCCAGCAGCTCTGCATGGAACAACGGAGCTCCCAGCACAGCATTTGAGCTCCTACAAGGGACAGGCTGTCTCCTCAAGCAACTCCTTGACCCCCGTATACCCAAAGAGACACCTCATAAAGGAAAGCTCAGGCTAACATCTGGCAGGTACTCTTCCGGGACAAGGATAGCAGAGGAAGAAGCCAGGGGCAACCCTTGCTGTTCTGCAGCCCCCATGAGTGATCCCCCAGGCGAGTGGGGTCGGGAGTGGACCTCCAGTGGTCCTGCAGCAGTGGGGCATTACTGTTAGAAGGAAAACTAAGAAACAGAAAGAAATAACTTCAACATCAACAAAAAGGATGTCCACTCAGAGACCCCATCCGAAAGTCACCAACTACAAAGACCACAGGTAGATAAAGCCACAAAGATGGGAAGAAACCAGTGCAAAAAGGATGAAAACACCAAAACCCAGCACGCCTCTCCTCCTCCAAGGGATCACAACTCCTCACCAGCTAGGGGATCAAAGATGGATGGAGAACGAATCTGATGAATGGAAACAGGCTTCAGAAGGTGGGTAATAACAAACTTCTCAGACCTAAAAGAACATGTGCTAACCCAATGCAAAGAAACTGAGACTCTAGAAAAAAGGTTAGATAAGATGCTAACTAGAATAAACAGCTTAGAGAAGAAGATAAACGACTTGATGGAACTGAAAAACACAGCACAAGAATTTCATGAAGCATACACAAGTTTTAATAGCCAAATCGACCAGGCAGAATAAAGGATATCAGAGATTGAAGATCAACTCAATGAAATAAAATGAGAAGGCAAGAATAGAGAAAAAAGAGTGAAAAGGAATGAACAAAACCTCCAAGAAATATGGGATTATGTGAAAAGACCTAATCTACATTTGATAGGTGTACCTGAATCTGACGGAGAGAATGAATCCAAGCTGGAAAACACTCTTCAGGATATTATCCAGGAGAACTTCCCTAATCTAGCAAGGGAGGCCAACATTCAAGTCCAGGAAATACAGAGAACACCACAAAGATATTCCTCAAGAAGAGCAACCCCCAAGGTACATAATCATCAGATTCACCAGGGTTGAAACGAAGGAAAAAATGCTGAGGGCAGCCAGAGAGAAAGGTTCGGTTACCCACAAAGGGAAGTCCATCAGACTCACAGCAGATCTCTCATCAGAAACCCTACAAGCCAGAAGAGAGTGGGGCCAATATTCAACATCCTTAAAGAAAAGAACTTTCATATCCAGCCAAACTAAGCTTCATAAGTGAAGGAGAAAGAAAATCCTTTATAGACAAGCAATTGCTGAGAGATTTCGTCACCACCAGACCTGCCTTTTAAGAGCTCCTGAAAGAAGCACTAAACAAGTAAAGGAACGACCAGTACCAGCCACTCCAAAAACATACCAAATGGTAAAGTCCATCGACAAATGAAGAAAATGTCTCAACTAACAGGCAAAACATCCAGCTGGCATCAAAATGGCAGGATCAAATTCACACATAATAATATTAACCTTAAATGTAAATGGACTAAATGTCCCAATCAAAAGACACAGACAGGCAAATTGGATAAAAAGTCAAAATCCATCTGTGTGCTGTATTCAGGAAACCCATCTCACATGCAAGGACACACATAGGCTAAAAATAAAGGGATGGAGGAAGGTTTATCAAGCAAATGGAGAGCAAAAAACAAAGCAGGAGTTGGAATCCTAGTCTCTGATAAAATGGATTTTAAACCAACAAAGATCAAAAGAGACAAAGAAGGGCATTACATAATGGTAAAAGGATCAATGCATCAAGAACTAAGGATCCTAAATATATACACACCCAATACAGGAGCACTAAGGTACATAAAGAAAGTTCTTAATGACCTACAAAAAGACTTAGACTCCCACACAATAATAGTGGGAGACTTTAATACTCCTCTGTCAATGTCAGACAGATCAACGAGACAGAAAATTAACAAGGATATCCAAGACTTGAACTCAGATCTGGACCAAGCGGACCTAATAGACATCTCCAGAAATCTCCACCCCAAATCCATAGAATATACATTGTTCGCGGCACCTCATGGCACCTACTCTAAAACTAACCACATAATTGGAAGTAAATCACTCCTCAGCAAATGCAAAAGAACAGAAATCATAACAAACAGTATCTCAGACCACAGGGCAATCAAATTAGAACTCAGAATTAAGAAACTAACTCAGAACCTCACAACTTCATAGAAACTGAACAACTGGCTCCTGAATGTCAACTAGATAAACAATGAAATGAAGGCAGAAATAAAGATGTTCTTTGAAACCAGCAAGAACGAAGATACAACATACCAGAATCTCTGGGACACATTTAAAGCAGCTTCTAGAGGGAAAAACATAGCAATAAATGCCCACCAGAGAAGCGAGGAAAGATCTAAAATCTACACCCTATCATCAAAATTGAAAGAGCTAGAGGAGCAAGATCAAAAAAACTCAAAAGCTAGCAGAAGACAAGAAACAACTAAGATCAGAGCAGAACTGAAGGAGACAGAGACATGAGAAAATCCTTCAATAAATTTAGGAGCTGGTGTTTTGAAAAGATCAACAAAATATACCACTAGCCAGACTAATAAAAAAGAAAAGGGAGAAGAATCAAATAGATGCAATAAAAAATGATAAAGGGGATACCTCCACTGACTCCACAGAAATACAAACTACCATCAGAGATTACTACAAACAACTCTATGCACAAAAACCAGTAAGCCTGGAAGATATGGATAAATTCCTGGACATTTGCACCCTCCCAAGCCTAAACCAGGAAGAAGTTGCAACCTTGAACAGACCAATAACAAGGGCTGAAGTTGAGGCAGCATTTAATAGTCTACCAACCAAAAAAAGTCCAGGTCCAGACAGGTTCACTCATAGGCAGGTGTTGAACAATCAGAACACATGGACACAAGGAGGGGAGCATCACACACTGGGGTCTGCTGGTGGGGGCTAGAGGAGGGACAGCGGCACGGCGGGTGGAGAGGTCAGGGAGGGATAACATGGGGAGAAATGCCAGATGTAGGTGATGGGGGGGATGGAGGCAGCAAATCACATTGCCATGTGTGTACATATGCAAAAATCCTGCATGTTTTGCACATGTACCCCAGAACCTAAAGTACAATAAAAAAAGAAAAATGCCTGCACATTATTTTTATAATTATACATTACACATATGCATTTAGTAATTCGATATTGTTTTTGATCTTTCTTATCAAAAACAATATTCCTTTGTTAGGCTAAATCCAGAAGCTTTTTATTAAAATTACAATTATAGGTCACATAATAACACTTTGATTAAGGATGAACCTCATAGTTAATGATGGTCCCGTAAGATTATAATGGAGCTGAAAAATTCCTAGTGATGCTGTGGTTGTTGTAAGGTCGTTTCCCAGTGTTTCACCTTTTCTACATTTAGATATATTTGGATACACAAATAATTGCCATGGTGTTAAATTGCCTACTGTATTCAATACAGTAACATACTGTACAGGTTTGTGGCCTAGGGGGAATTGGCTACACCATATAGCCTAGGTGTATAGCAGGCTATACCATCTAGGTTTGTATAAGTATATTCTACGATGGTTGCACAACAATAAAATCACCTAACGACGAATTTGTCAAAACCTATCCCTGTCATTAAGCAATGCATGATTGTAATTACTAAAGCAACTTCCATTGATTTCATCAGGAAAATATCTATTTGCATCTACATAGCATAAGACTTAGAAACAAGTAAAATTTAGGCTTTATAGAGCATTATTATCTCCTCCAAAGCAGTGGTTGTCAATGGAGGCAATCGCCCTCCCTGTCCCAGGAGATATCTGGCAATGTCTGCAGACATATTTTGTTGTCAGAACTTGATGTGGGGTTGGGGGATTAAAGGGTGCGTGGGAGCAGTGCTAATGGTATTTAATAAGTAGAGGCCAGAGATATGCACCAAAGAATTATCTGACTGTCAATAGTGCAGAGATTGAGAAACTTTGTTCTAAAGACCCAGATCTGGACTAAGAATAAATGCTTGATTCAAATGAAAAAAGGAAGGAAGGGATAAAATTAGGTAATGTAATAATACTTATTGTATTTGAGGAAAAAACTGCTGAGATTTCCCAGTTTCATATAAATACTCTCCCCTATAAATTCCCCACCTCATCAATAAACCAATTTCATTATAGTATACAACATTCTGTTCCTTATTCACTGACAATAATGTTTAAGGACCCCAAAGTAGATGTTACAAAATGGAAAAGTAACCCTCACCGCTTGGGAGAAACTGACTACCTCAGGGATAATAGAGCCAGAAACTGGTAAAGGTGAAAGAACAAACAATGAGGTAGGGCAAATGGAGAACTTATAGAAGAAAAATGACAGTTTTCGATTTCCATAAATCCAAATTAATTTTGACATTATGCCAATGACTACATTGAAATGGAGCTTAAAAAAGCCATAATTCTATTCTCATTGGTCACAAATATGGAATACGTGGTGGGCTGTTCATTTCAATAAACCAAAAACCAGAAAAAAAACACACATTATTATGATCTTGATCAAATATAACACATCAGCTTTCAAGCAATGCCTACTATTAACAATCAACATTTTATGTTGAGTCATATAAAACTATTCATTGTTAATTCAGGGTGACTTTATACATTCTAAACTGTGGTGCCCCTATGTAAGCCAAAAATTAACATTTTCTATGTCTACATAGGGAAGAAAAATATGTCTAACACAAACAAAACACTACAAATGTGAAAATAGCACTATTTAAAACAAGCTGAAATATTTCTTGGCAGGTCTCTTCCTGCAGCTGGATTTGACAGTCGAATTGTAAACCTATCAAAAACTAGTTTGTGTAATGAACAGACACAATGTTAAACACTGAACTGCTGCAGCACTCCTTCAATTAACATAATCCGGGTAGTGGAGAAGCAGAACATGTTAAACTTTCAGACAATATGCTTGCATTTAGCCTATGTCAAAAATTCAAGGCAGAGGTCTTCCTTCCTCATTACCATATACCTTACCAGCCCACAATGGTAACCACATTAGAAGCCCACATTTCCATAAACCCTAGACAGTGCTTCAAGAGGGGCCTCAGCTATATACATACTCGATGAAAGCAAAACAAAACAAAAAAATGTCCCACTGGTCTTGCTCCTTTTTGGGAAAGAGACAGAGGAGAGAGAATAAGATAAAGAATTTTAAAGTTTCAAATATCTTTAAACTTTCTATTTTTCTCTGTAATAGTCTCAGGTTTAAAAAAATGTTTTGGAGACATCAAGATGTAGAAATTCTCGATGTTTTTAATATATATGATTTTTACATACTAGGAATTTTCCCTGTAAAAAACTAGAAATGACTACTTTACTTAGAGGTAAAGACTTCTCTGAGCAGTAGGAAATCCTGCCTTCATCTCCTTTATTGAATTGTTTATGGAATAATTATAAAGAATAATCAGGTTTAAGACTTAGCTTTTCTACCAAAAGTGAAGAGAACCATTTTATATCTCTGTTTAGCATAGAAAAACTAGCATCAGTATTCTTATTTCCAGAATACAAGAAAAAAAATTACCTTTGCACACAAAGAAATATGCTGCCTTTAAAAAAGTAAATTCAGTAAAGTTTTTTGTTCAGTTACCTTACAAAACATAAATTCAGTAAGTTTTTGATTGGGTTATGCTATAGAGTATACAGTTTACCCTGAAATCAGTGCTCACAATCAGAAATAAAGATGAACTTAAAATGAACTCTTTGGGACGTCTTCATTTTCTACCCTAAAGCAAGTCAGATGATTTGCAGTATCTGTTACAGAGGAATTTTTTTTCCAGACATCACCCCCCACAATGTTATCCATACACCTCTAGGTTAACACACTAAACAGACTGGAGCTAATTAACTAGTTTGGCTACACAAATTCTTTTCTGCTTTTAATTACATTAACTTAATGTGACTTGAATTCAACAGACCAAAAACAAAACCGCTAATTATATTAAGGGCTTCAAAGATGATTTCAAATCGCTAACCACCAAACTGTCATAGAATTTATCTAATTTCCTTTAATATATTTTACATGCAAAATCTGTGCTTTACTAGAAGTACTATTTAAAAATACATCAAAACAATGACTAATAGACTATTGATTTATAATGCTAAAAGTGAAATATGTTTCAAATAATACAGAGAAGACACACATAAGCCTCATCATACCAATAAGAAATTACGCAGTACTAAATTTTTACAATTTTCCAAAAGATTAAACACTTGAAAATATTCATTTACAGTAGTATGGGCTTGACAAGTGGGATTAACATGAAGAGTGAGGCTGCCTAAAGTAAGAGTTTAGAAATTATTTTCTCTGAAAAAAACTTGTCCCTTACCACCCTTCGAGTTTTCATGCCATTTTGCAAAGTAAGTGAGATGAGAGGTTTTGAATTATAGTCTAGTGTACCACTCTTAAACAATTCACCATTAACTCTCCTTGTGCAGACTATTTCTTCATAGAAATGCTGTTAATTCTGCCTGAATCTTTGACCTATAGAATAGAGAGCAAGCTGTTGTGAACTACAGAAGTGCCTGGCATGGCTTCTTAATGACAATGAGATGCAGGTAACCCAGATGGCCAGTCATAGCCCCCAGACATTCCCCTTGGTGAAATCAGCTGCAGGACAGTTTTAGATGGTCCCTAAGGACTCCCTTCAACAGAAACATATGAAGGAGAGTCACAACAATAACAGCTTTTATTTCTTTAAAGTTTGGCATCAATTTAACAACTGATAACAATCCAGAGAAAATAACTTGTTTGAGCAGGGTGTAGAGAATAGGAGGAAGTAAAGTAATACCCAGTACTTTCCAATCTGGCTACAAGAATAGTATCAACCGTTAATGGTAGGCAGTTCAGCTTAAAGCATCCATATTTTCTGATGCATGCCATCCTATTTTTCAAAAATTATCATGCTTTATTGCATTCTAATTTAGCAAAAACATTGCTAGTAGCATAATTATTTTGTACAAATGATAAAGAATTGGATAATCAATCCCAAAAGTATCATAGTAACCTAAAATAATATAATCAAGTAAATAACTCATATAATTCAGATCTTATACAATATATAAGAAAATACAGTATTTCTTATTTTGTAATATTTCTTTGTCATATTCCCAGGTAAGTAGTGCAAAAAGAATACTTAAAAAAAATCTCTTACTAAATAATTTCATGTGTTTATAAATATAGTTTAATATAATATCCAAATAAATTATATTTCTAAACATACACTTTAATAATTTTGTTTGTCTTTAAGATCTAAAATTCAATGTAGTCAGATATCAGATAAAAATGTAAATTGATAAATCAATTCAAAACCATTGCCATAAAAAATTATTGATAGAGAGCAACTTACATTTACTGCTCTAGTCACCAACACTTCACTAAATGTAAGAATAAATTCCAAGAAATTTCTTTTTATATATTCTATAAAAATATATTTTTATATATTTATTTGTACTAATCTCACAAAATAATTTTAAAATTCTATGTATTTTTGACAAAATGATTTTATATTTAAATATCAAAGCAAATGTTTTATTTTAGATTAAATAAACAAGAAACCTCAGCCAAATCACAGTTCTTCCTGGTTAGCAAAGTTTTTTTGATCTTTGTATTTTTTATAAAAGCTATTGATTCTTGATTCATTTTCCCAAAATTTTTTACCCCAAAATATAACTTTACCTATTTCATTCTGGTTCACAGGGACCTAAAAGAAAGAGAAAGGGGAAGGGGGAGGAGAAGGAAAAGGAGGAAGGAGAAATGTATTGTTTTAATTATTTCCCACTCAAGTCTCTTGATTAGATATGACCTAGTTTCACGCTGTGCATCCACAGGCTGTCAGGTAAACTTGTCTTAAACTCAAGACCAGTCCAATATGGACTCATAACACAAAATGACAGCACTGGACCCCAAGATGAATGAAACTAAGAAAAATAGATTGTATGCTAATATTTATAAGATTTTGTTTTTTCTTCAAGGCTATAAAAAAATTAGACCCAGATTAGTTAGCTTTCAATCAAGCTGTAAAAAGTATTTACCTAGATTTTACAAATTATTCACTAGTCCATTCTCAAGCGAAGGCTATTTCATCTTTTGCAGCCTACTTGAAGTGTAAATAATGTTCCTGGGATTCATATAACAAAAGGATACCGGGACAAGTACACAGGCATTATAAAGAAAATATGAGAATGACAAATTGAAAGCAGTCAAATGACCATTCTAAAAATTTCCTGGTGACATAAAAAGGACAGCATTGCATGGAGAAAAGCCATAACTTGTTTCAGGTCTTTCAACTGCTCTCTTAGGGGTGGAATTGAGAGGAAAAATAGGCAATTAGTATCTCTCCATTGGCGTCCCATATTTGCCTGGGCTACACACATATAAGAGAACATGATCCAATTTCATTTGTTTCCTGGTACACTTTACAATACCATTTGAAAACCAACACGAATTCGGCCAGGAGTTTAAACACACTCGATCATCAGAGAGAAGCAACAAGAGACTCATGCAGAAAAAGCAATTATCCCAGTGGGAACACGTGGCTCTCTGCACAGCTTGGTGAGCTGCCAGCTGAGAACACAGGCCTGGGAGAGTCCCTGCCTAGGACTATGGCAGCTGCATGTCTCTGCTATTTCCATTTCTCCTCCTAAACTTCTCATTTCTTCCTCATGGTGATTTATAAATTGGTAGTTGGCTGTTTGCTGCTGCAGAAGCACACCTATGATAATTTGATTATAGACTACAACAGGAAGAGATGTATTGCTAATTGCAGGCAAGTGGGAGCCACCCTACAGAGAGACATAGTTAAAGGAGAGGATAATTTTCTTTGTGAAAGTATAAATTAGTACCTTGCTCTCTATCAAATGTATATCACCAGAGAACCTTTTCAGGGTTCCTAATTTTAATAAGTAATAATAGAAAGAAGTAACACAGCCCTCTTAAAACACACCAATTTTGCTTCCTTAAGTGTGGCTCAAAGCCAATACGAAGCCTTGGGTATGGCATTTTTCTGCTGGACACCCATTTTCCTGGGCTAGACAGAGGTATGTAGCCTACAGCAATCAGCCAGGAAAGCCCCCTCTAATTCATGGTATTAACCAGGAACAGACAACTGCTAAGTGCCGATGAAATGAAGAGCAGATGAAACAGTGAAGGTTTTTAGCAGATTCCCAGGTGTCTGGTTCCCAAGTCATTAAGACTAGAACCCCAAAGTGAATCCTACAAAAGGAGGCAATATAAAGAGTGGCTTTAGCCTTTGCTAGCTATCTTCTAAAAGTAAGAAAGTGGGTTGATTTTTACCTCTACGAAAATTCTAGGTAGATTACACAGTAGCATTCAGCATTAATATGAAAAATTGATTTAGCTTATAGCTATTACAGTTAATGTATTATTTCCTTCACAGGTCTCATGAAACAGTGTCCTGCTGTTTTAAAGGTAAAAAACAAAGTCTTACGGGCAATTTTCACTTTCCCACAAAACCAGGTTTGCTTTTTATCACCTCATCCAACCATCTGGCTCTAATTCTGAATTTACATACAGTCACTGCTAAAACAGTCTGAAATAAAAATCTAGAAAGGAATTATGACTATACTCTAGAAATAAAGATGACAAATGTTCATAGCATTTGAAGGGAGAAAAGTTCATTTTCAAACTCTTGGCTCTTTTGAGTTACAAGTACACCAGCTGAAAATACTTTGCCAACAATAAATCCCTTTTCCTCTCTGTGAGTTCTTACACTTAGCTCTCTATAATTTGGTCCAGTGTGAGAAATTCCTTCACTACCAAATGCTTGCTAAGATAAAGCCTTTTCCAGAGATCACATACAAATTGTTACCCTTGAAATTTAAATTAATTTACTTAGATTCTGTAGAAGACTCACAACCATGGCGAAGTCAAATCAAGGTTGGGTATGCAAGGGATTCCATGATGCAGACTGACCAATTTTACTTTACAAAAATATATTTTTATTTGAAAATATAAAAAGCATTTAATGTTACTAATTATAATTCTATGTAAGAAGAAATATCTCTAAAATAGCTATACATTGAAATAAACAATCACATTCTGTGGCATTTTAATCCCAAAGAGTCAAAGGAAAACAAGAAGAGCTTGCAAGTGACAAGCTTAATTGATTAATCAGAAATTAGGGCTCATCAGGCCAGGATGAGAGATTCAATATCCATATGACCAGTTGCTTCACCCTCCTTCGTTGAACACAAGATTATGCTAGAACGTAGCTCACTCATTTGGCCAATTTGTGCCTCATTTCATATGGAAAACATGTTCAAAACATAAATAACTCCCATATCTTTTAACAACACACATGCTAGCATAAATTAAACTATGTCTACATACATCCGAAGAGGAAGCATTAGGCTAACTTCTCAATGTGAGGAAGGAAATACAATCTTAGAAAGACAGGTCTGACCTAGAGCTTAAAAAGGAGTTTTCTGGTGAGTTACACTAAACTTCAAAATTATCAACAGGTACTTTTTGCTATTTCCATTAATAATTTCCTAATGATTAACTCATGGACAAGTAAGAGATAAAATGCATCCTGACCATTTCTATTTCTATATTTATTGGTGAAAAATAAATAAAAGAGAAAATCTGTGCAAAGAGTATTGTAAAAATTGTTTGAAGGGGGTATTTATTTGGAAAGTTCTTTCTTAGTCATAAATGGTTCCATTCCATAGCCAAGATCAGAAAAAGCTGAACAGAAAATGTAACACAAATGATATTGATTGCATTAGGGGATATCAGTGTTTTACATGGCTCCTAACCTATGTCTAAGTAACAGTGTTGGAACTTTCAGCTGAAAATTCAGAATCTTGTGCATCCTAGGTTGCTTCCATAGAAACCTATTTAAGAGTTCCAACATTTAGGGATGAGAAAGTTTCCAGCAGAAGTTATATCAGTCAGTGTGAAGATTAAAGAACAGAGTAAAATCAATGAAAAAGGCTTGAGCTGACATTTCCAGTCTCTTTCCTGCATAGGCTATATGTTCTGTGATGGCAAAAACTTGATCCTAGTTTTAACATTTAAAAACATAGTGCCTACATAGAAAGTATACTATCAGAATTTTTACAATCTAAGAGATTGGATATATAGATTCTTATGATTTCAGTCATCTCTTCTGAAGAAAATGCTAAATATCTTCAAATTTATGTTAAAAGCACACTATTTCATACTGCATTATGGAAGACAAATTCGAATTCTGACCACTCCGTACTAAAATAACAAATGTGTTTAAATTCTCTGGTGTTTCTATAGAAATTTTAAAGAACTTAAGAATTGCAAAAGCCTAACATCTGAAAAAAAAATAGGTCCTCTGTATAAAATGCCTTTGACAGTTCTTTCTGCAAGTACACAAAAAGCGCATCAGTGAATCTGTGGTAAATTCAATAAATGTGCCGACGTATTTAAGCAACAATATTATTGCTATTATTTTAATTAATGAGAACTGTGATATACCAACACCAGCTATATACATAGCATTGTTACATGCATTATTTTTAATGTTGAAAACATTCTTATGAGATGTATTTTCCTATATATTTTCGAATGAAAAAATTAAGGCTCTGAGAATATCAAAACTTGCTCCACGTCATTTGGTAAGTTCACTGAAGCTCATTCTACATAGATCCAAAGTAAAACTTCTATAGAGGGCTTTCTTTGAGATAGAGAACAGTAGCTTATGTTTTCTTTGCTTCCCTTGCCATAAACTACAAATTAACAATATATTTTAAATGTACAGATCCCCAAATTGAATGGCTGGAAATAGGTGCTCTCTGTGGACCTCCCTGAGCATATTAAATTGAAGGTTCCCCCCTTCCAGCACACTCCATATTTAAGTCTGACCTATCTGGAGAGCCAACCTAATTGCCATTAGTCCATGTAATTTTCAGCAGAAAAAAACAATGTGCATGCTTACATTTCATATTTCCCTGTGTTGTTTGTAGGATTAATGTTATAAGGTAAATATCCCACATACATTTCTGTGCAGAATAATGGCTCTTCTGTTCCCATGCAAACATGCACTTATTATTATGAATGTTTAAAGGTTAAACAGAATATTTTTAAGCATCCCCTAATAAAGATGGGGAAATGTGACATGATCTTTTATAAGCATGATGCATGAAACAATCCAGTGACGTGATAGATCAAGGTGAGAGGTGACATCATGCACGTGAAAATGCTATGAAACAAGAAATCACAGATTCCTTAGTAAAGTGTACTCTATCCACTCAGAGACAAATTTGCATTATTTTCAGCCATTATGATACAGATTAAGCTCAACTGCTTTTGAAATGTTCCCATACAATATGATGCTATTAAAGGTGACTTAAATGAAAGTCTGTTTCTAATGCGATAGGCCTTTAAAGCTTTGTGATCACCTCGATTTGTAAGATTTAAGAAGAGTAAACCTGTACCATCTGGTAGTAATTTTGTTAATGCACAACAGATTATTTTACAAGTGTACAATTTATCATATTATCAAATTCTTTGCTCTTAAGGAGATAAAACTGAAGTGGTCAGATGTTACCAAGAGCTATTTGGTTAAAGCAACTAACCTTTAAACAAAAGAACTGCAGAATCAGCATTAGATTGAGGTGATATTAGCCTCACCATAAAGCTTAGAATTATTCTTTGAGAGAGATATTTAAATAAAAGTGATAATGTGGACAACATGAAGAAATAAAGTTAATCATCACCAATTATAAATAATGAAAAGGAAATTTCAATCCCCTGTAAAGTAATCAGATTAAAAATAATTTAAAACTAGAAGGCTTAAGAAAATTTCGTTGATTTCTGCATTTTGGACCCTGTTTTAAGGAAAAGATGTTGTTTACAATATCTTGTAAAATCAAATGCCCTTTTGAATGTACTATTTGTTTTTTTAATTACAATTTATTTTGCTTGATGTCAACAGAAAAAAATGCAGTCCATACTATCATAAGCAATCAGAAAGATTACAAGCAATTAGAAAGTCAACTTTTTAAAAATAGATAATTTACTAAAAAGTACTGATGTTTAAATATTTTTCCAAATATAAAATTTATAAAAAATCCGTTAAGATAAATTCTAAAACTGTATTTAGAGAAATATTTCATCTGATTAATGGAACACTGAGAATTAAATAAACTATTTAGGATATCATCCTTGAACCCATAAAAAATTGTGCCTTTAATTTGGCAAACTACTTTAACCTATAATTAAACAAAGTGCTCCCTGACAGTAGTAAAATCCACTAGTCCTTGGCTATTAGGAGAAATTTAATGGCCTGATCAGATATATCAAAGTGCTTGGAAACTGAAGAAACTCTAGCTGTTTGTGTAAGCATATATTATAAGAAAAAACTAAGAGAAAAAACAACATTTGCATGTCTGCTTTCTATGTTGGGACAGCAAGCTAATCTGAAATTTCTATTGCAGGTTTGTTATTTGACCATGTGTGTTCATTTGCATAGTTTTAATATAGTACTTCTGCTTATTTTGAATTATGAGGTACAACTTTACTTTTGGCTGATTACTCCAATTCCTGAGATAGTTTCTGCTTTCTGGAAGGTCTACTTTAACTAATAGATCACGGATGCTAACTAGCAGCATGCATCCATATCAGATTTCGTCTCAGTGATATTCAAGAGTTGGGGAATTCCATGTGGAAGGCAGCATAGGCAGACTTGGTGAGGCAGTCCATTATGTCATTTAATATTACTTTGGCTGCAACTAACATGTGGGTGGAACTAGCTTTTGGAAAAGTATTCGAAACTGTTTTGGGTCTGAGTGTGGTGGCTTACGCCTATAATCCCAGCCCTTTAGAAGAACAACTTTGCAACATGGCTAGATCCCATCTCTACAAAAAAAAAAAAAAAAAAAAAATTAGCTCTGGATATGGTGGCACATACCTGTAGTCCCAGCTACTCAGATGGCTGAAGTGGGAGGATCACCCGAGCCTAGGAGATTGAGGCTGCAGTGAGCCATGTTCACACCACAGCACTCAGCCTGGGTGACAGACCGACACCCTGTCTCAAACAAACAAACAAAACCCAAAGACTTGTTTTTTAGAAAACCATTTGGAAAATAAACCTCCAGAATCACCTCAGGAGATTTAAGAGAATACTAACAAACAGCATGCAAAGGTCAAAGCACGATAAACTATCAACATTATATACCAAAACTGAGGATTTTAATTCATATGTAAGTTTATTATACTACTTAGATGAAACTTGAAAATATATAGTGTATTGTTTCCCAAAGTCACCCAAGATTATTTGTTGAACTAGAAAATATTTTGTCTGGCAATCTTTGGTCTTTACTACTTTACCTCTGCATCTAAACATACTTCACCCTCTCTATAGTTTTGAAGTCAGTTTACGTAAAGTTATATGAACTTTATAAGGAATTACAACTAGGTGTTTCAAAGAACCTGGACAAAAAATGGGCATGCAGATTTTACATTACAAAGCCCATAATGCTAAATATCATACATACTGAGACTCACATATTGATGTAAACCTATGCATTGATCAAAACAGGATATACTACAGTTTTACAAGGATTTGGTTTTTTGATTCATGAAATACCTAATTCAGAAGGGTTGCTTTAATTTCTGAAGTTAAATATCTCTCACCTCTTCAAGTTGTTAAATTCACTGTAGAATGAACATGAACTGAAAATCAAGACAGGAGAACTTAAAATAACACTTTAAATGAGGCTGTCATCAACAGTCCTCAAAATACTTTCAACTACTGTGGTTTGATTCTCATAATGATCCTAATAAACAGGCAAAGAAGATATCATTACCTGCATATTTTCAACAATTAAAGGACTTGACTAACCAAGGTCTGGTTGTTAGGATGGTTTCAAAAAATGTGCTTCAGACCTAACAGACCTTTCCCAAGATGGCTACAGAAAAAACTTACTATTTTAATTACTGCAATTTATTTTCTTTTTGAATGAGATTATGTGCCAATCTCCAATATTCAGTCAAGATAAATTTCTGTATGTTCGTAATAACATGCAGAATGTACAAAATAATCAAATCAACATACGGCCATCCCCCATATCTCTAATGGATAAATAAGCAGGGAAAGTTATTAAACCCTACATATTTAAAATACTACTGTCAATATTGGTACCAAGATAGGAAATACTGAATTTAGAACACAAAACAAATGGAAAAATTCTAGGAAATAAATCCATGAAAACCTTTTGTTGGTGTTTTTTGTTAAGATATATTGTAATCAAATTAAAGTGTCATTTTAGATGGGTTGATCAGGTCTAGTCTGTCATGGGAAAATCCTAGGAAGAACTCTGATGGTGAGAGACTCCACACTAATCCATTATGCAACTCAGGGTAAATCAATGTGCCTGGCTTCTCTTTGTCCCTGAAAACAAAGGAACTTGCCTATTCACAATCTCTCAATTCCATCTCCAAGATTCTGTATCAGCATGTCATACTTACAGTAATTTATTTCTCACATAATTAATGTGTGTAATGTCTCCTCTTTTTAAGCCAACAAAATATCATGCTTTAGAAAAAGGAAATGGTGTGGATGATGCCCTCTTCCCATTTTATAGGAGAGTAAGATAAGAAATAGGTAATTGTATATATGGAAATAAAGTTAACAAAATCAAATATATTCAAAATATTAACTTTTCATTCCTGAGTACCCTAAAAGACAAAATTTCTGACTTACATTTCCTTCATTTAACACTTTTTCAAGAAACATGTATTGAGCTTTGACCAAAGGACAGCCATGAAAAACACAGCTGGCCCTTCATATGTCTTATGTATATAAGATAAGTAATATGTAAGTCATCACGTACAATAGATTGCAAGAGAAGTGCCTGGTAAAAGGAAAAGGAACAGATAATAGAAAAAATAAATCTAATATGGGTATTTGGGTGGGATTTTGCTGATGGCTCCTCTGAAGAAGTTGTCTTTGAGACCTGAAAAATGAGTGTGTTAGACAAAGGGGGTGTAGGAACAGAACATTACGGAGAGAAAAAGACATGCCAAGACTCTGATAAATTGGTACACCAAGCTGTTGGCATGCAGGCTTTCAAATGCACAGGTAACATATGCATAGCAAAAAGACAGAGCAATGACCAAATGCTCACTGAAATTATCTTTATAATTGTATTTTCATCTAAACTAATTTTTGTGCTAGAAATGAGAATGCCTTACTTTATTGCAATCCTTTCAAAAGAGTCATTGGACCTCACAGGTAGGTGTGAAATGCTTGGCTTTCTTTTTTCTAGTTTCAGGGTCCAAACATGATCAATGTATGTGTAATTATTTAAATAAAATTGCAAGTTTGTGGAAAGTTTCAGATGTTCCTTGGGAAGAGAAACCAGCCTTTCTCAACCGACACTTTACATCTGAATCACAGAATTTCTCAATTCCCCTAAGGATAATACATAATTTAGAACTGTTCTAGATGGAAGAGAAAAAAGCTGACTCATTACACATAGTGGATGCCTGTAGGGCATTAGGACAGATTTCTTCTGTGGAACAACCAGTTGATGATTGCATTGCCCAATAAAAGTATACACAAAACTTGAATCAGTTTCTTAATTTCAGTGTTAGTCTAAATACTTTACTTACTCATAATGTTCACCCAAAATACTCCCAGTGATTCTGTGGCAACTGAAAATTCTCACAGTTGTTAATTAGATATAGACAGAAATTCAGGCAGAGGAGATAGAAAGCTGGATCTTCTTTCACATGCATTTATACCTTCTTGCTTCTTGAAGAAAATTGGAATTGTTAAGGCATGAGTAGTTTTGGATTTTCCTTTTCTATCAAGATTTAGATGACTGAATATATTCAGAGTTCAGATAGGTATACTAACAACAATAATAAAGAGAACACCCATCGCTAATTTGTATTGAGTGTGTCACAATTTACAATGACATTTAATATGCATTTCCTCACTGAATTCCCTCAATGACACACTGAACAAATCTAGGTATGATTAGACAATTCATTTCACAGATGGAAAGAATGAAATTTATAGAGAGCAAATGTATTCCATAAGATCATGCATTTAATAGGTGTTGAAACCCAAAATTACGTGATCTTATAATGTCCAAGCCTATGCTGTGTTCTGCTAATCCCCAGTGTTTCAATTATTAAATATAAAAATTAAGATAGCAAAAAAATATTTTTAATTCATTTATTCAATTCAATGACTGGTATAATAGAGTTCTATTGAATTAACATATTTAAATCCCACACAGAAAATTTATTTTTGAAAAGAAATAGAATACATAATGTGCACTGACACTTTATGTAAGATGAATCTGAAAAAAAAAAATCTATTTCTGGTTTACTACTCCGGTTTCCTTTGACCTTCACACAACAGAGCTATGTATTTATTTCTCAGAAACAGAAATTTAACTTCTCAGGGAAAAGGGGCTTTATGACATCAGCTGTATTAAGTATGTTAATTTCCTCTAGGGGAGAGGAGGGGAAAGGAAGCAAAAGACATTGAACAATGAAAGAAACTGAAAGACCAGACGAAAGCGCTAATCGAAGGAAGGGAGGAGAAGCAGATGGCGTAGGAAGGAGACATGTGGGAATTGGGGGGGAAAGGAAGCAATTGGCAAGGAGTGGGCTGAATGCCAAATTTGTGAAGGATCTGAAGGGCACTGGGGATTTGGATGGGATGTGAGTCAGCTGCTTTTTACCAAAATATCGCACCAACAATGGAAATCAAAGAAACCTACAAAGACATACAGGAAGCAGAAAAGGACTAGGAAAACACTCAATAACATACTCCATACTCCATTCTAACAATTTTACCTCGTCAGCATGGGAATGGGAAGTGTTAAATAGTTATTTTTGTTTTTGTTTTGTTTTGTTTTTTACTGCATGACTAAGTTGTTCTCCTACCTTCATTATTGATTTTCAAATATTTAACTTGCTTTTGAAAGAAATGATACATATAAAACCTTTCTATATATTTTTCGCTATTTTTTACTTACCTGATATAAATGTGATTTGTTATTCAATGCAACTCATACCAAAAAACAATTCATTTAAACCATCTAGAATTAGAGTGACCAACTATCCCCACTCTCCCAGAGCTGAGGGATTTCCTGAGAAGAGAATTTTCATTTCTAACACCAGGACCATCCTGGGCAAACCAGAGTGGTTGATTTTCCTACGTAAGGTAAAAATCTTTAGAAAAGCTACTAAATATACTTGTTCAACATGTTAAAGCATACTGATGCTGCAAATTTATTTTCTACAGTTTGCAAAGAAGAATGGATAAAATCTTAATTCAGTTATGTATTAAGTAGATAAAATGGAAAAAATAATTACTGATTGGATTATGGCTTTGATGAAAACAAATATAAACAAATTCTTTGCACATCATCTAAATTATTTTTTCAATCAAGTAAAAACAATTGTAGCCATAGAGAATATTTGTGACATGCTACTTTGAGGACAGTAGGAAGAAGAATAAACAATTCAAGCCTAACTTATCTCAAGGAATAATATGTCATTCAAAAATGCTTGTCACAAAGGCTCATACCAGCTAAGAATTTCTTTTCTTTTTTCTTTTTTTTTGAGACAGAGTCTTGCTCTGTCACCCAGGCTGGAGTGCAGAGGTGACATCAGCTCACTGCAACCTTTGCCTCCGGGTTCAAGTGACTCTCCTGCCTCAGCCTCCAGAGTGGCTGGGACTACAGGCGTGTGTCACCATGCCTGGCTAATTTTTTGTATTTTTAGTAGAGACAGAATTTCACCGTCTTAGCCAGGATGGTCTTGATCTCCTGACCTCGTGATCCACCCGCCTCAGCCTCCCAAAGTGCTGGGATTACAGGTGTGAGCCATGAGCCCAGCCACCAGCTAAGAACTTCAAGCCTGAAATGATGAGTGTCGTTTAAGCTCTTCTTCTTAATAAAATGAAATATTTCAGTATAAATGACAAAGTTTATCGTGAAGAAAATAATTCTGAAATTTCAGAACTGAGTCTAGGCAGAGCTTTATATTTATACTGTGTTGTTAATGTGTTAGTTTTTACTATATTTTATTATATCTATACCAAATTCCCCAAACACTACATTAATAATATTCTATTTAACTCAATTTTTTATTTGTTACATAATATCTCATAATTGCTTACCTTTTTCAACAGTAACTTTTGGAATGTGTGTAGCTGATGATATTAGAACATGGGTAATTCACAAATTGGACTGATAACTACAAAGCATATTCAGTTGAGTAATTTACTGATTTATAATATCCTTTTCAATATAAATTCTGCTTTTCCTAAATGCCAAATGATGACAGTTAATTGTTTTCTTTAGATAACCTCTAATATGTTTTTAGGTAAGACTTCTAAGTCTTCAGAATAAAAAAATTTAGGTTATCTGAGCTATAATATTTGGCCAAATTTGACCATTTCTGTGCCATATTTTGTGAAACTACTCAATTTTTCAAATTTAAAAATATTTGTTATGTTATATATTTCAATACTGAACATCATATGGACTAGTTCTTGAATACGCCAAACCCCGCTTTCAAAACCACCATAACTTCCATTGTGTGAACTACTCTCTCCAAACCTTGATTGTTAAAGACAGTAGTTCATAGTGGAAATTAAGAGATACTGTCATCCTGAGTCAAAATTTGCACTGACAGCACAGCAGAGTTGTTACATATGTTGCAGAATCTATAGGACCCTATAAAAAATGGTATCAGTGAAAAAAATGCAAGTGCTCCTTTGGTTACCCTCTCTTCTCCCACCAGCCAATTTAGATGTAATGACTGCATTAGCAGAATTTTTAGTATGTATTTGCAAGATTGTTGTCAGGATTAAATGAGTGAATATACATGAAGTACTTACAATAGGGCTTGACACATAGCAAGCACTATATTAAGTATTTACTATCATCATCATCATCATCTTCTTCTTCTTCTTCATGAGACTAAATTAACCAGTATAAATGTAGCCTAATGTAAAGAAAATAGCTTAGGCACTGGGTTTTCAAGTGGATAAAATAAGATGATATAAAGTATCTAATACATGGCAAGTTCTTAATATGCAATAGCTATTGTTAGTATTATTTCTAAAAATTGACATTTATTTAAAATTTAATTTAAATATAATTTTTAAATTTTCAGATTAAAAATGGAACTTGTTTTCAATTCACTTTCATAACAGACTTATGCAGAAAAGCTAAATAAGGCCTTCAATCCTAACTTGTAACATTCAGTAAACATTTACATCATACATACTACATAGCAGATATTAAAAATTTACTATTGTTTCTGTAAATGTTTATTTACTAATCTAAAACAAAATTACTACTTATCAATTAGCAGATCTCATATAAACACATAAAACTATCATTTTTGTTAGAATACTGCAATTAATATATGATCTTATTTTTTTTTTTCGGCCCCCCCCCCCCCCCCCCCCCCGGGGGGGGGCGCCCCCCCCGCCCCCCCCCCCGCCCCCCCGCCCCCGGGCCCCCCCCCGCCCGCCCCCCGCGGGGCCGCGGGCGCGCCCCCCCTTTTTGTTTTTTTGGGGGGGCGGGGTCCCCCCCGGCCCCGGCGGGGCCCCCCTCCGCCCCCCCCGGGCCCCCCCCCCGGCCCCGCGGGGGGGCGGGGGGGGCCCCCGCCCGCTATCATATATTAAGATAAACTATACAGCTGCTCTTGTCTCATCAGTTATCACCTAGGTACTATTGGATACCTTAATATTTTATTTCATAAATACATTTGTTTTTATGCATGTAATAGTCAATGAGTCTTATTTACAAGCTATCCTCCATGAGAGATCCATAATTTCGTCTCTATGCTTGCAATTCCTGCAGTTACCACCAGGAGGATGTTCAGTTTATAGAAATCCAACACAAAGTATGAGAAACTGATGCCTGTAATTTGGTGCAATTGTCTGTGACCCAAAGGAACTGTGCTAATTTATAACAAACTTACCTTTTCACTGTGACAAAAATATTAAAATTATCTATGAAAACAAATATAGAATAAGTGACAAACTTTTAAACAATCTAGAGAAAATATTTGTGACGTCTACTTTAAAATTTTTAAGTTTTCCTTAATGTAGAAGGCAATTTTGGTTTTTAAATTGAACAAAATAATTATTTTTTCAATACCTGGTTATTTAAAAAACCAATCTTAACATTTTCCCAATCTTAACATTTTCTTTTTTCCACCCTAATAAAATATCTTGAAATTAAATGCAGTATTTCTAAAAAGCAGTGAAATTTTTAAAAATCTCTTTAGTGAGGTGTTTTCATAGACATCCAAAAGAACACATTAGTCCTCCTGTGATTCATCTGTATGAGCAAATTTCATTTATTAACAATGATGGATATGATTAAGTCTCAAACACATGAAGTAAATCAATTTAATCCAGCCTGCCAGTTAAACTACTTTTATTTCTAACTCTAAATATAAATATTAATGTCTAGAAAACAAAGAACACTGGAGATAAACATTGTTTAAGGCCTCTTTCAAATGATTCTAAGGAATAGGTGCCAAAAAAGTTCTAAAAGACTCTCTTATCATATAAGAGAATAAGAAAATGTTATTTATATATTCCTGGTTTATAATCATCAAGGATCTAAAATTTGGCTCAGAATCCAGGTCAGTGTAAGAAGAAATGAATTAAGAACATAAAAAAATACAGGTGCAGCTACAATTCAACTACATATTTCCCCTTTTTGTAGGGTGTGTCTTTGTTCTCACAGCTGGGAGAGGTGTACTCTAAATTTTCAACAAAGAAAGCCACCACATTAAAGAACTCTAGAAATTCCTGTAACCAAAACTGTAGCAATAAGCATGCAATCTTCAATTGCCTTTCATAAAGATATTATGTGCTTTAATCTTCTGTTCATCTGCACTCAGCACATTTGGCAAAGTACATTAACAATAGAGATGAAAACACTCATTTGAATATAAAGCTTAGGAAAGAAGAATCACACACAATGACTAATAACCAACATCTTTTAAGAATTTATTTTCACCATTGAAAAAATAATTGGAAATAATGTCATGTATTCTGTTTATGCTCTAAGTTTTTGTTTTAATTATTCAATTTCAGTTTTGCCTAAAGGAAGAAAATAAAACAAAAACAATTATGATCTAAGTAAGAACAGTGATTTTGAAACCAAACTGCTGATTTTTAATGTATTCATTTTCCCAAATGTATAAATGTGCTTTTTACCTCTAGTGTTTTATCAGTTCCACAGTCGTAATTTATACAAAACACACAGATGGTCTTAGAAATAGTAAAAGTTTCAGATGTTACAACTTCCTAGCATATGGAACACCATTATGGATCATCATTTTGGCAGCATGTAAATGATTTAAAAGTTATTTATATATTAACATCTTGGCATCATTTCATAGTCATAGGATTTTACAACTTTAAACTCTTTGATTCCTTATTGCAAGTGGTTCTTACGTTGCTTAGAAGCTACTGATGGCATGGGGGAACTCGTGCTCTTCAATTAAGAGGATAGCATCCCCTTAGACAGCAGAAGTAAATGAAGATTCTATAATAAACTTTTTGGCATAAACCACAAAATGTCATCTAGTTCAATATATGATACATCAGGGAGTTCCAAGAAGGTTTTTAAAATCAAATTTACTATAGTTATTTTAAACTGTAAATGTCACAAAAAATTAACATATACACAGGCATACACACAAAATATCACCTTTAAAATTAACTGAGATCTTTCAAAATGCAAGACTACAACCACCATTAATTTTTTATCTAGCATATGGAATATGACATTAAAAAGAGTTGTCTATGCTCTGTGTTTAGTTTTCATCTTTTCAAGTCTGTCTTGAACTGGATCAATGAGGTTTTAACTCATTGAAATAGCTCTTGTCAAGGTCATTTATGATTGCTCACCAAGTTGTTAAATCCAGTGGTGAATTCCTAATCCTCATTATTACTCCATCTACCAGCTGCAACTGACTCAGTCACCACCACCTCCTTCAAACCCTCTTTACTTGGCCACCCTTCTAGTTTTCCTCCTTTCTCAGTGACTGCTCCCTCTCAGTTTCCCTTGCTCTTTCTACCTCTTCTCCATGAGAACTAAGTGTCGGACTGCTTTTCCCTTCTATCTGCAATCATTCCCTTGGTAATTGCAGTCTCCTGTTTTTAAATAACATGTAAGCACTGTTGACTCCCATATTCATTTAGCTATATGGCTAAGAAATCCTCAGTGACTTACTGCAACAAATATTTATTTCTCATTCATTTTACATGTCCATCTTGAGAAGACAGAGGTGTGGGATAGAAAGTTCTACACAGAACTCTCAGGGTGTCTTCCACGTTGCAGTTGCACTGCCTAAATAAAACTAGTAGCTTGATTGCAGAGTGCTAAAGACAGTACTGGAGTATTTAAATCACCAGTATTTAATTTCTTTAATGTTCACTCGCAACCCATGAAGCTGAACAAGTCAAACAGGTCTGCTGGACAGCAAAAAAGCTCTTTTTTTTTTTTTTTTTTTTTTTTTTGTAGAGTCTTTTATCTGGCCAGAAGGACAGGAGAACTGCATAGTAATGAGAACTTGTATGTCTACCATAATTTAATTTTTTCTCCAACCTCAACCTCAATTCTGAATTTCTGACTCATGTATCCAACTGCCTATTTGACAATTATACATGGATATTGAATAAGCATTTCAAAATAACCATGTCAAAAACTAAGCTCCTGATACTTCCCAACCCAAACCTTCTCCTACAATCTATGGCATCTAAGATAACAGCCTCTATACCTTTTCAGTTTTGCAGGCCAATTAATTAGGAGGTCCTTAACTTTTCCTTTTTGCTTACAAACACATCGTCTGTTAGCAAATTCTGTTGTCTATTGCTTTGTAGTATTTTTGTAATCTAGCCACTCCTCACTTCCTCCCCCTCCTAACAGCCTGGTTCAAACCACCATTTGTCTCTTAGCTGGATTACCCTGAAAGCTCTCAATGGGTCTCCCCGCCTGTAGCATTGCCTACGTTTCAGTGTGTTCTCAAGACAGCAGAGACTTCTCAGCAGAAGCTTCCCACCTTACTTAGAAAAAAGCCAAACTATCTACAACACCTGTAAGAGCTCATGCAGTTGGGCTATTATTAAATTCATAGCCTTTTTTAAAAGGCTATTCCCCTGATGGTATCTCCTGCAAATCTTTACTCATTCTGTTCAACCAACACTGATTTTTTACTCTTTAGTAAACGTGTTAAGTATACCCCACCTTAGGGTTTTGTATTTAATATTGTGTCTGCCTAAAGCACCCTTTTTTCAGATACTTGTATAGTTCATTCCAACATTTTTTTGAGTTTTTTTTTAATGTGAGACATTCTCTCTGATCAGCTTATTTAAAATTTCAATCCTACCTGAACCCTAATAAATTCATCTACCTTTGACTACTTTTACAGGTCTTATTATAGTTTAACTTACTGTATGTTATATTTAATTATTTTGGTTTTATCTATATACCCTTTCTCTGTTTTTATAGGTTTTTTTTTTATAGTTTAGCTTGCTGTATATTATACTTATTTATTTTGGTTTTGTCTGTATACACACTCATAAAATGTAAGCTCCAGTAGGATATTCACTGAGTTTTGATAAAGCTGCATCTCCAGTGCTAAGAATTTTGTCATTAATTTGTATTAAACATGAACAGGTTATCAGGAAAGGCATGAGGGAGGTCTGGGATAATAATGGGTTTAATGTGTTCGAATCAATAAGAAAGGAAAAGGGGAAATACAGATAATGGTCATTAAATGGTCTAGAATATATTTTTAAGGACAAAATATTCTCATCTTCATTGTACATTAATCCAAAAGGAATCTGTTATTGCCAAGAGGAGAAAAATTTGTTTCTTCACTCTATTTCTCCCATGGTCTTTCTTGACTTCATTAGCAAAAACTAGTGTTCCTACATATAGTTTATTTTGTCATGTGACTCTGCAGCACCTCTTATACGCAGGACCAGGTCATCCTCACCCCAATCCCAGGAATTATAGAAATCCTTTGGAAAACTCATTCTAATTCGGAATTACATGAAAAAAATGCTTAATTTTCTTTCAAGGTCCCTAAAACTTTGACACAACCTTCTCTACTTTTCTCACTATTAATTTTGTCCAAGCTAATCTACTAACTGGTTGCTCAGAAATAGTGTAACTACTAAATAGGTTTGCGCAGTCTGCGTTATAACTTTGCTCTTGTATATCTTCAGTGGTGACCTTTTCCTCACACATACATTCTCCTAGGGAACTTTAAATCCTGGCCAATGAATTCACAATGGACAGATATCAGTGAGTGCTGAACAGAGAGAACTGTAAAGGGATATATTGAGTAACCACAACATCAATGAGGGCCTGGTGATTGAGGTGCTTTAGTCAACACCGTACGAGACAAAACAAGCAAAAAAATCATATAGAATTACTATTGTCAAGAAGAAAATGCATCATGACTTCATAAAAATCACATATAAGTCCTTAGAGCAGGAATCTGAAATCCAATAATCTCATCATATGACTTCATTTTATACTGAGATAAATTCATCATTAACCACCGTTCAAAATAAGATTTTATTTTTCAGAAACAACATGGAACTCTACAGATAGAACAGAAAAGCAATTTTAAAAATGAGAAAAAAAAATTAAAAAATCTTGAAGTGGCTTAAGAGCCCTTCTGGAAACATACTATATAACAGATCTTCTTTAATAAACAATTTTTACTGTAACACATGGAAATTTTATAAGCCCTGAGTTATGATGATAATTAAGTTATACATAAAAGTGTTAACTCTGAGACACTAAAATAGGAATTATAGGTTTTCTTTTACTGATCTCCAAACACAATGCATTTTCCTCACTTATTTTCATGTCAACACAGAAAGAATTGAAATATACTTTTTAAAAGAAGAACTGAATATGGGAGCTGATGCAAGCCTTTATTTAAATAACCTACTTCATTTTTCTCTTTTTTTTTTCAGTAAAGATACACATAGTTAGACCTACAAATGTCCCGTGCTGTTGAATCGAATACTCACAGTTATTCTTTCATCTTTATCATCCAGTGGAGAGCCGTCTTTCTTCCATGAAATGGTGGGTTCAGGATGACCTCGTGGAGGCTGGCATTCCATTACTGCAGGCTCTCCTACTGCAACCATGACATCCGAAGGGTTTTGTCTGAAGTCATCCCGAAGTACTGCAGGAACAAGATTAAATCATTATACTCAAAAGTGATATATACAGTCCTAATCTCTGAACGTCAGCAGGAGACATTCATTATAATTACAATAGACTACCAGTAATAGCTCTTGCAATACAGCTTTAAGAATCTATATCTACTTACAGACATCTGCAATTTAATAAATATATTTGGCCTTAAACATACACAGGAGGGATAATTTGATATTCTTCAGAGTCCAGCAGGCGAGTGTATGCTGCTGCTTAGTGTCCTCACAATTAACATTTGGCTCATCTTTAACTTGCATTTCTTTTCTGCCTACTGCTACGTTTTTCTCATTCATGCACTAATGAATATAACTGAATCCTCTTTTTATCTATATGATCCAACAGGATAATGCTTTCTATAATTAATTACATATACATGTAAACCTAAATATTAAAAGAAAAAAAGAAGATACTTCCAAGTGTGAATTTAATTGAGATACATTTTATAAATATTTAAAATTAATGTATAAGGTCACATAATCATTATAATTTAAATGTGTTCATTATTAAAACGACATATGTGCAAACCACTACGTTGAAACTCACTGTGTTTTTCGATGATTACTGAGAATGTTAGAAGGCACCGATATGGATAACAGCAGTGCTACCAACAGCATCATTTTTTATGCTCTATGTTTTTGTTGTTTTTTGGTGTATATTATCTCATTTAATCCTTAACTTGTTGAGAATGAGAGACAGTATTAACTCTACTTGTACTACTAATATTAGTCCCATACTGTGGAGGAAGAAACAATTCACTATTGCAATCTCAACTAGATACTAATATAATATTAACATACTGTAAAACAGGTTGTATTTGTAACTGTTAGAATTAATATGGAAAAGAAACCAAATATATATTCCAAAAATAGTTCATACAGGAAAATTGTCCTTAGTATCTTGATAACATCTAGAAATCATGAATTATTTGACATATTAGTCTTAAATACAACTCTGTTGTATATTAGACATGCAATCTTGACTTACTACTTAATACTTTTGCTTCCCTTTTCACAAAACAGGGATGAAGACATACAATTCAGTACAAAGTCCAATAAACAGTTACCATTCCTCCATCCTATTTTCCTTGATCTGATGTGTTAATACAATGTGAACTCTTTTGGTAACCCAATTTTACATGGTACTTAAAATATTTATTAGTATGTTAAGTACATAGATTTGGATTGACAAATGTCATTTATCTTTTGAAACCTATTAAATTTTTAAAAGAATATTTGATACTATAACTTTGTACCGGAATGGATGTCTTTTCATTCCACTGGCATTTAAACGTGCTTTCATGGATGAAGTACTACAATGTAAAAAACTTATGCTCAAACTGTTCTTTCAAAAATCACCTTAAACTTTGGTTTCAAAACCTCAAACAAGTTTAGGAACTTACAAAAACCTATTTTCACTCTTGCTTTTTAAGTTTTCCTTCCTCAATTCCAAACAAGTAGATGTATACATCTGAGTAAGTTATCACATCCGTGAAAAAAATCCCCATTTTTTAATCTGAATATTGCCACAACTTGGGCACAGCATGACTATGTTAATATTTGGAAATTACTGCTTCAAAGAAAAGACTTTTTTTTTCTTATCTTTGGAAAGAACAGTAAAAGGAAAAGCAAAATAAATCTGATTGCACCAAACTGTTTAAATTCTAACTTCAATTCTATTCACTATTAATAAAACATGTAGACACAAAGGTAAACCTTGTTAAACTGAAAACTCCAGCTACTGTTACCACACAATAAAAGAACAGAGTATGAAGACTTTCACTATTTATAAGTTTATATTGCTTATATTATTATTAGGTGTTTAAGAACGTAACAAAAATAAAATGTAAGGCTTGTAGAAAAAGCGAATGAATTGATCTTGACAGGCAGTATGTGCCTTTGCAGGATCACATCATTAATCAAAGATTACACCTCTGAAAAGTTTAACACCTTTGAAACACCCCAAAGTAAAATACCTTTCAAATTAAAGTAAATAATATGCACAATTTTTCTATGTGGCAACCTTAAAACCAATTTAGTAATACTATATCTTATTTACAAACTGAGATCATATCTCAAATAAACCAATGAATAATAAAATCTCTTGCAGAAATATCAAAGGTCTAAGCCAGATAAATCAAGATTTTTCACATTTATTATGTTATTTGGCCTTTTATTTTTACAATATATAATGAAAAACAAAATGTAATCCATTAAAAATTGTTGCCTAGATTATGCTCATGTAACTATTTTTGCATCTGTAAAGCATAAAATTTTAGTATTGCCTATGACTATGGGATATTCTGTATAAAGTTATGAATTTAATATTTTTCTTCTCTCTTTTAAAACTAATTTTTCTTTCTCATACTTATCACAAAGATTTCCTTTTTGGGGAAAATAATATGGTGTCACATTATAAAACTATATCAAACTTTTAGTTAGGCTGTCCAGTTTTCAAAATGCATGTGTATATTTAAGTCATGACAATAAAAATCAAATTCAGATTCACAGCATTTTGGTAGAAAAACCAACAGCATCCATAAGCATTCCCAGATACGGATCTTTTGAAAAGCTTCTCCTTTAACTTTTCTATTAAGTAAATACATATATTTTAATGTTTCTTGATTTGAATTGTGTGAAAATTTTAATTTGTAATTGTCAAAAAGTTTAATATTAATTTGAAAACAACAAGTAGTATATATAGTGTAATCAAATAGATGTCACCTACAAAGGTATTAAACCAGAGTTCCTCCAATATTATAATGTATTTTTTCATATTTGTGTAGTTTTATGTTATATGTACACTTTGATTCATATAATTTAAATCAACAGCTTTTCATTTTTTTATTCTTTTAAATTAGAAAAACCCTAAGCTTCATTGAATATTTGAATCCTAGAAGATCTTTTCTTTAAAAAAGTAGTTCACAAATTGTACAAAACATAACAAAGCATATAATCACCTACTTTTTGAAAACTTTACATTAATTTTAACACAATTCTCCAAATAAGTAAACATGTTTTCAGAAAAGAATTCTAAAATGCAGTGGTGTCTTTGCAACTTATCTGGGTAATATTAAGACAAGTATTAAAGCAGAATATAAAAAAATTAAACAGAAACTGTTCCAAGTAATGTGGAGGCTTTATATTTGCAAAACAGTCTTTAAGTTCATTGTAGGAAATTTCAGAACTGAAACATAACATTACAGAATGGGAAGAGGTCTTTGACAACACATAATCCATCCCATAAACACAAACAACCAAGTCCCAGGAAGCTTTGCTTGTGTTATTTATGAGAAGGGGACCAGAAGAAAACCTAGGTATTCTGATTCCCAGTGAAGCGGTCTTTCTTTCTCTCCTTCCTTCCTTCTCTCCTTCCTTCCTTCCTCCCTCCCTCCCTCCCTTCCTTCCTTCTTCTCTCCCTTCCTCCCTTCCTTCCTTCACCCTGTCACTATTGTACTGTAAAAAGGCAACTGTTCTATCTAATCCATTTTATTTCCAATAAATTTACTTCATTATTGCAAAAGGGTTGACTTACGGTGATTGCGCATCACTGCGTTACAGTATCACGACTATCCAATCTTGGTAGGCTCAAGTGCTCCTCAAGTTAAACATGAACAACTAATGGTGAATATTTGTGAACTGCATACAATGTCCTTACCTTAATGAATCATAGAATCTCAGTGTGGTTAGGGGCCTGATAGATGTGTGATCCACAATTTTTCATCTTAGAAATTAATAAATTAAGGCTCCTCATTGGGAAAGGATTATGCCACATTAATAATAATAAAGTCAGCAATATAATAATGATGTTAGCAATGGCTCATGCTAATCGAACATTTACTGTGTAAGGAACCATATTAAGTAACAACTCATTTAATACCTATAACAAACCTATGATAAAGTGAATGCATTGGTTTTGATTCACAGATGAGGAATTTGTAGGATGTAGCAGCCAAGCTAGAATAAAGATTTCCAGTATGTAAAGAACACTTCTCTACCAAGTTGTCTGCCCATCTGGTCTTGACACAGTGTTCATAATTCTAAATACATAAGTACCATGATATAATTAATATTTCAGACTCTTTCTATTGTAACATAAGTGAGAAATTTCCCCTCCTGACAATCATATGGCTATGTTTGAATACATTCTGCATTCCTGTGTTTTTTTCAGATTTTTTTTTTCTTGGAAGAGAATGAATTCTATTTCATTATTCATAACACATATGATGCGTTACTTTTTATCAATG
The DNA here is from genome assembly GCA_036589455.1 of Ateles fusciceps. NCBI lineage: Eukaryota > Metazoa > Chordata > Mammalia > Primates > Atelidae > Ateles > Ateles fusciceps. Next base: position 1,332,290 of record JAZHEH010002345.1, on the reverse strand, counting down.
CTTCCTTTTTTTATTTCAACCACGAAATGATTGAAATAATCTGTATAATAACAAGCATTTTAATTGAAAACGGGCAATTTAATTAGAAGTAGGTATCTTGGGAAAAATAGGGGAAGATATTATGCAGTCCTGGGCTTTATCTTTTCTACTTCCATTGATAAAGACTACTTTATCGACGAAGCCTTGCAGCAAATAGTAACCTCTTTTTAAATAGAAAAATAAAATAAAATGAAATCCTTAAACAATAAGGTAAATTGGAGGAGAAAATAAAGAGGAGGTAAAGACAACTCTATAAATGCTTAGTAACAACCTGTTTCTGTTGCCATGTACCGATTTAATTGATTTCAAAATTTCTAATCACATACCTAGTCTTTAATTTTGAGTACAGAATACATTAGTTACTTTTATGATACTCCTAGTTCCCTGTCTAAATACCAACTTCATGATGATGTAAATAAATGTAATTTAATATCAAAATAACTATAATTCTTTCATTTAATACATCTGTACTGATTACATACATTGTTTCTGGCAGCTATGCTATAACTCCTGTATCTTTCTTGCAGTGAAGTATATGTAAAATGTTGATGTCGTCAAAAAACAACATTAATATTCACCTTTTTGGGAAAGGGTAATACAATAGGGTCTTATTGCAGGTTATTTTGAATTAACAGATATATTTTGAAGGCTGCAGAGCAAGCATATCATAAAGTCTTCTATAACTATTTACATTCCTACTTTTTAGCTGACAGCATTGCTCAGAAGAACGAAGTGTTGTTCTTTGTACAAATGTGTGAAAAATTCCTTACTATTTCTTAAAATAATTCCAAACTTTACAAAGATTCCAACAAAAAGATTAATGTACAAAAAGATCACCCATTAAGCGGAAACTAAAATGATAACATGTAAAATAATATTCCATCAAGTATTATCTATCTTACAACACCATCTTCTAAAACTAAGGAATTTGTTTCTAAAAACGATGCATGCAAACATCAATTCTGTATAAAGTTATGGTTTCATCATAACTATTTCCTAAAGGATGTACTTTCAATTTTAAAAACTTGACATTGAATTTATCTAGGAATATTCTACAATAATTACATCATCTTCAACTTGTATTTTTCTTATATCATGGAACTTTATTTTTAAACCTTAATTATGCTTTGGTAAGACACTGGAAAAAAATATGCTGGTAGAGGCACTTTTGAAGATTTGACAAAACTCTTATATTCTAACCTAGGAAAGCAGTGCTTTTATTCAAATTATACACGCTGAAAACCTGATATAGCAGATGTATGGCAAATATCACCCAACATTATATGACAACAATGATGTGATATAAATGAATACAAGGCATTACGAATAGAATAAGAAGAATTACCAGAATAAAAACAATTACTAACAAATTGTTTCTTTAGATAGCATATGATGGAGAAGCAAGCTAACTTAAATACAGTTTTAAGTTTCTGTATTCTGCTGGGCTGTAGAAATGGCGCCATGTTATCTCTGGTCTTTTAATTGTTAGAATTACACTCAGATTGAGTTCAAGCTTAAACTACATTCACATTTTGCAGAAATATGAACACCATGACACTTCCAGTATCGCAGAGCAAAATACTCTCTATTGCTTATTTAAATGGCACTAAGTCTTCTGGACAAAGAGAAGGTAAGTTTGGCATAATAGGTTACAGTTAAAAATTGTAATGTGTTCCAGAGAAAAATGTACATCAGTAAGGTTCAACATTTTTAAAAAAATCTACTTTAAGTTCTGGGATACAAGTGCAGAATGTGTAGGCTTGTTACATAGGTATACATGTGCCATGGTGGGTGGCTGCACCTATTCCCTGACATCTATGTTTTTAGCCCCACATGCAATAGCTATTTGACCTAATGCTCTCCCCTCCCCTTGCCCTTCTCCACCCACTGGCTGGCCCTGGTATGTGTTGTTCCCCTCCCTGTGCTCGTATGTTCTCATCAGAATCAACATTTAAATAGTTAATATTCAGCAGACTTGAAAGTCTCATAGATCATTTAAAAATGTATCACCAAAGTAAGTCAAATGGCTAAAATCATATGTTCTAACTTAAAGTTAGTAACTTACTGTATGTTTGCATTTTATATACTTTAAAATAACCTACACATAAAATATATTTATTTTAAAAGTTCATTATTTACAGGACATCATGTTATACAGTAATATTTGTAGATATGTTTATTCATGAATCAGAAAACAGAAGTCTAGAATGTCAGAATCACAACACAGATTCTTTCACCATTCTGTGATTTTAACAGGTACATTCACAGTGACTCAGTTATTTCCATTAAAAAAAAAAAGAGAGTTTTATACTCTATCTTGATAGGGTTATTATGAAAGCTAATTATTTAATGTTTATACAGGACTTGCCATTTATATGATGCATTACATCTGCAAAGAAGTATTGCTATTAGTCACTGTGTAAGGAATTGCCAAATTTCTCAGCTGCCAGTACAAATGGAAAGGAGGACAAAGAATGCCATTGATGAGGGTTTTAAAGTGCCAGAGCAAAAGTCACACTCAGGAGTAGCCTGGCAGGGTTAAAAAAACACAGACAAAATGAGGATATCTGAGCTACGGGACCCTGATTAGGGCAAGACAGGCATGCATTCTTTCTTTTGTAAAATCCAACTCTTTACTTACTGCCTTGCAGTGTGATTCCTCAATCAAATAAATATGCTTCTGTATTTATTGCCTGGCTCTTTGTATCTGAAGGTCAGCTCCATGAGAACATGGAATGTGGGATTATTCCCTAGTATCTCCAGTGTCCAGGACAACATCTAAGACATAGGAGGTATCTATTGAATGTTTACTACACTTTCCATATGCTAAGTAGTAGATTTTAAATGGTGGCTTGTATTGGCAGGAGTCCTACACTTGTAGTGCTTGGGGTAAAGGGAGGTAGACACATATATTCAAATAGATACATACATACACCTACAACTATAATTGTGATGCATGTCATGAAGGAAAGATATGCGATGCTACGTGAGAGAATAACCAGAAACATAATTTAGATAGGAGGTGAGGGAATTGTAAAAAAGTAACAGTTAAGCTGAAGCCTGAGTAATGAGTAAAACTTATCCTAGGGAAGTACACTGTAGGCAGAGGAATTAATTCAGGTGCGGAAAAATCCCGGTACACTGTAAAAGTCTTGGATGCAGTGTAGTGGGACCAGTGGAGAGCAAAACAAGACAAGCTTGGCAGGAAAGACAGGGGCTGGATTTGCTATGCACAGCAGCCATGACCAAGGGTAATCTTTTATTTTAATTCCAATGAGAAGTCACTGAGGTCTTAAGAAAAATAGTGTTATAATGAAATTCTCATAGTTAAATGTTCATTCTAGCTGCTCTGTGAATGAAGTAGAGAGGGAAATAAGAATGGAAGTGGAGGACAGGTGTGGTGGTTCATGCCCGTAATCCTGGCATTTTGGGAGGCAGAGGCTGGAGGATGGCCTGAGCCCAGTAGTTGGAGATCAGCCTGGGAAACACAGTGAAACATTGTCTCTGAAAAAAAATGTTTACAAAATTAGCCAGGCATGGTGGTGCTAGCCAGTGGTTCCAGCTAGTGGGGAGGCTGAGGTAGGAGGATCACATGAGCCTGGGAGGTTGAGGCCACTTTCAGCTATGATTGCACTACTGAACTCCAGCCTGAGCAATACAGCCAGACCCTGTTTCAAAGAATTAAACAAAAAAGGAAGTGTAGAGACCAATTAAAAGTAATTACAGGTAAAATGGTGATGGCTTTACAGCATTAGTATGATACAAGATTTGACACACTAGTGACAGATTGGAGGTACATTTTGATGGTAAAAATAAAAATGATTTATTGATGGGGTCAAGTTGACAGAGAAAGGCATCAATAATAACACCCAGGTTTCTGATCTGAGTAACTGAACATGCCATTTTCAACGTACCAGGGGAACAGGCAGACAATATGTAAGTAAATCCTTCTATGAGCAGGAACAAGAAAACGTAAGATATTCCTTATTTTTTAAAAAATTCAAAACATGGTTTGAGAGTATAGAGTCTAATATGAACATTGTTTCATTGACCAGAAAGTATTATGACTTTAAATTCAGCCTCTTGATATTTAACACAAGATTGACTTTGAGCTATTTGGATCTATATGCTACCATATTTCAAATCTTAATTGTTAGCTGATAATATTTATTGATCAATTAATTCATACTTTAATTTGGGGATAACAAATTTTAATCTAGTTTGATCATGTCTTTTTTAACTGAAAAACTCAAATACATCTTATACATTCTAAGTTTATAAATGTATATATGCAACATGTGTGGATCATATATGTATATGTATGTATAACAAATATATGTGATATATATGACCACTAGTCATTGATATACTGTGATGGTAACACTTAGCACCAAATTATGGTTAAAAGAAAACCCACTGATTTATTTTGATGGGAGAATGAAAACAACTCAAAACATCATGGTGCATTTCCTAGGACTGCCATAAATTAAGCTCAACCTAAGAGATAAGAAAATGAATACAATATTAAAGGATACGAAATATCAATATTTAAAGGCCCAAGAACCAACAGCACGTTAAAGATTATTATACAATTAGAATACACAAAAAGTTCACTGCGTTTCACCTTCACATATGTAAAGCATATGTAAAATTCCCTGAAATTATACTGAACCTCCAAAATGTTATGGATTTTATTTGTGATTCATTTAGTCACTCATTCAATAAAAGTACAACGAATTACATTTGGTGATGGTAGCTAATAAGATAAACAAGACAAAGTCTCTGCTTTCAGGGCACTTATTTCAGATTTTTGTTTCTCTGTCGTGTGTGTGTGTGTGTGTGTGTGTGTGTGTTTGCACCACAGCATCCTTTGTTTAACTGAAATTTTAGAAAAAAGTCTAAATAGGCAAAACAAATAAAGGGGATACTATTTTAGGTTTTCATATGGGGCAGTCCTGAAGAGAGTTCAGGTCTAGTGGTCCTGAAGAAAAGGCTCAAAAGTCACTAGTAAAAAACAACATAATGTGAATAACAGCTCATATAGAATCATAATCCTTTTATTTTATTTCATTTTTTGGAGACAGAGTTTTGCTCTTGTCATCCAGGCTGAAGTGCAGTGGTGTGATCTCAACTTACTGCAACCTCCAACTCCTGGGTTCAACTGATTCTCCTGCCTCAGCCTCCCAAGTAGCTGGGATTACAGGCGAGCACCACCATGCCCGGCTAATTTTTCTACTTTTAGTAGAGACAGGGTTTTGCAATGTTGGCCATGCTGGTCTCAAACTCCTGACCTCAGGTGATCCACCTGCCTTGGCCTCCCAAAGTGCTGGGATTAAAGGCATGAGACACCGCACCTGGCTGAGAATCCTAACTTTAAATAATCTTAATACAACCTTCCCCCACTTCCACTCCCACTCACAATGCAAATGAGGACACACAGGTGATGAAAGGACTCAAGGTTGCACTATGAGTGACTCAACACACAGGATTACATCCTGCAACACATGTTTTCATATTTTATTTTCATAAAGACACATATTTTTTAAGTGCCTGAAAAAGACCAGAGTGTTTTTCAAATTGAAATATTTCCTGGGAAACAAAGGCACACACACACACACACACACACACACACACACTCACACTTCTTTACCCTCTCAATCCCACAATACCAGCAGCTAAATAAGAAAAAGGTTAAAAGGAGTTTTCAAATTTTATGGAGCAGGGGTGGTGATGGTAACCCTTTCAAGGGGGAGAATCATCACAGCTTAAAATGATCTCATTAAAACCTCCCTAGTAATTGGGAAGAACCAGATAAAATATCTATTGAATTAAAAACAAACAAACAAAGAAACAAACTCTTCTCACCAATGTATCTTTGTGAAGCATAATTAAGGTTGCCAATTATAACATCCCCTCCCCCACCCCAACCCAAAGGAATATTTCAGTGATAGGAAAAACCAAGTCTAAATAGCATACACAGAAATGCATGAATTGAACAAAGGGATCTTTAATTGGTGACAATCTGCCCTAAATCACTTTTACTACTCCTGAACATAATGACATTCAGATCTGTTAATTCCTTGTATCTTCCCCTATCAGAGTCTGTCTTTGGCTTTAAAATAATAATGCCAAGTACCTAACAGGGCATTCAATCTCCAAGGAAAATTACAAGCATGCAATGGTGTAGCTGTGTGTGTTGCCTTTTCCTAACAAACTACATTCGTCAGCTCTGAAAGACAAAGTTTAAGACCTCCTCCGGCTGATAGCTGGAATCATGCTAACAAGCTCTGACTCTAAGGTACTGGAGATGAAATTAGTAGAAAGTGAATCATTTTATTATTCTTATTAATGATGCTATATTTTCCAATAATTGTTTTATGTGATCATAAAATTCATTCCTCACTGGGTGCAGTGGCTCACAGCTGTAATCCCAGCACTTTGGGAGGCCGAGGCAAGAGGACTGCCTAAGCCCAGCAGTTTGAGACCAGCCTGGGCAATACAGTGAGCCCCCTGTCTCTACCAAAAAAAAAAAAAAAAAAAAAAATAGTTGGGTATGGTGGCACATGCCTGTAGTGCCTGCTACTTGGAAGGCTGAGGTTGGAGGATTACTTGAGCCCAGAGGTCAAGGCTGCAGTGGGCCATGGTCATGACACTTCACTCCAGCGTGGGTGACAGAGTGAGACCCTACCACAAAAAAAAATAAATAATATAGATATCCTCAGGAAGTACTGGAAGCCAAAGAAAAAATATTGAACATAGTAAAACAACTCAATAAAAATGATTGAGATATCATCTCACGCCAGTTAGAATGATAATCATTAAAAAATCTGGAGACAACAGATGCTGGAGAGGATGTGGAGAAAAAGGTACACTTTTACACTGTTGGTGGGACTGTAAATTAGTTCAATCATTGTGGAAGACAGTGTGGCAATTCCTCAAGGATCTAGAAATAGAAATTCCATTTGACCCAGCAATCCCATTACTAGGTATATACCCAAAGGATTATAAATCGCCCTATTATAAAGATACATGCACATGTATGTTCATTGTGGCACTGTTTACAATAGCAAAGACCTGGAACCAAACCAAATGCCCATCAATGATAGACTGGACAAAGAAAATGTGGCACATATACACCATGGAATACTATGCAGCCATAAAAAATGATGAGTTCATGTCCATTGTAGGGGACATGGATGAATCTGGAAACCATCATTCTCAGCAAACTGACACAAGAACAGAAAATCAAACACTGCATGTTCTCACTCATAGGCGGGTATTGAACAATGAGAACACATGGACACAGAGAGGGGAACATCACACACTGGGGTCTGTTGGGGAGGGATAAGGGAGAGACAGTAGGGGATGGGGAGGTTGGGGAGGGATAACATGGGGAGAAATGCCAGATATAGGTGATGGGGTGATGGAGGCAGCAAACCACCTTCCCGTGTATGTACCTACGCAACAATCCTGCACGATCTGCACATGTACCCCAGAACCTAAAGTACAATTTAAAAAATGAATAATACTCTATCAAAGTGAAGATCTTTAATTATTAATCAACACTAAATGTTATTTGTGTGTGTGTCCATTGTGTCTATTTTTAATATCAGTTCATGGAAATAGAGTGTTTACAATAGAGGAAAATTCTGTGCTACAGAAGTCACAGCTTCAACAACTCCTCACCTGAACCTCACTCTCAGTATCAGGTGATCAGGTGAGTTTACTATATACAAAGCACCTGCAATCAACAATCAAGATGACTAACCCATGTCCTGGAGAGTTACCAACGGGAAGAAGCTCTTTTCCTGCTACCCCAAATCATGCAGGGGAAGAGGCTGACATGTTTGCACCACGAGGAACCCATCTGCATGGCCTAGGAAGGCACTGCTGTGGGAGCTGTGATGGACACGAACACTGCTTTGTAAAAGGCACTGAAGAGCGCCCTCATCCATGAGGGCCTGGCATGTGGGATTTGTGGGCCTGCCAAAGCCTGAAACAAGGGCCAAACCCATCTTTGTGCTCTTGCATGAAAATGTGATGAGCCTATTTATATGTCAAGTTGGTGGAGGTTATTGTGATAAACACCAAATCAACCTAATTAAGGCTGATGACAACATGATACTAGGGAAATGGTTAGGTATCTGTGAAACTGACAAGGGAAAATCTGTAAAATGGTTGGTTGTCGGCTGGGCGCGGTGGCTCATGCCTATTATTCCAGCACTTTGGGAGGCCGAGGTGGGCGGATCACGAGGTCAAGAGATCGAGACCATCCTGGCCAACATGGTGAAACCCCATCTCTACTAAAAATACAAAAATTAGCCCAGCGTGGTGGCACGTGCCTGTGGTCCCAGCTACTCGGCAGGCTGAGGCAGAAGAATCACTTGAACCCAGGAGGTGGAGGTTGCAGTGAGCCGAGATCGTGCCACTGCACTCCAGCCTGGAGACAGAGCAAGACTCAGTCTCAAAAAAAAAAAAAAAAGGTTGGTTGTCATTGTGTGATAGTTATGAACGATGATAAAGAATCTCAGGCCATGGATGTCATCGAAGACTACTTCAAGTGCAAAAAGTCAACAAATAGAACACTTGGCTTTCAAAAAAAAAGAGTGAGCAAGAGAAAAAAAACTATGATTAAAGTTGCCCCCTTCAAAGGTTCTGGTTCATAACATGTCATAAAAAGTGAATTAAAAAATAACCATTTTGTGCCATTTTTCTGTACATCCAATAAGCTATAAAAACCACCACAATTTGAGGGCCACTCTTGCCCATTTAAATATATGTATAAATAGCTGGTTTTTCAGTTGTAAATTTTACATTATTCGTTTTTCTCTCAGAACTTCTATTTCCATTCCAATTCTCACCCAATTTTATCCTCATGCAATAAGCTTTTGTCTGAAAGATTTATTATTTACTGATTATTATAACACAGTTCATTGCTTTGAAATAAAGAACTATGGAATATTTTCTATGTTTGCTGCCCCAGAGGTTTTCACACCTCTGAAAATGTACCACAGAAAGATTGAGACATCTAAACAGCATGCCTTTTACTTTTAATGTAAAAAACATGCAAAAATGAAAGGCGAGATAACAAAGGAGAATTCCACAACAGGACATTTTCAGTTACCTCAGTTTTAGGAATGATATCTATGGAGAGTGAGAATCTGGACAACATAAAACTACCATGCTGATATGGTTTAGCTGTATTTCCATGGGTTCTGGGAGGGACCCAGTGGGAGATAATTGAATCATGGGGGTGGTTCCTCCATACTGTTCTCATGGTAGTGAATAAGTCTCACGAGATCTGATGGTTTTATAAGGGTAAGCCCCTATGGCTTGGCTCTCACTCTTCTCTTTCGGCCACCATGTGAGACGTGACTTCACCTTCCGCCATGATTGTGAGGCCTTCCCAGTCATGTCCATTAAACCGATTTCTTTTCTAAATTACCTAGTCTCAGGTATGTCATTGTTAGCAGTATGAAAACAGATTAATACACATGCCTATACACCTCTGAAATCTAAAGGTACTCTGATAAAAACACACTACAATGAAAAAACCCCACTCTCACTAATTTAGTCATTCGCCATCAAAAATTTGGAAGCTCAGCTCTATTATAATGGGAGTCACAATGAACAGGCCCGCAGCCTGTATAGGACCTCAAAAATAAACATGAATTAACCTATTTGAACAAAATTTTGGATAAATTTCATAAATTTGAGGTGATATGTTTATGTGTTATGTTCTTTTGTTGTGGTTGTTTTGAGACCAGGGTGTTGCTCTGTCACCCATTCTATACTGCAGTGGTGCGATCATGGCTCATTGTAACCTCAAACTCCTGGGCTCAAGCCATCCTCCAACCTTAGCCTCCCAAGTAGCTGGGACTGGAGGTGTGTGCCACTGTGCCCAGCCAAATTTTTATTTTTTGTGGTGGGGAGGGTCTCACTTTGTTGCCTAGGTTGGTCTTGAACTCCTAGCCTCAAGCAATCCTCCTGCCTCAGCCTCCCATATGTGTTATTTTCTTTCTTTTTTCTTCACCCAACACAATTTTTTGATGTGTTATTTTTAAAATTGTAACATTTAAAGAAAAACAATCCAAATCAAATTTATTTATTATTGAGTTATTAAATTATCTAAGGCCCAATAGATTAAATATAATTTTATATAATCAATAGTCAAACAGGAATCAAACAAGCAGAAACTCAGTCTCCTCTGTGGAAGAGGGCCAAATGCTTTCTCTGGCAATGTTAAGACGTATGCTTATGAGGAGAAATAAATGGTTCTTAAGACTAGGTTAGCTGACCAGCTTTTGAAAGCGGCCTGCAACTTGTTTAAAGAGCTATAAAACCATTAGCAACTTCAAGAAACTTAAAAAAAAAATACAAAGAAGTTTCAGTTTTTCTGCAATGCTGGCAAGCTTTGGATTACTTTTCTCCTTAACAGGCCCCAGTGGAAACAGTGACATCTTTTATAGAAATTTAAAATAAATAAACAAATGTATATGAAAAAGCAGTTGCAGCTTCTCCTTTTTTTTTTTTTTTTTTTTGCCTATTTTTAACAATCTTTTGATGTTTCACGTTCTGAAAGCTGAACCAAGTACTTCTTCTGAACTAAGTTATAACTCATTAATAAAATCTCTGATTACCATAAAACTTTTGTCTGTATTTAAATGTTGTTAAATTTGTTTCCTAGTTGCTAGCCTCTTTTGACTTACATGTAATACAAGTTCCCTCTCAACATCAGCATCTCTTTAAGTAAGCACTGCAATAAAAATTACATTTAAAAATGATCACATTAGCTATCAATTTTAATCATGCATATTTTATCAACTATTAAACAGAAATACAAAATAACTGGTTATTGATAGTGCATAACCTTCTTTGCTGCAATTACTGATCATTTTGGCAAACAAAGTCACATGCCCATATTATAATTTCAAATACTTATTAAGTTTTGATTCCTAAAATCAATGTTGTAACTAACTTCCTATCAACCAAATAATTCTTTTTCATATTGCAAACATTAGGTTTTTAAAACTAAATGTGATACTAAGTTAATTTGGTGTTTTTAGCTTTAATAATGTGTATTTGATCTCAAAAAGTCCAGTTTCATTAACAATCTGTGGAAATGAAATCCACAGTTGTTTATTAAATGGGAATTTAATTTATCAATAATAATGCAAGATTACATTTTTCTGGAAAAAATGATGAAACAAAATGTTCTAGGTCTAAATAGGTTTTATTGACTAAATTTACCTAACGACAGATATCGTTAGGTAAGTAAATAAAAGGCACACTTCAAATGAATGACTGTTTTTAATTGACAATGACCTATGATTGAATACAGATGAAGATCTGTGCTTACAGACATCCTGAAATAATCTCCTGGTCTTAATGAGCAAAATGTTGAGTCATAAAGGATTATTTATTAGCTTTAAAAATGACAAAACATAGATTTCCCCCTTGACCTAAATACTAAAAGTTAGGAAACAATAAAATTAAAAACACATTGTTGCTTCTAATTTCATTTATGTTTCTAGTTGTTACTTTATCTGTCTTTCGTTTGCTTGTTTTTCTACATTCAGTGTTACAAAAGGGAAATGTATGTGAACATATAATAACCTAGGATACACATAATTTAGTATAATCATTTCACTAAACAAATGATGTAGAGGCACTTCTTAATTATACATTTGTTACTTTATTTTTTCTTCTGTTCTCAAGGTCAGAACTAGAGAAAAAACTTCACTTGATCCATATATAACAATTTCCTCCTTAACTTCCCCCAAAATAAAAAGACAATGACTAAGATTTCATATAAGGAAAAATCAGTTATGTTTAATTTTTATACTTGAAATAACATATTAAGGATTACTTAATTTATTGTCTTTACTAATCAAAGTATGCTGCCTAATCATTTAAATATTTATAATGATACTACTTCTCTTTACTTAGAAACAAAAGAATCAAAGAAAATTCATTTCAAAGTATCAGACCAGTGAACAAAAAAGACAACCACTAATTATACAATGTTCCAGGATTTGAGGGGATCATAGAAAAAGGTAATTAAGTATGGAAGAAGAAGATGAAATAGACACCGTACCACATGATGTGACACAAGGGACAAGCACTTATTTTATTCTCAAACTCTATAAATAATTGACAGCTCCTACAACCATAATTAATTGATCTAAGTAATGCTTAAAAGAAATCTACTACCACATTTCTAACAGGGATAAGATACAGCCCTAAGTCAAGGCTGGCAATTAAAATATCTTATCCAGCATTTATGGTCACATAAATTAAATGTGGGTATCAAAGCAACGATTAAGCAGAAGCAAAGACAAAAGAACAACTAAATTAATAAATAAATTTCTAGTAGTTTTTTGTTTTTGTTTTGATGCCCTAATGGCTAGAAAATGAACTACTGGACACAGTTACAGTAAAGACATAAGGCCTCTGCACTTCGAAGTTGTCTTAAATATTTTAATCCATGAATGCTGCCTCTAACTTGATTAATGTATGTGACACGTTATCATTTTTACTGTTTAAAGATTCATACCTTAATCTTCCAGATTATAATCAAAATTGGAAATGTATTTGGCAGCAACTGTAACTTTTAGCTAACTACATCCATGTGTTCATTATAAAGTTTAATACATGCCTATAAGCAGACTTTACAAAAAGAAACACATTATTTTCTCTCCATTCCCAAACCCCACACTATTTAATCTCCCACCTTTTAATTTTTTTAAAATTTATAATTAAGTCATTAAAAAAATTGAGTTCTTACTCTTATGTCAGTCTTTGAAAAACCAAGTGTCCATATTCGCTTCTGCCAATCTTGAAACCACCTGTAAGCCTTAACTCTACAAGAACTCCTTGGCCAACCTTTCTCTACCCAATCCATTCTGGAGTTTTCACCCGCAACCCGATCTGCCATCTCTTACCTTATGCCTCAAAGACTGGCTGTCTGTACACACTGGAATTTAAAGCCTACATAGAGAGTGTGAACATTTTAATCACTTAAGGTTAGCGTATGAAGTAAAAGTTTTATAGGGTGGAAATGTAAGAGATGTGATTATGTGTTAAAGGATTTTATTTTAGTTAGATGGAGGGCTGCAAATACAAGCTGACTGTTTTGGATATGGATTTTCAGTAGATAACTCTGCTATCTTAAAAAGCAAAAGAAAATTGTAAATAGACTTTCAGTTTAATTAAACAGAAAAAATATTCATGTACTCTAATGTTTTGTGCTTAATCTATATTCTATGATCTTCCTAATACGTTTATTATTTTTGAATCATAGTATGTTTTAGTTACAAGGAATTTAGAGATCTTTTTAGTCCAAGTCTTCCTCATTGTACAGATGGAAAAACTGAGTCCACTTAGATCAAATAATTGGTTTAATACTATAATAACCCAAATAGCTTAAGAATACCCATTGACACCCAGTTAGATTATTATTACTCATGGACTATTTGAACAGATTCCAAAGAGCTTTTCATTAAAACAATAAAAAATATTTTGAGACTGAATTGAGACTATTTCTGAAGCAGCTCTAGGCAGAATATTAGTGGAAAGATTTGACCAAGATGGTTCACTGTGGAGGGGTTGCTTATTTCACAGTTTTCCCATTAGACCAGCCCCAGAAACCCAACACTTAGATGAGAATTATCTTAATATAGTAATACCATTGTATTAAGCATTAATCACATGAGAAAATTAAGCCCATGCCTGTAACAACCATTTAAATTTGATACTATATCTGTTAGTTTACTTTCAGTTTTGAAAACCTTTCAAGCTCAAGAATTTTATTCTCAGGCTCATGAATTTAGGTTGAAGACAATGTCATCATAATCGCTACCTGTCACAGAGACATAAGGCCTCTCCTGATAAAATAGACGTTTATTCTGTCATCATGACAGCTTTAAAAAGTGACAGCTCTGTTAAGAAGGAAATGGTACAAAAATAACGTAATGGTTTGTGTGATTTTTTTAAGTAAAAGATTTAATATATCAGGAAGGTATAGTTGTGATTTTGATTCAAATCACAGCACCTCATCAATGAATCAATACGTATTTTAGACATTTTTCTTCAAATGTATATTTTATAGCTGTAGTTTTATTGTTGTTACTGAATTTTTAAAAAATAAGGTATTGCATAAAGAGGAACACTTCCCCATCAATTTTCATATGATAATTTTAGAGCTTCTCTCAAAGTCTCTACATGCAGTTAATGACTGGATATTGTTGCTTACCCCAAGTCTTGCAGAGAAAAGCAAGTGACTCTTACTTGGAACTCGGTCCAACCAAAAATTTTGATTATATGTAGAAGACAGGGCAGCATAATCTTCAAAGATTCATTCATTTGTAACTCAAACTTCATAGAAGGATGAAACGATTATTTTAAATATAATTTTTTTAAAAATATGGAAACAAAATTTATTCAAATAAACTTGCATTCAATAAAATATTTAATACTACATATTTAGAAACCTCAGTTTTTAAAGAAATTAAACCAAAACAATATTATTTTTAAAACTTAAAAAAAAAACACTTCAGGAAGATAGTGTTTTTACTAAAAAAAAGAGTAGGAGATAAATAACCCACAAAGAGGGAAACAGAAAATAAAGTATATTTTTATATTATCATGGTGAGTGCTAATATCTAACAGGTTAGCATACCAATAAAGTGGTCATTCAAAATGCTGTGTAGTGTAAGATAAATATATGAGCAAGCCAAAGGGATCCAGTCTCATTTTATCATGCACTTTAATAGAGGACAAAGCTAGTTAAACAGATGGCACTCAGGATTTCTCAATGAATTCAGCATCTGTGTGTACATGTTGCATAAATGCCAATTAAAATGTGTCGGAGTAAATTTATATCCCTTGCTGATAGATAGTAAGCCAATCTTGCTGGCTCAGGATCAAGGTTAAACTTAATCATCTGCTGAACTTTCAGCAAGTTGCTCTCAAATTGTACAGAAATTCCCAGTGAAATAATAAAAACAGAACTCCTATTGATTTGTATTTATTTACATTCATAACTCATTTCTGCAGCCTTGGGCTACAGCTCAAAGGGAAAAAAGTTACTATTTGTATGACTTGGCCAAGTATACTTTTGACCACATTTCCAACAAATACCTCTTTGATTAAAATGCCTGCCTGAATAAAATTTTCCTAACCTCCTCCTTGCAACTTCCTAGTTGAAATAATTTTGTTTAAAAATGATCCTTTCAAAATGATCTTGAACAACAGAAAAAGCCATGTAGCATTAGGTCTATTATTTACATAGGAAACAACAAAGCCTCTGCCTCAGATTGACAGGCAGCCATGAAAATACCAGAAGCAATTCTACCCAGTGGAATATAAAAATGGCTTCCCCTGACATTTTTTAAATACTACTTTGCTTGAGTACACCAAACCCCAGTTCATTTGTACCCACATAAAGCTTGGTCGCTGTTGGTGTTTAGAAGAGATACTGATTTGTGTACATTCATTTTGTATCAGGAAATTTTGCTGAATTCTTTTTATCAGTTCTAGGAACTCTCTGGAGGAGACTTTAGGGTTTTCTAGATAAACAATCATATCCTTACCAAACAGGGACAGTCTGACTTCCTCTTTACCAATTTGGATGCCCTTTATTTCTTTCTCTTGTCTGAGTGCTCTAGCTAGGACTTCCAGTACTATGTTGAAGAGGAGTGGTAAGAGTGGGCATCCTTGTCTTGTTCCCGTTCTCACAGGAAATGGTTTCAACTTTTCCCCATTCAGTATTATGTTGGCTGTGAGTTTGTCATAAATGGCTTTTATTACATTAAAGTATGCCCTTGTATGCTGATTTTGCTGAGTTAAAAAAAAATCCATTCGGACTAGATTTTGTCAGATGCTTTTTCTGCATCTAATGAGATGACCATTTGATTTTTATTTTTAATTCTGTTTATGTGGTATATCACACTTACTGACTTGCATATGTTAAACCATCCCTGCATCCCTGGTACGAAACCCACTTGATCATGGTCGATTATCTTTTTGATATGTTGTTGGATTCGGTTAGCTAAGATTTTGTTAAGGATTGTAGCGTCTACATTCATCAATGATATCGGTCTACAGTTTTCTTTTTTGGTTATATCCTTTCTTGGTTTTGGTATTAGGGTGATCCTGGCTTCATAGAATGAATTAGCAAGAGTTTCTTCTTTCTCTATCTTGTGGAATAGTGTCAAAAGGATTGGTACCAATTCTTTTTGAATGTCTGGTAGAATTCTGCTGTGAATCCCTCTGGTTCTGGACTTTTTTGTTGTTGGCAATTTTTTTATTTATTTTTTATTTTTAAGACAGAGTCTCACTGTGTTACCCAGGCTGGAGTGCAGTGGCATGATTTTGGTTCACTGCAACCTCTGCCTCCTTGGGTCAAGCAATGCTCCTGCCTTAGCCTCCCGAGTAACTGGGATTACAGGCACATGCCACTATGCCTGGCTATTTTTATACTTTTGGTAGAGACAAGGTTTCACCATGTTGGCCAGGCTGATCTTGAACTCCTGGCCTCAAGTGATCTGCCTGCCTCGGCCTCCCAAAGTGCTAGGATTACAAGCATGAGCCACCATGTGAGGCCTGTTGGTAACTTTTTAATTACCATTTCAATCTCACTACTTGTTATTGGTCATTCAGGGTATCTAATTCTTCCTAATTTCAGCTAGGAGAGTTGTATTTTCCCAAGAATTTATCCGTCACTTCTAGGTTTTCTAGTTTATGTGCATAAAGGTGTTCATGGCAATCTTGAATGTCTTTTGTATTTCAGTGGTGTCAGTTGTAATATCTCCTGTTTTTTTCGTGGTGAGATTATTTGGATTTTCTTTCTTCTTTTCTTGGTTAATCTTGATAATGGTCTATCGATTTTATCTTTTCAAACAGCCAGCATTTTGTTTCATTTATCTTTTGTATTTTTTTGTTTCAATTTCATTTAGCTCTGCTATAATCTTGGTTATTTCCTTTCTTTTGCTGGGTTTGGGTTTGGTTTGCTCTTGTTTCTCTAGTTCCTTGAGTTGTGACCTTAGATTGTGTGTTTGTGTTCTTTCAGACTTTTTGATGGGTGTTTAGGGCTATGAACCTTACTCTTAGCACTGTCTTTGCTGTATCCCAGAGGTTGTGATACATTGTATCATTATTCTCACTTCCATCTTGATTTCATTTTTGACCCAATGCTCATTCGTGGGCAGGTTACTTAATTTCCATGTATTTGCATGGTTTTGAAGGTTTTTCTTTTTTTTTTTCTTTTGGAATTGATTTCCAGTTTTATTCCACTGTGGTCTGAGGGAGTGCTTGATATAATTTCAATTTTCTTGAATTTATTGAGGCTTGTTCTATAGCCTATTATATGGTTTATCCTGGAGAATGTTCTATGCACTGTTGAATAGAATGTGCATTCTGCAGTTGTTGGATGCAATGTTCTGTACATATCTGTGAAGTCCACTTGTTCCAAGGTATAGTTTAAATCCATTGTTTCTTTGTTGACTTTCTGTCTTGATGACCTGTCTAGTGCTGTCAGTGAAGTATTGAAGTCCACCACTATTATTGTGTTGCTATCTCATTTCTTAGGTCTATTAGTAATTGTTTTATAAATTTGGGAGCTCCAGTGTTAGGTGCATATATGTTTAGGACTGTGATATTTTCCTTTTAGACAAGGCCTTTTACCATACACTATGTAATGTTGCTTTGTCTCTTTTAACCACTGTTGGTTTAAAATTTGTTTTGTCTGATATAAGAATAGCTACCTTTGCCTCACTTTTGTTGTCCGTTTGCATGACAACAAAAGTTTTTCTTGTTCTATTACTGTAAGTTTTTTTTTCTACCCATTACTGTAAGTTTATGTGAGTCCTTATTTGTTAGTGAGTATCCTGAAGGCAGCAGATGGTTGGTGAGGTCATAAACATTCTGTGGCTCTGTGTCTTTTAGGTAGAACATTTAGGCCAGTTACATTCAATGTTAGTATTGAGATGTGAGGTACCATTGCTTTTTGATGGTGCTTTTTGTTGCCTGTATAATTTGGTTTTGTTTTTTGTTTTTGCTTTTTAAATTGCATTTTTGTTTTATAGGTCCTGTGTGATTTATGCTTTAAAAATGTTCAGTTTTGATGTGTTTCCAGGATTTGTTTCAAAATTTAGAGCTCCTTTTAGTAGTTTTCATAGTGGTGATTTGGTATTGGTGAATTCTCTCAGTGTTTGTCTGAAAATGACTGTATCTTTCCTTCATACATGATGCTTAGTTTTATTGGATACAAAATTCTTGGATGATAATTGTTTTGTTTGAGGAGGCTGAAGATAGGTCCCCAATCCCCCCTAGCTTGTAGGGTTTCTTCTGATAAATCTGCTGTTAATCTGATAGGCTTTCCTTTATACGTTCGTTACCTAGTGTTTCTGTCTCACAGCTCTTTCCTTTGTCTTAACTTTGGATAACCTAATGACAATTAGGTGAAAATCTTTTTGCGATGAATTTCCCAGGTGTTTTTTATGCTCCTTGTGTTTGGATGTCTAGGTCTTTTGCAAGGCTGGAGAAGTTTTCCTCGATTATTCCCCCAAATACGGTTTACAGGCTTTTAGGTTTCTCTTCTTCCTCAGGTACACCAATTATTCTTAGATTGGGTCATTTAACATAATCCCAGACTCCTGGGATTCCCTTTTTCTGCAACCTCACCAGCATCTGTTGTTTCTGACTTTTCGATAACAGTCATTCTGACTGGTGTGAGATGCCATCTCATTGTGGTTTTGATTGGTGTTTCTCTGAGGATTAATTATGTGGAGCATTTTTCATATGTTTGTTGGCTGCATATACGTTTTCTCTGGAGCAGCGTCTGTTCATGTCCTTTGCACATTTTGTAATAAGATTATTTGCTTTCTGCCTGTTCCCTTGGTTAAGCTCCTTATAGATTCTGAATATAAGACCTTTGTCAGATGCACAGTGCAAATATATTCTCTCATTCTGTAGGTGTCTGTTTACTCTGTTGATAATTTCTTTTGCTGTACAGAAGCTCTTTAGTTTAATGAGGCTCCGCTCGTTAATTTTTTTCTGTTGCACTTGCTTTTCAGGATGTAGTCATAAGTTCTTTTCCAAAGACAATATCCAGAATAGTGTATCATAGGTTTTCCTCTAGTATTCTTATACTTTGAGATTTTACATTTAAATCTTTAATCCAGCCAGGTGTGGTGCCTCATACCTATAATTGCAGCACTTTGGGAGGCCAAGGCTGGAAAATCATTTGAGCCCAGTGACTCAAGACCAACCTGGGCAACAGAGTAAGACCTCGTCTCTATAAATTAAAAGAAAAAAAAAAGCTGGGAATGGTGGCTCCCACCTGTGGTCACAGCTACTCGGGATGCTGAAGTGAGAGATCACTTGAACACAGGTGGTTGAGGCTGCAGTGACCTGTGATCACGCCACTGCAGTCTGGCCTGGGTGACAGAACAAGGCCCCATGGCATTAAAAAAAAATCTGTAATCCACCTTGAGTTAGTTTTTGTATATGGTGAAAGGTAGGGGTCCAGTTTCATTTTGCATATTGCTAGCCTGTTATCCCATCACCATTTATTGAATAGGGAGTTCATTCCCATTGCTTATTTTTATTAACTTTGTCAAAGATTAGATGGCTGTAGGTGTGTGGCTTTATTTCTGGGTTCTCTATTCCATCACATTTGTCTATGTGTCCATTTTTATACCAAAAGTACCATGCTGTTTTGGTTACTATAGCCTTATGGTATAGTTTGAAGTGACTTAATGTGATGTCTCCAGCTTTGTTCTTTTTGCTTGGTATTGCTTTGGAATTCAGGCAATTTTTGGTTCCATATGAATTTTAGAATAGTTCTTTCTAGCTCTGTGAAGAATGACATTGGTAGTTTAACAGGAATAGTGTTGAATCTGTACATTGCTTTGGGGCAGTATGGCCATTTTAATGATACTGAGTCTTCAATCTATGAGCATGGAATGTTTTCCCATTTGCTTGTGTCATCTCTGATTTCTTTCATTAGCTGTTTTTTGGATCTCCTTATTGAGCTCTTTCATCTCCTTGGTTAGCTGTATTCCCAGGTATTTTGTATTTTTGTGTGAGTGGCTATTGTAAATGAGACTGCATTCTTGATTTGGCACTCAGCTTGAATGTTATTGGTGTATAAAATGCTACCAATTTTTGTACAATGATTTTATATCCTGAAACTTTACTACTCATTTATCAGTTTTGGGTGGGGTCTTTAGGGTTTTCTAAGAATGAAATCATATCATCCATGAAGAGAGAGAGTTTGATGTCATCTTTTCTTATTTGGACACCTTTTATTTATTTTTATTTAGGCCCAGTCCTTTTAAATTTCAAGCTTTCAATAACCATATTACTCATTCAAAAGTGAGAATTTCACATTGCTATTAAAACAAGGACTACATTGCAAAGGATTATTACTTAGGCACTAAGTATGCTGTTCTTTCTAAAATAAAGTAATAAAATACTCAAGATAAAATGTTGACAAAAAGCATATACAAACCATATCAGGATACAAACCATACTGATTTAATTCTATCAATCAATTTAATTCTAAAATGAGTATCCATTAAATCAGCATAAAACCACATAAAGAATGCATCGTTATCCTAACATGCCATTTTTAAATTGAGTTCTTTCTTTAAAAATTGCTTAGAAGACACTGAGTCAAATTTCTTACATCAACATACAGAACTGCATTCATTCTACTCATTTATATTTTAAAATATTAAACTGTTGCCTCAAAGAGATTTAAAAATCCATACTATAAATCATCTAAGATTTTGATAATTTTTAAAACATCACCTTAAAGGAACATATATTTTCAGAATAAAATAACTAAAAATTATCATAACATTAACACTCCATAATTTTTTTACACTGACTTACTCTACACTGTGTCGTGTGCTAAACAATCCCCAAAACTCATCCTTTCTCATTAATTACATCTTCCTCCCTCTATTCACCCACATATAGCAGACTGTATCTGGTACCCAGTGGGTGCACAAAATGCTGATGGCTGACTATATTACCCACTGTGTTAGTTTTAGGACTGAATTGCTTTAATATTAAGTCTCCTTTGAATTCTTGTATCTCTACTAAGTGCCAATATCTTGTTTATCTCTGGATACCTTGGCTCTGTCACTGTTTCCTTCAGAGTAAGGAGCTTAATAGATACTTTTTGAATAAACAAAATCATCTAATTTAACCCCTGAAACAATCTTGGGAGATGCACTCCTTTTCTTATCATTTTCTGATTGAAGAATTTTGCCCAAAGAATAGTTGATAGCATGTGGCAGATGAGAACCTAAGCAGGATATATGACAATCCTCAGCCTAGTGCTTTTCATTTATTCTTTTAGTAGTTATTTAGTTCAGCTATTATACTATACATGACCACAAAAACTGCCATAATGTAAAATAATTGCACAATTTAAATTTCCCCACCATCTTTAATGTTTTCAATAGTCATGATCCTTCAAGCTAGGCTTACATTGAAAACTCCTTTAAATGTTTTATTCTTTACTGCAACAAAGATATTTGCTAAAACTTTTCATTGAAAAAAAAATCTACCACTTGAAAGTATCAGAGGAAACTCACTTTAACTTTCATATTGTAGAACAATATTTATATGTTACAAAGCAAACAACAAAAGGGATAAGCTGTTTAAATTGTGTCTCTTGTTCAAAAAAACACTTAAAAGTAACAATCATTAATACCAATCATCTCTAATGTGACTCTATTTACTGTGTAAATAAAAATATTCAGAAATGATCTTTTAGTCACCTTGCTTAGCATAAAAGACTTGAAAACATATTTGGTATTTTTCCTTTAATAGGTTTCTACCAAATATATATTAAGTCAATATCCACCAGTAAATTAATAATACTCTTCAAAGCATATCATAAAACTTTAATTTTACTTATAACTTCCATTAATTGAAAAATTGACTTTTTCCAATTTTCCTGCAAACTCTTACATTTAGTAGATTTGACATGTCTGATTTTTTACACTTTGAAGAAATGCATTATGTGTACATATTCCCTTGTAGAAGATGTCAATTTGCACCCATGATAAAACAAAGCCAATCAACTGGCAAACCATCCAGTGAAATTCTGTCTTCTGGCCAGCTTAATGTAATAGGAGTTTTTTCCACTAAATTACCTAGATGAACACAAACCTTGGCCAATTATATCCCACTAGCTCATGTGTGTAATTGTTAGGGTAGAAAATGGCAGCAAGGCTGAAGGTACAGATGTTCATTTCCAGATAACCAAACAAAATAGGAAAAATGCTTTTCTACACTCATTTCTATTTATATAATACATTTTATTCTATTAAATATACTTCTAGTGTATTTAATTTAAAAATAAGTCAAATAATTGAAACAAAATGAGATTAGTAAGACTTTCAAAGCATGCACTAAACGACTGCAATTATTGACTTTGCAATAACAATTCACTCAACATCCAGTAATTTAGTCACTATGCTATAAAAAGAGGCAAAATTACAGAAAAAGAAGCAATGACACCTGTCTTTACGTGCAAAGATCTTTCTTCAACTTGCTGAGTAAAAAAATACATGCTTTAAAGCATTCAGAACTTTTCTCTCTAACAAGCTTGCCTTAATTTCTTTGGTGTTTGTTCATGATACTTCACTTAAGACTTCTACCCAAGTTCTGCTCTATTGCCTATAGCAGGATTATTGTCTGGGAACCATTTTCGCCCCTTGATTGAAAACTCCTTTTCTCTCAGTTGCCTTAACTATTGCTTTAGTCAGTTTCTGCTAAGGTCTGTAGACAGACTCTGACTGACCGGTGCTCTCAGTAGTTGACCTCAGCAAATTATTTCACAGGACTGAGGGAGTAGGCAAGTGCAGGGCTTAGTACTTATATAAGCTTTCCAGGTATGCACAATTCTATCGTTCTAAATATAAAGCATGCTTATGGGTTCAGAATTATATTTTTATGGTTAATTGTAATATATGGCATGCTATATTTGTTTATTTTTCATTGTTTCTTTTCCCCACCCTTCTGTGGGTTCCAAGAAAGATTTTTATCAAAAACACAAAGACTAGTTAAGGGAATAGCAGACACTCAATAAGTACTGTTCAAAAAATGACTAAATGAATGAACCTCAAATCCCACATCAGACACTTGGGGGAAGAAATTTTTTTTCTTTCTTTCTTTGAGAGAGAGAGTTTTCTTCTTGTTGCTCAGGCTGGAGTGCAATGGCACGATCTTAGCTCACTGCAACCTCCACCTCCCAGGTTCGAGTGATTCTCCTGCCTCAGCCTCCCGAGTAGCTAGGATTACAGACACCCGCCACCAGGTCCAGCTAATTTTGTATTTTTAATAGAAACAGTGTTTCACCATGTTGGCCAGGCTGGTTTTGAAATCCTGACCTCAGGTAATCTGCCTGCCTCAGCCTCCCAAAGCACTGGGATTACAGGCATGAGCCACCCCACCCAGTCAAAATTCTTTAATAGAGTTTCAGTGAGGAATTGGCCTTTAGTGGCTTTCAATATGATTCTATAAATAACAAACCTTTCATTATTATTGGCAAGAACTACATGCACTAGGTAAAATTTCTGTGCAATTTAATGTATATTAGAGAATAGAAATCTGAATACTACCATGTTTAACAGTAGGGACACAGGGGTCAGACTGCCTGGGTAAAAACTTAGCTGTCATTTACTTAGTATCTGGCTTTGTATCAACAAGTTGCTGAACTGTTTTGTGCTTGCATTTCCTCATATATAAAAGAAGGATAGGCTAAGCGTGGTGGCTCACACCTCTAATTCCAGCATTTGGGGAGGCTGAAATGGATGAATCACCTGAAGTCAGGAGTTCGAGACAAGTCTGACCAACATGGAGAAACCTTGTCTCTACTAAAAATACAAAATTGGCTGAGCGTGGAGGCGCATGCCTGTAATCCTAGCTACTCAAGAGGCTGAGGCAGGAGAATTTACTTGAACCCAGGAGACGGAGTTGCAGTGAGCCAAGATCGCACCATTGCACTACAGCCTGGGCAACAAAAGCAAAACTCTGTCTAAAATAATAATAATAATAATAATAATAAAATCGGGACAAATAATTAAAACTTTTATCAGAGAATTACTGTGCAAATTAAATAAATTGTATGTGATGCACTTAAAAAGGTGCCCAGTACACTGAATAACAGCTAGGACTATTAGCAATTATGGTTAATAATATAGTTGCATGGTCTGCTTAAGAAATGTCTGTGGGTGTCATCTCTATAATAATTACCACTAACTCCATTGGGTGTTTGGTTAAATCGAACTGGACCCCCCAAGAGACTGACTATCCTTAAGCGGATAGTTTATACCAAATTGAATAGCAAACTTCTGACATATGCTAACCCAATTAGAATACAGATAAATTATAGGAACAGACACCTTTGGCTACTAATTAAAACAAGTATCAATAATATCTGCATGTAAATAGCTAACTTAATTGATTCCACTCACAAACATTAACTTCTGATGACCAGAAAGGAAGGTTCAAAGAAAGTCAATTTAAAGAAGATTTTGAAACAAGACACAAAGGACACGCTGAAACAGAAGTATAGGTTCATGAAGATGTACTTTGTCTGTTTCACAATTTCCTTAGGGTATATATACAATCAATGCCGTCTGGTACCACATCATTTTTCCTATCACGATTACTATTGAATCTGATAGATATAATGTAAACTGGCATTCTTCATATTTGTTTGTATTTGAAAGTCATGTGGAATGGTTGTAAACAAATCAAAATCACACCCACTGTTTGAGCACATACCTCATCCTCTTTTGTATTTTTGTTTAACAGCACTTAATTTAAAAGAAGAGCCAAAACAAAAAAGTTTGGCTTCCTTTGTATTGAAAATTTTTTCACATATGTTATTGACTTATTAACTGAGATTGTGTGCCACAGCTACATGTTACAGCAGCATATTCAAATAAGACACAATTTCCAAAATTTAACACAACTTAGCCAATAAAAAAAAAAATACTAACTTGTGTAAATAATCTGGGCTCAGTCAGAGCAAGGCACAAGTTTGATTTTGCATGCTGCCATTTTGTATTTCTGCAGTTGTTTCCATTCCATATACATGCATGTCCTTATCTCTCCTATTACACCCTCAAACTTTCCCTGATGGGACTTTTTATTGTAATCCTTCCTCTACTACCAAAATCATTTTAAAGTTGATATGGATTGCATCAATTTATTTGCTCACCCTATTGGAACTCTTTTCACATCAGCTTTTACAAATCTCCTAATTGTTCTGATCAGGAAGCCTATTTTCAGGCTTTGTATCTCTTGATTGCTGTGCAGAATTCATTACCGTTGACTCGCTTCCTCTCGGCAGCTCTAGTCTCTTTTGGTGCCTACCACATTCATTTCTGCTGCTTTTCCTCCCTTATCTCCAGCTGTTCCTTGTCTGTCTTCTTGACTGGATTTTTCTCCACATTTTTAAATTATGATTTTTTAGGTTCTCTAATTCACCCCTGCTTTTTATGTGGAATATTGTTCCTGATTCAATGATATTATTCAACCCCATGATGTTAGCCACTGTCTTTATGTAGGAGTGTCTTTATGTGTGTCTTTATGTCTTTATGTAGGAGTTCCCAAGATCTATAATCCCAGCACAGATTTATTTCTCCCAAATCCTAAACAAATACTTCTCACTTCCTTGGTACATAAACACTTGGATACCTCATATATTTGAACCCTAAATACACATAGATTTCAGCAATAACACTACTCTAAAACAACACCACAGCACAGTAACCACTTTCGTCCTTATGCATTTCCTCTCTCAGTATATATAAGTAAGCCAGAACACCCTAGAGTCAATCTGGAATTCTCCTGCTCTATCAGCCAGTTAGATTTATCACACAATTTTCTCCCAAACCAGTCATCTTCTCTCTGACCCCATCTTCACATGTTAAATTAGATGCTAGCCAACTTCTTCATCTAGATTAACTCTAACATTTAATTCCATCTAGGTGGCCTCAAAGCACATACTCTACCCCCAAGTGGGTATAGAAAAGTAAAGCAGTGGGTGTAGTTTGACAGTTTTCCATGGGATTCTAACATAAGATACCACTCCTCTCCCTTGTTTTCTCTGTGCTCAGAGGTTAAAATCATTCCTCTAATCCCTTTAAGTGGTTCTTATCCTTGACTGCACACTGAAATCCCCCGGGGAGATAGAAAAATTTAAAAGTCCAGGTCTCCCGTCTAGATTCACAAATAACTGTTTTGAAAGGCAGCTAGCTGGTGATTCCAATATACAGACAAGGTTGAGAACAACTCTTCTGGACTAATAATATCTAAAGTAAGTAAACAACATTCCAGGACTACAGAAAACAATCCACTGGCGTAAGTTTCTAATAGAAAATTTAACAATATATATTTTTAATCTTAGTGCTTAAAATTTTAATACAATCATATATGATGTTTAAAATATACATACTTTGTCATTGGTATAGACTAGTATACAATAAATAAACACACTTACAAAAATTATAGTGTACATGCAATCAATAGGTATGAAACAACCAAAAAGTCTAAAATTCCATTGCTGTAAAAAGCAGCTCATTATCTTTCAGTGTGTCTGCTCTTTTTTCATCTAGCCTGCTCATTTTGTTAGGCCCTAGTAATTATTCCACTTTAGTTATCTTCTGAAAACTAAATATGAACTTGTCATTTTCTTGTTTTAAAATGCATATTAACTACAGGTTGTGTTGCTTAATTTCAAGTTCATTGTTTAACTAAATAACCCATTAAAATTAAGTCGAAATTCTTTGTTTGTTTGTTTGAGACAGAGTCTCCCTCTGTTGTCCAGGATGGAGTGCAGTAGTGTGATCTCAGCTCATTGTAACCTCTCCCTCCCAGGTTCAAGCGATTCTCCTGACTCAGCCTCCCGAATAGCTATAGCTGGGATTACAGGCACCCACACCATATCTGGCTAATTACTGTACTTTTAGTACACAGGGAGTTTCACCATGTTGGCCAGGCTGGTCTCAAACTCCTGGGCTCATGTGATTCGCCCACCCTGGCCTCCCACAGTGCTGTGATTACAGGTGTCAGCCACCCTTCCTGGCTCATAAGTTGAAATTCTTAATGTGGCTTCCAAGCACCTTTAGTTTCTCTTCAAACTCTGCAAACTGATTTCTCCCCCAGTCCTCTCCATATCCTATGCTGAAATATTTTCCCTTGTATCAAAATTCACCAGTTCCCTGTTGACATTGGCTTTCCTCAATCTATAAACACCATTTTTTTTCTTTTCTACTTTTTAAACTTCATTAAATTTGCAAAGGACAAAACAATCCTTTCTCACATATTATAGGATTATTAATCAAATGTCTACTAGAACATTCATCACTTTATACTGCAATTATTATACATGATTGTTTGTCTTCATTAAATATTGAGATCCTCGAAGACTAAATTTGACTGTTTCATCTTTATATTTTTCCAGTGTTTTACACTGAGCTTGGTATAGAATAGTGTTTTAATGTATGCCTGTGGAATAAACTCATTCAGTTTTTCCATAAATATTTACTGATTTCTATGTGCCGGGCAATCATAAAGGCATTGTGAAAATAACAATGAAGAAATTAATTCATGACTAAACAACAAAGGAATAATAGATTTTTGTTTATTTATTTATTTCCCTTTTTAAAATTTATTTTTGGTTTTCCTTTGTGTAAATGTAAGGGGTACAAGTGTAATTTTGTTATGTGGATATATTGCACAGTGGTAAAGTTCAGGCTTTTAATATATCCCTCACCCATTAACATACATTGTACCCATTCAGTAATTTCCCATCATCCACCTCCTCTGAGTCTCTGTTATCTATCATTTCACACTCTATGTCCATGTGTACATATTGGAACAATACACTTTTTTTTTTTAAAGTCAATGGGTGTTTCTTGTTACAAAGAAAACCAAAGCAAAACTAGCCATTATTAAAACAAACAAAAGCAGCTCAACAGTTACCACAGACTAAGGATTTCATCTATTACAGTCAATTTAATTTTCTTTCTAGTAAGATGAATTTACTACTAATAGCAAGTATACATATCTATTACATAATGATACATTATTATCATAATAGTGATGCTAAGGAAATTCAAGATTCTAAAACACTATTTTAATCAAAGATTAAACTACATTTACCATACATAGGTTCTATGGTAATCTGTAAGATTCTAACTTCAGGAAGATTTCAGACTTGCGGAATAACCGTGCTGGAAGAAATAAATTCCTCTCTCTACATATAGGGAAATAAATTCATAGAAGTAAAGTGTTTCACCTTAGGTCACACAACTAGTTAATAACCAAACCATTGGTGTAAATCACATCTCCCAAGGTTGCTTTTTAGTACTCCTTAGACAATGCCAAAGCAGCTTCTCTTGGTGAACCAGGATATCTGATTGCAGACTAAATCATGCTGAATTACACTTCACTATCCAAGGAACAGAATGTTATTATGAATAATGCATTGCTTCTCAATGTTTAAATGTAGTGAAACTTGAGAAACATAAAACATTATTATGGCTCTATGAAATATTAAGTGGCTTTGAACTAGCAGGTTTTTAAGCATCTAAAGTAAAAGTGATTGTTAGGAAATGGTACATAAGTAAGCAGAAAAAAAGACATTTTAAATAATAGATTTATAATTCCTTAAATATGTTACCTTATAGAGGTAAGCATATCAGTATATCACAATTATAACCAAAACATTAATAACTAGTCATACAACAATAATAGTTTTAATGTAGGTTATTTGAGGTTGAGACTGTTTTCACAAACTACCTTCTTAATACTCAGTGCTTTAATCTATAGAATAGGAATAATAATAATTATTAACTGTTATAATTAAATGATATTAACCATAAAAACTCAGAATATGATGCCTGGCATATTCTAAAACACTTAATCGGAAGTTATTCATAAGGGCTTTCGTTATCTAATGAATAAGAAATTAGTATAGACAAATGTTTAAGAGCACATGTCTTGGGCTCCAATGGGTACCAATTCAACTTCTGGTTCAGGATGTTTGGCTTTATGGCTTTAAAAAGCCCATAATACTGTCTAGGTATAGAATGCATGCTTACTATATGCCTGTAAATTATTAAATGATAATGACAATGTATATAATTAATCTAGGAAATTTTAACAATGAACTTAAAAGTACATTTATAAAGCAGACATGTTCTTTAAGGAATGTTAGATTTCTTATGATACATGGAATAAAATAAATGTATATTTTATTTGTCCAAAGAATAGTAGCAATAAAAATCTTATAAAACTTATATAGGTCAAAATTGGTCCTGGATATCAATTTATTGTTATGTCTTCATTCTTTAATAAACTAATATTAAATATTGTTAGCCATTTGCAACTATCAGGGTTACTACTTCAATAATATGGAAAAGTTTTTTTCTTGTCCCTGGGCTTCATTTTCTCTTCTGTCATGTGAACATGTTCATCTGGATGATTACTAACTTCTTTTCCCATTCTATAACACAAAAAGCATTACTAAAGCAGGACCACGATGTACAGCTGCACAGGTTATTCACTGCACAAGTACATGCAGCATATTGTGTGCCATGTCAGTTTGCACAGCTTGTTCGTTGTACAAAGGCAAGTGGGTCTGAAATGTAATTGACTTCCACTTGCCAAGCCAGGCTCAGAGATATGACTGCCTAGAAAAAGGAGTGCTTTTGCATCAACTGCATCGATATAAAGTCTAAGATTATAATCCTATTTTAAAGAGAGGTGCATTATGAACACATTTCAATGAACTCACTCTTAAAGAAGGTAAATGACTCATCCTTTTAAGCTGCAAAACAATTAACATACTCTTCTGAGTCTTTGTCTTTAGTTTTTGTATTCACCCCCTTTCATTTTGAAAACTTTAGTGCAGTGGGGATCTTAACCCTCTGTAAACTGGACAGTCTCTCTTTGTGAGGCTCCGAGTTCTCAACTTACTACTTACCCATACAAAATGGCTATCATTTATTATTTTACTAGTTCACTGCCTTCAAAACACTAAACTGTAGGCTGCTTATTTGATTTTTCTTTTTTACTGTTTTTGCCTTCTTATTCCTGCTACTCGTCATACATACCTGTCTTGTATACTTGCCAAGCAGACAAATCTCCTTACAAATTCTGGCTATGATTCAATTCCTTCTTACTTGAAGATAAATAAAATCCTTACCGACTTATTAGTACCTTCCCTCTTAAATGCTGGTTCAAGACTCACATGATTCCAATTATTCTTACAATTTCTTCTTCCCAGTAATTCCCACATCTGTCTACCGTACGTTTTTCATTGTAGTAGAGTAATATAATTGTGCATAGTTATCCTTTGTGTACTTGCGTTCAGTTAGCTTTGTTTTGCAAGTTATTATGAGTATATAAATGTCCTCTTCCAATCATGGATATATTATTTAGCTTTCTTCTTCGCTCACTACAGTTCACAACAAGCATCAGGCCAAAGAGGGCTGTTGATTTTCAACAGGTGAATTTGCTAAATCAAAATCAGAATCAGTATTTCTAAGGTACCAATGAAAACCACTAGTTGTTATAAAACTTTCAATTCATCAAGAGTCTATAAATTAATGTGAACTACCTTTATTTTGAAAAACACAAAATTAGTAAAGAGAAATACACAAGATCAGAAGTCCTATAGTCAGACTTCTGGGTTTGAAATTGATTCCATGACTTCTACCTATTTTCTCTGCTACCCTTATATTCTTTTCAAAATAAGATCAATAAAAGTTTCTATCACATAAGTTTGATTTGCAAGTGTCTTAAAAAAAGTGACTTCTTATTACTATGGCTACTTACGTAACCAAGTTTAATATGAGCAATAAACATCAGAAAATACATTTATGAAAAAGTACTTGATAAAACAAGTTTCAGTAAATTTCAAGAACTATTACTTGACACTCTTTTAAAATCATCACTGAGTGCTTAGTACATGTCTGGATGATGATATTATACATATTTCATATTATTATGTTATTTAATCCTGATGACCCTCCCCATGATTCAGGTATTATCATTTGATATGGTTTGGCTATCCCCCTCACCCAAATCCATAATCTCCACATGTTGTGGGCGGGACCTGGTGGGAGGTAATTAAATCATGGGGATGGGTTTTTTCCCATGCTGTTCCCATTCACTAATGATAGTGAATAACTCTCATAATATCTGATGGTTTTATATAGGCAGTTCCCCTGCATATGCTTGCTTGCCTGCTTCCATGTAACATGTCCCTTTGCTCCTCCTTTGCCTTCCACCATGACTGTGAGGCCTCCTAGTCATGTGGAACTGTGAGTCCATTAAACCTCTTTTTCTTCATAAATGACCTAGTCTTAGGTATTTCTTCATAGCAGTATTAAAATGGACTAATACATCATTTTACCATTTTACAAGTGTGAAATCCATGCCTTAAAAGAACATAAGAAACTCACTCAAAATGACAATTAATGTCAACAAGCCAGGATTCAAACTTATTTGTATGCAACTCCAGGGCTGGACCTTCTAAACTAGTGGTTCTCCAACTTCAGTTCATAGCAGGATCACCTAGATGACTTTGATGAAACACAGACTGCTGGGCTCCAACCCCAGGTTTTTGATTCAGTTATGCTAGTGTAGGACCTGAGGATTTGATTCTTAATGAGTTCCCAGGTAATACTGATGATGCATAGCCAAGGAGCATACTTTAAGAATCACTGGCCTAAATTATCAAATATACTGTTTGACTGTTTAATTGTGTAATCTATAATAAAACTAGTATTTGTGTAGGCATAGACCAATATTTCAAGATTGTTCTATTAATAATATAACTATTCATAATGTTATAGTATTTATGTGATTTAGAACATAAAAAGCAGTATTTAACATAATGAAATCCAAGTACTATTCGTGTATTTAAAGCAAATCAGAATTTTTTCTGTTATCCCATACTAATTTTCAGAAGCAAGATGTTGATGATTTATTAAAGAGAATGAGTTCATCCAGGGTACATAATAACCATAAGCACTTTCACTTTAATGGGTTTTCTCTTGTGTCTGGTGTGGTAAGTAAAAATTTCACATAAAACAATCACCCCTGTGTGATTTTACTTAGTAGACACATGTACAGTATCAGAGCAAGTTTAAAAATTAGAATGGAAAAGATCACTCTGGTCAGGTGCGGTGGCTCATGCCTGTATCCAGCACTTTGGGAGACCAAGGTAGGGGGATCACTTAAGCCAGAAGCCAGGAGTTTGAGACCAGTCTGGGAAACAAAATGAGAACCTGTCTCTCCAAAAACAAAAAAATCCCACGTAGCGTTGTATACCTGTAGACCCAGCTATACAAGTAAGAGGATCACTTGAGCCCAGCCAGAAGTTAGAGGCTGCAGTGAGCTATGATCACGCCATTGCACTCAAGCCTGGGCACAGAGTTAGACTCCTCTTCTTCAAAAGAAAAAAAAAAAAAAGAAAAGATTCCCCTTAGGACCTAGAACATTCAGTATTGCCAAATAAAATAATAAAGTCTGTAATATCAAAATTTAGCTCCCCACTTTGAAATCAATTATATTGCTTATTTTCCAAGGTGCATTTATATATTAACTTCCTGTAAAAAGAGCCCTATCACTTTTACAATTTGAAATAATTCCAAATATCTAATAGTTTATCATATCTTAATGGTATTTAGTTTTGATTTGTTTTGTTTTATTTTAAAAAATGCAATTGAAGTATCTAGAACATTTAGTTCTATAATTACAAAATATTAGAGCTTCTTATAATTGGTAAAACTGACACAGTTAAAATTTAATTCAAAATTTACAAAATATCAAAATTAATTGATAAATTAGAAAAATGATATCTCTAATGTAGTGACATTTCATAATTCTACAAATACATCATAGTGAGAATTAGATTGCACACTAAACAAGCTTAATAATACCATAACTAGTTGGAGTCAGGAGGGTAGAAAATTACCCCCAAAACTTAGAGAAAAAGAATTATGAATTAACTCATTTCACTAACCTCATATAGGCTGGGCCAAACACTAAGATATGAAAGATCAGTATTGTTCTGCAAAATAATAAGCCTACTTAGTAGGTCTGACTTCAGGGCTAAAATCTATTCCTAGTAAGTGTAGACTGATCTTTGCAAATCTGGAAAAATAGGCTACCCATAACTAAAATTCAACAAGTCATCACTGGTTTTGTGCCTCAGGGAAAGGGAATGAATAAAAGTAAGATTATCACTTTTAATGAAGAAAAATAAAGGAAAAATTAAAGCTAAGATATTGATATTGATAATTGCATTCTCATTTCAAAAGCATTTACGTGGACCTGACTTCAACTTTTGGCTCAAATTTACAAATGAAATTAGGGTTCAAGTATGAACAATCTTCTATTGATTAAGAATGAGGACTTTTCCATAGTCTCTCAGCACTTTGGAATAAAGAAGTAATAGATTCACTCTCAGTAATAATTTGCGACTGACATTTTGAGTAGCATGAATCATACTTCCATGCATAACAGAAATAAATAATGCCTTTAAAATATAAATGATACGTGTTATTTTACGGTCTCAGAAATCCTGTATGTTCTGTTTTTCCTCCATTAGGAGAAATTATGAATGATCTACTCTTTACCTTCAATCTCTTTCAAACTCTTCATACCTTTTGTCTTAAGTAAAACCTAATTAACTTAAGAGAACACGGGGCAACTCTCACTGTTTCAGTTTTCCAGTGCTAGAGGAGTGCTAACATTTCTTCTTAATCTCACAGAGACTTTTGGTTCATTAATCTATACTTCTGACAAAAAAAAAAAAAAAAAAAAAAAACTGTCCCCCTCTTTATAGCTCAAGCCATTCATACATACAACTTGGCTATGCCATTTCATCACTTTCAGCCACCCACTTTGTTGAATCAGAATTTGGATGATTCATTCTCAGACATCCTGCCCATGACCTCCCAAATTGGGCCAACATCTTGGGCTAGCTCAACATCTAGATGAAGCATGCAAAGTTATAGCTTTAAAAAAAAAAGCTTTTATAATAAACTTGATCTCCCCTATTGCAGCTTTGTCTTCGATTGTCCACATACCATGAACCTTGACAAAAACTGGGGGCGGTTGGAGCTCTAAAACATAATCTCTCAGGTCTCTCTCAGATGTCTGACAGCTTGGTTTTCTAACTTTCTTTTCTTCTTATACCTAATGTCAGGACACCAAAAGTTACCAAAACATCCAGGTCTTAGATCTCATTCCACCTCTACCTTTGTTTTTATCATTTATCTCCTAGACTTTCAGCTTTTCCTGTGTAGCTTACAACTTTTGGTCTATTGTTTTCATTATTTTTTTTAAATTTTTGTGGGTACACAGTAGGTATACATATTTATAGAGTATATTGACACAGGCATACAGTGTGTAATAATTACATCAGAGTAGATGAGATATTCATCACTTCAAGCATTTATTCTTTGTGTTACAAACAATGCAATTATACTCTTTTAGTTATTTTTGAATGTACAATTGAATTATTATTCAATATAGTCACCCTGTGGTGCTATCAAATGCGAAGTCTTAGTCATTCTTTCTAACAATTCTTTTGTACCCATTAACCATCTCCCTGGCTCACTGCTGCTAGTATTTGTACCAGCAAAGACATTTAGTTCCAGATTGCCAACACTCCCTACTAAGAGAAAGGTCTTATCTCATCAAACAGAAAGTCCCAAGGTAAGGAAGCTGTAAGAGTCGTTCATTCTCCAAGTCAGCTATGTCCTTTAGGACCCAAGTTCCTTCATATTTCCACTGTCTGATATTAGCACTTTGCGTTGATTCCCTGTTATGGTTGAC
Source organism: Ateles fusciceps (assembly GCA_036589455.1). NCBI lineage: Eukaryota > Metazoa > Chordata > Mammalia > Primates > Atelidae > Ateles > Ateles fusciceps. Next base: position 1,297,358 of record JAZHEH010002345.1, on the reverse strand, counting down.
AGACAGCTGCTATAATTCTAGGTCACATATGTAGACCTAATTCCAAGGGATGGGGCAGGGATGGAAAATGCCATCTTAACCTTATGAAGTAGTCCCCCCATCAGACTTGTCTTCATATTTCATTAGCAAAAAAGTGGTCAAGCATCACTTTAGAAAGCAGTTATTGTTAAGGCAATAGGGTAACACAAATAGGGCTTTACCCTAGAGCTAGTGAGAAGATCGTTCTCCCCTAAATCTTGTGGAGCAGAGATGGAAACACCAGATCAAACCTGAGGCCCTGCCCGTGAGAACAAAGAGGATTCCTGGCAGACAGACAACCAGAAGTGTCTGCTTCCCTATGTTTTTTCTAATATTCATTTTCCAATTGCTATGTTTGCGTCCTATGTGTTGTTAATCATAGGTACACTATAGGATCACAAGAGAATCAGAAGTATTATAATCTTCATGGTTTATAAAATCCTCCCCTCTCCTATAGATTAAAATAAGAATTCAGGCCAATTTGCCAGACTGTCTAATAAAAAAGAGCAGTAAGGTATGGCAGAAAAAGTCCTTCAAATAAAACAAAACAACAAAATCTTTCCTCTCATGATTTAAGCTCTGATACTGACACTTGTGCCCTTGGGAAAACCACCAAGTTTAAAAACCAATATGCAGAGAATGGATATATCCTGAATCTAATAAAGTTCAAGCTTTAAGAAGCTTCCCTGAGACAGGCTTCTTTGATACCCCCCTCATTATGCATTCTGGTATTACATTATTGTTTTTAAAAAAATGACTGAAATTTTTATGAGCTTCAGACTCCTAAAAATTTGTATCCGCCTCTGCTTATACATCAGCCTTTACTGTCTGTGTGCTATTGAGCTTGTCACTTACCTCTCTATCCATCCATTTCTTTATCCTCAAAATTGGTTTAATAGAAGGAGCCCTACCTTTCTTGCACAACTGTGATGAGGATCAAAAATGCATGCACAAAAGTGCTATGTAGCAATATTCCATGTAATTATGATAATCATCAATATCCAGTGTTCTCCTGTGGCTGCTATTTTCCAGTGAGAGGCTGCTGTTGCATCTGCTTCTGCCAGTTTGTCTCCAGGATATGACAAGAGCTAAGCTCAAAATGAGCTGAGCCATCCCTGATTGCTGTCCAGAATACCCATTCAGCTGCAGGTGTTTTCCAGCTATCCACTGTGATGTTACATTGCTTCAGGCTGTGCTACAGGGGACCCTCATAGGGTTTCATCTGCCTGCCATGTGCCCCACTCCTTTCCAACCCTGGGGAGTTGACTTTCACGTAGGATGGTTTAAACTTCTCAGGATGGCATGAGTCCTGGGACCTCGTTGTGGGGAACTATGCCCTACCATCTGGTGTGAAGCCTGGTACTAAAAGATGCTGATAGAATTTGTCTCATAATTGAATGTGGTAATGGTAGATGTCATTTCTATAAACAAGACCAGACAGCACAATAGCTTTGTAGACTTTAATTTTGGACTGGAATGTGCTTCTTTGTTTTCATCATCCTGTCATTCTTGCAACTGTTAGGAGTTTTAAAATATGATTTATTACTTCACCTACTAATGTGACATTATTAGATAGTGAGCTGCTGAAGTAGCAGAATTGGGTAACAAGCAATTTCACAAGTAATTATGCAGTCAGGGGTTGAGTGCATTCAAGCGCTGCAAGAATTGGGTGGACAATAGCAAGTAGAAAGCTCTCAAGGGGTACAGGGATGAGCAGCCTGAGTTCCAACAAAAAGGATTATTCCTGTCTTGGCCATCGCCACAGCATTGATGAACATCTTCTATTCCTCCCAGGACAGATCCCATGGTGGCCTCACTTTCCTTCTCTCAACAACATTTTATATCAATTAAAACAAATTTAAATTAATAGTAATAATGACTACCATCAATTGAGCATTTACAATATGCTTGTGTATATTTTCATACTTAATCCTTATACTCACATTATAAAATAAGTAATAAGATCAACTTTCTATATTAGAAACAGAGTCTTTGAGTGTGCACAGTGGCTCATGCCTGGAATCACCACACTTTGAGAGACCAAGTGGGAGGATCACTTGCACTCGGCAGTTTGAGACCAGCCTGGGCAACAGAGTGAGGCCTCTTCTCTACTAAAAGTAAAATAAAATAAATCCAAGCATGGTGGCACGTGCCTGGAATCCCAATAGACACAAGTAGTCCCAGCTACTTGGGAGGCTGAGGCAGGAGGATCACTTGAGCTGAGAGAGGGAGGTTGCAGTGAGCAGTGGTCATGCCACTGTACTCTAGCCTGGGTGACAGAGTGAGAGAACCCTATCTTACAAGAAAGAAAGAGAGAGAGAGAGGAGAAAGAAAAAGGAAGAAAGAAAGAAAGAAAGAAAAGAGAGAGAAAGAAAGGAAGGAAGGAAGAGGGGAGGGAGGAAAGAAGGAAAGAAAGAAAGGGAAGGAATGAAGGAAGAAGGGAGGGAGGAAGAAGGAAAGAAAGAAAAAGAAAGAAAGAAAGAAAAAGAAAGAAGGGAGGGAGGGAAGGGAAGAAGGAAGGAAGGGAGGGAGGGAGAGAAAGGAAGGAAGGAAGGAAGGAAGGAAGGAGAAAGAAACAGAGTCTTAAAGTTGCTAAGTTAACATCAATTAGAACTAATAACTTGTGGAGTTGTAATACAAATATGAATTCATTAACTCTCAAAAACTTTATTTTAATTCATTGTTTGTTTTTAACAAAGAATGCATAGCAGAATCTCCTGTAGAGTGAAAATAAAAGATATTGATACCTGTCAAATTTACTAACTTGGCTTAGGATCTAGGTTCCTTCATTTTAAAATTGTTCTGTGAGTAATTCTGATAAACACTTTTAATTGGTACCTTCTGATTATACTTACCTGTAAGAATAATCATAAAATGCCACCTAAAGTGATGATGAGAAGGAGAAAACAAATTTGCTAAATGGGGGTCTAATTGCAGGTATATGATCCAACAATTTTGCTTTCCTATTAAAATATGGCAGATCAAGGTTCTTCTCTCTGCCCTGAGTGACAAATAAGCCATCAATAGCAATTGTGCTAACGACCAAACCCTAGGGTATAGACATCAAATACAGTCTAACACACAAATGCTAAAGACATACTATACTTTAGATTGGGAGGTAGAGGAGAAGTAAAAACTGAAAATAATAACATATATAGTTATTTTCTTAATTTTGAGTTTTGTCCATATGAATGTGTCAACTGATATTCGGACATAAAATATTATTTTTACTAAACACAGGCAATTTTCTATGACCAAAATGAATCATTGAATATTCTTCTTCAAAAGCTAATTATTTTAAAATATTTAAATTTAAAGTATATTGACTGTAGAATGATTTTCAGCTAGATCCTTGCCTAAAAAAATGAGAATCATATTAATTGTGACTTTTAAAACATTAAGATATGGTCAAATCATTTACATACAATCAAAGATCTAAACTTTATTTTTAATCCTAAATTTACAAAAACACAGCAAACAAAAATACAACAGGAGGCCATTGACTAAGAGCATGGATTTTGAAATCCTAATGTCTGTGCTGGATCCTGGCTCTTATCTGAGCTAGCTGTGTTACCCTGGGCAGGTCACTTAACATGTCTTTATCTCAATATCCCTATTAATATAATGGACATAATAATCATAATGCTTACTTCATTGGATTACTATGAGAATCACATAAAATTAAAATACGTAAAATAGAAAAGAGCTCAATGCATAGTAAGCACTATATAAATGTTTGCTATAATCACTATTGTCTTATTTTAAATTTTTAAAACTTCAATTTTTAATAGCAGTGTATGAGACCTTAGAGCTGGAAGGGGCCCTTGTTTTACAAGCAAGGAAAGAAAAGCCTAAGTTTACTTTTTAAAGCAAGTTACAAGGCACACTAACAACTAGGATATAGAGTGTTGAATAGAGCACAGCAGCAGTTCTATGGCTAGGAGAGTCTTTGTTTATTTTTTTGTCACCCTGGCTGGAGTGCATTGGTGTGATCTCAGCTTACTGCAGCCCTGTAGCCTCAGCTTCCTGGATTCTCCCATCTCAGCCGTGTACTACCGAGTAGCTAGGACTACAGGCATGTACCACCATGCCTCGCTAATTTTTGTATTTTTTATAAACACAGAGTTTCTCCATAATGCCCAGGCTGGTCTCAAGCTCCTGGGCTCAAACAATCTGGCCGCCTCAGCCTCCCAAAATGCTGGGATTACAGGTGTGAACCACTGCGCCCAGCCACAATGACAGTCTTTACCAATAATTGCATTCTGGTAGTTTTAAAACAGTAACTCCAAATGATTCATTTTAAATATTTTTCTAGAAATGTATCTTATAAGCAGCCTAGACTTGTAATTAGATTTAACAAAAAATAATTGATACTGAAAATGATTTAACCGAAATTATGTCATGTGTTCAAGTTACTGATGTATCAGTGATATTTTTCTCTCAGAAAACAAAAAAAATTGGCTTATGAAAAGATAACATTTCTTTCCAATGCCTACCCTACATAATACTGTACTGATCTATCCTTATTCTCATACTAAAAAGTTGATCAATTACACAAGAAAAATAATGAAGCATAATAAAAGTCAGAGCACCAACTCATACCCCAGGCATCCATTTAATTATCTCCATCAGTAAATATGAAGCTATTTCTCAAAGGAGATAACGGACTCTTTCTTAATACAATCTCAAGAACAAAAATTACAGCCTCCCCCTCCCATAACAGAAAATGTGTAATATCCTGATTTATGAGCTATATTTCTTGATAGAAAACTTTTTAAAACTTCATAGCCTTAGGAAACAGCTTTGTATACCGGAACAACACTAAGAAAGGAACCAGATGCCATCATTATTGAGATCTCAAATAATAACATACTATGGGAAGACAGAAGAAAATGCCATGGTCGCTTCCTTCAGATAGTGCAACACTGTTTGTCGGAGACACAAATATAAACATGAAGATGATTGATAACTTCTTTTGAGACATATAAAAGGGATCTATAATACAGAAGTACGACCCTGAACCAAAAAAGAAAAGCCAGTCTATAGCTATTGAAGCATGTTTGAAAGTGCTACACAGAAAATTTCCTGGAGTCTATGTTTTTGCAAATGGGAGAGGATTTTCAAGTCATTTCATGTGGAAGATACACTTCATCACCAAAGGGGGCACCAAAGGGCGGGCACCAAGATATAGCACAAGGAGCTGAGGAGGAGATCCATGGTCCCACAGCAGAACTTTGACCCTACTGAAAAGGAAGGAAAAGCCATTCTGGATGAGCATCCTCCTTTAATGCTTTAATGGAGTCAAGTTTAACCTGAATTTCAAATTCTTTAGATAGACTTTGACACAACAGACTGTTTAGGTTTGAATCCTATTTCTGCCACTTTTTAGCAATGTGATCTTGGGGGAGGTTACACTACCTCCCTCCATCTTATCGTCGGCATGAAATGTGGATAATAATAACAGTAGCTACCTCCCATGGTAGTCATAAAGATTAAATAAAGTAATTTAGGTACAGTGAGATAAGGCTTGTCTTCCAGCAGGTATTCAATATGTGTTGGCCATGATTACTGTTTCTCTAATCATTAAAGAAGAGCACACAAAATTATAAGAAATATCTTCCCACAGTAAAGAGATATTTCCTTTAGTAACACCTGGCTAAAAAAAAAAAAAAAAAAAAAAAGAAAACTGACTAATGAAAGCCTGAAATTCAGTGCCAGAACCCCAAGCAGTACTGGTGATTCATACCCACATGGGCACACATTCTTTGCTTGGGTCTACAGTGCAACAAACTATAACCAAACATAGAGCTTAGATATTTTCAAGCCATTTGACATAAGAATCAGCTGAAAATCCTAATTTCAATGGTCTACAAGTATCTTAAGCTCATTATACCCAAAACTGAACTTCTAATTATTTTCACTCTCCTCTATTTCTACTTCGTCTAACTTCCAATAATTCTGTTGTACCACATCCTGCTCTCTAGCAATCTATTTTCAAGTCTCTTCAATCCACCATCAAGTCCTTACAATCTTAATTTTAATCCAGTTCTCAATTTGTTCCCTTGCTAAAACCCTTCCTTCCTTTCTCTTGACTAGGTTATAGCAACTAACTCCCTGTGCCTAAATGTTCATCTATTTAATTTCTCCTTCTCTAGGCAACATGAGTCTTCTGTTTAATGAATCTTTGAAAAATGTAATGACCTTGGTTAAAATCCAAATGGCTTGTCATTTCCTTAAAAAGAAAGTTGTCTGAAGCATAGTTATGATTTGTAATTTGACCCTTTGTCTTCCAACCTCATTTCTCATCCTTCTGTCCCTTGTACTCTAATCTCTCCAACATCTAAACTACTTTTCACCTCACGTATTTCTTTTGCTTAGCTAGCTCCTACTTAGTTTGTGGCTACAGCTTCTATATCTCTTCCTCTTGAAGATTTTCTTACTCTCAAAACTTGGGACAGGTGGCCCTTCTGTGTGCTCTGCTAGCAACCTATATTTCCCTTCCTAAACTAAATCTAGCCATTGTGGCTGAATGTTTAAATGAGTGTCCCATGAGACTAAAAGTTTTCATAAGTTAGGGACATTGTCATTGTTCATTGGTATATTCCTAACTCCTAGTCTAATGCCAGTCTCACGGTAAAATGGAGAACAACTATCAATCAGATTGCACTTGTTTAAATTACTTGGTATTGGCTCAGTTATTTTCAATTAATCTTTCTTTTATCTTATGTTACAACACAATATTGTTATGAATGTATGTATAGAATGGGAAGGCTCTACTGTCAATTGCAAATAAGGCTCAGGTACCCGTCAGAGGTGTAATGTAGGAGCAGCGCCTTTTATATCTGTACCTTAGCTAGCCATCTTCCAGCCTGCATCTGAGATGTGGTTACCCAAATGGAAAACTAAGTATGTCCCAAGAGGATATATAATTAATCAGAAATAATGACAGACAACTCTTTAGCCACTTTTCAAAAAGCAGAGAGGTTTTTTTCTGGTATGTGTCGGGGATGGGTGTGGGTACTGATGACAACACTAATTAAGTAATTTTTGGTATAATGAAATGTTTGATTCTACACCAAAATGAAACAGTTTTCAGTTTTTCCAAAGACCACTATTATGACAAATTATAACCACAGCTTAGAAATATGGTAATAAAATAACCTTGAAAATTAGATATTTTATTTTATCTGGGATGATATTACAAAACCAAAGGTGACCCCTGTTTGCATATATAATGACTATTCTTTATGATATGAGGAAACAGGGAACAGCAATGTAATATGCTATCAGGTGTTAGATATTTTACTTTTTCCCTCCCTAAAAGCATTAAGTAATCCAAATCTATCACTACTGTTGAGAAATGCATGTTATTTTCCTCACATTTCACATACAAAATTTATTATAAAGAGATATGTTATTTAAAAAATATACTATGGCCAGGTGCGGTGGCTCATGCCTGTAATCCAAGCACTTTGGGAGGCCGAGGCAGGCGGATCATGAGGTGAAGAGATCGAGACCATCCTGGCCAACACGGTGAAACCCCGTCTCTACTAAAAATCCAAAAAAATTAGCCGGGCGCGGTGGCACGTGCCTGAGGTCCCAGCTACTTGGGAGGCTGAGGCAGAAGAATCGCTTGAACCCAGGAAGCGGAGGTTGCAGTGAGCCGAGATTGCGCCACTGCACTCCAGCCTGGTGACAGAGAAAGACTCCTCACCAAAAAATGAATTAATTAATTTAATTTAATTAGATTAAAAATGTACTATAAAGTTCAGATGGGTACAGATGAAACTATTCATGGGAATTTATTTAGAAGTTACTAAATAACTAAAGATGTGATGGGGACTTTTCAAGTACACAATGTAGTGCATTTTCATTTCAATAACTGTTACACTTAAATAAAATGACTTTTTCTTAGGGAAACATACTATTGCAACAAAAGCTATTTTTCTGTATGGCTAATTAATAAGCCCTGCATATAATATTTTCACTGAAGTGTCAAATAAGCAGGTTAGAGCAGATGCACCAAATACCTAAAATTACTAGGCAGTATGGATAAACTTTTTGATGCTATCGAAATCTGTGAGTGACTCATACTTTATTTGCTCTGCATTTACTTACCAAAGCCACCAGCTTAATAGCTCTGTTTATAAAAACAAAGCCAGGCAAACTGAATGTAAAGAACAAATATATATGAAATCATTTTTAACTTGTGAATGCAATGCATGCACACACATCTTTTTAGTATCAACATGCTCCCAAATTAAAATTGTTACCACATGCTAAGTAAACTTTTTCAGATGTTCAACAAAGGAGATCAAAAGAGATTTCATCATACATTTTTAGATCTCTGACTAGGCAAACATATAGGAATATAGACATGTGAAAATATCAAATAATCCAAAGGTACAACAATTTGGAAATTTTCAGTTCAAGGAAACTTCCATGAAGAGTAGTTTAGTGTACTTTCATATTTTCCTAACTGATGTCTTACAGGTGAAGCTATTCATGAAAGTTTATTTAGTAGTTACTCGGAGGTAAGATGTGAATGGGGACTAAGACGAAGCATAGAACATCGCTCAGCTGGGAAGAGACATTTAGCTTTCCAGAAAGATAGAAAAATCACAAAACAAAGCATGCTGGTAGAAAGAAACATGTTATATTTGGGGCCATGAGAAAAACCAGCTTGGATGATTTTCTGCTGGAGTTGACAGTGATGATATGACAGATTATTATTATATAGTGGGGTCTGATGATGGTCCTGGAATTCTTCTCTTTGATTGCTACAGATTCTCACAGCTTTTCTTAAACCCCTTTTGTAGGTGGGAGAAACATGAAGCATGTATGGAATCCATTCTTTGGTGAATCAATTTTACTATGTGTTCTATTTTGACTTTAAACATCCAGTACCATAACTGAGTTTTGGCTTGCTTTTATATTCCAGCTTGTATCCTACTCTAGTTTTAGAAAGTGAGTTTACCCACTCTACCATTTTTGAATGCTTTGCTTGTTTTGTCTGCCTTGTATCTGAGTCCTGGTCTTCCTTTTTCTAATCTACTGGATTTCCTCTGCATCTATGATTGGATTATCATTTCCTCTACTCAAGATTTTCTTGTGCTACTTCTGCCTACCTGGCTCCCCCGTAGGACTCCCCTAAAGCCATGTAACACTTGCCTCCGGACACTACTCTGAGTCACCCTTCCAGACTCAGTTTTATTTTTTGCTCAAGGATCACCCCTTATGATATTACTATCTCCTGTCGAGCTTGTCTAGGATTCAAGTCATGGTCACCCCGGCCTGAAAGTCTTGGGTGATAATTCAGTCCAATACCTTCTTACAGGGCTTCATCAAATATTGTATAATTGGTTTTAAAGTAGACATTCTGGACAGTTGTTTTGTTCACAGTAAAAATGTGCCGCTCATGTTCCTAAAGGATTTTATTATGGCATTCTAATACCTGTCATTGATACTTCCCATTTATCCTCAAGGTGGGGTATATTTTGTTTCTTTTACTATTAAAATATATTTTAAAATTCTGCATAGTTGGGGGACAAAAGTAGATTTAGAAAGCAGCCCAGAAGCAAAGAGTAACAAGATAACTAAGGTATTTACCAAGATCTGATCATGTAATCTGAAAATTGTGAATATGCAAAGTATTCTGATCCCTTACTAAATTCTTAAAACATTTTCTTTATCCATTCTATCACTGATGGGCATTTGGGTTGGTTCCAAGTCTTTGCTATTGTGAACTGTGCCACAATAAACATATGTGTGCATGTGTCTTTATAACAGAATGATTTAGAATCCTTTGTGTATATACATAGTAATGGGATTGCTGGGTCACTATGCAGCCATAAAAAAGGATGAGTTCATGTCCTTTGCAGAAACATGGATGAAACTGGAAACCATCATTCCCAGCAAACTGACACAACAACAGAAAACCAAACACCACATGTTTTCACTCATAAGTGAGTGTCAAACAATAAGAACACACGGACACAGGGAGGAAAACATCACACACTGAGGCCTGGGGGGAGCTAAGGGAGGAATAGCAGGGGGTGGGGAGGTTGGGGAGGGATAGCAGTAGGAGAAATATCTAATGTAGATAACGGGGCGATGGATGCAGCAAACTACCACCATGGCACATGAATACCTATGTAACAAACCTACACGATCTGCACATGTACCCCAAAACTTAAAGTATAATAAATATTTTTTTTAAAGATACTAAATTCTTAAAATAATTTGCCTAATCATGAAATAGAAGATGGGTGATGAACAGTTTTATTGTGTATGCTCAGGAAAGGTAAGTTGCAACCAAAAGAAAATCCCCAAATCTACCAGCCCTCAATCTCAGAATAGGATGACTTACCCTCACCCATAATACTAAAAATAATACTAACCTCAGTTGTGAAGATGGCCAAACAAAGATTTTTAAAAATGATTTCAATTCAGATAAAAGTTGAAGGGCTCTAATCAAGAAAATATAAAATAGTTCATGAATAGGATAAATACTGATAATCCTAATACTCTATGCTCTTTCATAGGCAGAATGCCACACCACTTCAGGTGGGCAAACATAGACTACATTATTTTATTCACTTGAACACAAACTTAGAGCACTCATCATTGTGAGACAGCGTATGGCTAATAACAGACAATTCACCTGGTGCTTACAGCTCATAAATCATAGATCCAGAACATATTATTAAAGAAAGTTAAGAATTTTCTAATCGATTTATCAAATAAGTTCCTTGATGTATTGCCATAGAAAGGATTCTGGATCAGATGAATTCGTCCTTAACATTTCTGTTCTTTTCGATAAAACTCTGTTCAAGGCATATTCGATTATGAAATAGTTTTGTACTCCAAGATAAGAAAATATATGATACTTTGTTCATCTTTTTAATCCTGAACCTATTACATCAATATATTTAATGCGTCAATACACAAAAGCTTATATAAAAATATTAATATCTAAGTCTAAAATTCCAATATTATCTTCTCTATTAATTCTCTTTACAATTCTGTCCTAATTCTGCCACTAAAAAAGTGAAAATGTCGTATTTGGGCTACAAATATTTACATAGAAAATATAATTGCTGTAAATGGGTTATAGAACATATAAATGTAAAACAAGTGGCTAGTTGTAGATGATCAGGTAACAAATCTAAAAGTCATGCAGAGTTGTAAATATAACACGGGGTACTTTCTACAAGTTATTTGTTTAAAAAATGAGCGTTTTAACTAATTTATGTTTTCATAGAATTAGAACAAATAGGAATAAAACTCATTTGAAAATGAAATGACTCTAAATAATTTAAAAACGGGGATATTCTGAAAACATTTGGTAGGACATTTATACATGTGATATATAAGGCATGATAAAAACAAGAAAAGGAAACACTTCCTGTGGATTTGGGACAATTTTGTAGAGCTTGTTGTCACTGTAGTAATCAATGTATTTGCTTCTTAATGTGCTTATATTAAACTACATTTAAAAAAAAAAATCCCATACTGATCTTCTCCCCTAAAGAAGCCTCATGAATGTTAAGTCCTTCCAAACAGAAGGCGGTTTTTCTGGTCACTATTTCCATTACTATGTAATTAACATCAGATGATTCAATAGGCTAAGAAGTTATACTAAGAAGAGATTTTTCATGAGAAGCAGAAGAGTTATGCAGGCATTGAAGGGTGTCAGCTGAATTAAAAAGACTTTATTAGACAACTCCTCTAACTAATTTTCTACAAAAACATGTTTTCTATATCAGACTAATTCTACAATCTCTTTCTGAAGAACATTCCCACAGTGATCCAAGACATGCATACTTAGGAAACTAGTTGAAAGAACATAAACACAAAGGGGCTTTCCAGATTTAACCATTCACTTTTTAAACACAAACTAGACATGAAGATCTTCAGCACATGAAGAAGCGTGTTGCAGACTCAATCATTAGAAGGCAATGAAAAACTGAAGTATATCTGTACTAAGTTGAAGCAGGAATACTCCAAATATGTAACTAAGATACATCTAAAAAGTTTGTCAGGGCCATTAAACTATCTAGTACAAACACAAAACAAAATCAGATCACAATTCTGAGATATATCCGAATTTTCTTTGCTGAGCCTTTCTTCCATAAATATGTGATTTCAATCCCACAGAGGACTTTTCTGGAAAGAATGCTATAGAAGGATTCTGTGGTCTAGCATCATCATCATCATCAATCAATAGCATTATCAACAATAAGACTTTACATTTTAAACCATTTACAAAGTTGTTTCAAAATCATCCCTTTTAAGTTATAATGTCTCTATGGAGATATCATATATATGTTCTTACTTTGTAAATATAAAAACTGAACTACAGAAAAGGTATACACATTTTTCATGACTTGAACAAAGAAACATAGCTAATAAGTATCTGAATGATACTGCCTTCAATAAAGGCTACTCCATATTAAGAAGTATTTACACTGTAACTTTTATCTGTGCAGTCATATAGCTCTAATGGGGGAAAATTTGCCATTGTAGACAAAACATATATGCATCAGCATCCCAAGTGCATGGGACCCACTTGGGTTGAAATTCCTACTTCACTTACTGGCTGTGTATTTTTGGCAAGCTAATCAACCTGCCTGGTCTTAAGCTTCTTCATCTGCAAACTGGAAACAATGTCTCTCTTTTCCGCTGTGAAGATTAAATGAGATATGACAAGGGCTCAGTGCAAAGTCTAGAAAATCCTATGTGTGCACACATTTTAAAAGTTTCTTCCCTTTCCTCCTAATATCATGACATTCTGTACCACATACCCTATAGCTGAGGGGAAAAATGATATTGAACTTGCTCATCAACGGGAAAAAAATGTTATAATAGAGAACAATGTCATGAAAACATGACAGATTTTTTTAAAAAATTAGAGGCATGAATAACTCTTATTAGGATATGTTAGATTAGATAGAAAATAAAGTGGCCTAGTTTAGTTACTTTCTGCTAGTTCCTATGAGTAAGTGATCTTTTAATCTTCTACACATCATTTTTAAAGACATTGTATCTGGTCTTCTTTCTGAGATAGTTCCATGAAACAACAAATTCATGATAACTTGTTCTTCCCTTTTTTTCCTGTAAGCTAAGAAAGGGTTGCTATTGACAGGATAAAGAATGACAATACAGGAAGAAGTCAGTCAATGGATTTAACCATTGCTTACAAAACTAGCAAGACAAAGTACAGCTGATTTTGAAAAAAAAAAAAAAACAGGTTAAGGAAGAAGGAGGTTATTGGGTCTGTCCAATCAAGAAAAGTATTGGCACCATATCTTGAGAATGATTAACTCTTAAATGCATGTGTATATTATAAAAGATTTGATATTGTACAGAGTTACACAGTGTATTGTAAGGTGTACTTATATTTTTCTCCTCTGCATAAAAATCATATACATCTAAACCCTGAGTGTCTTGTGCCATGAAGTGTGGTGTCTTTAAGAGCACAACAAATGATTTTCCTACAGTTTGTATTTTTCAGATTTAATTAAAGATAACAAATTTCCACTCCTCAGCACTATGAACTATGAAATACCCTTTTAAGTCTAATAGCATTAATACATCTTTCCATACAAATGATTGCATTTAGATTTGGTGAACATATTGAAATACCGTTTGGAGACTTTTGTCAGTTTATTTTTCATGACTTTCACTATTAATTCTGTTCCAAATTTGAGAACAAATAGAAATGGAATATTAAGAAATGCTCTGATATTTTTCTCCAGAAAGATGTAAGAGATTTTCCTTCTATATTAAAATGAAGTTAAGCTACCCTCATTTCTCAAGCATTTAAGCTTAGGTTTCTTCTTTCTTCCACTAAAACATCTTCTGTGTGTACAACATAATTAGGGAAAACCACAACAGTTGCTTTTTGCCAGTGGGAATGTTTCAAAAACTATTATTTCAAAGTGGCTTCCTTTCATTCCCCTTTTCTGGCAAAAGAGTATTCTATTAAACTCACTGTACCTCTCAATCATCCATCACCCCCCACTTTTTTTACTCTGAAAAAACAGTGTAGAGGGAAAAAAAAATAAATTTATTGAGCAGACTTCTTTTTTTTTCTTCACTGATGAATGGTCTGGAATTTGGCAATTGGGTGGGAAATTGGGTATCTATTCCTTGAGCAAGGGCAAAAAAAAAAAAAAAAAGGAAAGAGAAAAAAATCCACTTAGGGCTTGGCAAACAATTTTTCCTCTGGACAAGTTCCATTGGCTTGCGGCACAACTGCTATACATCTATTAAGAGTTCCAATGTCTATGGGTTGGGTTCATCTGCTTCAGGCATTTTCCTTTTAAGCTCAGCACTTCTTGGGCTTGTAAAAGCTCCTTGAAGGTTCAGTTTAAAAAATCTCCTTTGGTCACAAGAGTTCCTTCTGCTTGCTCCTTTATATGGCTTCCTGTTATGCCTGTTTATTAAATGCCCCTTTCCAAGTAACCATTGACTGTTGGAACTTTTACAGGATTCATTATGATTCATTTGATCTTCAAATGCTTGGAAAGAATCAGTGTTGGTCCTATCCTCTTTCTACCACTTGAATATCTGTCAGCCCAATTAACACATTCTCACTAGTGCACTACTAGGGTTTTCTGTGGGAACGTTTCTACGATATTAAGAGATATTTAGAATTTATGAGCTCTTTTTCTTTCAAAGTATTTATATTTTAAAATGTTGTGAAATATATTTCCCAGAGGTTTCTTGTGACTTAGTCTCCCTCCTCCTTTTGTTTCTTAATGATACAAACCACATGAGAAAGTCACTAAAAAATGTAGAATTATAAATCTGTCCTTAAAGTTTACATTTAATTACTTATATAAATAAATGACTGTCAGTAGACCATATTTGCAACTACTTAGATAATTCTGTGATATACTTTTGTTTATATTAGTAAACAAATGTATCTTTTGTTTTAACTCTCGTTATTTATACTCACAATAGTATCCAAATATAAATAGGGTTTAGAGTTTGAAGATAAAATAATTTGAATAACATTAATTATAGCATCTTTTTTTTAAGAGTTACTGATCAGGTCTACTAGGGAAAAATAAATCAGTTGATAATGAGTAAACTTCCATGATGGCTTTCAATATTATCATAATATTTTAAACTCAAACAATTTTTAGCTAATGTTTGGGCTCTCTGTATGTTAAAATATACCCTAGATATAACACATTTTGGTGGATTAGTATATAATATTAAAAAGTAAAGAATAAAGTTAATAATATTTAGTATAGTGTAAGCATACTTTATTTTAGCCAGTGATACAATTGTGCTAAAATTATAAAATTGTTATACAGATTGATAATATTACACCTATTAAAATTCTCAATAGACTTAAAAAAATCTTTTAATTTGCTCTCTCTTTCTTTTTTTTTTGGAACAGAGCCTTGGCTCTGTCACCCATGCTGGAGTACAGTGGCACAATCATAACTCACTGTAACCTTGAACTCCTGGTCTCAAGCAATCCTCTCACCTAGGCCTCCCAAGTAGCTAGGATTACAGTTGTATACTACCACGCCCAGCTAATTTTTATTTATTTATTTATTTTTGAGACAAGGTCTCACTATATCAACCAGGCTAGTCTTGAATTTCTGGCCTCCAGTGATCCTCTCACTCAGGCCTCCCAACGTGCTGAGATTATAGGCATGTACCACCTTGCTTGGCCTGCTATCTTGATACTGGAATTATTCAGAGCCGACCCTAAGGCTACCCAACACAGCACCTGATTCAGATTTGAGGTATCAATGTCAGTGAAGGTTCTTTGGAGGAAGTGGTGTCTACATGGAGAACTGAGAGTGAGGGTAATGAGTTGGGATAAAAAGTGATAAAACTGTTTCATGATGGGAAAGTAACACTTGTAAAAAAGAAGACAGAGCCTACTTAGTAGTAAGCATAAGCTTGGAAAAGTAATGAGTGTGGACGTGGGCAGTAGGTTTCAAGGGAAGAAACTGTAGATATGCACAGAGCCAGATGAAGTAAGACTTACATATTATATTAAGAAGTTTGAACTCTATATTTTGGGAATTGAGAAGCCCTGAAGTATTATATTATGTTGTGCTTTAAGCAGGTAAGTTACATGACCATATGTGCATTACAGTGAGACTATTTTAGAGGATGATATGTAGAACTTGATTCCAACGACAATGATATTCTTGTACAGTGAAAAATTTACACCAGCCCACAAAATGGAAAAATGAGTTTAAACAAATGCTTTTATACTAAAAATCATGGACTTAATTTTATAACTATCTATGATATTACCTTTTAACTAGTCATTTAAATGTGTATGAGTTACCTAAGATGGATTTTCTACATATGGTAATTTTATAGACTGAAATAATATTAATTACTAATTTATATAGTGTTTTATAATCACTAAAGCCTTCAAACTGTAATAACCAAAACAGAGGGATGCAAAAACCAAATCATTTAATGATTTAGATCTTCTAAAGTAGGACAATGTAATATTCTACTATGTCTTAATATATACATAGAGACCTTGCTTTTTTACATTTTTTTTTTTTTTGACACAGAGTCTCACTCTGTTGTCCAGGCTGGAGTGCAGTGGCGTCATCTAGGCTCACTGCATCCTCTGCCTCCTGGCCTCACGTGATTCTCCTGCCTTAGCCTCCTGAGTGGCTAGGATGACAGGGATGCACCACCACGCGCCACTAATTTTTATATTTTTTGTAGAGATGGGGTTTCACCATTTTGGCTAGGCTGGTCTCGAACCCCCGACCTCAAGGGATCCACTCACCTTGGTCTCCAAAGGTGCTGGGATTACAGCCATGAGCCACCGTGCCCAGCCTAAAAATCATCTTTCAATCAAGGATATTGCATTTCTTTTCTAAGTTACTATCAGAGCAATCTATAAAGGAGGAATGTACAAGGATTGGTAAGATCAAGAATTCTGTAATACAAAAGAACAAAAGGAAATTATATTCATTCATTTTTGTTATTATTTTTCTTTTTAACAAATATTTTGAAGTTTAAACAATGTCATAGAGAAGCCAAGCAACATTTTCCCTATCTTTGAACTTTTGATCCTTTTTATAACTTAAGGCACTTCTCAAAAAAACTAAAAAGTTGTACATGATTTTGAATAACACAGGAAACTGAATCAGAGCTCCCTCCAAAAAACTTCCATAGGCAAAATGAGTCCTTGTTTTAATTTTCTCCTTTGGATGAAAAATGTTGCCATGTTTCATTGACTCTAAAATGCCATCAACTGCAAACTTACCTTGATTTCAGAGTGGTTAAATGTGAATAAAAGGAACAGTATTCCAAGTAATAAAAATACTAAAACTACAGAAAAGGTGAAGTTACTAGGCAACTTTCTTACGTTTCTGTCAGAACCAAAGCAATAGTGAAGAGTGTTGTAAGAAAAAAAGTTTATGAGAGCACATGGTTGCATCCTTTTAACTTGAATTTAAATATTTGTATGCATACACACAGTGCATGCATGTGTGTGTTTGTGTATGTGTGTATAAAGACTGAAGCTCTCAAGTGACGATAAATGAGGGAATGAGGAAGGAAAATGTATAGGGAACTGAGCTGGAATGAAATACTACAAAATGAAAATGTGCAGTAGCATTCTTATTAGCATTAATATTAAACATTTGCTCAGACTGTTAAACACATTCACAGGATCTGTCATTAGAGTTCTCTATCACATAACAGTGACAGAACAGCAATAAGAAATGAAGCCCTCATGCTGTAAAAACTAAAACTTGTCATGATTTTCATATGAGACTTTTATGAGAGTTAAGCAAAATTAGGTTAAAATATAACAAAAGAATTTGTTGTACAAAATAACGTATTTCATAGGCAACTATCTCCACGAAAATCAGAACTCCTTTTCCTAACCAACAATTGGGTTCAATACATCCAAAAATAATGCTGTAATGTGAATTTTAAATGTTATGCCTAGTTGAAGCCCAAATCACTGAAATAATGCTGGATAAAAATAAAGCACAAAGATTTTCAAATTAAATTGTAATAATAAAGCAAAGAGATATAAATGCCATAGATTCAGGATTTAAAACCTACTGTTAAAAACAGTCCTCAGAGGCCTCAAAAATAACACCACACATCTACAACTATCTGATCTTTGACAAACCTGACAAAAACAAGCAATGGGGAAAGGATTTTCTATTTAAGAAATGGTTGTTGGGAAAACAGGCTAGCCATATGCATAAAACTGAAGCAGGACACCTTCCTTACACTTTATACAAAAATTAACTCAAGATGGATAAAAGACAAACATAAGACCTAAAACCATAAAAACCCTAGAAGAAAACCTAGGCAATACCATTCAGGACATAGGCATGGGCAAGGACTTAATGACTAAAACACCAAAAGCATTGGCAACAAAAGCCAAAATTGACAAATGGGATCTAATTAAACTAAAGAGCTTCTACATAGCAAAAGAAACTATCATCAGGGTAAACAGGCAACCTACAGAATGGAAAAAAATTTTTGCAATCTATCCATCTGACAAAGGGCTAATATCCAGAATCTACAAAGAGCTTAAACAAATTTACAAGATAAAAAAACAAACAACCCCATCAAAAAATGGGCAAAGGATATGAACAGACATATCTCAAAAGAAGACATTTATGCCACCAACAGACATATGAAAAAAAAGCTCATCATTACTGGTCATTAGAGAAATGAAAATCAAAACCACATGAGATACCATTTCATGCCAATTAGAATGGTGATTATTTAAAAGTCAGGAAACAACAGATGCTAGAATAGGAATGCTGTTACACTGTTGGTGGGAGTGTAAATGAGTTCAACCACTGTGGAAGACAGTGTGGCAATTCCTCAAGGATCTAGAATCAGAAATACCATTTGACCCAGGAATTCCATTACTGGGTATATACCCAAAGGATTATAAATCATTCTGCTATAAAGATACATGCACACATATGTTTATTGCAGCACTGTTCACAATAACAAAGACTTGGAACTAACCCAGATGCCTGTCAGTGATAGACTGGATCAAGAAAATATGGCATATACACACCATGGAATACTATGCAGCCATAAAAAAGGATGAGTTCATGTCCTTTGCAGGGACATGGATGAAGCTGGAAACCATCATTCTCAGCAGACTGACACAAGAACAGAAAACCAAACACAGCATGTTCTTGCTCATAAGTGAGAGCTGAAATAAGTCAGAGTTGGACAATGAGAACACATGGACACAAGGAGGGGAACATCACACACTGGGGCCTGTCAGGGGATGGGGGGCTAGGGGAAGAAGAGCATTAAGAGAAATACCTAATGTAGATGATGGGTTGATGGGTGCAGCAGACCACCATGGCACATGTATACCTATGCAACAAACCTGCATATTTCTGCACATGTATCTTAGAACTTAAAGTATAATTTAAAAAATCCCTATTTTTAAAATGGGTTTCATAATTCAGTGCTCATGTTACAAGCAACTGTCCCAGGTTGGAGTGAGATGCAGGAAAATTTGGACCTAAAAATGTAAGACATATGGTCTTGATTACATTTAGCAGTTACGTTAAGAGTTCAGTGTAAAGAAAAGCATTCCAACGCCAGCTTGCAAACTAGGTTTTTATGTGAAACTCTAATAAAACAGCAGCAGATGTTTCTATGCTATTAATTTGTTTGGGAAATTTTTGGCTGGTTCACTCCAAATCAACTGTTATCCCTTGTCCAACAACTGCAGCATTCATTTATTTTTTACACAGGAAGAAAGAGAGAAGGGAAGCTTTTCCTTTGGAATAGATATCGCACCAATTTGTTGTATGCATGGGAAAGTGAATGCTAGCACTTGTGTATTTTTTTAAAAATTCCCTTAGAAACTGATGGAGGGTGTTTTTCACTATTGAAGGAAAAAAAATCACCCATTCAAACTGCTGAAGCAAAAAATAAAGTATACTATTGACTATTGGTAGGTAAACATATATTGAATAACACAGTATGAATTTTATTTTAAGGATTAATGATTTAACAAAACCTTTATTTATTTGACTTCTAACCCTGCTTATATTGATGTACATTGTTGGTAAATCTATTCTCATTCTGATTTACATGGGGAAAAAAAAGATAATCACCCTGCAAAATTTTCACACTATCCTAGTCAATTCACTTCCATTCCTCTTCCCCCCACTTTTTCCATCCATTCTTTCTGCCCTATAGTTCTTAAAAGATCACCTTTGACTGGAGATAAACACCTCTTGTTGATTTTTATTAAAACACGGAATGTTTTACCTTCAGAAAGAAAACAAAAAAAGATCTAAAAAAACTAAAATAAAGCCTTTCCTTACCTTAGTAATTTTCCTACTTTCAATCAACCTTCTCAAGAAAAAGGCAAAACTGGGAAGAAATGAAATTTCCAGTTGATTGCTTCCAATGAGGCCAGTTATCCTCTGTAACTGGGCAGTTTTCTTTATGTGAAATTAAGCTCTCTGGTTGGAAAAACAAAGTATCATTTTTAAGGACTGCTCTCAGTCTATACAGCTTATTAATATCTTTCAAGATTACCCAGATATCTTTCATGGTATTCAAATGGAAACCCGTAAGCCTATTACTCTGTGAGGCTGCTGGCGAAATTGCCAAAATGATTTGGATTTCAATATTGTTTCTAAAACAAATGTAATAAAGTCTCATTAACAAATTCAACTAAAGTTGGTTCAAGTTCAAAAAGTCTGCACATTCTAGTGTAATTAGAGGCAAGAAAGTTTTAAAGTCCTAATGGAATTTTCTGTAATTCACTCTTTAACTGGAAAACGTTTGCTACTTGGAAGTATTTCCATGATATAAGAGCCAACTAACAAAGCATAGTAAACTTGTAAGAGTCTTTCTGATCTTTTGACATTCTAACTGCTCTCCCAGGCCTGTGGAAACACCTAAACCCTACAATATCTCTCAATTGCCCTGAAAATAGAATCCATGTTTTCATTTGATGAGCACTTTTATGAGCTGGCCCCCCTCCTGCTCACCTCTCCTCTCCATCTCTTGACCTCCCATGACACTCTATATTCCAGACAGACTGAATCAATCTCAGTTTCCTAAACTAGGCACTATCCCTCTAACTGCTAATCAGGAACTAGTACACTATGTCCTACATCCTAGAGTCTTAACTAGCTAACTCCTGTCATATGTGTCTCAAATTCAATCCGTTTCTCATCTATAAGCTTTCTCTAACTCCTTTCTTCCCATTGCATTTACTTCCTTATCATTGCCTCCTCAATACAAGGTGAGGCAAAGCTCATTTCTATGTATTCACATTATAGTCCTAACTTCTGTTAAAGCATGATATATTGCATCTGTCAGTCTCACCCAAGCTCATTCACAGTAGGAACTATTTAATGTTACCATGGAATCATTTCCTAGCAAGGCGCCTGAATTTTAGGAGTCCTTTGTTAATATGCTTGGCAGTAAACATTCTTTTGTACCTCTACAATACCAGCACACGTTTTGTTATGTGGAGGCCACGCAGCATCTAGATCAACAGTGAGTTTTCTAAAGATAACTCATCCTAAACTGTGTCTCCACTCCGAATCCTCCTACCAAATCATGTTTCTCTCACACTCTTCCTTAACTCAAAAACCTTCTAAATCTTCCACTGCAGAGTCAAAGACAAATTGTGGCCTTCAAGACTCTGTGTATATCATTTGTTCACCCCATTTCCTCTCTCACTTCTTTTAATATACTTCTACCTAATTCACTCAGTCCCAGCCATGCTGGAGTCTTGGCATTCACTTTAATGCCTCAGGCACGTTTTTCTACCTTCAGGGCTTTTGCAGTTACAATTTCTTCTGCTTGGATAATGGATACCCACAAAGCTCCCTACTTTAACTCCTTCAGATCTTTACTCAAATGTCACATACTCAATGATGATTATCCTGATCCTCTTATTTAAAACTGAATAAACATCCTGATACTTGGAATTCCTTACCCCTCTTCTTGCTCTATGTTGCTTCTTCAGCACCTAAGCTGCCATCCATTTTACTTATATATATTACTTACCGTATGCTCCTATTTATTGTAAACCCCAAGAGTGGGGATTTGAATCTGCTTTGTTCTTTTGTCACTCCAGCACCTAGAATAGTGACTGCCACTAAAAGGATAATAAATTAATATTTAATTGAATAGTATATGATAAACATAATAAAATTTAACTATAATTTTAGCTTTAAGCATGATATCTAACTATGCTAAAATAAGCTAAAATCCTGAACTTAACTATTCTTTAATCACATTATTGCAATTATTTACATGGTAGATTTTAAAAACTGACAAGAATGAAATATTAACTATTTTATACCTGAACTTCTAAAAGTATTTTTACCTATTTGGTAGTTTTATAAAAAATTACAGAAGAGTTTCCATATAAAATTTTCTTTTGATCTTAGAAAAATATAAACTATGAGCTATTCCAGATATAGATATTTTAAGTGATTCATTAACAAAACTAAAAAACACATACAGATTTGTCCATGATCTAATCTTTGGAAAAAGAAAACCACAATTTAGCCAATATTCAAACAGTAAGGAAGAAAATAATTTATATTCCAGATATTACTCATTTAATATAGAAGTTTTACATGCATGCACACACACGAACACACACACACACACACACACCCCATTTTGATAACGAAATGAATACAGAAGGTTGTCAAAGTCATAAAGCTTGAAATTATCACCCTGTCTGAGCTGAAAGCTCATGTTTGTAAAATATCAGTGGATTTGAAAATCATTTCTTGATTTTGTTGGATATTACAAGGGATAAATATATATATAAAGACATGAAAATTGTGTCCTTATTTAACTGGACCAAAAAAGAATGTTTATATTTTCCTAACTTAAAATTAGTTTTATTTTATATTGAAACATTAATTTCCTTACTTCCAGTTAATCAGCAATCACTTAGAATTCTCAGAATCATTCTGTTTAACCAAAATACATTTGTGTCAATCACATTACAGAAAAAACAAAGTAATATGTCATGCACATCTGTGTTTTCATTCTCTAGCTTACACAGTTGGTGCATCAGAGACCTCAACACAGGCATTCTGCGTCAATTCTAGAGTCTAGAATTTTAGAGTCAATTCTCAATGACTACTTTATACTGCCTCCCTATAGTACTGGCCTAAGGCTAGTGACATTAATTTTAGTTCTCAACTCTTTTCATCATAATAGCTATCATTTATTGAAGTCCACTACAGGCAAAACTTGCTTGATAAGTTAATTAATACGTTGTTAAGGCTTAGGGGTAACCTTAACAATGTATTAATTACATGGATATTGTCCTATAAGGGTGAATCTAAAGTAATAATATTTCTTCATTCATTCATTCAGGCAAATATTCTAATATTCCCAAATCCTAGACTCATTAGCTTACGATGCTGTTCACTTAGATACATGTCAGTTTTCTTAGTTAATTGCAAGTGTGGGTTTCTGAGGCTAATATTTAAAATAGGGTCCAGGGTGTTTTAGGTATACCTATTTTACTACTGATTGATGTTTTTTACTCTTTATCAGCTTGAACAAAAGGTACCTTTAATAACAATGTTTTTCCTTTGATTATAAGGAAAGAAATTATTGTCTATGTCCACATTACCCAATAGTGATATAATGTGAGCCACTATGCAATTTAAAATTTTTCTAGTAATCACATAAAAATAACAAGTTGAAACTAATTTTATACACTTTATTTAACTCAGTGTATCAAAATATTCAACATGTAATCAATATCAGAAAATGTTAATAAGATATTCTATACTTTTAAAAAATGATGTCTTTGAAATCTAGTGCATATTACAGCACATGTCAATACACACTAGCTCAATTTCAAGGGCCCAAGAGCCTCATGTGCCCAGAGGCTACATTATTGATGACACAGTTCTAGACAATAAAAAGGCTGAAATAATTTCTACCTCATCTTATGTTAAAAAAAATATAGCTTTGAAATCAAAGCTAGACCAGACCAGTAAGATAAAAGTAAATTGCAGGCCAGCCCACTCATGAACCATGATGTAAAAAATTCTAAGCAAAATTCTGGCAAACTGAATTCAAGCAGTATACATAAAAATATAAGGAATCATGTCAGATTGTTATATTCTAGCAATTCAAGCTTGGCTTAACATTAGAAATATATACATACAGGCATACTTCATTTTATAGTGCTTAACTGTATTGTACTTTGCAGATACTGCATTTTTTACTAATTGAACATTTATGGCAACCATATGGCAGCAAGTCTAGCAGGCTATTTTCCCAAGAGCATGCCTTTACTTCACATCTCTACCTCATGTCTCTGTGCCACATTTTGGTAATTTTTGCAATATTTCTACATTTTCATTAGTATTATATTGTTATGGTGATCTGTGATCAGTGTTCTTTGATGTAACTACTGTAATTTTGGGGGGATACCATGAATCACACCTGTGTAAGATGGTAAACTTAATCAATAAATGTTTGTGCAGGTTCAGACTGTTCCACCAACTGACCATTTGCCCATATCTCTTTCCTTTATTCCCTGAGACACAACAATATTGCAATTCAGAAAACTGATAACCCTATAATGGCCTGTATGTGTTCAAGTGAAAGGAAGAGTGGCGAGTCTCTAACTTTAAATCAAAGGTAGAAGTGATTAGTTACCAAGGAAGACATGTTGAAAGCTGAGCTAGACCAAAATCTAGGCTTCCTATGCTAAACAGTTAGCCAAATTGTGAATACAAAGGAAAAGTACCTAAAAGAGATTAGGAGTGCTATTCCAGTAAACACACAAAAGATAAGAAACTAAAACAGCTTGATTACTGATATGGAAAGAGTTCTCATGATCTACATAAAAGGTCAAACCAGCTGCAATATGCCCTTAAGCCAAAACCTAACCTAAGGCAAAGGCTCAATTCTTTCCTATTCTACGAAGGCTGAGGGAGATGAAGAAAGCCACAGAAGAAATGTTGGAAGCTAGCAGAGGTTGGTTCATGGGATTTAAGAAAATAAGCAGTCTCAAGAACATGAGAGGACACGGTGAAGCAGCAAGCATGTTCACAGCACTTTCCCTAGGAGTAGATTTCATCTCAAGGAACTACTTTCTTTGCTCATCCATAAGAAGCAACTCCTCATCTGTTTAATTTTTTAAATGAGATTGCAGCAATTCAGTCACATCATCAGCCTCCATTTGTAATTCCACTCCTCTTGTTATTTCCACATCTGCAGTTACTTTCTCCAATGAAATCTTAAACCCCTCAGTGTCATTCATGAGGGTTGAAATAAATTTCTTCCAAACTCCAGGTAACACTGATAATGCATATAAAAATATGCAGTTTCTATACATCTATTTCCAGTTATCTAGAAGACCTAGCTAAGATAATCGATGGTGGCTACATTAAGCAAGAATTTTCAATGTAGACAAAACAGCATTCTATTTAAAGAAGTTGCCATCCAAGACTTTCATTGTTATAGTGATGTCAATGCCTGGCTTAAAGGCTTCAAAGGACAAGCTGATTTTCTTGGCAGGGGATAATACAGCTGGTGACTTTAAGTTGAAGCCAACATTCATTTACCATTAACAAAAATCCTAGGGTCATTAAGAATTATGATAAAACTATTCTGTCTGTGTTCCATAAATGGAACAAAGCACGAATGACAGTACATCTGTTTGCAGCATGGTTTACTATTATGAGCCCATTGTTGAGACCTACTATGCAAAAAAGGAGTCCTTTCAAAATATTATTGCTTATTGACAATGCACCCAGTCACCCAAGAACTCTGATGGAGAAGTACAAAAAGATTGATGCTGTTACCATGCTTCCTAACACAACACCCATTCTGTAATCCTTGGATCAAAGAGTAATTTTGGATTTCAAATCTTATTATTTAAGAAATATATTAATACTTTGTAAGGCTACAGCTGCCATAGTGATCCCTTCAATCGAGCTGGGCAAAGTAAACAGAAAACTTTCTGGAAAGGATTTACCATTTTAGGTCCCATTAAGATCATTTGTGACTCATGGGAGGAGGCCAATATATTAACATCATGAGGAGTTTAAAAGTTTATTTCAACCCTCATGAATGACACCAAGGGGTTTAAGACCTCAGTGGAGAAAGTAACTGCAGATGTGGTGGAAATAGCAAGATAAGTAGAATTACAAGTGGAGCCTGATGATGTGACTGAATTGCTGCACTCTCATAAAAAAATTTGAACAGATGAAGAGTTGCTTCTTATAGATAAGCAAAGAAAGTGGTTCCTTGACATGAAATCTGCTCCTAGTGAAGATACTGTGAACATTGTTGAAATGGCCACAAAGGATTTATTAAACCATTATATATGCTTAGTTATAAAGCAGTGGCAATATTTCAGAGGGTTAACTACCATTTTGAAAGAAGTTCTACTGTGAGTAAAATGCTATCAAACAGCAGCACATGCTACAGAAAAATCTCTAGTGGAAGGAAGAGTCAATCGGTATGACAAACTTCATTGCTGTCTTATTTTAAGAAATTACCACAGCCACCCCAGCCTTCTGCAATCACCATCCTGATCAGTCAGCAGCCATCAACATCAAGGCAAGGCCTTCTTCCAGCAAAAAGATTTATGACTCATTGAAGATTCAGATGATTGTTTGCATTTTTAGCAATATTTAAAAATTAAGTTATATACATTTTTAAAGACATAACAGTATGGAACACGTGACGACAGTATAGTATAATCATAAATTTTACATGTACAGAATACCACAAAATTCATGTGACTCATTTGCTTGTGATACCAGCTTTATTGTGATGGTCTGGAAATGAACTCACAGTATCTCTGAAGTACACCTGTATATGAATTCCCTACATCAAAAGATGAGGTGGAAAAAACACAGATGGTATGCTCAATAGATCCAGAAAAGTCATTTCATATCATTCAAAACTCATTTATGAGAAGAAAAAAAAATCAGAAAATTAAGAAGAGGAAATTTAAAGCAAGAATATTTACATGGAAATATTCCATGAAGTCCTTTTTGAATCAGAAATAAGACAGGGAAGCTCAGTATCACATTGTTGTGGAGGTCCCACAAAATAGAACTAGTAAAAGTTGCCACGAATTTCAACCACTAGTTACAGTTTCAGTGGTCATAGTTCCAACTACTATGATTCCTAACTAAAATCTGGTAAAGTACAAAGATGGGAATCCAGGGTGAATATCTCAGACTTAGCTGGAGGTGTCCTTTATTGAAGCTTTTATTTTTCCAGATTATATCCCAGAGTTGAGAGTAATTCAGCATTGGAGGACATGAGTCCCCAGTGGTTATATCAAAATATAGTTAAAATCTGTGCAGGAATCTTCCACACATAACCACTTCAACAGCTACAGTTTGCAGCCAGAAGAGGTGACTGAGTAAAAGATGGAGTTCAGCTGCATCAGTTGCAGTACTTTCTCCTGTCTCTACTCCCTCAGTCGTTTATAAGGAAAGGTCAAGTGAACCAGCAGTAGAGGGTGTTAGGCCAGGATGGTGGTCTGTGGCGAGACGGTAGATCTAGTTCCTTGACTGAATCCTGGCCCAGCCTGTCCAGCGTCTCAGCCGGCATTAGGTTGCAGCCAGTACTGTGGTGATTGGGAGGCCAGTGCTCTGCAGCATGTATAGCTGGGCTGACCCAGGTTTCTAAAATCCCGTGCCAGATGCACTGGAGTAGCATTATTCATCCCCTGTGCCTCTGGGAGGTTGCTGCCAGCAGTGACCTCCTTCAATCCTCTACTAGACCAGAACTTCCCAGGATGATTTGTGGAAGCCGGGATCCTGCTGCCACCATGGCAGGATGCACACCTGGGCTTGGGTCCGGCAGGTACCTGATGCTCTGAGCAGCAGGAAGCCATGATTATGTCTTCTGGCCAGTAGAAGTAGAAGCAGTCTGCGCCTTGGAGGCTGAATTGGTGGCGCAAGGCCCTGGTTGCCAGCAGCCATCTTGAAGCATTCCTGCCTCAAGCCCAAAAGTGCTTCTGGGAATATGGCAGCCGCCACTGAGGGTGAATGAGCTTGAGCTTTTGTTCCCAAGTTCCTTGAACACTTGGGCCTTGGCTTCCAGG
Source organism: Ateles fusciceps (assembly GCA_036589455.1). NCBI lineage: Eukaryota > Metazoa > Chordata > Mammalia > Primates > Atelidae > Ateles > Ateles fusciceps. The sequence goes on along the minus strand of JAZHEH010002345.1, from coordinate 1,269,244 downwards.
GGCCTGTTCAACTCTCTCTCTCTCTCTTTGAGACGAAGACTCACTTTGTGGCTCACTGCAATCTCCGCCTCCCGGGTTCAAGTGATTCTCCTGCCTCAGCCTCCCTAGTAGCTAGGACTACCAGCATGCACCACCCCACCCAGCTAATTTTTGTATTTTTAGTAGAGATGGGGCTTTACTATATTGGCCAGGCTGGTCTTGAAATCCTGACCTTGTGATCCACCCTCCTCGGCCTCCCAAAGTGCTGGAAGCCACTGCGCCCGCCCCTCTTTTTCACTTTTCTATTGAACTTGACAGCAGTCCCCCTTGATCATAGTTTCGCTTTGGCAGGTTTCAGTTACTTGCTGTCAACCTCAGTCTGAAAATAGGTGAGAGACACTACATTTGCATAACTATTATTATAGTATATTGTTATAATTGTTCTACCTTATTATTATTGTTAATCTCATCTTAACTGTGCCTAATTTATAAATTAAACTTTATCATAAATATGCATATATAAGAAGAAACATAATGTATACCGGGTTCAATACTATCTGCCATTTCTGGCATCCCCCCAGAAACATATCCCCCACGGACAAGGGGGACTACAATGTTTGTTTTTTGCTGTTTGTTCTGGTAGCACATCGCAATATATTCTGGATGCTAATCCTTTGTCACAGATGCTGTGAACACCTCTTGATTATCTTGTGTTTTCACTCCATAGTGTCTTTGATGCACATATGATTCTAATTTTAATGTCAAATTTAGTGCTCTTTTTCTTTATGATTAGTGGTTTCTGAATCTTGTTTATCTTTAATTACTCCAAAATCATAAAACTTCATTTCTAACTTGTGTCCTAAATGTTTTATAGTTTTTCTTTTCACATATAGAGCTTTATTTGGAACTAATTTCTTTGCAGAATATAAAATATGGAATAAGTGTCCATATTCTACAAAAAGAAAAAAATTTTTTAAACATTTTCTCCATATAATCAATTGTCCTAATACTTTTTATTGAAAAGGTCATCCTTTTCTCTACACTTGTATTATCAGCTCTCAGATTAATCAAGTTTCATGTCTATGTCTCTGAAATCAAGTTTTATGTCTATGTGTCTGACTCTGGGCTCATCATTCTCTCCCATGATCTGTTTGTCTATCCCTGCTCCAATATCAACTATCTTCATCACTACAGCCTTACAGTAAGTTTTTACATTTGATAAGGCAAGGCCTTCTACCAAATTCTTATTTTTAGGCCTGTCTTGATTACTTTGGTTTCTTGTCCTTATATAAAAATTTTATGTCAGTTTATCAGTTCCCCCACCAACCTGATACACACACACACACACACACACACACACACACATACACACACACAACCTGTTGAGAATTTTATTAGAATTGAAAGAAAAGAAATAAAATCCTCATTCTCAATTAATAAGGGAAAAATGACTCCCTATTTTTCCTAAGCTAAGATCCATTATGCCCAATGGGATAGAACTTTTAAAACTTTGATTCACTTTTCCATGTCTATAAACAGGTCTTTATAATGCACCCAGGTTGCTGTAACTTAAAAGAGTAAAATCAAACAAAATATACAGTGATCCAATTTGAAAACAAAGGGCTTTCATATTCTGCCTACACTTGGCAATTTCTCTACTTCTGTCAGGTTGGGCCTATAAACGTATTATCTGTTTGATTAGAGGCAAATTTCTTTAAGATAGAACAGTTTGCTCACTCCAAGAAAACTCTTCATACTTACATTTTACAGTGTTGTTTTTGATGCTTTTAAATTTTTTTTGTATCTATGTAGGACATGACTAGCAATAGATTAAGTATTTTATGTTGAGTCCTTTTATGCTTACAAATCATCCTGTCAGATGGATACTATTATCTACATTTACAGCTGCAGAAACTGACTCTTGGAGACATTAAGTAACTTACCCAAAGACAGCTAGGAAATGTCAAGGCTTGGATTCAAACCCAAATTTTTACTAACTTTAATGTAGGTAGAATAAATGTTTGCGAAATGTATAAAAAATGATAATTAAACTCAGATTAGGAAGAGACCAGAGTAGCTACTGTTCAAGTTATTAAAGATGTATGGTATTAATTGAGATTTTACTTAGTCAAATCATGCATTGTTGATAGCTCTTGTCTACACCAGACTTTGTGTTCTCCGCTCTGGAATTATTCCATTCTGCTGTGGCTAGATCTATGCTTTGTTTCTCTTGCCAAGAACCTCAGCTAGTCCGAGAAGCCTCACATACTAGTCTGTAACTATATTAAAACTGCTGCAAATAACTGCTGGGCAGACTGACTCTTATATCATTCACACCAGAAGTTCAGTGGCAATGTGCCATCACAATTTCTTTCTGACTTGAAAGCTATGAAATTTGCTCTGGCACCCTTTTGAGAATGTGAAAAAAAAAAAATCTCTCTCTGACACATATACACAAATATATAAACTTATTTGTGATCTTTCTTGGTTTAAAATATGATTCTAATTACAGTGAAACTTCATCTACCTGGCCCAGTAAGAAAATAATTCAAGCCAGTTAGTTCACTTCCCCTTCTGTGTACAAATCATACAAAGCAAAATGGCGTGATCTCGGCTCACTGCAGCATCCACCTCCTGGGCTCAAGCAATTCTCCTGCCTCAGCCTCCGGAGTAGCTGGGAATATAGGTGCACACCAACACAACTGCCTAATTTTTGTATTTTTGGTAGAGACAAGGTTTTGCCATGTTGGCCAGGCTGGTCTCGAACTCCTGACCTCCTGATCCTCCAACCTCAGCCTCCCAAAGTGCTGGGATTACAGGCGTGGGCCACTGCGCCCGTCTGATACTGATGTTTTATCTTATGATATCTCATCTGTGTAGTCATTACCTGTTCAGATGAGCCTATTCTTAGTGATTCATTTTTCCCCTCTAAATTGGTAGCTTTTCACACGTAAAGATTTTAGATACCAGCTTACAAACTAGTTAAGATTGTGTATAAATTAATTATCAACAGATTGATAATAATAACATGCCCCACCCCATCTTTCCCAGCTCTCATAACAGCACATAATGAGTATTTGGATTTGGCCCAAAGAGATGAGGTTGCAGGATAATTTAATTCAATTAAATTTCACATAATTCAGTTCCTTTCAACAAACTTTTACAGACATCTGTGCCTAATCTCATACTCCCCAAACCTGGGTCCTTATTCTTTGCTCCACGAGCAGATCCTGAGACAGGCTTTGAGTGCCATTGCCTATAGGGAAGTGGAAAATTCAGACAGAGAGGAAGCACTAGAGGTGGTGGTCATGAGCAGATAGATTATCATTGTAGACAATGGGTCAATGCCACCCAAGCCCTCAAGGACACTGTTTGGAAGACCCTTCAGTATTGTACCACCTGAAAGGAGCAAAAGCTAATGTATAATTATACATCAGCCTCTGGAACTCACACACACACACACACACACACACACACACACACACACAAAAAAATGTACAGTGCTGGATGAGGGCTAGTTCTAGAAATGCTAATTCACAGCTACCTATATGCACAGCCCAAGGATGGGGACACAAAAATAGTCTAAGATATTTGTAAAATGAAGCTCTTGGAATGTAAAGAAGCAGTGAAAACAAAGGGGATGTGTGGGTGCACCAGTATCATCCACCACAATATCCTTCAACTGCACAAGGAAAATATCTAGAGATTCTCTATGTCTGGCCCTGATGCTTGTGCCAGCTGCCTTAAATCAAGCCAATATTCTATAAGCACCTGCTGAACACAAAATCTATACTAGGCACTCTGGGAGAGACAAATATTGAAGATACAAAGACACAGTCCCTGCACATCAAAGGGACTAGAGAATGAGCTTTTCTGATTCCACAATCTGGTGGATGAGTTCTACACACACTCTCTAAACTGAAAAAAGCTAGATTATAGATACTTTGAAAGTACCATATGTATACCACATATTATATATTTCTCAGTACATATCAGAATGCATGTTTTCCTCTGAAAAATCGACATTTCTATGAGTTAAAAATGTCTGCCTTCCTCATTCTGGTCCAACTTAATGTCTAGCCACAGAAAATGGAAAAAGGAACAAAAGGAGGAGAGTTTTGTTTATACACTGAATAGCATGCAAATATTTTCCAATGATTGAAAATTAACATTTACAAATTGAGTAGAATACACTTTATTCATGCACAATAGTGCATTTGTTAACAGTGACATATTTATCTGGCCTTTCCCAGTCCTAGGAAAAAATTATGTCAATTTTCCCTCAGACTGCCTTCCTATTCTGTCACACAAATTATTTCATGAAACATGAATCCAAATGTTCTGTTCTTTTTCAATTTCCTTTCACCACAAATTCCAGAGTTCTGCACTTCATGGCTTTTCAGTAACAATTCAGTCTTTTTATTCTAATGGCAAAACTGAAATACTGCTGTCTTTAATCAAGCTACTTTTGACATGTCTTCAATAGTGAAGATTCAGCCTTTTGTGTTAAAAGAAAACTTTTAAAAAAATAATTATAATGATTTAAAATGATTTTTTTTTACCAATGCATTTTCAGCTCTTGGGACGCTCTTCACTACATTTTCCCATCGTTTCTGCAATGTTTTTGCTCCTTATTGTTAATGACAAACAATCTATAAATGCAGAAATGGTCATAATTTAAGGATTTCTCATTGGACAAGCAAATATCTGTAACATAACAGAGTATCTCAAAATTTAAGTTAATTGACTATACTATTTCTCTAATAACAAATCTAAGATCTAAGAGGGAAATAAGGAAGACAGGGAAAAATACAAAACATGCTCATCAAGTAACTCAAAGCAAACAGGCTCACTCCAGTAGTTTGTTAGCAAATTTTAAGGATCGTCCACATATACGTGTGGCGGAAAGCTGTGTCCAGGCAATGCAAACCTGCAAGAGGACATGACCTCTAAGGTCCGACCCTGCCTTCATTTCCAGCCTCAGCTCACATCACTTTTACCTCGTGGTCTTTCAACATACCTTGCCCTTTTCTGCCTCTAAGCTTTTAAACATTTACCTAGCATACTCCTATCTCTAGCTATTCACTTGCGTAATCCCTACTTACCCTTTTTGTTTCAGATACCTGTCATCTTGTTACAGATTTCTTTTCCCTGAATACAAATTTAAAGTAGATCCCTATGAACACTAGCTATCAGAGTACTAATTTTTCTCAAATTTTGTCACAATTTATGTGTGCATGTGTGTGTTTGGCACATGAGCACATATGAGTGTGTGTCTTATGAATAAATGAATAGCACTTAATTTTTATTTAGAACTTTGGGATAAATGGAGATCTATACACTTACTATTCACTGAAATTAATGAGAGACATGACTGGCTGATTTCCTTGAAGTTGCATTACACTAGTTTTGCAAGAGCTTGAACTAGGAATTATTTGTTTTTATTTCCTTATTCCTACAACAGCATCTGCCATATTGTAGGAAAATAAAAAGAAGTTTGTTAAATTAAGTACATCTATAAGTATGACATGAGAGTTTCCAATTCTTACATTAGTCAGTAGCAAGGAGAATCTTAGTATGTGACAGAGCTATATTAGATTAGAGCAGAAGTAATGAGGATTTTGCAATTGAAAGTAATGGCAAAAATCACAACTACTTTTGCACCAACCTAATACTATAAATTTTCTTCAACTACTCTCTCAAAAAACAAATATTTTTGTTCTTGAGATGCCTTTTACCCTATTTGATAAATAAAACAATCTAGTTAGAAAAGATTCATTGTTTGTGATTTTTGCATTATTCAAGGCTGTTTGTAAAACTTTTGCTCTTTTCAAACAAAGTATATTTGTAATGCTAAATGGCAAATACTGGCTTAAAACGCTATTAGGAGCCACAGTTTATAATGATGTACATCAGGATATAATAGAAGTCATGACAGAAGTTATGAAACTTAAGAAAATAAGTTTTGGAATGAAATAAACTTAGAATCAAGTCCTGATTTAACTGTGTAAAAAATAACTTTGGGCAAATTATTTAGAGTCTATAAAATAAGATTACTATTCTTTATCCACGTAATAGGGATAATAATAACCCTCATATTTTTATAAGAATTGGAAGACTAAATTAGGCAAATATCATAATGGTTGCACGCACGTAGTAATAAAGGACAGCTATAGTAATGCTGGCTATTATTAATTATTTTATTAGGCAATGTTTGAATTCCCTAACCTGCCATTTTCTCTCTTTTTCATTCTGCTTCTGCGCCTACTGTCTGTTACTTTCTTTCCATGTTGGAAATAAGTCTTTTTTACAAAGGCATTCCTTTCACCTAAATTCTATATTTACTTTTTTCACCCTCTGTTAAAATTTCTTTTCTAAATAACTTCCTTTTCTATAAAACTCAGTTTAAATCCCTTTTAACACTATCACCCTCACAAGACATGAGTTCCTTCAAATACATGCAGATTGAATTAGATACAAATAATTTGTCTTTGAATGCACGTAAACATTGTAGTTTAAAAATACCAGATCCATGTAGTTCCCATTCACACTTACACAGGGATTTCTAAAAGCTAAAAAAGTTAGCCTTATAGTAAGGAAAATAACATGCAAAGGAAGCCAAATCAGTTTGGTGTCAGCAGGAAGTATGTCTTGTAGCAAATTGGTCTCTCACCAGATGATATTACTCATCAAATGAGCCCGGATTTCAAATAGGAAAACCCGAAAAGGAAAGAGTCCTGAAGTAAAACATGCAAAAGAGGTAGCTGATGACCTTGACCAGTCTTTCTAAGGAGAGGAGTTAGAAATGTGCCAGTCCTAACAGAAATCCATTCTAAGACAGCCAAATGTGTCTTCAAAGAGATGGTGTTCATAAACACTTGGACCATCAGTTCTCTAGAAAGCAAGATGTTAGCAAAATACATTTTCTACTGTTGTTTGATCTGTCCCTTAAATCATATCATCAAGAAGAGAAAGACTGGGCACATGCACCCACAGTAGGTGTCACTCTTGGAGTAACATGTTTAACGGAATCCCTACCTGACAACATACATTACCTACATGTCAGCTCTGTTTTAAATTCAAGAAACTGCAGCTTCATGTAAGCCTGATTTGGATATCAAGTGCAAAAGTGATATTCTCTCTGGGACAATCATCTCATGTAAAATGTGCTGATAGTGTTCAAACTCAGTGCCTTAATTAAATCTGTCATATCCCAAGGATTTTCATAAAATAAAAGGAATGATGACTTCTGCTAAGATTTTGAAAGACTTGAAGTTTTCACAAAGATTACTTTGCTGTGGTTTCTCCTGGAAGAAAACATTCTACATTCAAAACATCTCAGATATCCAAAAGTCTCTGAATCAGCATACTCACATCTCTGCTTGTAGTATGGCTACAGAACTGTAACACATTTTGTTTTCCCTGATAAATCCTAAGTCAGCTGTAATTCATAAAGGAAGTTGTTTGAGCCAAATTAAATTTTCCAGAAACACATCATCTGACATAAAGGAACTCTGCTTCAGTAATAGGTTCAGAAAAGACTAGCTAGTTTGTAAGCACTACTCCTTTAATCTCATGTAATCCTGAAATAAATATAGAACACACATTATATTGTGCAGAATAATTAGTGTGTACTGGCACATTATTGCTTAAATGAACTTTGTGTTTATTGAACCATTACAGAATCATCTTTCTCAAAAATGGTTTTAGCTCTGTAATTTGCTTCATTTTGAGGCCATAATATGCCATGATTTGGGACTAAAATTAAGAGTTCTTGAGGAAAGGAGATTTTTTTTTTATGACATTTCAACATCTGTGGAAAAACCTGATGTTACAGATCAGAGAGGCATAAGCATGTGCTTATTATACGAGGTGAAAGAGGGTTGTATAAAATACTTCCTTCACCAACAACCCTATTGAAATCAGTGTAAGAACTGAAACTGACCATGGAGGCTACTTACAATCTTTGCTTCTTGGACAGCAAAATGTTCCATTGAATTGTTTCAAGTATTACCATGGAGAAGAAGGTAAAGGGATAGATATGCATAGGGCAAGATCTAGTTCTCCAATCCTGGCTTCAGCCATAGCAGTTTATTATAGTTATTGCTTTCAATATATTTGTTCCTTATACAACCTACACATTTATCCATTAGGCATTGACAACCTCCCATTGTTTTTGTATTGTGAATTCACACATTCGGATCTCAGCTGAAGTAACTTTCTGGTTACACAGCCTGACAGTTGATGTGTCCAATTTGATAGCTGCCATCTTTACTGGACAACGTTTCTGTAGTTGTTTTAATACATGACTTTACATATACATACTTATATATACTTAAATTTTATTCATATTGTACAAAACGAAGAGGAAATAGGGAACTAAATGCTGACTAGTAGTAATAAATGTAGTCCTCAGATATAATTATAAACCTAAAATAGGCATGTAGAAAGTTAATTTTAATTTCAACTGAGTATTGAATATTCAATCCATGTGTTTCAATTGGGTAGGAAAAGAATAAGAAAACATATGTGAAAATGTGGGAAAATACTACCAAATACTATGTTTAAACTGTAAAGTATGATTAAACTATATGTTTTAGCCTTCTTGGAATGGAAGTTCTTGTCTTATTACATGTAAATCTGTTTTTCACTTGAAAATATAAGGGATTGTCTCCTGTGCTACACCATAATATTTTGTTTCTAAGAATAAAAAAAGCTACAATTTACAAATGTAGTTCAATCTTTGAAGTTAATAAATAATAAATCTGAGCCTCTAAAGAGGCTAATCCAAGTTCATGCAGCACGTGCATGTCAGTGGTCTTTTTTTGTTTGTTTTTATATTTTATTGCGTTTTAGGTTTTGGGGTACATGTGAAGAACAAGCAGGATTGTTGCATAGGTACATACATGGCAATGTGGTTTGCTGCCTTCCTCCCCATCACCTGTATCTGGCATTTCTCCTCATGTTATCCCTCCCCAACTCCCCCACCCTCAGTGGTCTTTTCAATATTTCACAATCTTTATTTGTGGAAGCATGTCTTTCTAGTGTATACTACTCAGGGGTCTCCAGAGAAAAAGAATGTGTTGTGTGTGTTTGTGTTTGTATGTGTGCATCTATCTATCTGTCTTTCTCTCCATAGAGAGATTCATTTTAAACAACTGGATCATGCTGTTATGACCGGCAGCTCTGAAATCTGCAGGGTAGGCCACTGGGCTGGGGACCCAGAGAGGAGCCATTGCTGCAGCTCATATCTGAAGACAGTTTGGAGGCAAAATACTCTCTTCCTAAGGGAACTTCGGTCCTTTTCTCTTACGGCCTTCAACTAATTAGGTGAGGCCCATCCACAATTTGGAGATTGATCTTCTTTACCAAAGTCTACTAATTTAAATGTTAATCTAGTCTCACAAATACTTTCATTTTAACATCTACATTGGTGTTTGATCAAATATTTGGGTCCCATGGCATAACCGAGTGGACACATAATATTAACCATCAAATGATGCTAAAAGACTCAGTTTAGGAAAAAATAAAACCAGATACTATTAACATTTTGATGTATACCACCCAAATGCTTAAATTAAATCCAAACTCTGTTGCTAGATTCTTTTGCTTTGTATAATCAGAGAAGGTTCAGTGTGGAAAGCAGGAAGGTAGATCAGCTTATCCAGTCTCTAAGAAATCTAACAGCAATATTAATTTTTACTTACTTACTTACTCTCTTCTTCTCAGTATAAATAATTACTTACTCTTCTTCTCAGTATAAAGTTCATTTTCTGCAAGTTGATTTTCACTGATGTTGCATTTTTTTAGTTCCATGTTACACGTATTTAGTCTTCCAGAATGCAGTTTTAGCTTGTCTAAAGGCCAATTTTCTAACAGGCTCCAGAGAATTTCCAATAGGGCAAAAGGTGGTCAGTGGAACAGATTGCACTGTTAGAATACATTAATTTATTGCTGTAGTCTTCATTTGAAAATGTGTGCTTAATGATCTAGGAAGATGTTGCATGTATCCAAGCATAAGAACAATAATTTACTGGTAGGCAAGTTTCATGTGACCATACTAACCCTAAAACAAATGGTTCCATCATACAAATGAGAAATATCAAAGATGTATGAATTTAATTACAAAGAAATGAAAATTTTCTTTTTAATCTCAAAGTACACTATCTCATAATTTTGATAATTTGGGCATGTCAGAATCATGGAATACTCTAACCATATATGGATCTAAAACTATTTCTGATCTGTGCTCCTCATTTTCAAGAGAAGCAAACAGTTGCCCTTGACAAAGGCCAAACAGCTGTTAGGCATAGAATGACGTCAGAAATCTTGTTGCCTCCTGTTCTTTTCACTAGAATAGGTTGCTCCCTGGTTGGGAAAGCTCCTGACCTAAGAGTACATCAAATCAAGTATATAAGTATTACCTAGTATAAATCATGCAATCTGGCAGTTTACCAACTACATGACTATAGAAAAAATTTTCATATATTCTCACAATAAACTATTTTATGTTAGAAGTAGTGTGGAATGTTTCTCAGGGAATCATTCAGCAGATCACAGAGCACCATTAGGCAAAGTTCAGTGACATAAGAGGTGGGTGAAGTATAAGGAAAGACACTGAGAAAGATCTGATCATTCTGATGTTTTCAGTCATGTAATATAAACATAATATTAAACTTCCATCTCAAGTATGTAGGATAATAAATTTGTAATTATATTGTCCAATTTAATTCCCTATAAAAAACTAGCAGTGTCTGAAACAGAGTGAGTCATCAATAAATATCTGATGAAGTGAAAAGGACTTTTTCCTCTTTTATTTCAGGAAAATTACAGTTATGATAACACTGTCATTTTAATAAAGCAAATGTAATTTTTAATGTGTCTGGAAACCAAATATATTACAAATATATTTGCTAAATTTAATTGATTCTTTTTCTATCTTTACTAGCGGCATCATTCACAGTCTAAGGGGATAGCTCAAGATTAGCTCTGTAGCATTGGTCTTACACCTTTTCGCTTCTAGTCCATTTTTCTGCCCTCAAAACATCTGTGTAGTAGCTAATAAACGCAAGTCAGTGTGTTTACATCTCCCTCCGCCATGCAAGATGAGGAGAGAGCTGTGATAGCGTGAATATGGCTATGTTGACAAGAACTAATGACTTTCCCCTCTACTGTTTTTCCTTGAGTGGGCCCTTAGATTTGTCCCCGTTTTCACCCCCTGAAGAAGACCATAATGCTCCCTCTTGAGGTAAGAATAGCGTTGCAGATAAGAATCCTAATTCCTCCTTACAAAGAGAAATACTGGTTAGAAGTTGGTTGTGTGACTTGTTTCTATGGGTAAATAAGGTCCAGGCTGTATGAGCATATTTCATGATGGAAATCTAGATATATTTGTTATCATTATTGGAATGTTTAAAGACTGTCCTTTCCTTAGGGCTTTAAAAACAAACAAACAAAAAAGAAGAATTGGGAAGGATGACTAAACACAAAGCCATGGGTGAATTTTACAGGGTTTTACTATACAATTTACACAGGTGTAATAAGTGTGGCGTTGCTGTAAATATAAAGGTGACATAAATCCAAGTATGGACTTGTACAATCATCACCCAGTTTCTACTGAAAGTCAGAAAAACAAATCCACCCATGATGGCTAAAGACAAAAACTCAGTCATGCATCCAGTCTTGTTTTTCTATGTGTCTCATCTGCCTCTTGGTCTTTGTTAAATTGTTAAAATCTTTACCCTTATATTTCTTAACATCAAATTATAACAGAACAAAGGCCCACTACCATAACCAGAGTACTCTCTTCTGATTTTTCTTTCATCACTAAGCATATTATTTCACGACTTGAATACAGATGTATGTTACATGCTCATGCGCTGGAAGAATCCCTGGAGTTTATAATCCACTGTATTAGTCCTTTCTCACGCTGCTAATAGGGACGTAGCCAAGACTGGGTAGTTTATAAGGAAAAGATGTTTAATTGACTCAAAATTCAGCGTGGCTGGGGAGGCCTCAGGAAACTTACAATCATGGCAGAAGGTGAAGCAAACACAGCCTTCTTCACATGGTGGCAGGAAGAATAAAAACCCAGTGAAGGGGAAGCCCCTTATAAAACCATCAGATCTCATGAGAACTAACTTACTAACATGAGGACAGGATGGGAGAAATTGCTTCCATAATTAAATTACCCTCCACTGGGTTCCTCCCACCACATGTGGGGATTATGGAACTTCAATTCAAGATGAGATTTGGGTGGGGCCACAGCCAACCATATCATCCACAATTATAGATTAAATAAAGAAGGAATCCCAAATTGAATGACTCATTATGTTAGTCTGTGAATTAGTAGAGGCAACAGGATTAGAAATTAATTCTCAAGAATTTCTAGCAGAAAATTTCCAGCATATAAATCTAGAAATAGGTTTACAGCATGGCTTAGATAATTACTGATGAACTACCACTCCACAACTTGTACTTTGCTAACCCTGGGTTTTAAAGCCACATTCAGTGTTTCCCAGACAAATGGGAAACTCTGATATAAAAAAAATATTAATGACTTGTAAAGCTTTGGTGACATAAATACCAAAGCTGACCTGTCTAAAAAATGAAATAAATTCTTCCATAAATATATAAACGGAAAAAATCCTGCAAATAGTAGTTTATGTTTTTATTTGGTACTTATTTTGATTGTAAACTGCATGTCAGAGACATAAATGAATTTATCTCCATTATACTCTCCATGTCTTTTACCGCATTTGTTAACTAATAAAATACACAGCACAGATGTTCAGTTATGCATAATATACAGGAGATAGCCCATTATCCTATGGTTCAGAAAATGACAATGAGATAGTCTATATGAGACTAACTCACCACTGAATACCACTCACTAAAAGTGTTTGGTATTGTATTAGTCTGTATTCTCACTGCTGATAAAGACGTATCCAAGACTGGGTAATTTATAAAGGAAAGAGGTTTAATTGACTCACAGTTTTACAAGGCTGGGGAGGCCTCACAATCATGGCAGAAAGCAAAGGATGAATAAAGTCACATCTTACATGGTGACAGGCAAGAGAGTGTGTACAGGAAACTCCCCTTAATAAAACCATCAGCTCTTGTGAAACTTATTCACTATCATGAGAACTGCATAGGAAAGACCTGGCCCCATGATTCAATTATCTCCCACCGGGTCCCACCCACAATACGTGAGAACTATGGGAGCTACAATCCAATATGAGATTCAGGTGAGGACACAGCCAAACCATATCAGGTATATATGAGAGTAATAAGTGGGAGGAAAAGATAAATGAAACAACTTTGGTGAAATACTGTAACTGTTCACTTAGTAGTGCATACATGGGGGTTAATCTTACCATTTTTTCTACCTGCAAAACTGTTTAAAATTTTCAAAAGAAAAAATAGTCACCCAAAGATCCTCATCCATCTTTCTATTCATTTGAAATAGATTCATTTTCTCCATTCAATAGCTCACAGATGATAATTCAATGTTAGACACATCTTAAATTGCTTGTTCTTTTCTCAACCTTTCTCCATAGTCTCTTTCCTTTCTAAATTCAAAATATTTTTCTTGATTCATCCTTTGCTCTGTGTGTAAACACAGATATTTATGCAGGTGCATATATTCCACCTTTAAAGCAGATCTCAGCCTAAATTACTGGGCCACAGAGACCTTGGTGTATTTTACTCCTTTTCCTTTACTCAGAATATGAGTTAATTTCATGAGCTACTTGACCTCTGCCTCTTGCTAGTAAATAGTGATGTTTGAGGATAACACACTCTGTCATTCACTTATTCAACAAACATTGTGGAGCATAAATTAAATGCTAACTTTATGCTAACAGCCAGAGACACAAAGAAAAATAGGATGCCATCTCTGTTTTACCACACAAATCTGGGTAGTAGGTTAGTATCAGGAGTGTTTCTTTAGCATACCTGAAGCAGTAAAGAGTGATATCTAACTAGGTTAGGAAGGAAACTAGGTGAACTAGGTTAGGTAGGAAAAACTAGGTTAGGTAGGAAAACACCTTAGAAGTACTTCTTGAGGACAGCACTGAAAATAAAAAAGGGAAAACAAAAGTGGGATGAGGTACTCTAGATAGCTCAAACCAAGTAGAAGCACAGAGCAGAGAAACAAGGTGCTGTATTCAGCAAACCATTAACAGTTCAGTTTTAATATAGCATAAGGTAGAAAGTATAGGATGACTAGAGAGGAAGCCACTGATCTGGCAGCACTAAGGTAACAGGGCCTCACATCCCATGTTAAGGATCTTGGACTTACCCTGTAGGTAATTAGAAGCCAAATGTTTAAACAAGTAAATGATGTGGTCAGATTTCCAGTCTAGATAGATCACGGTGGCCACCCTCTGCAGGGCTGATTTCAAAGGGATATCAGTGTAGGCACTGTTAGAGTAGTCCACATGAGAGATCATAAGAGCTCAGTGCAGGGCAATGAAAAATAAGGATGAAAGAAAGGTTAGAAATCATTCATAAAATTACTTCATAAATTAAGCCATGTTCCATAGTTAATTAGAGGCAGAGAATAGGACAGAAGTGCAATAAGGGAAAAGTCAAGGATTGTTCCCAGTTTTTAGCTTAGTTGGCCAAAGAGGTGGTCGCACTAACGAGAGATATATAAAATACTGAAGCAAAAGATATTTAATTTTTAAAAAATTAATTGTATGGAACAAATCTTAATTGTATGAAACAACAATGAAAGATGTTTAATTGTACAAAACAATGAAAAGATATTTAATTGTACTAAAATAATTAGGATATATCAAACTTTCAAAAATTCCTTATAAAGAGGAGAGAAATGGGGGACAGAGAGAAAGAAGCAGGAAAAGGAAAAGAGAATCCAGGAATATATTAGTTCAGTTTGGGATATTTTCTTAGGATCGTTGTGTGGAATCAACAAAGTAACGCATTAAGTACTTAGTACTGAGCCTGGCCTTTAGTTAATGTTCCATACATTTACCTAGGATTCAGGTGCTTATGGTAAATAAAGGTGGAAATGACCAACAGGCAGTCGGCAGTTGGGTACAAAAATTCTGAGACTACACAGAAAGAACTCAGGGGGGAAAAGAAAAAGAGAACTCAGCATGATATTTGCCATTCTGATCCTGAACAAATCAAACCAGGAAGAATATTCAGAGTAAATGCACCAACCAAAAATAAAACAATAACAAAACAATGGACTACATTCAGACCTTTGGCAAACACCAGTTCTGGGATAAGCAGAGAGCAAGGGATGGGAAGCTTATTTAAGAAAATAAAATCTCACAGAATCTGAAGAAATAATATTATGAAAGTTCAAAATAAAGTACAGAGATCCAGGCTGGGCCCGGTGGCTTACGCCTGTAATCCCAGCACTTTGGGAGGCCGAGATGGTTGGATTACATGAGTTCGGGAGTTCAAGATCAGCCTGACCAACATGGAAAAACCCAGTCTCTACTAAAAATACAAAATTAGCCAGGTGTGGTGGCGCATGCCTGTAATCCCAGCTACTCGGGAGGCTGAGGCAGGAGAACTGCTTGAACCCTGGAGACAGAGGTGGCGGTGAGCCGAGATCACACCACTGTACTCCAGCCTGGGCAACAAGAGTGAAACTCCTTCTCAAAAAAAAAAAAAAAGTACAGAGATCCAGTAAGGTAGGAACTGAAATATTATCGCTCATTTACTACAAGTAGAAGGACAACAGTGAATTAACTAGGAAGAGATACAATGAAGTGGTGGTGGCTGAAACAAAACTAAAGCAGTTTTTATAGATAATGGAAGGGTAATATCTAAAATAATTAGGATGCACCGAACTTTCAAAAAGTCCTAGTAAAGAGGAGAGAAAGAAGTGGGACGAGGAGAAAGAAAATCCAGGAACAAATTTTGTTCTTGAGGAAGTTATTTTGGTGCGAAAGGCTTAGGTATATTTACTAGAAGAAAGTTAACACAAACTGAGAGTTTGAATGGGCAGAAGGAAAGAATAACTTCATGGAGTGAGAATCAGAGGAAGTAAATGAAAACATTAGAACAAGCAGCTAGATGCGGAAAAAGACACAGCAATAAAGTGAGTTTTTTATATTTGATTATTAGAAATATATCTCTTACATTTCCTCATCAACATCATAACCACCAATATGTATTCATTTCAGCATCAAGGTGCATCCACTAGACAATGATCAGAAGTATTATTAACATGGAGACAAGCTACATTTTTGAAAAATATAAACTAAGTTTTAAAAGAGAAATGTTGCTAAATCTATCCACAATCTTCTTTATCTGGCCTTGAATGACTTTGCACTGTCTACCAAGCTGACCTAGGGGTTGACCTGGTTTTGAACTGAAGTAGCCAAATTCTTGATTGATTTTTTTAAAAGCAGCCTCTAAAAATTTTGACTTAAAGGACTATATTTCTAGAATATTACAATTGTGTTGCACTGAACAGTTGTTACAGAAGTTCTTCTTCTTCAATACTGATTATAGAAATAAGTATTTTTTCTAAAATGTAAACTTTTATTTATATAATGACATCAAATTAAAAAATCTAGAGTCCAACTTTTGTCCACAACTACACCTTTAAAAACAATACATTAAATTTGTTTTACTAGTGGGATTTTTCAATTTTTGATGGACTTTTATAACAGAGGGGAAGCCAAAAGATGAATCAATGCCTATGCTACATTAAACAGATGTTTTTGTCATCTAGTCTTTTCATTACTCATAGAACAGAAGCCTCCATTAGAATCACTCCCTCAAGCCCCACATGTCAAGGAACTAAAATATTTTTTCTTCTGTGAGTAACGTCATCACAAATTATGTATTTAATAATATTCTCCAAATGTTGTCTTATTTTGCTTTCTAGATGGAACAAAGGGAAATCAATAGAAAAGTAAATTATCCCAAGAAAACACCAAGATAAGCATTTGCTAGTAAAGACACAAAAAGACACTCAGAGATGAAATTTATAACTTGGCAGACAAGACATCCGAACAAGACATTTTTAAAAGACATGATTCAGTGCACAGGTTTATAAGCAACATTATTAATGCCTCCAAATGAAAATAAGTAAGACACTGCTATGACACAGTAGCCTATATTCGTCACATTACAATGTTGTCTGCTCAGTTTCCTATAGGGGGTGCTTAAGATTGCATTACAAAATGGTAATTTCTAGGTAGCAATCCTACCGGGAAAGGATACACCCATAATTTTAAGCAGACAATACATCTAAAAAATTGTACCAACCTATGAATTATAAATTCTCACATTTAATCAACTGAAAAATGCATGTCTCACTGTATTTTCTAACTGCTGTATTAATCTTCTATATCTCAATGTAGTAAGACAGACAAATTAAAACATTTTTACAGCCATAGTCATATATTTAGGGTTTCAACTAAAATTATTCCTATCTCAGAAAACCTAAAGTCTAATTAATGATATTCTTAGGGCTGACATTCACCACACCATCTTAACACATTTTTTAAGCACTTAAATGAAAAATTTAAATTGCTCCACCTATTTTGTCATGGAATTGAATTATTCCAACTGGGTTACACCGAATTTACACAGAAATTAGTGATGTGGGATTTTAGTAAAATCAAAAGATAAAATACATGATTGAACAATGTTGCCGAAATTAAGTGATGTCTCTTACTCTGTCAAAGATTGACAGAATATGCTAGAATATGCTTTATGGTAAATATTTGTAAACCAATACTTAGAAATGCCTTCATTTTCATATTCCAGTTATAAGAAAGAAGTATAGTTTTTTTTCAAAGCTTTCAACAAATCTTTTTATGAATCTTACCATTTAAAAATTCCTTCAAAAAACATAAAAACCCTCCTACTGAACAGTTTCCATTAAAAACTATAAGGCAGACAATTCATTGATTATAATAATAAGAAGAAGAACTTTTTTTTGCTAGGGCTAAACCAAAAAGACACAGAACAACAACCATTTACTGGTTAAAATGATAAATTAATTTGTATAACGTGGTCATATGACCTGCATGATAATAAAGAAAAACGTCACATTCTTCTAAAATTTTCAGTCCTACTTTCTTAAAATTGAGTTGTAAACAATGTGTCTTTTTGGTGTAAGAATTGAAAACAGAAACACTAAACTATTTTAAGTTACAGTGATTAAATCTCATAACTTCTAAAATCATTTTTCATACCAAAAAACAGGGGAAACACAGAAAACATCTGCTGTAAGCCACAGAGCAACACAAAAAGAAGTCACCATGACCTCCATACAACTTTCTGTCCGTTTATTAAAGAATATATTCATCACATCTTCAGATCTAAGCTAAACACATTGTACTTATAATGTAAAACGTATGGAATAAAAACAATATAAAATCGATATAAAAATTATAATTACAGATGAATTGACTGAAATATTAATAAATGACATAGAATAATTAAAACACTAAATGTTGGTTCATCAAATTTCTTCACAGTTAAAAATCATTTAATCATTATAATTGGCTACATATTGTTTACAATGTTGGCTATAACCGGCTCCTAACTTAAGTACAAAATTTCGATAAAGAAAATGTATTGGTAGTTTTATTGAATTAACAGACAAATGAATGATTTAAAATTTCTCAACAATCAAGAATCTGCCTAAGAAATCTCTGCTATTATACTACCAAACAATGGGGATTTTTGTTTAACATATATTCTACTTAATATAGTATTACTGATAGAAGCAAAATTAATTGCTTGAAATGATTTAAAATAGGTATTTTATATCTAGTAAATCAATAGCTAACAATGTTTAACAGGAGGTAGAATTATTAAATTCTAAGAGAAAAAAATGCTGTCAAAATTATTTTTTGTTATTCTGAGATACCTATGCAATTAAGTAGGAAAAGAATAAATGGCAAAACTATCATTTTTTGATGATATGAGCACTTATGTGACAACTTAACATATCACTTAACATAAAATCCATGGGAATATATAAGAAAGTATTCATACTAAATAATGAAAATGTTTTCCTTTCCTATATGCACCAGTTAGGTATTACCAAAAAAAATCCACTCATTGCAGCCATGAAAAATATAAAGTATACCAAAAATCGAATTAACAAAAAATACGCAGGGCCAATATGAAGCAACACATATACATTTACACATGATTAAACAGAAATTTCAAATGCAAGTTGAATAGATGGGAAAATACATGCCATGTTGCCTAATGCATCATTTTGATTTAAATATGACAAATCTCCTCAACCTACGAACCTGATGTTAATATCCAATTAAATGCCAAAATTTGTAAATATATCTTAACATTTTCTGCATTTCACTTTTATCTTTAAACACTACATTAAAATTTCAGGTGACTTCCATATTAATAATAGTACTGAATATTTACACATATAAAGAAGCTGATCATAAATTCAGCTAATATACTAACATCTTGGGTTTAGTTCCTATTTTTTAAAGTTTAATTCAGACTGATAAGAATTTACAAGTTAACCTTCCTATGCTTCCTTTTCAGTGATTCCATAAATGGTTGTTATGAAAGAAACTGCAGAAATGAAAAAAGCTGTCCATCGTACTTAAAGGTTAGGTTAGCACTGCTCACAATTTATGTGTACTTAAGGATCAATACATGACCAACAATCTTGTCTGGCTCTCCTCCTGTGGATTATTTGATTCAATGACTTGCAAAGCCTGTCTTTGTTTTGTGTTGCTATAAATGAATATCTAAGACTGGGTAATAACTTATAAAGGAAAAAAAGGTTTATTTGGTTCACAATACTAATGTCTGGAAAAGTTCAAGACTGGGCATCTGGTGAGAGCCTCAGGTTGTTTCCACTCATGGTGAAAAGCAAAGGGGAGTGTTGTGCACAAGGGATCACATGGTAAGAGGGAAAGCAAGGGAGAGATTGGGGAGGTGCCATGTTCTTTTTAACAAGCAGTTCTCAAGGGACCCAGTTGAGTGAGAACTCACCCCCTGAGAAAGGTCATTAATTCACTCATGAGGGATGTACTCCCATGACCTGAACATCTCCCATCAGGCCCTATCTCCAACAATGGGATCAAAGTCCAACATTAGCCTTGGGGGACAATCATTCAAACTTTTGCAGCCTGTCACTAGTTTAGTTCTTCCACTTAGACATGTCTTTGCTCAAAAAGATATGACCAGAAACAGAAGGCAAATCTCAACGTTACTCCCCATACCACACTCCCCAACATGGAAATTTCTGGCACTCTTTGATTAAACCTGGTACTCTTGACTAAATCTAGATTGTAAACATTGTTTACTCTGGGCTAGTGTCATGTTTTTCAACTATTTTTAACTATTACCTTGTTTGATAAGCAAACAATAAATCTTCATTCCTGATGTTCAATTTTCTCACCCTTAGTTGAGAATTCTTGCCCAAGGCCTACTGAGCTGAATTGCTGAATTCTCCAGATGATATTTAAGAGTAAATAGCTAAGATTCATTGCATTGCATCGCAGATGTCCAACATTCAAGACAAAAGTTTGATTGCCAGCATTTTTGATCACCCGATACTAAGTTAATTTTTTAAAAATTATTATTACTGTCATTACATGTATCATTACATATAATGATATATAGGTGTAATGATGTATGATGTAATGATGTATAATGATGACAAGTGGCCTTCCCTAATCCAGAAACTTTTTTTGGTTTGTACTGGATATTCTTTTTTCAGTAACACTTGTTGGTAACATTAATGGAGCGTCATCATAAATTAATTAAACACATATTTATTAGGAAAAAGACAAATAGTAATATTCATTAAATCATGTTCTAAAACAAACTCTTTTAAAATTTTAATGAAGCCCTTTCATTAGTAACAAATTCGTGTTCATCCTAGCAACAGCATGATTTAATAGCTTTACTCAAATCCAATTCAAGCTAAATCTTTAGACTGAAAATCCCAGCCTTGTCACTATGTAAGCATATGAAAACTGTTTTTTTCCTGAGCCACTTCAGTTTGCTCTCTTTGAACTATCTTCCTGCCTTAGATCACAAACAGCAGGAACAAAAGCACAAAATGCCATCTCCTCTGCTGCCTCTCAAGCCATCTGCAAATAAAATGGTTCTGAATGAATCAACCCCATGAATTCATGAATCATCTGTTTACATTTATTAAGATAATAGCGAACAAATGATAACAAAAAGTGTATTAACTAAATGATGAATATGCTACCAGAAGCTGCACGAGATATCAATGAAATGTCAGGAAGGCAATACAGGACTATGTCTTACCTGTCAAAAGTTATTTCCAAAATAAATGGACCTTAGGCAGCATGGCCAATGCTTTCATTTTGGCTGTCTTAATGATCAAAGCACATCATTGTATGATGAATTCAGCTGTTTCAATCACAATGACGGCCAAAATGAATGGATTAGATGTTCAGCTGTCCTGATCATCCAAAGGAAATAGATACAGTCTCGAAGATTTAAACACAAAATGCTGTGATCTGGAGATATCTAAAAGGGAGTAAAATTGTACCTTCGTATGGAACAAACGGCCCACAGATTACAGCCAGTCTACCACTTATACTCATTCTCTATGAAATTATCTGAATCTGGATCTCATAATTGGGACAATAGTAATGATATTTTTTTTTTAAATCACTAAAATTTACTGAACCCTCAATAAGTGCCATGCATAAGTTCTCTATAGGTTTTTAATTCATTCACTTCTCACAATAATCTTCTGAGAAGAGTATTAATATTTCTCACATTTCAAAGATGAGAAAACCAAGGCAAGAGTTCACATTTGCACCATGTACCTAATGATTGTGCAAGGTTACACAGCTAATAATTGACTCTACTGTCAAACCTCAATCCTTTCAGCAATAAAATACTTAGTTGAAGTGAATATTAAACTACAAATTAACATATAAGGCAATTTCTATTTATGTTGTTGCAAACAGAACAAGAGCAAGCTTTTCAATTCTACTAATTAAATAATCAAAAGTAAGTTTATAGTGTATTTCATTATTTTAATGCCAACAAGGCAATGATGTATGTTAATAAAATAATATAAGCTAATAACACACAATCAACTTCAAATTATCTAGGACAATGAGGAATAAAAATCATGTATAAACCCAAACCCAGGTAAAACTAAATTATTGTCAGCTCTCAATTATCCGACCACACATAAATTATGAATAAGACAGAGGGGAAATCTGGTGTTCACTTATTTCCCCAGCAGCCCTTAAAATTAAACAGCTTCTTAGTGCTGGACCATTTGGGCTTAAAGGAGGTTCAGTCAAGTGTTGGGGCTGAGTCCCCCGAGAAACATAAAGAACTCCTCCCTTCCTCAATCAGAACAAGTACAAGGTCTCTGCAGTGTGCTGGCCATGATTAATCAGCAGAGCAGTTACAATGCCCTGAATTATTGACAATTGACTTGACCCAATTACCTGATTTTGACCATAAGTGGAGTGGAATAATAATGGGGGAAATAATTTAAGCCCTTGGCATAGGAAAGGCCTTTCTAAACAAAGTTAGACCCATAAAAACAAAAAAGTAATCGATAAACCTAATTACTTAAACCTCAATTTTCTGTATGGTACAAAACACCATAAACAAAATTAAAAGTTAAATAAGAAACAGAAAATATTTGTAATTCCTATGACATAGCCAAATTTCCTAATATATAAAGAACTCATACCAATCAATACGAAAAAGACTAAAAAGAGAAATAAGGAAAAATACATGGCGAAGTTGGGTTTTTTGCACACACACATACACACCCCCACACTATATATATATATACATATATATATGAAGGAAATATTGATTTTGGGATCTGAAAACCCGATTATTTTTATTAAATTTTTAAATAGTTAAAACATTCATATATGTATATCTATATGTAAATAATATATATTTTTATATATGGCTCCTAAGCACATTAAATAATGCTCTACATTACCCATAATAAGGGGAATGTACATTAAAATTATATTGCTGTATCACATAGGCAAAAACAGTAATTTAAAAAAATTATTACAGTGTTGGTTGGTTAAGGTTTTTTTGTTGTTGTTGTTTTTTTAAATGAGAACTATCTTTTCTTGCTATTGCGACAATAATTTCTATAACTCTTAGGAAGAAAACTTTGGCAATATCTAAAAAATTATAGGTGCATATACTTTCTGATGCAGTGAGTTAAATCTAGGAATTTATTTTACTGATAATTTTGTATACTTTCAAAAAGACATTTATACCAGATTATTCACTACAGAACTATTTGCTACATTAGAGGGATTGAAAACCATATAAATGTTTATTAAGGAGGAAATGGATAAAGTACACTCAATTCATGAATTGAATACTATATAGCTACGATAAAGAATGAGGAAGTTTATTACGTATTGATATCAGAATGTATAATATGCTACTATTCATAGGATAAGCATGTATTTGCTTTCATGTGCTTAAAATTATGTCTGGAAGAATTTTTTTTAAACTAGTAATTTGGGAGTTTCCTGTGGAGGAGAGGTAGGAAGCAGAAGGATTTTTACTGAATATCCTTTTTAAAATTTCTGAATATTAAACTATGTGATTGTTTTAACTATTTAAAAATTTAATTAAAAATAATGTGGTTTTCAGACGCCAAATCAATACCTCCTTCATTCACTGATTGGGGACCGAGACTCGCCTTTAATAAGACAGAAGTTAAAGTCGCAATTCCCTTTTCTAACAGTGTTACAGATATTAGCAAAAGACTGTTAAGGAGATGTAAAACATTTTTTAGATATATATTTGGCCAAACATTCTTTTTAAAATATACTTTAATTCTCCAAAAGGTCTCTGATGGTCCATCACTTGGCTATACTTGCATAGAAAACAGCATTTTAGCATCACCTGAGACAAACAGGTACTAGGTGAACCTGTTTGTCTTAGGTGAAGGTATTGGAGTATGTCTTGGAGAAAGTTTCCTTCAGTAATAATATATTTCTCCAAAAGTTTTAACAAGAGATATGTAATAATCTGAAAACAAATGATACAACATATAATGCAAAGCTAACTTTCATTCTTCTCATAGACAGAATTGTAGCAAAAATGATCCTAGAAATTAGAGTTCAAGAGAATCTCTTTGCAAGCAATAAAATATACATGCAGCAGAGGAATGATCAGGTGGTGGAGCTGTATAATAAATTAAGCTCTCAATAAATTAATCGAAAGATTATGAAATAAGCTGACCAAAAGTGGAAATCCTAATTCCCTACATTTATTTCATGAAGGTTCAGGCTATTGAATTTGTCTTTAGCTTAGCTGTAAATCAGCAATTGTAGGGTTTACCTATCTACATATGTGTGAAAAACAGCACCAAGAAGACTATATTAACTCCACTAAATCACTTTATACCAATACAGTTATTTAGAGAAATAAATTGTAACCATTCTATTTATATGGATTACATTTGTTTAAATTGCTATTTTTGTGTTCCCTTTACATTGCTTAGAAGCAGTCACATTTTAAAATTTGCTTTGTACCCTGCTAAGCTTCTATGAAGGAAATGCATATTTGCCTTTCTAAGAAACTGAGTGAATTTAGTTAGAACTAAACTAAACTGAGGCCTTCTCCTTCTCTCTCCTTTGCTTCTAAGAGAATTGTTTGTGTTTTTGGACTCAATAAAGATTTATCTGACCTTTAGCTGCCTGAAATTATTTTTTTAACCTCCTTTTTCTGGAGTATTCAACTGTTTAATATATTCCCACAGAGTCTCTTGGCCTTTCAAAGTTTAAAAGACCTATTAGAACAGAAGTTTGTGATATGCCATAATTTTACAGGAACAAACAAAAGGTCAAAGAACCTGAGCCCAGAGATGACAAGATGGTTCACTGGTAAATCAATACTAGGCTTTGTATTGACCATGGCAAGATTTATGAGCAAAGGGCAAATCATTTAGAGGGTTCAGGGATACCCTGTGCTTGCCTAACACTGCTCTTCCTGCTCTTTTACGTCACCTAAAAATCCAATTGTTCCTCAGCATAAATGTAACAAAAATACAAGTTTAAAGTCAAATTCTAACACTTAAAATATTTTAAATGCAAGTGTTTCTATATATTTTCAATTAAATCAAGAAAGTAGACCTTATGTGAATAATATTGACGTTAGAATGGCCTCATGGTTCAATAATTAGTGAATCCAGCTTCCATTTGGGTATAGATAACACCTTGAAATTCCTCCAAAGCAATCTCTGGAAAATGAGGGTGCAGGATTAAGTGCACCACCAAATAAGAATGTGCCTACCATTAGTGAATCTGAAGAGACATGACTATAACTAAGGCAATTCTGTTAAATTAAAGATCACTCTAATATCAATGTTAGTTCAGTAGATTGAAGAAAAAATGTTCAAAACTTGATTTGGTTAGAATTCCTAAAGTTCTACCTTAATTTTTATTTCAAAATAAGTCTGAGTATACACATATCCTATTCTTTTGCTGCCTAATAAGTAGCCACTAACTACTGTGAATATCATGAATTCAGATGTGCTGTAAGTACAAAATGTGCACAGATTTTAGAGATTTAATATGAACAGAGTGTAGATCTCATTAACATTTTTAAGTTCTTTACACCTTAAAGTGCTCACATAACAGATATTGAGCTAAATGATAAATATTCTTTAAAATGATTTTACCTTTTTCCTTTTCCTTGTATTGCTGCTATGATTTAAAATTACACATGTGGCTCATATTTGTAGCTTACATTATATTTCTTTTGTATTTTATATGTATGTACTTTAGTGTGTGATATATATGTGTTCCTAATAAAAAGAAAAAATGGTTCTTGGAAAGAAATTAAATAAATTATAAAAAATACTTTCATAAAGCATACAACATTTTTTTAAAAGTCCACTCTCAATACTATACAAGCAAATGCTGCCTTTGAATGGCACAGGTTCAAGAATAGGTCACTAGAAGCTAAGCCTAATGCCCATAATGTCTGGGGAGCCCCCAGAGGGGAAAGTGATAGTATGTCTACCTGTTTTAATCCCCCAGTAGCACAAGCAGTTGCTCTGGAGAAGTGCAATAATCTGCCTTTCCAGATAAGGTAATACAAGTGATTATGAAGAAAAGCTTTGAAATCCACGCAGTAAATCATTTTTAAAAACAATGTGTTCAGAATTCTCGAGACTAGTAAATTATTTTTCCTGTACTCTGGTAGTGTTCCCTACTTTGTTGGTTTGTAGAGGTGGCCTTGGAGACTCTGAAATATTGAAACCTGGTTTATTTTTATACAACATTTCAACTACAGACATAAATTAGCCCCAAAGATATTTTCTTCCTCTGCCAATTGCCCTAAAATGAGGCTTCTCGCCACTAAACACTAGGGAGATGGTAAGAAAGATATAAATGTAAAATCTAATGTGTAATCTTTTTTGTAATTACAAACAAAACCGCAACATGGAGTTTTAGTTAAGTCACCACGTAGTCAGAACAAGTGAAGTTCCAGTGGCAATTTCCTTCATGAAGCCAAGACAAATATAAAAAACAAAGGCTGTTATTCTTGTCCAGAGATATTCTTGGAAGTAAATGTCAAACTTTACTCAAATGACCTATAGTCTTATAAATCAACATTCATTTTTTTTTTAACTGATAATTTAATTGCAATTAAAAGGGATGCAAATCTTCCCCAGACCCCAAGTAAGCCAAAGTCCACTCTTAGACATTTCCCTGTGAGTCCAAGTCTTCTCACCAGTTAAGATAATCAATACCATTTTTAGTTTTGATGACATCTTTCCAAATTATATTTTACACAGGAAAAAAGCCTTTAAGCCTATTGAATATATCACTTTATAAATACAATATCTGAAAACATAATCATTGATTCAGACATTCCACTACTATCAGATCATTTTCAAAATACCAACACAAGATTTTAGTGTTTCTTTTCTGTTTTTAATTGTTCTATATAGACATGTCTACACTATGTTCAAATGTAGTTAAATATCATCTGTTGACTCCTGACATTATGCTGTTATTACCTTAAAATGGAAACATTCATTTAAAGTATATAAGTGGTGTACTTTTAAAGAACCTTTCTGTGGTTTTCCAAAAGCATTCCAAAGAGGTTACTTACGTTGCTTTGAAACTGGTTTGAGTTATGAGAAGGCCATAGCCTCAGACCAGCAGCTGAGACAGCAAAGGAGATGAAAGTTTTTAGCTTTCAGATCCAAGGGGAAACACAGCTGCTACAGCTGGCCTACTCAGATCTCAACACTTAGTACAATGATGGAGAAGGCGATAATGCTGTGTCTCAGCTTGAAAAGTGCATTAATAAAAACAATCCTTAAATAGAACAGGGAAATCGATTAATCAAATCTAGCCTCCAGGCTGCAAAATGAAATGATTTTTTTTAAAGGCAAGGGAAGGGGAAATCCTCTTAGATTCTTAAAAATATCCACTCCTGAGACATTATCTTGACTAAATGAAATCATATGGAGGATGGGATATAACTTCTTAAGAAACCAAGTTTACCTTGGACAGGTACTTCTGAAGTTTCAACTTACTATAATAGAAAATGGAAGTTTGGCAAATGTGTATCTTGCAAAATAGGTGCCAGAAATGTCTCAGGCCACCGTTTGTTTCTTTTAATAGTTATACTGCAGAACACATGTGCAAAGCTGGTAGATTGTAGAGATTAGTTCTGCCAGCATGTAGAATACCTGAAGTTGTACCTCAAAACAGTTGTCTAAGGAAGGCAAACATGCCTCCGGGAACCTGTCAGGGAAGCTATGCCAAAATATCTGACTGGAGCGCTCTCCAAACTAATTGTAAATATCAGAAAAATGTAAGACTTCTCTTCTCAAGTAATAACACCTTCCTTCGAAGGACTTCAAAGTTCTAAACAGCCATTATCTTATTAACCTTAACAACCCAGTCAGGTAGGTAAGAGAGTGGTATTATTATACCTAGTGTTACAATTATTTTAAAGATAAGGGCCCTTATTTGCTAAAGCCATATAACTTCTTCAAGGCCACACAGCAAGTTAAGGTGGAAATAAACCAGGGCAGCTCATCTTGGTCTAGAAATTCTTCAGCATTCTTTTGCAATGAGTTGGGCTTTCAAGTAAAGTGAAAAGTTAAGATAACGAAATGTGTGACACTTTATATACATACAGTGGTTTTAGTATGCATAGCAACAGTGCATTTAGAATAGAGGAATATGACAATAGGCTATACAAGTTATCAGGTAACTAATAATCCTGACTTTTTTTTCCATTATTTTCCTGTGAAAAGATAACATAAAACCAAACTGTGTACCTTGGTGCCAAGAACACTGTTACTATTCTGAAAACAAACTGCAGTAACACTGAGGACACAAGAAATATTCTGTTTTTTTCTAGTTTCTCAACAACCAAGGAAATATGTTAGTTAAAACTGGCCTATTAGCTATCATAAAGGGCAAAATAAACGCTTATTTACTTTCTACCTATAAAAGTAGAAATTTTAAAAGAGTTACATCACAACTTCACTAAGAAATATTGTATTGGTGCAACAGTAACTGCATTATTTTTAATGGAAAAACCACAACTACTTTTGCACCAACCTAATATTTTCATTCAATCAATCATTCATTCGACTAAATTTGCTCTAGGTCCTGAGAATAAGGTAGTGAACAACAGAGTCTCTGCTGTCACCGTGATGAGTACTAAGAAGAAAAATTAAAGCAGGGTAAAGGAGTGAGAAAGTATATGATATGCAGGTTGCTGTTAAATAGGAGGTTAGGGAATTGTTTTAGCAACTCTTGTACAGCACAGACCTTAGGGAAGGGAAGGGCCAAACGGGCATCTGGTGATGGAACGGTCCATGCAGAAGGTGTCCTGCAAGTCTAGAGAAAAGTGAGCCACTGTGGGAAAAATGAAGTCAGAGAGGATTAGGGTGGGGGAAGAAGGACAGTGATCATTATCAAGTTTGTAATCCTAGAGATCTTGGCTTTGACATAAAGTGAGATTTTATGTCAATGTCTGCCTAATCTCCAAGAGTTTAGAGTAGAACATGACCTGACCTACATTGTAAAAGCATCACTCTATCTGCCTTGAGAAGAAAAGAGGGTGTGAGGGCTGGGTAGCATAGATAGCCAGCCAGAAGCTCACTTAAGTGGTTATTGCATTAATTTTAAGGTAAAGATGATGGTGTCTCGGTCTACCATAGTAACAGTGGTGGATAAAAAAGATGAGAGACTGGACATATAAATGTTGAAAGTAGAGATGGCAGAATTTTCCCATGGATTGGATGAGGTGCATGAAAGGAAACAGAAGAGTCAAGGGTGACATCATGGCATTTAAGTTGAGCAAATACAAGACGGAATTTCTATTTATTGATCTCGGGAATTCTGTGAGTGAAGTAGTCTTTAAATATTTATTTTGGACACAGTAAGCTTGAGGTGTGTTTTAGACCTTCTAGTGGATATGTTGGGTGGGCAATTCTGTGGAGCAATGCTTTGAAATTATAAAAGTTTAAGGGATCTTAACCAACTCCCTTCACTTACTTGTAAGGAAACACAGAAAATGTTCTCATAAACACATGTTTATTAGATAGCTTTGGCAGGAACCAGGGTATTCTGGACCCATGTTTATCTCTCATTTCATTATATCATGTTATAACTACATATGAAAAAATGGTCAAACTTTTATAGGACCTT
The DNA here is from genome assembly GCA_036589455.1 of Ateles fusciceps. Lineage (NCBI taxonomy): Eukaryota > Metazoa > Chordata > Mammalia > Primates > Atelidae > Ateles > Ateles fusciceps. The sequence continues at coordinate 1,239,590 of JAZHEH010002345.1, read as the reverse complement.
TAAGGACTGCACTTTCACATTTCTGACTAACTGAAAGTGATTTTACTTATCACCCCTTGGGGAATGCACAAAGCAACAGTCTCTTTTTTATAGTTTGGAGTTATTACAAGAATACCAATTAAGAAAAGTTGAAAATAAATATCCCAGAATGTTGTCTCTGTGTCATTTAAAAATAATTTACAGAAATATAAAAGCTCATCATATCATTTTCCTTTTGTAGCTATGAACATAAGAAATAAGAGTAAAGAGATCTGACAGGAGATTCAAAGCATGTTCTAGGAGTAACATTGAACCTTTACTGTTTAATCACAATTTTAAGTATCTTTCAGACAGAGAAAGCTAGAATAGGCCCTTCATGTTTTGGTTTACAGTCGGTCTCTCACATTACACACATACACACACACACTCTCACACACACTTATAGTCATGCACTGCATAACAATGTTTTAGTCAATGACAGACCACATATACAACTGTGGTTTTAAAATATTATATCATATTTTATTATACCTTTTCTATGTTTAGATATGTTCAGGTACACAAATACTTACCATTGTGTTACAATTACCTACAGTACAGTAACATGCTGTACAGGTCTGTGACCTAGAAGCAATAGGTTATATCATAAAGTCTTAATATACTCTAGGCTATGCCAGTTAGATTTATATAATAACACTCTAGAATATTCACAAAACCACAAAATCACCTGATTACACATTTCTCAGAATGTATCCCTGTTATTAAGTGACACATGACTGTATAAATTTCCCTTCTGGGATGGCAATAAGCATTGTTTTCGGCTGCAAAACTTCAAATGTGGGTTAATAAGCTTTATTTCATAGTAGCTAAATAAGAACAATAGCTTTTTTGAATAAAAGAAATGAAGAGATAGCAATCTATATTTTAAATTTTCTCAGTAATTTTTAATATTAACTTTAAAACCAGATAACAAGTTTAATAACAAAGGAATAAAAAAGTATTCACACTGAAAATAAAGGTTGTAAAGAGAGGAAAAAAATAACAGTTTATGTCATCCCCTTCTGCTGCTCAGTAATAAAGGTCACAGGTAGAATACTGGAAAAAATATGGAAACAGATTATAACAAAGATATCTGTGGGTTTTAGGGAACAAAAATGACATAGGAACTCTTACATGGAGAAGGGTTATGAAAATGAGAACGGGCCACATGATGAGACAACATCAAGATAGGAAGGCACAAGCACTGATGGTAGCAGACACGAGGACTTCAAAAAGAAAAGCTACTTCTGGGATTGGGGTACCATTCAATGCAGTAAATTACACCTATCATTTCTTTTCTTTCTTTCTTTTTTTTTTTTTTTTTTTTTTGAGATGGAGTTTCGCTCTTGTTGCCCAGGCTGGAGTGCAATGGGGCTATCTTGGCTTACTGCAACCTCCACCTCCCAGGTTCAAGGGATTCTCCTGCCTCAGCCACCCGAGTAGTTGGGATTACAGGCGCTCACCACCATGCCTGACTAATTTTTTGTATTTTTAATAGAGACAGGGTTTCACCATGTTGGCCGTTGGCCAGGCTGGTCTCAAACTCCTAACCTCAGGTGATCACCTCACCACCTCTGCCTCCCAAAGTTCTGGGATTATAGGTGTGAGCCACCATGCCTGGCCAGACCTATCATTTTCTTTGTGCAATTCTTTTATTTATTTTTTTTTTTGGTCCTTCTTATTGGTCTATTTAAACTATTAGATAGAAAACACAATTGCAGAAGATTCTAGAAGATAAATAGGATGCTTCTGTCTCTGGAAAGTTCCTTTCTGGTCTGGAAGACATACTCAACTGAAAGGATAACATGCTTTATTACCTTTTGCTCTTAAGCAGACCTCTTTTAAATCATTCTAAACATATAAGATTACATTTTAAAAATACATATTCCTTAGTTTATGGATGAATATTGTCAGGAAAATCTAATTGTCTGTTTTATTAAAAAGGCAATGATGATAGTTACCAGTTCTTACGGCATTTGGGTAAGTCGGAAATCTAACTAACCAGGTCTCACTTTCCTCATCACAGAATAAATGTGGATTATATACTCTATGCAGAGCACTTAGCACATTTCCTGGCATGCAGAATATATTCAATAATTGTTAGCTGTTTTTTTTTCACTATATGGTTATCTATTAAATATGGTTAATAATGCTCACAGATAAAGTATAAAAATTTATTCAGAAAGGGCACCTGAAAGCACTTGAGAATATATAAATCAATTTTATAAAATTGTACATCAGCACTGTCAACTAATAGTGATTGATCCTCATCAATATAAGGTACAAACAATACAATGAGTTAATAGAATATTTAAGAATAAAACAACAAAAAGCATGGATAACTTTTTTAATAGGTAAATCACTCTTTGCTGTTCAGATTTTGATTTCTTTAAATTAATTCTCTTCATTTACTCCAAAATAATGCATAGACTGTCAGCTAACACATTTAAAAAAACTATCAAAAATTTAGTGATTTTTCTTAGCATAATATATAAAACACATAAGCAAACACTTACGGGGCATTTATGTCAGTTATCAATAAGGTTATAAATAATTTCTTCATATAATTTAAATTTAAGGAACACATTAAATAATGTATATAGTTATTTCAAGAAATTTAATTCATGTTTTAATTTAGAATCGGTTCCTAGGAAATGAAACATAACTTCTATTATCTGTTCATTTTTAATGGTTTCTATCAATCCCTAAAGCCATTTAAGGATCTCATTTAGAATTATAGGATATTTATAATTAAGCAAAGCGATTTAATACATGTTAAGCAGAAGTGCAAAGATGATTTGTGGAAAGAAGTACTTTAAACCTCTGTAACATATCTGACTCCAATTAAATGAGAATCTTTATCATCATAAGAGATTTCTCTCTTCTGTATGGAAGAGAATGTCCGTTCTATTTCCTGTAGTGTGTTATAACAACTCTTATTAAATATACTTTCAGTGACTCTTTAACAGGAGACTAGCAATTCAGATATTATTAAGAAACCACCAACCAAAAATTAGAAAAAACCTGTGGTCAGCATCACGATTCAATCCGTTTTTGTTGTAGTTTTTCATTAGACCTATTTAATGCTTGCCCAGTGTTTAATCCTTTGTCGTCCATAGTTTATGCCCTGTTATTTTAGGAATGAAAAAGAAGGTTCCTATGAATGAGACAAAAGATTTAGGCAGGGATCAAATCATGAAAGACTTTGGGTAACAGGCTGAGGAATTTGGATTTTACCATGAAGGCAATAGATCCCTTTGAGAGATCTTAAGGAAGGAAACGATAAGTTTGGATTCACCTATCAAATAGGTTTTCATACTGACTGTGTGACGAACAGTTTCAAAGGGATGAGGAATATAGGCAGAGGCACCAGTTAAGAAAAGACAAACAGTGGTGATAGAGTGTGAGCTGTTTGGTCAATACATTCTATTCATGGTGGCCACTGAATGGGAATAGAATGGTTAATAGGTTGATACATACAAAAGTGAAAGTGGCATTAAAAACAGTCTGGGCCAATTACATTCATGGAGACAAGAAAAACAAAGGAACAGATTGGAAGAGATTATAAATTCAGTTACAGACATTTGCTTTTTGAGGTGACTGTAGGATGTTCAAGTGGAAATGATAGTAAACATTTGGCACTTATGAGTCTGTAGTTTAGAAAAGAGTTCGGGGAGTCATCAGTTACATAAGTGGTGTGAAGAGCAGGCAGGAAGAAGGAAGGAGAATGTAGGGAAAGGAGTAGAAGGGAGGTGATGGGAAGGAAGAAGAGGAGAAGAGGTAAGTTAGGCAAAACTAGCATAGAAAGGAGACAGGAAACTGGGGAGCAGCACATATACACATATACACTCTCTCTCTCTCTCTTATATATATATATATCTATATATATATATAGATATCTATATAGATATATCTATATAGATATCTATATATATATAGATATATATAGAGAGATATATATAGAGAATGTATATGTGTGTGTGTGTATATATATATAGAGAGAATATATGTAATATTTATATATATACACATAGACACACAAATATTAAGTATAGGATATATGCATATATATTATATGTGTACATACATAATGTATATTTTATTACACATAAACACAGTATGTATGTGTGGGGGGTGTGTGTGTGTGTATGTGTGTATGCATTTATTTATGTACTGTGATGGTTAATTTTGTGTCATCTTGGCTGGGCTGTGGTACCCAGTTATTTGTTCAAATGGCAGTCTAGACATTACTATAAAGGTATTTTTAGATGTGATTAACGTTTAAATCAGTAGACTCTAAGTAAGGTAAATTACCCTCCATAATGTGGCTGAGCCTCTTCCAACTAGTTAAACGCTGTATTAGTCCATTTTCACCCTGCTGATAAAGACATACCTGAGACTGGGTAGTTTATAAAGAAAAAGAACTTTAATGGACTCAACAGTTCCACATGGCTGGGGAGGCCTTACAATCATGGTGGAGGGCGAAAGGCACATCTTATGTGGTGGCAGGCAAGAGAGAATGAGAATGAAGCGAAAGGGGTTTCCCCATATAAAACCATCAGATCTCATGAGACTTATTCACTACCATGAGAACAGTATGGCAGAAACCACTCCCATTATTCAATTATCTCCCACTAGGCTCCTCCCAAAACACGTGGGAATTATGTGAGCTACAATTCAAGATGAGATTTGGGTGAGGACACAGCCATATCATATCAAACGCCTTAAGAAAAAAGGTTGAGGTCCTCTAAAGAAGAAATAATTCTTCCTGCAGACTGCTTTTGGACTCAAGACTGCAATACCCACTCTTCCCCTGGGTCCTTAACCTGTGGGCGTGCCCTGTAAATTTCAGTTTGCCTGCTCCCACAATCACACAATTATGTGAGCCATTTCTCTAAAATAAAGTCCCCTTGTATATATATGTGTCTGTGTGTATGTACTTACAATGAGAGAGACATATATCTTGTTGGTTCTGTTTGTCTGGAGAACCCTGACTAATATAATCAGTTAACAGTAAAGTAATATTTTAGTGTATCAAAAATATACGTGGCAAAATATTTAGAAAGGCTTTCTCTGTGCGGCTGAATTGTTAATATATTTAACCTTCTTCTTTATGTCTGTATTCTACTATTTTTCTTGGAAAAGCATGTATTCGTTTTATTTTATAATCAGAAACAAGCAACAAACTGTTTTTACTAAATATCACTTAGAAATTCACTGCACAACTCACGAATAAATGATTTTATAGGAAACACTAAAATTTTTCCAAGGTGATACACTTTGGCAATTGTATGCAACTTTAATACAGAAGTTGGTCTAAAAAATGCAATGAAGATTATAGGTTTCTTTCACATATTTCAACTAACTTCTATAGTTTGCCAAAATATTACAGATTTTAAAAGGCATAGGAAAAAACGAGAGTTTTCCAGGGAACCAAAATTTATTTGTACTTTGATAGAATGATATAACCTATCTTTAAAAAGATGGTTTTATCTTGAAAGGATGTGAGTTGGTCAGCAAGAGAACAAACAAAAGGAAGGACATAATACAGAAGGTTTACTGGGACTAGCCATCCATCCACTCTCCATTGAGACTATGCCACTACATAACCACATGATGTATCCCTTCCTGGGGGACACACAGAGTGTCTGATTTGGAAAAAAACGCCATAAGGACCATCTGCCTGAAGCCACTCAACACTTGAATGGTACCTTAATCACTTATACTGATTTCTTGTTCACCCAGCAGTATCCCAACGGAGTTTGCATTTGTAGTTTGACTATTCAGAAAATGATTTGGTGTTTGGAGAACCTAAGTGCCCAAGTTAGCATTCCGGTTTACACACGAATACCTCTCTGAGCTTGATGAATGAGAATTAGAATTAGAATTAGTCTACTCTGAGAATTAGATCTGCTCTTTGAGTGCTAACAAACCAGTTTTCCAAGCCTGCAGTCAGGCAGAACCTGGGCAACTGTAAATTCACCAAGGCAGATTCACCAGTGCCACCCTGTGAGAAACGCCTGGATAGATTATTTGCTTTAAACAAATGCAACACCTCTGCATTACCAGGATATGTGAATTTTTCATTAATATATTTTATATCATAAGTATTTCAACTTAGATGATTCTTAAAAGTTAAAATGTATTAGATAACCTCACTAAGCTATGCTTTACTTATTATTATGTATCTCTAAACTTTTCTGCTCAGACTTCGTGCTGTATCCTGTTACAGCTCATACAAACAGCATTACTTTAAGTTTAACTTTAAGATTAGGCCACAGACAAGAATAACAAGGAAGAAAAGTCTGTTTTAAAGATCATTAAGCAGAAAAAAATTGCTTTAAAAAAATCCTAATATGAACAAAGAATTGCAAAAGAAAAAGTACCACAAACACCTCCCTCACTCAACATAAAATTATGAAAACTTTGGAGAGTATTTTTTTTCCTTTTTAAATACTAACAGAAATGAAACTAGGAAACTTCATCAGGATCAAAAATTACTTTTATATGTTGTTTTTATTATACTAAGAAGAGAAAAACTTAAAACTCAAAATATAATTAATTCCAAGAGAATATTCAGAAATGATACACTACCAGAACTTTTTTTTTAAGCTTCAGAGTAACAAATTACATTCTAAAAGGAAGATCTATTTCCTAAATAATCTACATAATAGCTGTAATTCCTCTATGGTTTTGAGCATCAAAAATCAGTTTTGAACAGAAAATCTGTATTACTATTTCTAGGCCTCATTATAAATTTTTATACGGAAAACAAAAACTGGAGCTAAACTTGAGAAGTACATTTAACCTACAGCAAACATCATATCCTAGCAAAAAAAGAATACGAGAAAATCCAGGGGAAAAGGCCAAGAACAACCACATAAACAAAGTGAATAAACATGTCACCAGAAGAATATAGACGCTATCTGAAGCCAAATAAGTTTCCTATGCTTATTACAAGGATGTCATCCTGAGAGATAAAATATAGTATCATAAATTTAAAGGTCACTGAATTTTTCAAGGTAACCCAAACATTGTAAGGACATACAATTAATTCTCTCAACAGTTAGGGTATAACCAATAATTGCACTAGTCCAAGCTATATCAGATGAAGTCTATATCTACTTATGTGCCCTGACCTTTAGGTAGAGTCCAACTTAACAAAAATAAATAAAATTAACCAGTCTCATTTGATATATTTTATGTTTAGTGCATAATGAAAGAAAAACGTTTTTTCTTTTAAAAAATTATATTTTATATAATACAGTTTGATGTTTTATATATTTTATATAGAGAGTTTAATGAATAATCTGCATTTTATTAAAATATATTTCTACATTCTGGATAGTCAAAATATCCTATAAAAGAAAGGCATTTGAAAAGTCTCACCATTATTTTATTTAATATTAAAAAGCACCTCCTAAGGCTATTTTTAATCTTTTAAAAATCTCACTTCAAATTAGGCATTTGGCTTCTTCCGACAATGTTTACAGCATTAATAAAGGCTAATTATACTGGGCAAGTAAGTTTTTAAAACAATTGTATTCACATCTATACTCATTCAAAAAATCACCAATTAGAGCTCTGATGATAAATATTATTTATGACAGTTATTCACACAATATTCATCCTTTTAAAAATTGTTTTGTAAGGACTCAAATAGGTGGCATAATCATTAGGCAACAAATTTGTGGAAACACATAAATGTGATAAGTACTGAAAATGGCTACATAAAAAAGGTTGTAGCCTCACAGGCAAGTTTCATTTTTATCTGTTAGACATGGGTACACATTATAAGAAAAATGTGTCTTGCAATCATAGTAAGTTAATCAGCTGTCTAAAAAACTTAACATTTAAAAATATATAAATTTTTTATGCTTTAGGCAATTAACCATGAGGATTAATTGAAGAGATAGCATCCACTGAGTCCTGATCATGAGTGTGGTATTCTGAAGTGTGCCCTATTCTCAAAAGCCCCAAAGATGTCAGTTCTAAATATTTCTATTTAGATATGAGAAAACAGACTTAAAGAGGTTAAGGCAGTGGTTCTCAAAGTGTTGTTCCTAGACCAGCAGCATCAGCATCATATGGGAACATTTTAGAAATGCAAACTCTCACACCCCACCCCAGACCTGCTGCATCAGAAACTCTGGATGTGGCAAGCAATCTGTGTTTTATCAAGCCCTCCACGTGATGCTGATGCAACAGTAAAATTTATAATCACGACATCAAGGAAATTTGCCTAAGGATACACATCCAGTAATTGGTGAAACTAGATGGGAACCCAGGTTGGCCTCCCTCTTCTGAAGCCCAGGCGTTAACCTAGTAACTCATACAGCCTTTGGTTAACGGCGACTCTTTTTCTCTGATGTCTGTATTACCTTCTAAACAAGATTACTTTCAGTACAGAGAGTGTACTGAACATAATGGAAATTTTGATGTTACCAAATCTTACACTGCCTCAAGGTCATCACTCTGACAAATGCCCAACTGCCATGTAGAACACAGGAAACATTCCTGATATATTGTCAAGATTTGAGACCGAAATATCAGATGACTCCAGCTCCCAGCTAACTCTCCATCCCACCTTTGTCAGCCCACAAACAGGTCTTCATCATTAAACAGCGAGGAGCAGGGGGACAGGGCTTTAAATCTGGCTAGCTGATAAGGAGACTTACTTAAATAAAGCTAGAAACCAAGAACAACCCGGGATAGTTATTCCCTTACAGGACACACCAGAGGAAATCAGGAGCAATATATTAATCCCCAAACCCCAAAAACAGCTCTCATTCATCTTTTCAGTCATCTCAGACCCCTCCTTCACCAGGACCAAAGGCAGACTGTTGATGATGAACTATGCTGTTACCTAAACTGTTGTCACTGGCCCTAACAATGTAATGAATCAGTGCTGGCCAGTCTCAGCAGCTGCAGATCCTTAGAAAGTGGGAAATTGGGCCAGGTACAGTGGCTCATGCCTGTAATCTCAGGACTTCAGGAGGCCAAGTTGGGTGTATCACTTGAGCCCAAGAGTTTGAGGCCAGCCTGGACAACATAGTAAAACCCCATGTCTATCGAAACAAAACAAAACCAAAAATTAGCTGGGCATGGTAGCACATGCTTATAATCCCAGCTACTCAGGAGGCTGAGGTGGGAGGATTGCTTGAGCCTGGGAGGTGGCCATTGCAAAGAGTGAGACCCTGTGAAAAACAGAAAGAAAGACAGAAAGAAGGAAGGAAGGAAGGGAGGGAGGGAGGGAAGGGAAAGAAAGCCGGGCACACTGGCACATACCTGTAATCCCAGCACTTTGGGAGGCCAAGGCGGGTGGATCAGGAGATCAGGAGTTCAAGACCAGCCTGGCCAACACGGTGAAACCCCGTCTCTACTAAAAATACAAAAATAGCTGGGTGTGGTGGCATGCGCCTATAATCCCAGCTACTCAGGATGCTGAGGCAGGAGAATCGCTTGAACCCAGGAGGTGGAGGTTGTGGCGAGCCGAGATAGCACCACTGCACTCCAGCTGACAGAACAAGACTCCATCTCAAAAAAAAAAAAAAAAGGAAAGAAAAATAGAAAGTGGTAACCCGAAGTGAGAGTAGGTGAGTCTCCAAAGCACTTCATCTGATCAAATAAATATGAATGGCCAAATCTAGATGCCAGGTTGTCTAGGACTTAAAGAGTAATGAAGGCAGTGTCAAAGAGTGACTGTTGTTACCTTAGCACATATTCTGTGAACTGCTTTGATCTCAAACCCCCTTTTTTCTCAACATGCATAAATCACTCATTAATTCTACAACTCTCTATTGAGCTCTTGCTCTATGCCATGCAGAATTTCTAAGTGGACTACAGCAGGGAGACGGGGAAGAGATCGCTGAAGTACTACAGGAGGACGTAAATCTTGCCAGGGTGACAGTAGGGGAGGTGGCGAGAAATGTTACTGATAGAGTTGGAGTGTGTTTAGAAGTAGAGTTCTTCCAACAGAATAAATGTAAGAAAAGACAGTTTGAAGCTTAGTTGTTGGTACAGGTTGAGTATCCCTTATTTAAAACACTCGGGACCAGAAGTGTTCAGATTTTGAATTGTTAAAAAAATTACAGAATATTTGCATTAAACTTACTGGCTGAGCATCGCAAATCTGAAAAATCCCATCTGATTTAGGCTGCATGTAAGCAAAGAGTTTCACATTTTGGAGCATGAAGTTCAAAATATGAACTTTCATATTTTGAAGTTCAGATTTTTGAACATTGGTTGTTCAACCTGTAGTGATAATATCTAGAATAGGACCAAGGGAATATAGAGGAAGAGATTTTTGTAGCTAAGGGGCCAATTTAAACGATGTTTAAATTTCCAAGATGGTCCAGGCATGGTGGGTCTCACCTGTAATCCCAGCACTTTGAAACGCCAAGGCAGGCAGTTCACAAGGTCAGGAGTTCGAGACCAGCCTGGCCAACATGGCAAAACCCCATCTCTACTAAAAATACAAAAAATTAGCCAGGTATGGTGGCATGCACCTGTAATCCCACCTACTTGAGAGGCTGAGGCAAGAGAACTGCTTGAACCTGGGAGGTGAAAGTTGCAGTGAGCCGAGATCACGCCACTGCACTCCAGCCTGGGAGACAGAGTGAGACTCCATCTCAAAAAAAAAAAAAAAAAAGAATCTCCAAGATGGTGACAGACATTGAATTAGAAATAGAAACAATAAACAAGCTATTAAAGTTAATATTGCTTGAGGCAGAGGAACTGGGGGAGGGCATCAGTATATGACAGCAATAAGAAGGGGCACTGGGAGATAAAGTCAGCTTAAGTGCATTTCAAAGAAACAAGGTTTTGGAAAAGAAGGGAAGACAGAGAGAGAGAGAAAGATTTAGTAGGTTTTCTGAGAAGATAAGGAGTTTGGATTTGTGCATTTAATACAGATATTCATGGAATGTCTAAAAGTAAAAATTTGAGAGAAAAATTGAAATATATATATACTTTTTTTTTTTTTTTTTTTTTACTCATAAGGTGTTTCTAGTGAAAAATGGTGGAGAAGTATTGCTTCAAGAATTGAATGATGTCCCTGGTTATTCTAGTCTATGAGTAAAGACTTTCTCCTTGGTTCAGAGGAAACATGGATTTTTTTCCTCAAAAGATCTTTACCAGGAGACTAAGGGAGATAAGGAAAACAAAATCATCATCATAATAAAAGGATAGAAGTAAATGAGCTTAAAGAAGAAAGATTCCTCAATGTAAGTAACTAGTCTAACCACAGATTGACATAGCTGAAACCAGTACTGGGCAGTCAGCCCTGATCCATTTTCCTTGCCCAGATCCCATGTGGCATGCATGCCAAATGGAGGGCCTTTGACTCAACCAGAGGTACATTTTCAGCCCATGCCAGAACCTTCCAGAACCCTTGAGGTAATCTTTGGCTGTCCACTACTACTTGCAGCTGCACTCACTCCAGCAAATGCTACCTTTTCCTGGAGAGGAATCTTTCCCACTTTGACCACAAATTCCACCTTCAGTTATGAAGCCTCACTGTGGAAGATTTTCTCAGGTATCCCAGATGATTTATCTGAACTGCCTTTACCAATTACATTTCTCCTACCTAATTTTCATATGTGGATTAGCCTTAGTCTCAAAAATACTTTGCAGATTTCTTTTTCTTCACTTTTTCATTAAATGACCTTACTCATTCTTTTGTCTCAATGATCATATTCATGCTGATGAATTTCCTATAGATATATCTGGCCTGAAACTCTTTCAATTTCCTTCTGAAATTTTTACTTTTGGACATTCCATGAACATCTGTATTAAATGCACAGATCCAAACTCCTTATCTTCTCTCTCAGAAAAATCTATTCATCACATCTCCATTATCTTGGAAAAATGGCATCACCTTTCCCAGTTGCTGAGGCTAAAAAGTATCACATCTTGACTCTACATTTACCTTTCAGCATATTCCATTCAACATCCTGAACGTGTTTCATAACATCATTGCCTCTTTCCACGTCTACCATCACAACCCTCGCTTCTAATTCACCTTCTGCACAACAGCCTTCCAACCAGTCCTGCCTGCATTGACACCAGACTTTAATTTTCTAAGACATGACTTTTAGTCATTACCTCCTGGGGTTTAAAAGCTTCCCTGCCTCCTATTATAAAATTCTAACCTCTTAGCAAGGTTATACAAAGTTCCATTTTCGTTACGTATTGCCATGAATCTTAGGCAAACGCCACTTCCTGAACACGGTATATGTCCTTGCTCTCATGTTACGTTGTTCATAAGACAAAAAAAATACCTTTTCCTTACTCATTCTTCAGGACATACTTCAAAAGCTACCTATTCAAGAGAGAATTCTTTCTTTGATCTTCTTTTCTTCCCATTAGAAATAACTGCAATTTCCTTTGTGTCCTCAGACATCTTGTTTATAGCTCTGAAATCCCTTATATCTAGGAGTACATCGATTTTATTTCCCAACTAGACTGCAAGTTTCTTAAACAGCCTAGGATATTTAATACAAGTTGCTCAAACAAACAAGTGAAAAAAAAAAAAGGAACAGGGGAAAGGCTGCCAGCCTATGGCTTATATTTAGAATATTTTGATTTACAAAAACCTAAGTGTAATAGACAGACTAGCCCTTCAAAGATGTCTATGCCTTAATCCCTAGAACATGTGAATATGTTACCCTTGCATTAAAACAATGTAGTAGATGTAGTTAAGGTTACTGAACTTAAACTAGGAAGAGTAGGCTAGATTATCTAGATGGGCCTTATCTAATCACAGGAGTTCTTAAAAGCAGAGAAGTTTATCAGCTTGCCTTAGACCCAGAGATAGAGGTAAAGGAGAAGTCAGAGAGGCTCTATGTGTGACAGAGACTAACCACCTGGAAGCAAGAGAAGGCATAAACGCAACCTCTAGGGAGAAAAGACCAGCATCTGAATGACAGACAGAGAAAAAAAATAGGAACCTCATTACAACAACCACTAGGAATTGAACTGCCAGCAAGCTGAATGAATTTGGAAGTTAATTATTTTCTATAGCCTTGAACAAGGAACACGGCCCTATATCAACACCTTCTTTTCTTTCAGTCTTATTAGAACCTAAGTAAAACACCCCAGCTGAGCCCACTCAGATTTCTGACCTATATAAATGGTAAGATATTAAGTCTACATTGTTTCAAACTGCTAAATTTGTGGCAATTTGTGAAGGCAGCAATAGAAAAATACTACACCAAATTAAAGACAGAAGTACTGTCGAAGGCATGAGGATCTCAGCGTGTTAGAGTACCACAGGATTCATCCATGAAAAGTCACCTTTACAACAAGGAAAACCTCAGTAAATTTAAATAAGTTAAAAAATATTAATGGTTTATAAATATGGTCCTCAGTTTATTTTCTACCCTGAACATACTTCAGAGACATGATATAAACCTCTCAGCAATTAGCAGAGGGTAGTACTTGGGTGAGGAATGTTTATATCAGCATTTGCAGGGCATCATGTCCTTTTGGTAACTCTGATATACCCTTTCCCTAAATTCCCCTCCATACTTTCTCTATTCTAATTAGTTGAGAAATACCAGCTTAGAAATATCAAGGACCAGCTCTAAACTCTGAAGACATTATTTAATGAAGCTTAAGCTAATGCTGCCCTAATAATATCCAGTTTTCAGAAGAAATAACTGGCCACGTCTATACCAGTTTAATAGCAAAAAAAAAAACAAAACAACAACAACAACAAAAAACAGTGATTATAGAAAGTCCTTACTGAGTGCTTACTCTGAACCAGGCAATTTCTGTATGGCATATCTCATTTAATTGTTTCAATAAACCCATAAAATGGTCTCTCTAAGTCTCTATTGTTCAGGCAAGGAAACAGGGAAAATGAATTAACTAATGTGCCCTGTGTCTCACATCTAGTAAGTGGTACAGGCCATAGGCAATTTAGAGACAAATATTGTCAATACCTGATCCATTTAGAACTCTAAGAGCCTATGACACCCACTGAAATTCTCTCATAGTTTACATAGCCCATACTTGCATTTTTCCCTCCCAACTTTCAGATTTTTATGACTAAGTGCAAGAAGGAGCAGCCAGTGGGGAAATGTGCAAACTATGTGTGAAGAAACCGTGTGAATGCAGAAACCTAGCCAGGGGGGAAGCCAGCAAGGGAGGTTCTGCAGAGGGACTGTCAATTGCATGCCTGGGGTTGGGGAAGGTAATCTCCCTACCCCTGAGCCAAGAGCTCCACTCAGTAACTACAGGACTAATGCCAAAAATTACACTTGTTTTATAGTTTCTTCATTTCAGGGGATTCTTTGAATCTGAAATTTCATATACTTGGTTTCAGTCCACCATGTTCTTTCAGTTAAATTTCAGCTGCTTTTAGTTAGTAGGCTATGGAAATATGCCAAAATATACCCAACAAATGCAGTCAGCGTTGCAATGCAAGCTATTTCTGGTCCAGCTACAAGGAGTTGAAAGAGTTAGGGATGGGAGGGTCCCTCCACCGTCAAGATCATTTTTGGCAAGTGCTAGATTGACATATGTCTCATCTGGGATGGTATGGAAGAATTCATGGCACACTGATTCAGCTGAGAATAACATAACTTTTTATGTTCTGCAATTAAAATTTATTGTTACAGCAACCTGTTGCCTGTAAAGTGCTAAGGGATTACTGCCATCATAGCAATATAAGGGCCTTCGGATAGCTTGCTCGCTGCTTTCTGTGCTACTTATGTAGATCACAATTAGATTTATTCCTTCTTTATCAGGAGGAATATGTTCACTTACTACCTTCCACGCTACACTAATCAATCCTACTCACTCCTCTCCTAAAAACACGCAAACAAGACAAACAGTTGGTTTCATGGCTTATAAGTGAATGCCATTTACCTTTTCCTGAACTCTTTTCTTTGCCTTGAATGATGCTAGCTCTTAGCCAAAAGAAATAATTCTGGCATCCACGATGTTTATTAAAGTGAAGACAAATTAATTGCCTAGTGGAAGCAATATAATTTGAAGGAATTTCTATATAAATTGATATAACATATCCCCCGGGAAGCATATGCATGAGGATCCTATACCTTAGTAATTTTAATAACATTTAATTTATAAGATGGCATACATGCAAACATATTTTTGAGGCACAAAAAAGGAATAAAGAAGGTATTACTTTTTACAAAGTAATGCATAATATTTGAACATTGATTAGTTTCCTAATTACTAAATTGAAGATAAATTAACCTTGAAATTCATTTTCAAAATTGGATGAAGTAAATAGATGTATTTTGAATTAAATGTAACCACTGTAGTCTCTAATGGTAATATGAGAATTTATACCTCTCAACTGTAATAATGTAAGTATATACACATATATACATATGTGTGTACATATACCTACATACACTATGTTCCTTTGTAGATCTTTTGTTCCGTTTTGTTTTAAGATTCCTCTAACTTAACCCTATGAGTAAACAAGAAAAAAAAAAAAGATTTTTTTTTTCTCCAGAGGAGAGCAAGAAAAAAAGACGTATAAAGAAAAAGGTTACCACCACACAAGTTGTTTAATTATAAGGTCTTTGTGCTTATAAATGGTTTGAAAAATTGACTGGCTATTATTTTCTTACATCTGATAAATTTTCACATTTGAACACTTTTTTGCATTTGATGACAATATCTTTGCTAAAGCAGACTTCTATTTTTTTATTACCATTCACCATTTTCAACTGTGATACATTATCTAAACTGGACTGGTGATACTACACAACTGTTTTGCCTGGGTTGTGGGAAACTGTTTAGATCAGGATGTGCATCTTCATATTTGACTTATTAATTTGAACTGGATTACTCAACCACAAATCCCTTTGTGCAGTACTTAGGGAAAAAAAACAAATAACCGGAACAAAATGTATAATCAATGCCAAATAAATAACAACAAATTGCTGTGAAAATTGCCGCAAATGTCACAGCAACACTTCTGTGGTGAAAATGCTACATTGTTTTGATTTTTATAACAACTAGTGAGCATACTTTAATACTAAAATGGCAAAATATTTTCTCAGCACCATATGCTTTCCTCAGTTGGGATTACATTAATCTGTTGTTCTAGTTTTAATCTAAGAATGTCCCACAAAAGCTTAATTGCTTGATAAACTCTTTTTTTACTATACATATCACATATTGTCTTGTATAATACAGTTATACATTTACAGCTCATTACAGTTACACTGTGCTAACTCAAAAGGACAAGACTCCTTAGTTGGCAAGCCAACATTCCAATAAAAATTATATTTAGCCTTACATTCAAATATTGGACATAGTCCTCAAATAGAGGATATAGATACAGAACCCCCACAATCTATATTAATGTATATAACAGATGGATTCAGCCAAATTCAAGTGTAATAAAAATTATTTCTTGCAAAATCTGTCTCATGTTCACCAAGCAAACTCAAAATATTGCACGTTATGGAAAATAAACATACTTATCTTCTTTGTATTTTATATGAATATTTGTATACTTGTAATTATCACTGTTTATAATTAAATTTAGAAACAGAAAAAGGGAATAAAAGACAACAATATTACAAAATTACTATAGATTACTATAATCATTTGTCAACCAAAAGCAACAGAATATTTAGAAAATGATTTCATTGTTTATTAATACTAATATTTGTGTGTGTGAAAAACAAAATTCATAGAGGACGACATTTCCCATGGGTGTACCTTGGATGACCACTGCCTAAAAAGAGATGCATTGTCTAAAATAAGGTACAGAAGATAGGACTGCTAAATGCCACCATGAAGAAACCTGTTTTGACCCTTTTGCCAAATTTATGGACTGTAGAACCCTTCTTTCCATTCGCACTCTCCCATGCCATTTCCTTGAATGTACATCATTTAAAAAAAAAATCATAAAGAAGCTAATATTATATAGAGCTAGAACCAGAAATGTATTTTGTAATAATGCATCGTTATAGCATAAATTTGCATAGTAGACCAGGCAACTAAAATAAAATACATTTGGGAATCTTTGAACTCTTAATATTGTTTAGTAAGTATTCATCCACATAATCCTTGGTGAATACAGACACACCTTAACTTACATGTTTTTAAAATGGAGATACGTAGTTAAAGTTCATATGAGGCTCTGTCTATATTGCATTTATCTCTTGAGAATAGAGGGGTAGGAATAGGATAATGGGAGAGAAAAGAAATATGGTCTGTAATTCTAGACCGTGAAAGATCTCTACCGGTGTCACACTGTGATACTACACATAGCATCAATTTATGCGGGAGAGTTTTAGATGTAATAGATCCATTTGTGCTTCAGTTACCACTAAGCAAGAATATGATTACAAGAAGACAAAATTTTCCACTACGTTTGCCATTTGTATTTGAAAGCCTTGGTCTATCATTAATTTTGACAAACTGGGACACTATTTCCATTGAAGTTTCTGTTTATCCTGGTGAACAACTCAGTACCTCATTAAGGAAATTCCTTTTCTCTTAACTTGAATATTTGAAGGGATGGTTTCTTTACCACAAGTCCAAGCAATCGGTTCCATTCCTGTGCATACTTTTCTTCAGATTATTGTTCCATGAAGCTACCTTGTCAGGAAACTGGAAAATTGCCTCCTTCATTTATATTACCTTAGAAGTATTTGTAGTCTTATGATTATATCTCCCTTCATTCTCATGGGATAAGAGCAAAATGCTAGCAGTCTAAGAATACAGGAAATTGAAATTTTGTCACCTGCAGAGGACTAAAATGTGTTTGATTTTTTTCCCTTCTATGTTAAGAAAGGATCTCTTGTGCATGAAAGAAAATTACCTTCCCTTCAGTAAGACACATCTGGAAATATTCTTAACTATAGTCCTGCAGAATGACTAAGAAAGCTGATACCAATGTTTTTTGTGATTTATTACAAGAATGCAGTAGAGTCTTTAAGGGATGTTTTCTTTTACTCAGCTATTTGCTTGGGAATCATGATGCAACTGATAGCCAGAAACAGAATTTTCTCCACGGAAGGGCATTTTGCTCTGGATATCTATACACTGCATCAAAATGGAGTTGAAACCAAATAACCCAGTGGGCTCTTCAGACTTCCAGAAATGCCTTCCAGCTTTTTAAAAAGCCAAATCAGCTACAAATTTTCATCAAGTGGCCCACAATAGAACCCTTATCTTGTGATTCATAAAACCCTCCACAGAATATTTTCCTGCCATCTCCTAAAATCTCATACTGCGCAGGCAGAAAATGTGACTATAGAAGAGTAACACAATTTGCCTTAGAATTGAAACTAATAACAGAACCTCTCTGTCTATTCTTGTCTTAAAGGCTTGTTACAATCTCGATAGGGAGGAAAGTTTCCCTGCTGATAGAGTTGTAGCATATCAAAAATGAATCATGAGTACAAAGAAAGATTATTCTGTTCAATGAGACATTTCTTACACCGCAACTCAGGTGACAGCATTTCTGGCTAATTACCCAATTACTTCTGATATAAGGTATGTGGAGAGAATTAAAGGCATGAGGAAAGGGAACACATGGAGCCACCAAGATGTGATAAGAGCATATTCCTATTTCAGTAATGTACTAGAAAGATCAGAGCACAGAAGAAAATGAATGTGATAAACATTGCAACATAGTAAAAAGATTATTTTAAATACTATGAATGATGTGAATGCAAACTTTGGAGGTCTTAATGACAAAAAAATATTCAAGGTCTAAGTTGGATAGAAAAGAAAAAAAAAAAGACTACCAAAAAAGTGGACATTACCCAATACCCTGCTTAAATAATAATAGGAATTAATTTAATATGTGTTTAAAATTTTATTATCTTTTCCTTAAATAGTGCATCATTTTTAAGATACACAGAACAATTACCACCTTCCTTAACAACATAGTCTGGTATTAGAGATCGCACACTTTAATCCATAACTTAAGGCACTAGCCAAATGTAAAAACAAAACTATAATTGATTTTGATTGTTAAAACCTCACACTAAAATTTCAGGATAATATAAACATAGGAAAATTGAGCCTTATGTAACACTGAAGCAGGAAGGGAATTATGCACTCAAGCACAAGATAAAAAGGGAAAAAACACACTTGGTACATCACAGCTGTCTTCCATTACATATAATTATCCATTCTCAGCCTGAGCTAGGGAACAAAAGCTTAGAAAGAACAATGGGTATGTAGATGTCAAAAAGCCAACACTCCCCTTTAAATATGTAACCTGTTATTTTTTAAAGAAGTATAGGTAGAACAAGAACAACCTATTTCTGCATTACAAACTTTTTTTATTTTTTCAAGTTTGCATAAAGTGATGTTAAACATATTGATCAAGAATGAATTTTGACCGTCAGACAATAAAGTTATTTCTGCTTTAGTATAAGAATGAAAAAGTTAAATAAAATTTTAAGTTGGAACAAATAGCATCATAGTTTTTTTTAAGAAACTTTTTTATTGCTACAAACAATTCAATTAAAATGAAGTTTATTTACCTTATTCAAATTTTTCTCAAAGATATAATCCCTATATTTTTAGAGGTAAAATATTTTAATTTTTTTGCCTGTTTAATTGATCATTTTACCCAGTAATTAAACCTATGTGTAATATCATATGGGTTTACTCCATTGAAACCAACTTTTTTTTGTGATAAAGGTTTTAAAATTTTATATTTGCTTTCTACCCACAAATATGTTTTAAACAAACATTGATCTTTCTTCATGCATGCTACAGTGAAATAATGTAATGAGGAGTAACTTTAATGTATATTTCACCAAAATTTGGTCATTCTTTCAAAGATTAAAATGCTTTCTATGGCTTTACTCTGCTGCCCAGGCTGGAGTTGCAGTGGCATGGCTCACTGCAGCTTCAGCCTCTTTGGTGTCAAACAACCTTTCTGCCTTAACCTCCTGAGTAACTGGGAACACAAGTGTGTGCCTCCACACCTGGCTAATATATATATATATATTTTTTTTTAATTGTACTTTAGGTTCTGGGGTACATGTGCAGATCATGCAGGATTGTTGCATAGGTACCTACATGGCAAGGTAGTTTGCTGCCTTCCTCCCCCCATCATCTATATCTGGCATTGCTCCCCATGTTATCCCTCTCCACCCTCCTGACGCTCCGCTGTCCCTCCCCTAGCCGCCCCCCAACTGACTGCAGTGTGTGATCCTTCCCTCCCCTGTGTCCACGTGTTCTCATTGTTCAACACCCACCTATGAGTGAAAACACGTGGTGTTTGATTTTCTGTTCTTGTATCAGTTTGCTGAGAATGATGGTTTCCAGATTCATCCATGTCCCTATAAAGGACACAAGCTCATCATTTTTTATGGCTGCATATATTCCATGGTGTATATATGCCACATTTTCTTTATCCAGTCTATTGTTGATGGACATTTGAGTTGGTTCCAGGTCTTTGCTATTGTAAACAGTGCTGCAATGAACATATGTGTGCATGTGTCTTTATAATAGAACAATTTGTAATTCTTTGGGTATATATACCCGGTAATGGGATTGCTGGGTCAAATGGTATTTCTATTTATTTTTGGTAGAGACAGGGTCTCACTATGTTGTCAGGGCTGGTGCCAAACTCCTGGACTCAAGTGATACCCCTGCCTCAGCCTCCTTAAGTGCTGGGATTACATGCATGAGCCACACCTGGCCTGACATATTTATTTAAACTACAAGAGCCTCGGATTAAAGTTTCATAATCTGAAAGAAAGAATATTAGTAATACCTTCATCAGTGAATTGTTCTGTGTTTTAGTAAATTAATAAATGTAAAATAGTTCCTGACACATAGTAAACACTAGAAATTATTGGTGATTGTTACAATTAACTTTCACCTCAAATTCTTCCTTAACTTTAAAAAACTTGGGTTGCATTTTATAATATGGTTTTCAAAGAACCATCACACCTGGCCTTTCTATAGGTTTTTGAAATAAGTTGATACCATGGTAACAGAAAACAAAATCTCATGGAAAATATAGGTCATGAACATAAAGCAAAGAACAATGTTATTTTTAAGGAGTATTTCTGTCTTTCTTTTTTATTCACAGTTATTTTTCATCTGCACCAAATCTGTATACCACCTTTGCCTCTCTCATTGTTTGTTCACTTGATTTGCTTTAGAGGTCCTGGCTCAACCCAGTCCTTTGGCCTAAAAGTGGCAGAAAACCGTAATGAAGTAAGTTAGTAATAATTCCAGAGATTGCTGCTATTAGGGTTTGTTCTGATACTCGATAAATAGTATCTTCAAGCTCCCAGACTCTCACTTATGACTTCTACATATAAGTGTAGTTTTCCATGTTTCCTCTTGTAAACAAAAGATTAATCCTTCAGATCCAGGCATCTCATTCTTACAGTGTTCTCAGAAGGGCAGAAGAGGTTAAGAGTAAAAAGGCATTCTTTTGCATTGCCTTACAGGGAAGAAATGATTCTACAAGAACATCCTCAAAAGGACAGAAATGAGTAGGAATAAAAGTCTTTCCCTTGTACTGCCTTACCGAAAGGAAATGTTTCCCACAAGCACTAGAACAAATTTCCTTTATAAACAGGAATCAAGACTGAGCCCATCATCAATGGCAAGTGTTTTAAACAGATTGTGAAAATTGCTGAGCCAATCAGGACTTATCCTCTGGGGGTGAACACGAGGCTTTTCAGGTAATATCAAAATACGTTAGCAAGAAAAACCACTGAGCAGAGACGGTGAAGTGTCACAAGCCAACAATATCTGAATCTTTGGACCTAGCTGTCTACTTAACTTAGCTACATAACTTCAATGAAATTTTCTTTCCTTTGTTAACCTGTTTCCATATACGCAAAATAGGAATAAAAAATAACAACACATGCCTCATAAAATTATTTTAAAGGGTAAGTAATATAATATGTGTAAAATACTAGGTCTATTCCTGGAATATAGAAAGCACCCATAAAGTTACATTTCTTGTTAGCTGTTAGGGTGCTATAAAAATATGAGATGCTGAATCCCCTGTTAAGAGAACCTGCATTTGCTTATCTTATTCTAAGAGTAACCTTCTGAAAGAAAACAAACCAAAAGCCATGTGAAGATGCTGATGCCTATGTGAATGTGAATGTTTGGAGAGGGATGGAGGACAGCACATGAAAGTGGCATAAAGCCTGGTCTACCTTTGTAATCCTAGATATGAGCCCACATTTCTCAAGGTCAATGATTAGGAAGGTTTGTTGTTTCTCGTATGTGTCAGTTTCATTTTTATTCTGTAATTTAGAATACACCGAGCTTTAGATTTTCATCTTTTCTTATGCTTTAGGTTTTCATCTTTTCTTATGCTTTAGGTTTTCATCCTTTCTTTTTAAATTGCTTTTAAGGGATGAAAAACGGAGATTTCTGATCTTAGTTCTAATTTTCTATGGCATCAGTTGATTTCACTTCAAGATGATGTTGTGTGTGTGTGTTTTCATTCACAGTGCTGCTTAATTTAAACAAGGTGACAAATTTTACTATGGATGTGAATAAAAATAAGTTGCTACTTTTGCACCATTTTCTTTGTATTAGACTTACTTTTTCTAATTCTGTTTTTACAATGTGTGAAAGAAAAGCAAGTCGAATTTGGGAATCTACTGTTCTTTCATAGAGTTCAGTACTAGAAAAAGACATTATTTGTATTTATAAACTTTTACAGCAAAAAAAAAGAAAAGGAATTTATAAAGCTCGGTTTCTTGTTTTTATTAAAACAAAAAAGTAACCAGTTAATGAAAAATTTTAGTCGGACACAGACCAATTTCAGAATTTCTATATCCATTACCTGAAAGTGGACTTACTCCAGCTATTGCTGTAATATAATGCTGCCGATGCTCAACTGTATTCAAAACATAATAACAATGAAAAAAATCTGTCTTTGCTTTAAATTCATGATCCATCCATTTTAAACACAAGAGCTTTTCTGTCACTTGCTATGTTATCGACAATATGAGACTGTAGGTTGAGTCTACGTCTCTCTGGGCCTTATTTTATTGCAACTGTTGTATAAGATGTGAGCATATGTTGTCTAACATCTCACTGTTTTCTGAGACTTGCGATTATATATATTCTAGCCTGGGGAATTTTCTGACTTCTAACAAATACTCTTTTCTATGACTACTTGTTCTGACCATCCCCCTCCATTTCTCCTCAGCCTATCCTCCACCAAACCTGACTGATGTTACAGTAAGTAGAGCCACTCCTGGGGAAACACAGACAACCTTCCCAGAACTGCCTATGTGCTTTGATAAGGAAGTGACTCCCAACTACGCTGAGTTTAGGGGAAGGCACAATATCTGGTTTGATCATCTTGTCTGGACTTTCCAACTCTACTCTTGTTTCAGCTTTCCCTGCTGCAATCTGAATCTACTCTGGAATCCTAAAGGACTGGGAAAGAACAAAAGAATTTTTTTTTATTGTTATAAGGTTTATGAACTTCTGTTTGATGTTTGACAGTAAGAAGGATTAGTTTGTTTCCTAACGATCATTAACTGCCTTTGCAACCCTAACATTGTATCAAACAAACACAATGAAAAAGAAATTCTGTTTAGTTTAAAATTCAAAATTAAATACAGAGTGTCAGACAGGAAGTGGGGGGAGTGCCGGGGTATTTAAAAGCAGGTGGGTTTTCAGGTTGTAACACTCACATTATCAGTAAGCTCCCTAGACAAATCAAGGCATTTGTCCTTCCAATGTCTTATTTAATTCAATAGCCTGAGCATAATAGTTTCAGAAATTCTCATGATACTGGTAATTCCCAAAACACTGTTTTTCGCTTTAAAATCTTAAGTGAAGAAATACTTAAAATATGAAGTAGTAAGGAATGTTTCAAAACAATAGGTCTTTATTAGATTTACAACTGGTAATCTGTTTTTATTTCTTAACTCAGGAAAAAATAGCTCCTTTATAGTTGAAGAAAATGAAAAAAAAAAAATAACCTGGATTGAACAAGACTTACCTGATAATGTTCTTTTCTTTCTTTCCCTTTGTGCAATACATATTAACAATCCTTATATTCTGTTTTATTTACTTTAAATTCTTTCCCCTCCCCAAAACAGTCTAAGGGGGGAATACTGAAAACTCACCCCTATGAATTAAAAGGTTATAAGTCTCTAAATCAGTCAGCCTCTGTCTATTTCCTTCTTTTCCTTCCTACTTTTTCTCTCCAATGGAACTCAGGTAGTTCTGTCAGTCAAAAGGGGATTTATTGTGCCACTGTACTTGGATCTCCCTCTGGAGATATCCAATTTTGTCCTATCTCTTCCTTTGAAAAGAAAATAGATGAGCTGGCTAAACTGTTAGATCTCACTTCCGGATTCTCCACAGAATTCTGCCCATGAATTGAAACCCCAGCTGAAACAACATCAAAGACATGAATTCCAATTTTTTTTTTTCTAGAGTGATTGTCTATGAAAGTGTTTTATTACTTGTCACGTGCTACTGACCAAGGAAACGTCTTCTTACCTATGAGCAAATAAAAAATATGAAACCAATTTGGAAAATATTCCTATAAAAAATTTCCAATATTTGACTCATATAAAGGGTTCAATATAAAATTAAACAATAAAGGAATACTTCTTCAAAAACCAATTCTTACTATCCTGTATATTCCTGAAAGAGGATAGAAAGTGTTTTAAAAAATGCTTCCCAGGGGAAGAAAATTTGAACAGTTAATGAATATTCATTTTCTGTGTTCATCTGTTTCTTTTCATGTGACTTCTATTTGGGCTATACCTTTATGCTGGATAGTTTATATTCCAATTGTCTCACTGAATATACACAGCAATACTATTAATAATATAGTTACTTTCATTTCAGTTTTCCAGCTGAAACTAGGACTTTGGAAATCAAGCAACTTGTCTAAGGTACCATAGCTTGGATTTAAATTCAATTTGTCTCTGTAACCTATACTCTATTTTTCACATACCTCCTTGGAAATTTAGAGAGAGGATTTTTGTTTTCTTTTTATGATATATGGCTTCAGTTACTAACCTTAAAGTAAAAGCGAAAGGCATAAGCAAAGATTTTTCCATCTTGCATTTTAATGTATTAAATCAGATTAGATACTAAAATATACTCAATCCCTGTATCAAATTGCAGTGCTTTTAAGAAAACTAATTGTAGCTACTGTAAATATACTTAGCAAGTACCTAGCACATAGCAGGTACTAAATAAATGTTTACTAGGCAACTGTTTATTAAAATACACTGATATTTCCTAAATACACTGTATTATTTCATACCCACAAAAGTCTGTGTTGTGAAAAATGGTGAGGTAGTTAAAATATTTTTTCCCAAAATTTATAACCCTTTAATAACTTTTAAAAGCCAACTGTTACCTCATAATCTACATTATAACTTATTATAATGCAAATGTTAATGTATATAATACTAATATACTATAATAAGATATGTATTATAGTTACAATATGATATATTAACAACTAGTAGTAGAGAGAGTAAAATAAAGGGGAAAATAAATCTTTAAAACTTTATGTCATATATTTTCAAGTATTTAATATATTATGGTTTCTTTTTGCTTTATACTAACTTTTAGTTCAAAAACATTTATTTAAAAAATTGAACTAGAATTTTAAAATATAAAAAAATTAAACTAACAAATTAGTTCTCCTATTAGCATCAAACATTGTAAGTAATTCTCATATATAACCAATCAAAATCTCAGTGAAAATTCATGAACTACAATAGTTGCCTCATATTATTTATGTGGTCAAAATAGCAATAATTTAAGACTACTGTTACCTAATAATAGTTAACTCAAAATAAATACCTCTATTCTATTTACCTTAGATTTAAATAAATAATTTTGCATTCAAATTCAGCAACCCTCTGTTTCACTTTCAGAAGGCACAAATAAATGAATCCAAGAACAAATGAGAGCTTCAACATATATTTAAAGATAGAAATCTGAACATAGGTGAGGTGTGTAGAACTGAACTGCAGTGTTAAACCAAACTATCATAAGCCTACTGAAAAGTCATGGGAAAATTAGAGAATTCCAAAATATGGAAAAAAAACTTTTTATATTAAAGTTCTGAAAAACAATATCAGATGAGTCTTCAGTCTGTACACATTAATCTTGGCACCAATTTCAGACTTATTATGAAGTGATTCATTTTTAAAACAGATTATAAATGTTTAGAAAAGGAAAGGGATAATAATAATTTAAAAAATCATGACACCTGTTAGGTTTTTTGGATAGTAGATCAGCAAAATGTGACAGAAATCAAATAACACGGAGAAAGACTGAAAGAGATAATTAGTAGGCTTGAGAGCAAAAGCAAACTCAACACAATTAAAGTAAAATGAAGAAATAAACCATAAAGTCTGGGATTGTGACGTTACATAAATGATATAGATAAAATGTAAATTTAACGACAATGAAACCTTATAGTTAAGGTAACTTAGTTTCTCTGATTATTAAATTATAAAGCTAGAAAAGAAATATAATTAAATGCATGCACTCAGAATAGCTTATGGAAATATTTGCAA
The DNA here is from genome assembly GCA_036589455.1 of Ateles fusciceps. Taxonomy (NCBI): domain Eukaryota; kingdom Metazoa; phylum Chordata; class Mammalia; order Primates; family Atelidae; genus Ateles; species Ateles fusciceps. The sequence continues at coordinate 1,213,056 of JAZHEH010002345.1, read as the reverse complement.
AACGTCCACTAGTCCAAAAAAGACCAAAGAGAAGGATATGTTGTTGATTGAAAAACTATCAGAATTCTGGCCAAGTATTCTGGCAGTCTCCAAACATCTGAACATTCATTCAACTTGGTTTTAGGAAGGCAAAACATTACAGAAAGAGAAGCATGAAAATCTGTTCCACCTGGAGATTAAAAGAGGCATCAAAGTGAAAAATATCAAGACCTTACCTGACAAATGTTAGGAATTAACAACTAAAAACAGAAAAAAGGAGTTATTAGTAAGTCCTTTACATATATAATTTTTACAATTTAAAATCTACTTAAGGTCAGGCATGGTGGCTCACACCTGTATGTAATCCCAGCACTTTGGGAGGCCAAGGCCAGTGGATAAGAGGTCAAGAGATGGAGACCATCCTGGCCAACATGGTGAAACCCCGTCTCTACTAAAAATATAAAAATTAGCTGGGTGTGGTGGTGTGCACCTGTAGTCCCAGCTGCTTGGGAGGCTGAGGGAGGAGAACCCCTTGAACCTGGGAGGGGGAGGTGGCAGTGAGCCAGGATCGCGCCACTGTACTACTCCAGCAGAGCAAGATGACAGGGCGAGACTCTGTCAAAAAAAAAAAAAAAAAAAAATCTACTTTAGTGTCAGGTTTTGTTACCTGAAATCAATCATCATATGACGAGAACTATATCAGCATACTAAATATAGACCAGGGTATATTTAATGAAGATTCACCAATAAAAAATTCAGTATGACAGGCAAGACTTATTCCTATTACAAGAACAGTAAAATAACTAGAGAACACAAAATGCCAGGAATAAAAAGCAAGTTACTCAAAATTACGTAGTCAATAAAAAAATAATAATATTCAAGGATGAATGATGTTGTATTTTGAGAATTCAAAACTCACTATTTCCATATTTTGAAAAGTATCAAGTAAGTAGCATAGTAGCATATGCAAAAGTTTCAAAAGAAAGATATATTTTATAGCAATCAAAATAGATCTACAGAGTGTAACCAAACATAAACTAGTCCATGGGTTTAGAGTCAACTATATTGGAAGAAAGAAAATCTTAAAAACTGTATCAACTTAGCCATAAGTGTATCTTGTTTTTATGAAGACCAGTTAACTTGATTATTTGTTGTGCTTATTGAGATTGTTTATAATCTATTAATAAGCTCAGATAAGTATGTGTTAATAGGCATAAGGTAGTAAGGAAAATAGCATTTGGCTTTCAAATATTTTGTTACACATATAATGCATTGCAATTGATACAACTGATGACTGTTAGAATAATAAGCTCATTTGATCCAATGTAAGAAAAAGTAAAATCACCTAAAAATACATGAAAATTCCACATTTAAACCAAATAGGATACTCTTAAATAAGCCAGTCACTAATACAGCTTTCTGATGAAGTCCACTCAACACCAATATAGGCAACATGGTAAATAACCTACTGTGGAATAGACTATAGGAGCACATCCTGGGAAAAGTCTGCTGTGTTACATTTAAAATACATTTGGCCAAACCAGATAAATACAAGAATAGAGACATGAAGACTCTGAACCAAGGACATATCTTTAAAATTCCACTACAGTTTTTGTTTCTATTTGAACTATTAAGAACCTTTATTCATAGTGTAATAATATGATTTGGGATTAACTAGGTGTGACTGCATGACTTTATTTAAGGCCACTTATTATGTGACCTGGTGTCTGTGACAATCTCTGCACATTCAATAGGACATAAGCAAGAATTATTAACACTGCTGGATCCAGCTGCCTACAACAGGGCCTGACACATAGTAGCCAGTGAGTACAATTTATTAAATAAATGAAAATGACAAACACAAAACCAAGCAATGTTACTGACATTTTGTAATACTAGACTTGATAATTTGGGATATATATATATATATATATATATTATATATTTATTTATTTATTATACCTTAAAATGTGGATATCATATATATACATAACATATGTTATATATTATGTATATATATAATATCTATATATATATACATAACATATGTTATATATTATGTATATATATAATTTGGGATATATATATATATTTATTTATTATACCTTAAAATGTGGATATTATATATATACATATATAACACATAACATATGTTATATATTATGTATATATATAATATCCACATTTTAAGGTATAATAAAATAAAAAAAGAATATAGAAAAGAAATTACTGTGGAGTATTTTAAGAGCTCCAAGAATACATCTATTGAGAATAAGAAACACTGATGTAAAACTAAAATTTCCATGTGAAAAAGAATGGAAGGACAACGGAATAATAAAAGAAAGTCAATGAACACTCTATTCATTAGTAGAATTCTCTGATATAAAATACTAACAAGAATAAAAGTAACTGTAAAATAAATCAAATTGAATGAAAAAAAAAATAGTACATTGGCTTAGGCCAAATTTGAAAAAGAAAAAAACTCAGATATTTAGATATCTTATGAAATACTTAAGAAAAGTAAGTCTGGTATATTTTAATAATAATTTAGGTCTGAATTTTTAAATAGTTTAAGGTAATGTGAGCATTCTTGCACATTTCTAACTAGATTTTTAATTTTAGTATCTCTCAGATCATTCCTAAAGCATACCTAAACCGAGTTAAAAACTGTCTTTGAATACAAGGTAAGACTTCCTACTTTTCATTCATACAATGAAATGTTCTTCAAAAATTAAAAGTAACATATTCATGGAGGAGCCTGTATATGTGCTATGTCACATAAATAAGAGCTGAGAACAGGTGAATGAGAAAGTAAAATTTGTATAAAATTCTCTCATACTTCTTGAATTTTGTGTCACACTGAAAATTTTACATCTTCTTCAACTAAAAATGCATTTTATTGAGGATCTCCAAATTGGGAACATAACATATATTTGTGCAGCCTTCTGGGTTCTGACGGCCTTTTGAACCTGCTGAATGACATGCTTCCTATGAATATGCTCCCCCCCCACCTTATCACTTTTCACTAAAGATATATTTTGCTTGAGGGTCATTTTTCTCAATTAAAAATGATAGTACTTTAGGAATGTTCTTGTTTAAACTACCAAGAAGCCAACAATGCTCTAATGCTGAGTAACCCAGGCTGTCACAATCAAAATAATTTACTCCCAAACCCATTTTCCAGTTCAAACCCAACACTCAGCAAAACTCAAATGTCTAAATGCCATAGACCTTGCAAGATATTAAAAAGCTGTGAGATATGTAATTTTAAAATACTGTAGCCAGGTGTAGTAGCTCACGCCTGTAGTCCTAGCACTTTGGGAGGCTGAGGCAGGTGGATCAGCTGAGGCCAGGAGTTCAAACTCAGCCTGCCCAACATGGTAAAAGCCCAGCTCTACTAAAAATACAAAAATTAGTGAGGCATGGGGGAGCACCTGTAATACCAGCTACTTGTGAGGCTGAGGTAGGAGAATCACTTGAACTGCGGAGCAGAGGTTGCAGTGAGCTGAGATCGCACTACTTCACTCCAACCTGGGCGAAAGAGTGAAACTACATCTCAAAAAAACCCAAAAAACCAAAAAACAAAAACAAACTAACAAAAACTGCATAATAGGCATCTGTATTTTTAACTACCTGGGAAATAACCAGCCAAAATAAAATGGACAAGTTACTGTCTCAATCATAAAATAACAACAGTATTATACTTAAGCTAAGTAGAATATGTGAAGTAAAGTTTAATTATCTACTTACCTATCTAAAACTCTCATTTATTTTCAAAACCGCAAACAATGCAATAGAAAACTCATATGAGATTCTGTAGAGCAAAAGGTAACTATGACCTTTTACAATCTAGGTAAAAAATACCTACTTCCCTACATAGTTAGCAGATGACAAAAATAAAAAATGGTGCAATTACAGGCACCAAAATTTTAAAGTGCATATTTGAATATTTTGTAGTCAATATTATCCCTTAACTTGGTGAAAAATGAGTCACTGTATGTGCTGTCCCTGCTCTTTTAACTTGTTCACTGTCTTGCTCCTGCAGTTGTTTGCTTTTTTTTTAATTCACTGTGCTCTATTATACTTCTACCTAAAATATTTTAAACTAAACTAAATGGCATGTGTAACATATTTTTTTACTTATGCTAAATTAGTCTTAATAAATACTAGTAAAGCATAAAACTAAAGAATTTGATGCAGATATTTATAACACAATGATATTACAGGCAGGATTGAAGACATGAGAAAGTCGCATTTCTCTACCAAAATACCACAAATTTTAAATGGTGTATAGTAGATCTGAGTTGATACATGTGTGACAGGGAGTATGTGTATGTCTACACATATATCATGCCTACGAGCTGACTAAATATAATGACATCATCTATTTATATTAAATTTCACATATATTTCCACTCATGGCTTGACCTATATATGAGGTTAGGCAAATATAAGCAAAACTGAAGTAGCATTTTTTTTTATCTTATAAAAATTCATGAACATCATTAGCACATGCTTTCATTCATTAAAAAAAAAAGAACTAAATACCATCTGTGCATGATAGTCTAATTAGGGGATTAAAACCACAGACGCTTTGCTGGCTCACATGTTCAAGCACATGCCCCCTTGACCATTTCAGAAAAAAAAAAAAAAAAAAAAACAACAATACAAACATAGTCAGAAGCATCACTTTGGATTCAGCATTGACTCCTAGAGTTAACTAACCCCACAGAATTTAGCTGTATGCACTCCCTTTGGGAATTGGCTCTTCTTTTCCTTGATGTGCATGCCTGCCCCAGCACAAGCCTTAGGATAAACTCGGCATCACATGAATTAGGTTTAAAGAAGTTCAAACAGCATTTTACAGAAGACTTGTATCCAAAGTCTGCTACACACTGTAGGGATCATTGTTTTCTAGATTTGGTTCCCATAATAGACAAATTAATAATTCTAAATTGTTCTGAAGGAAAATAAATGAGTTATAATCATTACTCAACAGTGATACATAATGTATACATGTCCCTACATAATATGTAAAATATAACCTGTAATCACTATTAAAGCATGTCAGTTTGGGGTCTACTAATTATTGAAGCTCAATTAATGAAACTGAGTTCATATAGAAAAGTCAAAACCATCTTATTCATTATGAGCTAGGACTCCTTTTCTTAGCTTAAATTCTAGTAAATTTAACATGCTAAAATAACTTTAAAGACCATGTAATTTTTTAGCAGGTAAATCCTCCTGTCCTACTAGTTAGGATCAGAAGATTGGCTCCTACACAGTTATGTAAGATGTCAACAATTAAATATGTCTACAAAACAAGAGCAGTGAAATGTTGTTGTATTTCATAACCAGAAAGAAATATATACTTTGTAGATTAAAAGGTTTTCAACTTAGAAAATGAGGCTAATGAATAAGCACAAACCCATCATCACTTACTGAATAGGGTACCTTTTGGTCCTCCCCACATAACACAAGATTTAAAAAAAAAAATTAACATGGTAATAATAATAATAATAATCACAGACTCACTAACTGAAAGAAAGGAGTAAATAGGTTAAGCCACCCAGACTTTTCTTTTGTATGTTACAAACATACAAAAAGAAAATTGTTTTACATTTAAAATAAAATGCAAACTGTCAAGAAAATTGCAAATTTAAATGGCGCCACTAACAGGCTGCTGCTCTTTGAACAGTTAGGCAACTGGAGATCTAACCCTTTATCTGTTTTTTTTTTTTTATTTATTTCATTTCCAATAGTACTCCACAATAGGAGTGACCAGTCTGCTAAAGAGCGGCTATTTATGTCACAGTTTCATAAGAGAGGTCTATGTCCAGCTGGAAATAACTTTAGGCATTTTCAGACCAAACCACTATGTATCTAGGTCTGTTCAAGTAAAATTGGGTCTACACAATTTCTCCACATTCTGATCCAAACACAAAAGAAGCCCTTATTTAAATATAGCTTAGAAAATCTGGAATTACATGCTATTCTTTCAGTGGTCAGACCCTGATAGTTATGGACTAGTGTATTCTCTTTGGATTCTGGAGGCCATTTCTTATGAATATTGGCTGCTGCAACAATTTCATATTGTCAACAGATGCTGGGATGCTGCTTATTCAGCTCAGTAGTGGTTGCCAGTGAAGGCTCAATGCTTCAGGCTGCAGCAAATTAATCCCAGCAGAGATGAGTTTTATTTGTTTCTCTAATAGTGAGAAGAAATATTGATGAGAGGATTCTGAGCTGTACGAAGGACAAGATACTCCTGGAAATTTCACCAACTCATTTTAGCATCTCCAAGTTGGTGGGAATGTATGATAGGGAGCCCCTCTTAAGTCTGCATTTATTTCCCTTAGGGCATTCACCTCATAGACTAAGCTTTTCACAACAAACATACAGTTCTTTGTTCTCTATTTACAGGGAAAGGGTTAGTCTCATGTATGGAGATATTTATATCTGGCACTGAAACATTAGAAAGAAAATAATAAAAATGCCACTAAAAATTGCAAACAGCAACAACTAAAAGCATTCTTCTTCATTGGCTAATTTTGAAGAGTATGGTTATTTTTAGACACTCAGCATCTTATATAAGTACTTTGTTTTATTGAATTTAACTATGATGAGCTAATTTCCCAACTAGAGCCACTATTTTTCATATTCTTCTCTTACTATTGAGAATTCTTCCTCCACAGAAATAAAAACTGGCAGATTTTATTATTGACTGCAACAGGCCCATGGCCTGGTACAGCAAACACTCAAAAGAAAGGGAGAGGCAAGGATGGAAAGAGAAATACTTTCCAGTTGTTTCACTGGAAGTTCCTTTTAAATTAGCTTATGGGCATCCAATAAGATCAGAGTTATTCAAATTTTATAAACATTACTAATTTAATATTATACTTTAATGGACATGGCCTTAATAGACCAAATGGAAATAAACACATAGAGGTTATGAATTTTAACTCTGCAATTACTGTTAGATGAATAATAAGTAACATATGGATTTGAGGGTAAATTTTATGTCATTAGATGTGATATTCATGTATCTTGGAACCTTGTTTCTCCATCTTTTTTAAAAATAGTATGTAAAAAAGTGGATTTTGGATATTTTTCTTATTCTTGATTTTAAAGTTCCAAAATTCTAAATATTATAAATTTAGGAAAAGTGTTATATATTTTAAAATAGTACAAACATAGTACTATATTTGCAGAAGTAGCTGCAACAAGAGTGGCCAGTTGAGTCCAGAGTGAGTGCTAAATTTTCTGTTCGAATTTTTGGATCATAATTGTAAAAAGTATCAAGAAACTGATAGTGAAATGAGGTCACTACAAAGTTAAAAAGTAGTAATTTGTTTATAAAACAATAGAACTTGGATCATGTATTCAACCGCTTTACAAAGACCATGTGAACCTCCTGCACATTAAAAACGCCACTGTGTGCTGCCGCCCCTTTGTTTCCGTTCTCATCATCAAGATCACACCCTTTCCTACTTCAAAATACAACAAGCTGTTTTGAGCTGACATCTTGAGCATACGGCCATCATGCTGAATGAAATATCTGCCAAGTGTTTCCTCTCCACTGCATCTTTCTGTCACTTCAGGGAATGTACATGTTATCCTCTTTCCATGTTTTCCAGCTTCTACCACTCAATGTCAATGCATCCATCCTCAATTCCTATCTCTCCACCTTTCTCTTCTGCCTCAACGTATCCCTCTTTTTGTCCCTATCATTTATGTGTTTAATTCATTTACGCATTTTTACCAAAGACTTGGGGAAAATATTTCTTAGTCCTTTACCCTTGGGGTAACACTTCTGTTCTTCCCAGTCTTTTATTTATTTATTTATTTGTTTTTTTTTTTTTTTTGTTTTTGTTTTTTTTTTTTTGAGACTGAGTCTCACTCTATTGCCCAGGCTAGATAGACGGCAGTGGCGTGATGTTGGTTCACTGCAATCTCCACCTCTAAGGTTCAAGCAATTATGCCTCAGCTTCCCAAGTAGTTGGGATTACAGGCGCATGCTACCACACTTGGCTAATTTTTGTATTTTTAGTAGAGATGGGGTTTCACCATGTTGGGCAGGGTGGTCTTGAGCTCCTGACCTCGAATGATCCGCCTGTCTCAGCTTCCCAAAGTGCTGGGATTACAGGTGTGAGCCACCACGCCTAGCCTTTCCCAATCTTTTCTCTCATCTTCTCCTTCTCTATGATAGAAGTGCTGAAACAAGTCATTGTGTTTACTTCCAACAGATTTTTGTTTATTAGGCATTGGTGCTCAAGGTTTTAATTTTCTAATTTCTGATGGTAAAACAAAGAGTTATGCAGATGGCATAGCAGAATTTAGTATACTTGTAAAATGATATTTCCCCATGACTTCCAAATGCTTCTTTACATCAATAATCACTGCCCTGACTACACTTGTTTGTCTCATCCACGTACGATATAGATACGTATTATAAACAGGATCTCACTCTGTTCCCCAGGCTGGAGTGCAGTGGCATCATCAAAACTCACTGCAGCCTTGAACTCCTGGCCTCAAGTAATCCTCCCACCTCAAGCCTCCTGAGTAGTTGGGACTACAGGTGCACACCACCATGCCTGGCTAATTTTTTAATTATTTTGTGGTGACAGGTCTCAAACCCCTGGCCTTAAGTGATCCTCCCAGTTTAGCCTTCTAAAGTGCCAAGATTACAGGCATGAGCTACAGTGACCTGATAAACATGATATTTAAATTCTGTACTATTCTACTATATTGTTATTGATTTACTGTATAGTACATTTTAAATAAATTATAGGTTTTTGTGGGCTTACTCAAGAGTCCAATCACCGTCTAAAGACCTACTTTCTCTTTCATCTGACATTTAAAGTTTTTGAGATTCGTAGGGCTTAGATCTAGAAGAGATTTCAGAGTATGACCCTTTCATTTTGAGAATGAGAGGTCTGAAACCCAGAGAATAAAAGGGCCAGCTCAGTGATTCACAGCAAAGCTAGGATGGGAGATTATGCTGCATGTGCAAAATCAGAGAGCCCTATGCAGCCCTGATCTATGGCCAGATTGTTCCGGGAAGTTTTGGAATGCAAGTGAACAGTGGGGAGAATGAAGACAAAAGGAAAGGGAAAGGTGAGCTCATCAGGGACTTTTCCTGTGTATTGCTAACACACGTAACCACTCAATACATTTTTTTTTTTAATGAACACTTAGATGGCAAGCAAAGGAACATGAATTTTATTAAACAGCTAATGAAGAATCACTATAGGATTATAACGACGAGAATGACAATAACAGACTTGCCTCTTAGAAATTAGTTATAGAAGCAATGCAGCGGAAAATGTATTTCTGTGAGATGTTACTAAAAGTAAGAAAGCCAGTTAAGAAATTGCAATAGTCCAGGCTGGATGTGGTGGCTCACATCTGTAATCCCAGCACTTTGGGAGGCCAAAGTGGGAGAACTGTTTGAGTCCAAAAGTTCAAGACCAGCCTGAGCAACATAGTGAGACTTCGTCTCTGCAAAAAAAAAAAAAAAAAAAAAAATCTTTAAAAATCAGCCACTCATGGTGGCACAAATCTGTTATCCCAGATACTCAGGGGCTGAGGTGGGAGGATGGCCCCTCAGAGAAAAAAAAAAGAAAGAAAATGCAATAGTCCAGATAAAATATGATAAATTATTCTCTCTCTCACTTTCTCACTCTGTGTGTGTGTGTGTGTGTGTGTGTGTGTGTGTGTGTGTGTGTTCCTCTCCTGTAGGCTCTCATCATGAAACTCAAGTGCATTGTTTTGTACAAAGGCTGCATGTTTACGTTCCTCCCTTGTATCACTCTAATTTGACCTAATCTATAAGATGTCCTATGAAATAATTTTCATGAAAATCAAAGAATATCATGAAGAATTCGGAGCATTTTCAGTATTCAGCCATAAAAAGAAGATCATGTCATTTGCAGGGACATGGATAGAGAGCTAAGGGCCATTACCCTTAGCAAACTAACACAGGAACAGAAAACCAAATACCGCATGTTCTCACTTATAGGTGGGAACTAGATGGTGAGAACACATGGACACATAGAGGTGAAAAACACACACTGGGTCTTTCAGGGGGGTGGAGAGTGGAAGGAGGAAGAGGATCAGGAAAAATAACTAATGGGTATTAGGCTTAATACCCGGGTGATGAAATAATCTGTACAACAAACCCACATGACATAAGTTTACCTATGTAACAAACCTGCACTTGTAACCCTGAACTTTAAAAAAAATTTCTGAGCATTCTCAAAAATATTTCTCTTGAAATAATAGTTCTCCAAATTCCATTTGCCAAATAAGAAATTCCATCTACGCAAACCAAAGTAGTTAGAGTGGTAAAGTATCAACAATAATAACACTTGACATAGGCATATATATAGATATATTCCAGGCAATATTCTACATTATTTTCATATATTAACTCATTTAATCCTCACAACAACTTTATGAGGTAGACATTATTACCCTCATTTTATATATTCATAACATGTGACACCGAGAGGTTTACTCACATGTCTAATAGCAGACATCTACAAAGATTCAAAGACTAGATTTGAATTTCATCAGCCTGACTGTAACTCCTACATGGACTTTTAGAAAAATTATGTTCATACAATCCTGCCCATTTTACAGGTGAATAAATGAAGTAAAACGGCATGTTCAACGCCCTATTACTGATAACAATTTTTTTATATATACATATATATAAAGTAATTAAAGATTCATTTGAAGAATATTACCTATGTATGAACAAATTTATATTTTTGTAAAATGTCTTCTAACATTTGTTATACAAGACTTTATCTTTTAGTTTTGTTTATAAAAAACCAACATAAATAGTTACGTCAAATATTTAATCAGTTACGCTTTTCTTACAATAAAGAATTAAACATGAGTAATCAAAATTATAGCATTTTAGAATATAGGTCTCGAGGAAAAAACAATAAGGCAATAATCTGATTAAAAGAGTAATACTTAGACTTTGAGGCTTCTTAACTCAATTTCATATATTGCCAACACATTTTATCAGTTTCATTCATTAAAAAATTGTACTGTGACACTTGTAAATTATGTTACCAGAGTAAAGAAAGCAGATGCCTTTCGAAAAGCATTCATTCAATAAATTACTATTACTACATACACCATATATATGAATCTCTAAAAAATAATGTAGAATATATGAAGCCACATATGAAATAATACATATGATTATACTTACACAAAGATTAAAAGAAATCAAAAGTAATATAACTAATATATGGTGTTAGAATTCCAGGTAGCAGGACTTTGGGAGAGACAGGAAAGGATAATGATTAAAAAGAGCTCCAAGGAGATTCTGAGTTGCTGGTAATATCCCATTTATTATTCTGCATAGTAGTTACATAAATGAGCTTAATTGTTAATAATTGTTTAGCTATACACCTTTAACTTGCGTAATTTTCTGTATACATATTTCAGTTAAATTTGTATTGTATAAGGCATCCATTAATAATTAATTTATCAAGTATTTTGACCACCTTATGTCAAGAATACTGTTCTTAGTTTTGAAGAAATTAAAATGAATATGATAATATTAAAATCAGAACTTGGAGAGTAAGGGAGAGAGGAAAGACGAGAAACATACAATGTGGCATGATGGCAGCAGGTTGGCTTCGGAATGCTGTAAGTCAAACAGGCCTTGGCTGAAAAACTTGCACCATCACTTCTTAGTTCGGGACTCATCTGTTAAAAAGGGCTGTTGAGAAGACTGAATGAAATTCATCACTGGCTTTCAGGCTGCAATAATTCTCTTGTCCCTCCAATGCTCTATAACGTTGCATGTAAATGTAAATGAATGTTTAACTTAAGCTACAAAAATGTAAAAGTTAGGAAATTTAAGAAGATTTCACAGAGATGACAGCTGAGCTGATACTTAAAGCATGAGCTATATTTGATCAAGATGACTTCAGGGGGCATCACATATCTCAGAAAAACAAAAGATCACAGACAGAGTCATAGACATATTTAAGTCCAAGTATACTTAGTAGCATTTCTAGGTATCTGTGGAGGAGAGGGAGTGAAGAGTGGCAAAAGGCGAAGCCTTGACAGGTATGTTTAAACCAGATGGTGACCAGCCTCATATACTAACAAAGAAGTGTTTTACTTGGCTTGCTTCTCTCCCACATGTAAGTGGTGTAACATAGATATGTTAGGCTCATCTGGTTGCTTGAGATCTGAATAAAATCGGCTCAAACCTCCCTTCTAAGTCAAATCCTAAATAAAGTTTTAAGCCGTATCACTGAATGCTGCTCTTGCAGTTTCTGTTTCATATTGCATCACCAAGTATGAGACTCAGACTCTTCCCAGATTTTCTTCACAAGAACATGGCCTCAAAAAAAAACACCTTTTCCAGAACGATCTGTGACTTTAATCCTCTCGTTTCAAGAGAAGATCATAAAGAAACTGCATTGCACAAATGCATATAACTTCCAATTAAACAATAGACATTGTATTTCTTAGAATATTGCCTCACACCCAAGGGAATTTGAGGACAGAGGGATTCATTCCTGTTACTTGTTCACCCTTTTGAGAATGCAGTTTTGATCAATTAAAAATTTTCAACAAAGTCAACTATTGAAAAAGTATTTCTCTAGATAACCTTGTATTTGATTAATCACAATGTCCCAATCCTGTTATTAAAGTAAAAGGAATGAAATCTGATGTAAACAACTTATTACTAGTTAACCATAAATTTACAGAATTGGAATTTTTATAGGTATGAGCGTTTTCAATCTTTAATCTGATCACAGGAAGGTGGAGTTTAAACTATTGATCTACTACAAGAAAGCTACAATTGCTAGTCTTGCGTGGTTACAGACTTGAAATATCTAATGTTAATATTTTTAAACGAGTCTGACTTCAAAAATTCCTCTTCTTGCTCAAAACACACACAGACATACATACTCATACAAATATACACATTATTTGTAGAAAGTTAGTCTGGTTAAAATGAAGTAACCATTTCAACTTTAAAATGAATATTGTCAGTGAACAAACATGATTACGGAAGTCCTTTCTCCACCTTAAAACAGTAGTTCTTTACATTTCATAAAGCCCTCTGGGTTGCTTTTTGTCTTGACTTCAAAGAGATACATAAGCTTAGATCGATTTTGCAGTGGCATACTGCATGATGAGAAACCAGCCCTGGCTCTGTTTCAGGTCATGGTGATCCAACCTCCAAAACTACGAAAAATTGTGTAAGCTTATAAAAATTCCCTCCAGTAGCTGTAAAATAGCTAGCTATTACATTAAGATTGATTTAAGACCTATGAGTCATTTGAAAAATTAACTGTTCACCCTTGGTTGGATGTTTTTGTATGTCACACTGAATATAACCAGAATGTAAACAATGGGTCCTCTAAAAAGTACAATACTACAGTTCTCTTTTAGACAAGATGATGCGTTCTGTACAAAGATAGTCTCTTAAAGGCTATACGGAGAGCAGGTTTCAAAGAACATGATCTGACCTTGATAGATGCTATAATTTCAAGAGTTAAACCATTAGGACGCATTTAGAAGTGATCATAAATGAATTCAATATGAAAATGAAATGTGATGATGCCTTGGTAAGATATTGTTGTTGGTAAAATATCCTTGTTCTATGGTTATATTAAGCGTTTTCCCCCAATATATATTCATACATATTTAAAAATGAGCAAGGATAGCACAGTTTTTCACATATGCCAGAGCACTGTATTAGGGGACCACTAGAGGTTACAAACATTCATTCTTTTAAAATTAAATTACATTTTCAAGTTTACTGTACACAGAACCCTAAAATTAAACTAAATCCACCAACTTAACTTCTTTAGAGAGCCATAAGTAGGAAGTAAGCACACATGTGCATAAGGGTACGCTCATAGAAACGTGATTTTCATTAACATAGACACAGTATTACAGTGATTGATGCACACATGATGTTTCTTCCTGGTTAGGCAGAAATGTTAGAAGTCAGCAATTCGGTGGGAACAGAGACTGCCATGTATATTGCCAGTTGGGCAGCTTGACAATATGGGGTTTTGATTCCTGCTTGGGAACTATGTGTTCATAACAGCATAAGCCTCATTTGGATGGAAGGAACACAGAAAATAACTCCAAGAAAAAAAAAAATGAGTGGGGAAAGTCAGTCAATAAAAAGGATATATTTAGAAGTCCACGAAGCTTAAAAATTAACAACTATAATACAGGATCTAAAAGACACTAGACTGGAAGAAATAGATTTTTGATAAAAATAAAACTTTCCAAATTAATTACACTAAGATGTCACTTGTCCTGGCTCTTCCTTCTGTCTTCCTGACTCCCTCAATACTGTCAAATTGTACTCAAATGTCACTCTGTCCGCGAGGCCTGCCCTGACTCTTCTGATCTGGGGCCTCTCTGTCTCTATCCCACTGCACTCCCCTATGCCCTCTTACTCCTTGACTTTTCTCCATAGAGTACATTACCATCGAACACGACATATATGTTGCTTAAGCTCTTCATATCCACTTTTCCCATTACAATCTAAGATTTGTAAGGACAGGAATGTTTTCAGGCTTGTTCACTGCTGTATACCCAGGATTCAGGAATTTCATGGCCAGACTAGGTGTTTAATAATCATGCGTAAATAAAGAATTCTGCTGCAGACGGAATGTTTGTGTCCTTCCAAAATACATATGATAAAGCCCTAATCCTCAATGTGATGGTATGTGGAAGTAAGGCCTTTGAGAGGTAACTGGGGATAGGAGTAATCCCTTTATAAAAAAAGGAAGAGAAGTGATTTATCTCTCTGCTTGTATGCACCAAAGGAAGGTCCTTCATGAGGACATAACCACGAAGAGGGCCATCATCAAGATTCTGATCACGCTGGAACCCAACTTCCAGACTTCAGAACCTTGAGAATTAAGTGTTGGTTGTGTAAGCTGCCCAGTCTATGACAACTTGTTATAGCAGCCCAAACTGACCAACACAAATTCTCACTGGTGAAAATAGTAAATGGGGAAATAGAAGTATATTTTGTTGTCCATTAAGACAAAGTTTGAACTTGCTCTTTCGGTTGTATTTTTAATTATCAGAATACTTTCCATGTTGAAAGCATTTAAATTAAATATGGTTATTTTTCTGTGCAATCTAAAGCCGCTTCATTTCATGTTTTATTTACTTATTTTAATTTATTTAATTAGAGATTGGATCTCACTCTGTCACCGAGACTGGAGTACTGTAGCACAATCATAACTCAATTGTAGTGTTGACCTCCTGGGCTCAAGTGATCCTCCCGCCTCAGCCTCCAGAGTAGACAGATTACAGGTGTGTATCACGATGCCTAACTAATTTTTTTTTTAGACGTGGGGTCTTGTTAGGTTGCCCATGCTGGCCTCAAGCTCCTGGCCTCAAGCAAGTCTTCCATCTCAGCCTTCTAATCATTCCTTTTTTCATATAAAACCGTAGAGAAATAAAGTTTTATTACACAACAATATTAGGAGAAAACAAGACAGGGACAGGTTGACACAACTTGAAAGAATGAGTCAAGGATAGGTGATTACAGTTCCAGTTTCAGTAAGGTCTGAGTAACTTAAATTAGGCCAACCCACCTGCAAATAATGATTATATACAATCGAATATACACAAAAACTCTCTGAAGGCTTGGAGAGTAACTAACAACAGCAGGAAAAAAAATGGAGAGGATGCAACCTTCAGAGAAGGACTTGGACAGACATTTCACAAAAGATATGAGAATGGCCAATATGCACATTTAAAAAAAATTGAACATCATCGAGCATCATGGAAACATAAATTATACCATGGTGAGAGATATCTCATCTCTACTAAACTGCCTAGAGTAAAAAGAACGATGACACCGCAGAAGGCAAGGATGGAAACAGCCCTTTTCCACTGCTGGTAGAAATGGTATAATCACTTTGGAAAACTGTCTGGCTGGTCTTTTATAAAGCTAAACATATACTTAAGACACAAGTTAGCAATTCCACTCCAAACTACCCAAAAGAAATAAAAATATATGTCCATAAAAATGCTTGTACAATAATGTGTTAGCGGCATATTCATAATACCCCAAACTGGAAACAATCCAAGTGTCCCTGGTTATACAAGAATGAATAAACAAACTGTGATATATTCATACACATATAATTCCACTCAGCAATAAAATATGAATGAACTACTGATGAGTGTAAACTCATAGACCAATTTCACAAGCATGTTAAGTGATAAAAGCCACACCAGAAGAGCATACACACTAGTGATCACATTCATATGAAGCTAAAGAACAGGCAAAACTAATTTACTGTGATAGATGTATAAACAGTGGTTGTCTCTCAAGACAGGGATTGACTGGAGAAAGGAATCAGAAAAGGTTTGGAATGATGAGCGTGTTCTATTTCTTGACTTGTGGTTACATGGGTCTGTGAGTATATTCACCAGTACTCAATGGATTAGATACTCCATTGTATGTAAATTGTACCTCAATAAAAAATGTGGGCTGGGCACGCCAGTAATACCAGCACTTTGAGAGGCTGAGGCAGGCAGATCGCTTGAGGTCAGTAGTTTGAGACCACCCTGGGCAACATGGCAAAACCCTGTCTCTACAAAAAATAAAAGAATTAGCATCAGATTCTCATAGAAGTGCAAACCCTATTGCGAAGTGTACATATGAGGGATCTAGGTTGCGTGGTCCTTGAGAGAATCTAATTTTCCCAACCTTTGTGTGGAAAAGGTGTCTTCCATGAAACTGGTCCCTGATGCCAAAAAGGTTGGGGACCACTGGGTTAGAGCATGGACTCTAGAAGAAAGACCTGGTGTGAAAAGCCCAGACCTGACTGGCCAGACTATCACCTTGGACAAGCGATGTAATCTCTGTAAGCAACACCTAAAATGGAAATAATACATGTTGCATTGTGATGTATAGAGTAATTGCAAGGATCTTTACAAAGTGTTTAGCATAGTGAGTGGTAAAAGTAATAGCTCAAGAAGTGTTTATCATCATCATCATCATCATCATTATGAAAGACTAAATAAAGAGTCTCACTTTAAATCAGTTGGGATTAGTGGCTGCAATATTTTTGGTAGGTGAATCAGTGAAGAAAGTACTTAGTTCATGTTTTGGAACAGTTTAGTTCTCTTAATTTTTATGAGTAAATGGACCATCTAGATATATCAAGCCATTTCTAGTTGGCTTGATATCATTGCTTTGCCTGATGTATTTATTTAAAATCAACTACATAGTCACAGGAATTCCTTTTTCCATTCCACTCTCAAAAGATAAATATCCCGTACCTCTTTAGATTTCAGGTCTCCTGGTCCTCTCCTCCAGCAGGTAACCACTGCTACCCTTCATTCTTTCTCCCACTTTAGTCCCCAGGATTTCAGGAAAGTGCAACCTCATACGGGCAGGAGCAAAGACCTCTCCCCTTCTCCCATCCCGTTGCCATCACACTGTGGTAAGCACAGCATATTAGGAGATGTGTTCTTGACATCTCAAGATAAAATTCTGAATGCTTTTGTCATAGATTCTCTGCTAGGCTTCATGTATTGTGCTATGGTTTGAACATATCTTCTCCAAAATACAGGTGCTGAAATTTAACATCCAATGTGACGGCATTAATAGGCAAAGCCTTTTTTAGGTGATTAGGCCATGAGGTCGCCTCTGTATGAAAGAGTTAAGGCCCTTGTAAAAGAGACTTCACACATTGTTCAGTTGGCTTGCCTTTCTGCCTTCTGCCATGTGGAGAAACAGCATTCCTCCTCTCTGGAAGATATAGCAATAAGGTTGGAAACCCAGAGCAGCCCTCACCAAGTAACCAAACTGGCTGGTGCCTTGACCCAGAACTTCCCAGACTTCTCAACTGTGAGAAATAAATTTCCATTCCTTATGAATTACCCAGTCTTAAATATTTTATTGTAGCAACACTGACTAAAATATATGGGCTGTTTATTAATATTAATCCTATATCTTATGTATAAATATTAGTTCAATAATTTTTCTAAGCAGGTTTAAGAATTAACCACAATAGATTTTATTGAGGAAATAATTTCAAAGTTAAAACAATGTACTTGTATTATACTTTGTGAATAAACCTCTACTTTATCAATATAAAATGCATTTAATTTTTTCTAATTTCATACAAGCAGATGCTTTTCTACAGTAAAAAAAATGATTTCTATAAAAACATTATTTTTATGATAGATTTTCCTCGAGGATCTGGTACTAGAAACTTCTCTCTTTTGAAAAGCCATCATGAAATAGTACATGAAAGACCACAAAAGGCTGCTCCTCCTTTTTTCATTCTGAATTTTGGCATATTTACTGTCCTTAGCTTTTTTATTCATAAAACGGGAAGAATGAATCTATAAAACTTCTTGTAAGATTTCTGAAACACTCAGAGATAAGATTTTGCCAGAAATGTTTCATCTTTTCAACACTTAGCTGAATCTCAATTTCCTTGGCTGGAAATGAGAACAGTTAGTTTTACTTAAAAAGCCAAAAGTCAAATTCAAAGAATATATGGTTCTAACTGTGAGAAAAATAGATTAAAAAGGGGCATACATTAATATCTCTCTAAGCCAACACATCATTCATTTTCAGAGATCATCTGACAATTACAAAAATTCAAAGTTATAACAAGTACAACAGCAATTAATGTGTCATGTTTATCACTATTTTACATGTATTTCTACTAAATTTTAAAATCTAAATAAATGAAAAACAGTAATTTATGTTTTTAAAATAAATAGTACTGAATACTTTTCAAATAGCTAATATTTGTTTACCTTTTTAACAAATTATAAAAACATATACAAATATCAGATAAAAGACAAACTAATTTGCTTTTTGAAATCATATTTATATTTTTAATGTATTTATGAACAACTTTTAAAATAGAAAATGTTTCCTAGCACATCTAATGAAAGGAATACCAATAACAAAGATGAAATAGAGAAGAAGGAAAAATCTCGCATAAATGTTTTGTCTTAAAAATACCTATCAACTACCAAAAAACCAATTGGGTTAAAGAGAAAGAAGAAATAATACAGCAGAAATGAATTATCATTGATATCCACCAAAACTTCCCCAAATAAGAATCCTTGCTGTTCTGCCCATTGTGGCTGCCATATGTGGCTGCAGGAATCCCCAAAGACAAGAACAGAGTCTTTCAAAACCTCTGATCATATCCCTGGTTTAGGCCCACCTCAGGCAGCCTAGATTCTGTTAATCAATTAGCTGAGGTCCCTGCTAAGCCCAGAAAGAGAACACTGTAAGCGAAGAGGCTGGAGCACATAAAACAAAGCTATCTATTGCAGTGGAGGAGCTTTTCCTGTGCATATGCACACTGGCCATTGTTCCATTCTTGAAGAATCACATTAATCAATGTTCAGAAGCTGCACCTCCAAAACAGAGAGTTGGCTGTTCATCAGTGATTTATTACAGAACCTAACATGGATTTGACAGGAAACAAGTTGAGAGTTTGGAAACTGCCAGTGGAGGGGGAAGGGGAAGTATAATTTGGAGTGCGAAGGGTGCTAATGCAGATACAAATCAGCTCCCTTCAGCGGTCAGAAAGATACTGCTGCTGCTAATTAGGGTTACAAATATCCAGGCTTTCCTTGAAGATCAAATGTATTATTTTGATAAACAGAATAAATGCAGAGACTTTAAACATGAACAGAAAAGAAAAGAGAAAGAAAGAGAAGAAAAGTAAAATTCAAGGGGGAGAAGGTTGCGATCAATTTTAAAAGGCCTCATTGTTTTTCAAAATTATTTAAGCTTTTAAACTAACCCCTTGCTTATAGAACACATTTTGAAATGCTATCATTGGAAAGAAAATTAAATCCGCCCATTGCCTTGTCAAGTGACAGAAATTATAAATCCAATGTAAAATTAAGCATAAATTTTAAAATCACTCCATTCCAGTAATTAAATATCCTCTTATTTAACTGGATGACCAAGCATAAACATAGCAGTTTCTTTGAAAAGCAACATTTTCCTTGGAAGAAAAATGATTTGTGCTTTGACAAGGTTTGGCATTGCCATCACAAAAGTTGATCAGGTGAAATCACTGACTAGGAAACAGTGGTTGTGTTGTGGTTCCCATTTTAATTCTCAACATAATTTCTTTTGGACCAAAAGCTATTTTTAGAAATAACAATCACATATTTTAAAACAAAAATCTGGATTCAACATTTGATGTATTTCAGACGACCTATTTGGTAATAAGAGTAAATTTTACTGAATTGGGACTCTCCTAGAAAATAAGGATCTTACTTTGGTTGTACACTTAGAAGCAATCCTCAAAATTTCAAAGATTGGAAAACGGATGTTTAATTAATCCTTTTACATAAAAGTAATTATTCATCACCATTCACATATCTTCAACTATTCAAGACATCAAAACCTTCAGAGACTTAAGACTATAAGAAACAGCTGCTTTCGGCCAATTATGTTCTGGACTGTCAAGATTCATAATACTCAAACAATTCTTTCTCCCCCATTAAAACAGGAAAAAATTATTCATATAGGTATGGTGACTGTACCAGGAATTGTAACGGGATTTAAAATAAGAGAATGCACTCACAGATAATTACATTCTCCTTTCTTTGCCTTAGTTTACTCAGCTGTAAAATGGAGATAGTAACAGCACTCAATATTAGAGTCATTTTGGTACATGCCCAATACATGTTGCCATATGTCTAAATTTTAAAATACTGATAGATGTAAAAATTTCATCAGGTCTTTGAAAATGCCCTTCTAGTCAATTTCTTGTATTTGTTCATCTTGTGTTCATATAGGAAAAAAAGGTGGGGGTAGGGTGGGACCAGAAAGATGAATTTCTTGGGCTCTAAAGTATCTACTACATACACCACTAATCCTAACAATGAACATATCTGCCTATACGGAAATAATTCTTTGTTCACAATCAATGGAGCCAGAATAGCAAGAGGTGAGAAAATGCAACAAAAATGTATGATTTACTCATATCAACTGTGTGTGAATGTGCGTGTACGCATACACAGTTCCACACACACATTAGGTTCTGCCATCTATCTATAGCTATGTTTCTGTAAGAAAACAATTTGGTGTCAGGACAGAGAACAATATCTCACCCTTTTTATTCTGTACCTTGACAGTCTAGACTAGTGATTCAAAAACTTAGCTCAGCAATAGAATCACCCGGGACCTTTTAAGAATTTCAAAGCTCAGACCACACCTCCACTCAATGAATTCACAGACTCTGCGGAAGGAACACAAGCATCATTATTTTTTGAAGCACCACCCTCACCCCCCACCGCATAGATGATTCCAGTGTGCAGACAAGTCCGGGAACCATAAACATATCAAAAGCAATTTCCAGGCAGGTAGCATGTTTAGAAGTCAGGACTTGGAATAGCTCTTATATATCCCTATCTATTTCAGTAGTTAGCATATTTGTCATTTGGTTGATGTGTTTATCAGTTGAGTTTACAGAACTTTAAAAAACGTTTAATTACAATCTTAAATCAATGAGCTACACTGTGAGAGGATTTGTGTGTTGCACTTTGATTATTTTGAAAGCATAAAGGGTTGCCAGAAACACATTTCTAAAGGGCTATCAGTATACTGTTTTTTATATTTATTATAGTACACCATAATATTTATTTAAAGCTAATTATTTTTAAAAGAAAATTGTAAAGGGAATCAACATTTATATCATTACTTTTCAGTACATTTGCTAACTCATAATTTCCACATAACTAAACAAGAAAAAACATCATAGCTATTATTGAAATCTAAAAAGTAGTATATTGCTGATAGATCGTTCTTTCTTGGGTGGTACCAAAAAGATGATATAACAAAGAGATGTTCAGACTTTGTATTTGGAATTACCAAATGCTTGTTAATCTACAACTTACATAGTGAAAGGTAGAACTCATGTGACATTTTGTAGTTAGTAAACCAAAATACAAAAAAAAACACACACACAAAAAAATCACCAGAGTGTTTATTTTACATTTCATTTCCAAATTTAAATATATATATTTAAATACATAAATTCAGATAATTAAGAATTGTATTATGAAATAAAATAGCTTTCAATAGTATCTCTGATGTTTTAGGACTTCCATATTTAAATATATATATTTAATTTAAAAAATATATTTTAAGTCCTAAAACATATATATTTTTATATATTTATGGAAGTTTATATATATTTAAATTTGGTATATATGGAAAATATATATGGAAGTACATATATGTTTAAATTTGATATATATGGAAAATATATATGGAAGCCCATATATATTTAAATTTGGTATATATGGAAGTCCATATATAAATTTGGTATGTATCTAAATTTATATATATATATATATATATATAAAGCGATTTTTCTATCTTCTTATAACATGTCATGTCTGTTTTCAGTTACTTTGTAAACAGAACAAAGAAACCAAAGGGTGAGGTGGGTATGATCCAGGTGTCGACAAAGAGAAAACAGCAAGCCCAGAGGTACCAACAGTGTATGTAGCACATCCCCAAACACCAAGCGTCCTCCTGAGGCAGTGCATTTTTTCTTTCTTCTCACCTACAACTTGATTTATTTCCAATGTGCTTTGCTAGGACTGGTACCCCAGTGTTTACCAAATTTTGGAGTCATTGACTGGCTCAATGTTAAAATGGTATTTTTGGATCTATATTGATCACAGAATAAAAACATTCCACGTTTTTTGAAAGACAAAGCAATTTAGAGGCTGAGGGACAACTTTTAAATAAGTAAGTGCATTTTGTGAAAGTGGAAACCTCAGCTCCTATAAAAATGTCATGCTGTGTGACTTCATGTACCTCACAGCCATTAAAATTGTGGGGACCTTTCATTGCAAAGCAAACAAACTATTATAACCTGATTAGGCAATTAATAGAAGTGACTGTTATTAAATGGTTATATGTTTTTAAATCATGGCAAATAGTTATTTCTATGCAATTCAATATTCAAATTAAAGGATACATTGTTATACTACACTTGAGGTAGTTCATTTTAGTTCTAACTTATACGATCCTATCTTCTGTTAGACAGTAACTAGAAACTGGGAAAACTCGCAATGTTTACTCTTCAAACAAAATTTTTAAACAACCGTAAATATGGCATTGCTATAAAGTAACAGAAAAAACATGCTTCAAAAATGAACTAAGATCCTATATTCAAAAGTTAATATTAAACACTGTACTTTCATTAAGATGGTAGGAAGAAGAAACGCAAGTGATAGGATATGTTTACAGATTTTTAATCACTATTTCTCTTACTTCCTGCCTATTTACTACAAAACAGTAATAGTTTCCTTAGAAATAATACTATCTAAAAAAGAACACATCATGTAGAATAAAGGCGACTTTGAAGAATTCATCAATATGGTAAGTTAGCTGCTGGAATTTAGACAATAAAATAAATGCAGATAATTATGAATAGTATTAATGAAATGAAATTGCTTTCCACAATGTATCTGACATTTTAGGACTTCTTGTCCACAACTAGTTTGAAGCACTGCAGTGACTCTCTGGGTACTAGGCAGAAAAGCCTTTGGGACTATCGACGGATATATAAGGCTATTATTTCTGGGCTTTTGGAGTAAGAAATATGATCTGTTACCCAGAAAAAACACTGAAACCAGAAGACACGGTAATTCAGGGTTCAACCACAAGAAAACAAAAAATTTAGTTACACATAATTGTACTTTTCTAAGATAGAATCAACAGTAGCATATTAACGAATAGTTTTTAAATTAATATTTAATTTGGTTTGCAAAGGGAATTCTGAACTCTGATTTATTTCATAATTTCTATATTCCTCAATATCTTTATATGCATATAATGTAAAATAGAAAATGGTTGCTAAATATTTAATTTCCCAAATAATAGGAGAATAGATTTATGAGTCTTAAAAATATTACACTGAACATTTCAGAATATTTTGGCAGACCTAAGAATATAATCTTTTTCAGTTCTTACTCTGCAGCTCTAATGGAAGAACTTGCATGACGTTCTTAATAAAAATGCTGGCTGCCAAATTAACAAAAAATATTTATATTAACAAATACATTGATGTTTTAAAATTAAATATTTTGAAATATTTTTAAATTGGTCATAGATTTAAGCTACACAAACACAGCAGTTTCAAGGATGAAAAACATTCCATTCCTTTAATCTTTGCCTACATACTTGCTTAATAGATGAGTGTATATGCACTAATGCTTAAGTGTACAGATGTTCAGCTATGATTTTTGAATACTGAAAATAATATACTTCCAAATTTACTTTCAATATTATCTTTAAAACAAGAATATATACATTTTGAGTCCTGGAATATGCTAACCAAATTCCAATATAAATTAAAATGTTATTTTTTTCTGCAAAATAAACGTCATGCTCTAGTATGGAAAGAATGGAAATTGGAAACAGATAATTTTACAGTATTAATGTGACAGAAGTTACAAAAAAGAAGATAAAATAGAAAACGAAATGTAACACCTTTATTCGTCTCATCTGTCTCTTTCTCATTACCCATCCATCAAGACATTAACAGCCTCAATACAGAGAGAGAAATTGCTTGTTCATTTATTGTGAGAATCTTTTCCAGATAAGTGGCAATTTGCATCCACATGAGCAATGTATGGCAATGTCTCATCTGGCCCAATGCAGTATGTAATTTTGCACACAATGTCATGCTGACCTGAAGTAACTAGGATATATTGCTTGTGTAAGAAATACAATGGGTAGGGAAATACCACATTCATGTCTACCAGCCCACAATTTTATTATGCCATGAAAATCAAGAACACAGCAGATGCCACACCTGCAAATATTAGGAAGTTAATTGACCAATGAAATATCATCAGGAATTTTCATTCAGGCAACAAAAATAATAAAGTTGACTTAGATTAGAGAAAGCAAAACTTTTATGTAACTCTTAAACACGTACAAAGAAAACGATTTAATAATGGATGGAAGTATGCGTTAAAGACATTTTTCTTTAAAATATAGTAAATATAAAAGAGGAGCAATGTACAATATTAAAACTTATCACTAATTATAGATAATTTCTGATATCCAGTAGGGACTTCTAAAATAATGCCATTTATTTCAAAATGCTCTTTTAAATTGTCAGAAAGCTTTTAAAATTATTTTTGACTAAAATCAAGAGGGAAATTTGACTGCAATGGGAGTAACGTGTCTCTCCCTAACAGGAGCGATTGAAATCTGTGAAAAGTGAGGCCTGACAGGCATAAATTGGCTCCTGTCTTTTGATATTGAGAAGACGCATTAGCTCTCTTTTCTTGACAGAACTCAGTATTCCATAGGTAGATTAGACCCCATCAAATGTCTACACTAATAACTTTTGTTATTGCCCATCTTTCCATTAGAGTGGCCACTTTTTCCGTTGTTTTTTTTCTGTCATTTAGTCCTGGGGTAGGGAGGGGAAGATTGGTCTGATGAAATATAAGTATCCTTTATAGTTCTTTCCAGGAAATTACATTTATTTCAAAGTTTTATTTTCTTTCCAGGACATTACATTTATTCTCTTACAGACCACATCCATCTCAACCTCTAGAGTCCTTGACAAACACCAGCCTACAAAGCAATGGAATGCAGGCCATCACTTGGTGTCACAAACCCATGGCCACTTGACACTCTGGCATCTTTGATTACTTTTAAAGCTATTGTAGGGGTAAAACATTTTCTAGGATGTATGAAATAAATATTTAGAATTTTATAGAAAGCTCTAAATAAATAAACGTAAGAAAATGTATGCTTATATTTTTAGTATGTGGTAAAGCAGAGGTGTTTTTAATATGCAAATCATGCTTGAAATTAAAGAATAAATTAAAGCTCCATTTCAGGTCAAAGGATTCTCTTATCATATTACTATCTCCATAGGGATTAAATTGCTTTCTTGACTTGCAAAGGTTAGGTGACAGAGTTTTTTTAATTCAAAACTGATTTCTTTTACCTTACACTCTGTTGGATTGACACACAAAGAATAACTGAAGTATGCTTCAAACCGCAAATTTTTATTTACTTCTGTAATAAAAATGTTCACTTTGTGTTTTCTTAAGAAGGCATATTAATTTAAAAATTTTTGATTTAAAAAAATAGGCTGGGCACAGTGGCTCACACCTGGAATCCCAGCACTTTGGGAGGCCTGGGTGGGCAGATCACTTGAGGTCAGGAGTTTGTGACCAGCCTAGCCAACGTGATGAAACCCCGTCTCTACCAAAAATACAAGAATTAGCCCAGCCTGGTGGTGGGCACTTGTAATCCCAGCTACTCAGGAGGCTGAGGCAGGAGAATCTCTTGAATCCAGGAGGTAAAGGTTGCAATGAGTCAAGTTCGCACCATTGCACCCCAGCCTGGGCAACAAGAGCAAATCTCCGTCTCAAAAAAATAAAATAAACATATTAATTGGTACTGAAACATGTATTGTCAAAAATTCCAAGCTAGAGTTTCATTTTTCCTTTAGTTAATTTTTTTT
Organism: Ateles fusciceps; assembly: GCA_036589455.1. Classification (NCBI taxonomy): domain Eukaryota; kingdom Metazoa; phylum Chordata; class Mammalia; order Primates; family Atelidae; genus Ateles; species Ateles fusciceps. Next base: position 1,186,534 of record JAZHEH010002345.1, on the reverse strand, counting down.
CACACCTAAGCCACAGAAAGATGTCATTATGGTCAAGAAGAAAAAGATTTTGAAAACTTGCTTGTTTATAAATACAGACTATAGAAGACTACTCTCATAGAAAGAGACAGCCACAATTTAATAGGGCAAACAGAAACATAATTCTCTTCAAATATTTACAAATATATCAGTAAAAATTATAAATATAAGTAATGTTTGCAAGTTTTTATTAATATAATCATCAAAGAGGTGTATTTTTTAATCCTTTTTTGCAACTTCATATGCCACACACATCCTATACCATAAATATTATGGTCTTTCAATTTGGTAAACAGAAAGTTTAGCTATTAAACAATTAAATACTTTTTCCATAATTCGTCTATTTTACTTTTGAAGTTTTCTCCTGCAACACACCCATACCCAACACCTGCCTTCCAACTTAACTTCAAAGAGATATTTCACATAAAAGCATGTGAAAAGAGGGAAAAAAACAGTGACACCGTATTTGTTTTAATCTCCACTTCTAATTAAAAAAAAAAGTATAAAAGAACATATTTAGATTTACTTAGAAAGAAAACTGGGAAAATAAAAGAGGTAGTTTAGAGGCATGTCGGCAAAGAGATATTTAGAGTCTTAACTCTTTTAGGCTGCATAATAAAATAATTGAGTAAGATAGTATAGACCACACTGTCTTGGTTCAAATTCAGGCTCTGGTGTTTAATAATTAAGTGACTGGTGTAAGTTAGCTAATCATTTGAGGATATTCTCCTGATCTACAAAATGGAAGAAACCATTTTTCTTATCTCAGAACACTGTTGTATGAAATAACAGAGTGCTTCCTTATGAAGCATTTATAACAGCACCCGACACTGAGTATTCAATAAACATTAGATGATAGGAGTGTATTTGTTAGATAACTATGACTATTATTATCAACGTATTTATATATGCAACATATATATACCTATATACACATATATTCATTTATTCAATAATTCATTCTCAATCATATGTGTGTGTGTCTGTGTGTATCACACCCAAAGCATGTGAATCCATTCAGTAGGTTGAAGTTCACTTACTAGAAATTCATAGGTGCTCATATAACTGATTGAATAGCAATAGTGAAATGAACATATAATCCATTTTACAAACTTTTATACACTATGGCATGAATCAATTGTAATTATTCATGACAGCTAGTACGTTAGACAGTTTCTTACAATGGGACCAAATTTCAATCCTTTCTTCTGGCTATTAAGACTCTATCCCTGGCAAAGATGTAACTAGGGGAGAAAAATTCCCAAACATTAATATGTCATTCTGTACTCCAATTGCATGTGTAATCATTAAGAATTGGGGCTGGATAAATAAGCGGCAAAACTATCTCAGAATTCCATGCTCTCAGTAAAGGTTGGAGTGAACTAGAAAATGATAAGAATCATCCAAGAGAACTCAAGCCCTCTGGGTTTGTCTGTATGTAGGTATATGTATATACACTCACACACATACACACACACACACACACACACACACACACACACACACACACACACATCTTGTTGCTTCCCTGATACTAGAATTCAGCAAAATTATGGAACACAGAAATTAATAGAAAAAATTCTACTTTACCTAAGTGTGATTATCTTTATTTATTCAACAGTTCATTTTCTTAATCATTAAACTAATAAAATGATTCCTTACTATGCCAGCATCAGGGAATTAAATTTGTTTTCTAATAAACCCAATTCCATTCTTTTCTATTGATGGATAACTCACTATAAGAAAGTCGTATTTACTTAAGGTCTTATTTCTAAATAATTTCCTAAGTTGTTTCTACCGTATTTGAAAGTAATGAAAGCATAAGGATGCTGCAGGAAGAATACAGAAACACTAGAAATATGAAGTTATGCGAGATTATACCTTTATCATTAATTATGAATTGAACTGGTTGGCACACTTCTTCCTAAGGAGCTCTCCTAAAAGATTATTATTATTTCACCTGAAAATGAATAGGTAACCACTACATGAAGCAGCTGGTTTCTACTTTCACAGTGTACTTCTAAAATCTAAGACAACACTGGGATATTCAGAGGCTGATGGGGGTGGTAGGGACGAGGACAAAGGGAGAGAGAAAGAGAGAGATCTCCAACATTACAACTCTGCTGATGAGGTTAGGTGCAGTGGCTCATGCCCGTAATCCCAGCATCTTGGGAGACCAAGGTGGGAGGATCACTTGAGCTCAGAAGTTCAAGATTAGCCTGTGCAACATAGGGAGACCCTGTCTCTACAAAAAGTGAAAAAAAAGAAAAAAGAAAAAAAAAAATACCAGACATGGTAGTATATGCCTGTAGTCTAAGTTACTCAGGAGACTAAGGTGGGAGGATGGCTTTGGCTAGGGAGATGGAGGCTAGAGTGAGCTGTGATAGTGCCACTGCATTACAGTTTGGACGACAGAGGAAGACCCTGTCTCAACACACACACACACACACACACACACACACACACACACACACACTCTACTGCTGCTATCAAACATTAAACAAACTGATAGATGACTATACCTGGAAAAAATATGTGTATACACATATTCACATATAATAATTATGCACTCACTATAAACAAGGTGCTGTATTTCATGCTTAAATGTGTTTTAATATTCACGGTAAGTCTTTAAAGGAAGTAGGATTACTCATTTTTTGATGAAGGGACCAAGCCTCAGTGTAGTAAAGTAACTTACCAACATTAAAACAGTCAGTAAGTGGTGGGGTCAGGATTTGGATCTAAGTATATCTGACTTTAAAGCCACTGTCTAAACCACTATGATAGACTGTCTTCTACAGCTAACAGCATGATTGTCAAGCCTAGGTATGATGGAAGAGCATATAAAGAAACATAACTCTAATCAAAGTCTAAGAATTTTATAAATGTGAATACCTTTTTGCTGGTTTTGTTTGATTTTTGTTTTATATACATTGCTATCGCTAACAACCAACATTCTTATTTCAGAATCGTACGATCCTTCCTGCCATATTAGACTTTCTCTGACATTCATTATGAACAGACCAGCTGTCCACCATCTCTCATAAAACACCTCCTAATTCACACGGAATCTTGTGCCCCAAACTCCTCTCTCCTGTCTTCCTTAAAAGTGTATGTCACAGCTGCATTTCAACTAGGCTCAAGTAGTGCCTCATCTGTGAGCCATCTCAATGGACAACTAACATTTTGAAGTGCACACAAAATGGGACCAATGGTGCCTTAATGTTAATTAAAACCATCCTAACAGCCACTGACTTGGCCTTTATGATGCAGCTTCCCTCCATGTTTGCCCAGTTGAGTCAACATATCTGCACCTGTAGGCTGGCTTTTGATGAATCAAATGTGAAAACTGAAGTGATCCTTAAAAAACAGCAGGTTTAGACTTATTTTTCTTAAGATTAGCAACTCTCCTAGACCAAACGTGTAGGAGTACATGTAATACATCATTATTCCAACAAAGGAACAGTAAACATTCTGACACCTTATAAGCAGTTGTTCTCTGATGGTTTGGTGTCAAGAGAGTTTTGCACTCCTGAAAATTATGAGGACCCCAAAATGCTTTTATTTAATTATGTCTATTGATATTTAGCATGTTAGAAATTAAAATGTAGAAACATGTAAATATTGATTTACTTTAAAAACAACATTACATGTTAACTTAAGTAACACTTTCATGAAAAATAACTATATTTTCCAAGACTTAAATTTTGTGAAAAAATGACATTGTTTTACATTTTTGCAAATTTATTTCAATGTCTTGTTTAATGAGTAGACAGATTCTTCTATTTCCTTATTCCATCCATTACAACTTGTTGTTTTGTTTAAATGTATGAAGACTATTCAGCTTCATAAAGACATCAAGTTGGAAAAGGGAGAAGTATTTGAATAGCCTTTTCATATAATTTGGATATTCTCCTTTCATACTACACCAACACTCAACATGCGGTAGTTTTTTAAAGGTCAGTGTCAAAATAAAATCTAAAGCCATGTCACTGAACGTTTTACAATATTATATTAAAATCCACTGTTCTACCTTGAACTTTGAATGGATCCTTTACCCATGCAAGATTTTGACCTTGCTGGCCCCCGAAACGATCTTTGAAAAACACCGAGAATCACTCACGGAAAAAAGCAAAAACAAACAAACAAAAAAACACCACCTCTGCAAAGAGTATGAATGACTCTAGCATGGTAACAAGAATGTAGGAATAATACAGGTAATCTACAGAAAGGTTTGAGGTTTTGGCTAGTTCATACTAGCACTGTGCAAATTAGAATAGATCCCCTCCCTGAGGTTCAGCCTTGCAAACTTGACTTAGGGAGGTACAGTAAGTTGAACTATAACCTTCCTTTACTCCCTTGACCAGATGACCTTTGGCAGTGAACAAACTACAAACTATATGCGGTAGTCCTAGTTACATTTGACAAACAAGGGATGGCAATTCATATAAAGAAAAAAATATGGAAGAGAAATATTGCACTTGTGAGTCATAACAGCCTCATACAATGTATGTTATCTTCTAATTTTCATTCCTTCACTTCAGAAGTATATCCATGACAAGTTTGACAGTAAAAGTCATGGTCAATAGAAAGTAATATCAGGTCTCAGGTGAGTGCTTTCATTTCATAACACCTGGATTATATGAGTATAAAGGAGGTACATTTAAAAAACATTAAAAGAGAAGAAAATCTATTTTTAATTCTTAACATGAAGAAAATGTTTTAAAGTAAATAATTCCCTTCAGTTAAAAAGAATAACAATATAATTTCTAAGTATTTTGACTATATTTCCTAATGGAAGGAAGCTGCATGCCACCCAAAGTACCATTCATGGAAATACAATGAAATAGGAGATTCTAAAATAGTAAACTGCATAAAAACCAAAATAATCACAAACTGGCATTGTTATGCATTTCCCTAAAATTTGAAGTCACTAATTTTCATTGGCTTGCATCAACTAAAGAGTGAATAAGTGAAGAAATATATTTATAACTGAATTAACATTCAACAACAAATCTATTTCTATCTCATTGCTCTTTTAATTATCCACTATCCTGAAACGAGCCTCAGATTCACAATACTGCCTTATTCAATTTATTTGTACTTGGTTATGATACAAATCTAATTTTTACAAACATAACCTACCATCAAGAAAACTAGCTATTTCCTACTCCATCTGGTGACCAGAGGACACAATTCCAAAACTAAAGAATTGCTAATTATCAGTGTCTTTTAGAGACTTGTGCTTTGTGGTAAATATGCAATTTGGTAAAACAAAAGGTTAATACATGATGACTCATATGTACTGGAGACTACCAATCAGTCTGAGTAGCCATTTAAAATGAATATATTAAAAGCTAGTTATAGAAAACTTACTGTATTTGGTGCTAATTGTGGTTCTTTCTCCTTTACCATGTTCTTAGCTCATTAGAATCATATGCTGTGTGAATTCCTCCCTTCTGGAGAAGTAAACACTATTGCATTCCTTATAGCATTAGTTTACCTTAGCTTTCTTCTATCCAAACTGCTACAGGCACTGAAAAGTATAATAATGCTGTAGCAGTGGTAAGTACAGTTTTCACCCTACAGCTGAAAAGCATGCAAGGGCTGTATGGAACATTAATCTGTACTCTGGAGCTTGCTAGAAACCTTTCTAATAGTTTAGTCTTTAGTCTTTCTAATAGACTTTAGTCTAACACTTTGTCTGCCTTTCAACATAGATACAATGAAAACTAAAATGCATGCCATACTGGTAAAAATTCTATTTTAAAGTTATAATTTAAAAAAGCATTAAAAACAACTAGAAGGAATAAAAAATATGAACATTAAGCTTGAACCAACTTACAGACTCCTTTTAATTATGAAAAGGATTTAAATTACAGGCATACAGATGGTAAGGCAGAATGAAAATATGATTATGATTCATGTCTCTTTTAATAATGGTGACTTACACAGCTCTGCACTGCAGGACAGGAAAAGGGTGTTTAGCATGAATATTTCTATTTATCTAAAGTTCACTAACACCCCGTGAGAGTCAAGCTCCAGTTGGCCTACATATATCAGAAATATTAAATACATTCTTCTTTAAACAGAAAACATTTCACCTTAAATTTAGAATTGTTAGAAAATCAAAACAGAAATGGCATATATAAACAATCATTTTTATGTTCACAGCAATATTATGCCATAATTTTCTTATTGTTTAGAAGTATATATTTAGTTGGGTCAGAAAGGAATATGTAGCCAATGTGAGTCTTCTACTGTTAAAAGGATGAGAGTCTTGCCCAAGAGTTGCAAACACAAAGGTTATTTTTCTGGGGGTAAAAGGAATATACATTAAACTCAAAGAACTGTTTCAAGCATAACAAACACCTTTTATCTAACTACATTTTCTCAGGAAACCTTCTGACTAGAATTTGATTCCCTGGCAACAAAATAATTTATTTGCGGTGGTGAATATTCTAATTTCCTAACAAATAAATCATCAAACTGAAAACTAATCAATTGCTATTTTCTTTCTTTTTTCTTTTGAAAAAAGATAATCATTGATATTTATGTACATGATGATACATCAAGGATAAAAGAGCAATTCCAAGAGAAAAATCTAGGGGAAAAAGTCTTTTGTTAGATCACCAGTGTATTTTAGTAAAACAGTCATTTAATTTTATGATCATGAATTATGCAACTAAAATCATATAAAGGATAATTTTAATAACTATAAATATTTGTTGCTGATTAACCGTTTGGTATCCTAAATGGATTCTAATATCTCCAGCTACAAAAATCAATGATGCTGCAATAAAAGAATGAAATTATTTGACCCTGAAATTATTCAAACTTAATGTAAAGTTAAACTTCCATAGACACATTTCATAAAGACATTAAGAAGATAAATATGGGTATTAAAATATTCCTGAACCTTAACTTTATATTACTTAAGGATAAAGGACTTCTTTATTTTGAATGCAAGAACAAATGATGGATAATAAATTTGCAGCTCAAAATGAATAATCTTCAATATATAAAACAATTAGTAGTGTGTATATGTTTCTTAAGGATTCTGTGTGTTCCTATAAAATAAAGCTGCTATTAAATTCAAATTTCAAGCCACTTTATATACTTATCTTTTATATACATAACAGATGCAAATGTCAAGAAAGTTTTGTGTTTGTTTTTATTTTGTTTCTGTAACATTTTTTACTGCTCTATATAAAATTACTTCAAATCACACTTAGGCTCAACCCAGGATTGGAAATTTGTGGAAACATGAGAAAACGTGGGGAATGTTTTACTATTTCTAATCCCACTAACACCAAAACTGATTCAACTCCTAGAAGGGATCAGTGATAATATGAAATGTCATCAGGTAATTTGTAAGAGTTGAGCAGAATCAAATATTAAGGCAATGTTGTAGAAAAATCCAGAGTGGATAAAAAGGATTAGGACAGAGAGAAATGAGAAAAAGAGAGAAATGGCAAATGAAGGGCTATGACCATGGTTTACATAAATGATCCTCTCAAGTCAACTAAGCAAATGTTTTTACAATGGTTTGCTCATATGCTTGGCAAATATTTTGCATATTACTTTGGGTACAACATTCTCTCCACTTCATTAAAGATCATAGTTTTGAAAGGTGTTATATAATGAAATACACAAAAAGCAATGTTAAAGTATATTTTCTAGAGTAGAGGTTCTCAGTGTGTGTTCTCTGAATCAGCTACACGAGTAATACTTGGGAACTTGTTAGGTATACAAATTATCAGGCCCCATCCCACACCTGCTAAATCAGATCTGGGAGTGAGGCCCAGCAATCTAGGTTTTAACAAACATCCAGGTGATTCTGAAACACACTAAAGTTTAAGGACTGCTATTCTAGACTTCAAGAAAACAGGGCTTGGTAGTAATTACACCTTGGGGAGAAAATGAAGTTAAAGAGATGGTTCAGTTTGTCACAGCACTAAATAATGCCAACTATTCCAACAACGTGTAAGTAAAAGAAGTGTACCGCCGGGCACTGTGGCTCACGTCTCTAATCCCAGCACTTTGGGAGGCCATAGACAGGTGGATCACCAGGTCAGGAGATCAAGACCATCCTGGCCAACATGGTGAAACCCTGTCTCTACTAAAAATACAAAAATAAGCTGGGTGTGTTGGTGTGTGCCTGTAGTTCCAGCCGCTCAGGGGGCTGAGGCAAGAGAATCGCTTGAATCCAGGAGGTGGAGGTTGCAGTGAGCTCAGACAGCCTGGTGACAAAGTGAGACTCCGTCTCAACAATAACAACAACAAAAAGATTACAATGAGAAAACACGGAACCACAGACATGAAATAACTTAAAGAAAAAAATAGACAATTAGATACATACTTTGAGAAGCTCCAAAATCCAATCTATGACAAATGATTATGGTATTCATATCTGTAGTTTTAAAATTGACTTTTGCAGAGCATAGTTACATAAATGTTTTTATGAAATTGATGTATGGCGAATTCAAGCCATGAAATTTATTAAAATGAATTTGAGTGGTTAAGATTTAAAAAGCAGAGCATCTACTTCTTGGTGAACAAGGCTTTCATGCATGTGCTGAACCCCCAAACTATTTCATTCAGAATTACTTTGTGATTAGTCCTACCTCTTTTATAGATATGAACTGTATTCGTGAAATTGTCTGTGCAATATTTGGAGAGGAAAAATGGAAACAATGTCCCGTGTGCTGTTGGAAACTGCTGATCTTGATCTTACTAAGTAAGGGTGTCATGCACTAGTAACCTGACCTTTAACCTGAACTTGCCTTGGGGGAATTTTGAGAAGGACTAAATCAATCGATATGGTCATTGCAATTGAAGGACTTGTCAAAATTTTTACAGTTTTCAAAGGGGGTAATTGGAATCTAAAATAGCCTGTAAACTAGACAGAACTACAGTTTTCAACATACACAGAATCTAACACATTTTATTTCTTCTTTATAACACAAAGCAGACTATATCCCAAGTGGATGCTGAGATAGTCTGCTATTTTGATTCCAATACATGTCCAATTAGTCTTTCTTTTTTTTTTTTTTTTTTTGAGACAGAGTCTCACTCAGTCACCAGGCGCCAGGCTGGAGTGCAGTGGCGCGACCTTGGCTCACTGCAACCTCCGCCGCCCGGGTTCAAGCATTCTCCTGCCTCAGCCTCCCGAGTAGCTGGGACTACAGGCGCGCGCCACCACGCCCAGCTAATTTTTTTGTATTTTTAGTAGAGACGGGGTTTCACCATGTTGACCAGGACGGTCTCGATCTCTTGACCTTGTGATCCGCCCACCTCGGCCTCCCAAAGTGCTGGGATTACAGGCGTGAGCCACCGCGCCCGGCCCAATTAGTCTTTCTTTAGTATAAGAAACACAACATACTGTAGTTTAAACAAAAGAGAATAAATAATTCTAAAAATGAAATTTAACAAAAATATTTTGATGATATGAACTAATAATTTCCCCTAATAACTTTGTAAGTTTGGAGAACATGGAACACAGGGAAGAATGTTCTTTTATACAGCTTGGAGGAAAAATAATTTATAGATAAGCCTAAAGAAAATCTTTACAGTTGAAAAGCAATTAAATTAAGCTGAATGATTTTAATCACAAATACTGGAATATACATACATATTTTCACCTGTCTATGCTGTGCCACGAGTTGCATTTTTATACTGGACAGAAAGATAGCATGGTTTTTTAACATCAATGTATGTTTTATACTAATAAGCAACATATCAGCTGTGAGGTGAGACTACATTGAAAAAGACTGCTTCAGCTTACAGAAAATACCAGCTGTCTCCACTCTGTGAAGACAGATTACCACCTGTCCTGTTATCTTAAATACACAATACAAGGCACGTTGGCCATTTTAACCAGGATAACTGTACCCATATGTTCTTTAATTCTGGTCTGCTTGCTGCCTACCATTAAATATTCGTAATGGATCATTGTAAACAGGAGATTAGCATGGAAGACAGGGTGTTTAAGCAGAGTCTCATCCTCTGCTTTATTAAACTTCCTTCCTTGTTCTTGAAAACTTGCACAAACTATACTATTTATTATAACATCATCAATTTTAGCTAACTAGTGAGGCATCCATGTGCAAACAGAAAACTGTGAGTTTATTTTCAAAGGCATGGAAAGTTCAAGCTGTAAGTCACAATAAATTAAAACCTAGGTTACCATTTTTAAAAAACATTAATTTTTCAAATGATCACATACATAATCTGTGATTAAATATCAGATGTTTAACACAAAAAATGTTTTCTTTAGTTTGAAGAATAAACATTTAGAATTATTTATGAGTCACAGGAAGGGTTTCTGCTGATTACTGCCCTCTTGAACATCCAATTTTCTCCTCCTTACTTAAACAAAACAATTATATTGTTGAAAGCACTCAATAGAAATAGTATATGCAAAGAAGCACAGATTTTTAAATATGATAGTTGAATAATGTGACCTTTATTTGAAAAATAAAATGTATATTTACCATTATATCAGTTCTTTGACTAACTTTCCAGCCAACAAATGGGGATGGTTAAATAAATGTGCATTTCTACAAGGGAATAAATGGAGTCAAAATAATGTGCATCATATTCAAATCCATTTATATACTTGGCCAGCCTAATATGTCACCAATAGTATGTGAGATATGGCTGATGAGATAGTGAATTCTGTTTTTGTGAGTGCAGGGCTAATACAACTATACAGAAATCAAATCCAAAATTGTGGCCCTTTTATGTTTGCATTATGTATTATAGTCAGTTGAGCAAGGGACCTAATAACAGATTTACCAGTGGCTCTTTTGCTTAGTTTTCAATTTTTAAAATGTCAAGCCAATATAAACTAATCCAAAAGATTAGTAACCTAGAGCATTGATAAATAATTTATTTTTAAAAAAGTAAAAAGTATATTTAAAATTCCATTGATTCATTTTGGATTAACTAGATAGAGACAATAATTTCAAATATAATCTCTCCTTTGTAAATAGTAATAAATTCCAGTCTTCACAGAGGAAAATAATAGACTGATATTTGCAGATGTATTAACATATTGTCTTACGGTGTTCAGTTTTAATGTATATTATTGAAACATTTTATTTTTTTTCAACTTGTGAAATGTAAGAGTTTCTGATTCAACTTTGAAATAAAAAGAATAAAGAGAAGCAAGTAGAGATTAAAGAAACACATTACAAAAGCCTTCTTGATTTACAAAACTTTTCTTAAAGTAAAGCAGAAAGCTATTGTAATGGTTAAAGACAGAGCCCTTTTTATGTGTGCAGATGAGAAGTTACTTCTAGAGAGGGTCGTATTTCCCTAGGCTAAGACCAAGAAAACCTAACGGCCCCAAGCCTTGAGTTTTGTGGTGAGAACAATTCATTCATTGAGCAGTAAGATTCAATAATCAAAGTATGAGGACAAGGGTGTGATTTTCATCTTATCTGAGGACAAGGGAAAACCAATTCAAAAGAGACAAATGGCAGTAAGGAAATGGAATCTCCCATATGGCTAAAACTTTTTAATGTATGGTCCCTTATTTCTTCACTTTTAAATTTCATTTTGTATAAATCACTGACTATATAATCTGCCAGAAACATATGTTGTGTTTGACAATTTGCAGCAACCATTTTATATTATATTATTCAAATCTCTTCAAAAATCACAAAGGATATAAACTATATTGCATAAAATATGCAAAGAAATAGACAGTATAAGAATTTACCAAATATTTGATATCAACAAACCATAATAAAAGAAAACTTATGCAAATTCAAAGGTTAAGAGTTACATTATTTTTCAAACCCTATTTTATTCAGTGGGCATAAGAAATTTTGTTGAAAAGGTTTAAGGTAAGAACACCCTTAAGAACTCGATGAAAATCTATGTATATTTAGTATACATGACCAGTGTCCAATCAGCATCCTATTTGGGATCTACTGGCCCCAGTTTTAAGTATTTCCCTGATACTACTCCAGATTTCAATGAATGAATACAAGAATCAAAAATATAAATCGATGTCTTTATTAGATGTAACTTGCTTAGTTTCTGAAAAAGAACCTTGAAAATAGTTGCTTTTCTTTTTATATAAATTTTACATATTTTATTTATACTTTTACACTCATGTATATATTTTATTGATCATTTTATATATTATATATTTTATAAATTTTATATATTTTATATATAACATATTTTATATATTTGATATAAATATACTTTTAATTTTACCCATTTAAATTTAACTAAAACCTTAAGTAAAAATGAGAATAAACGCATACATGAAGAAAAAACATTTTTAAGGTAAGATAAATGCTGTATCAATTATCTATTATATAATATGTGAATGTACTTCCTCAAGGATCAGCACAGAAAACTTGCAAATGTGCCGGTTCCCTTTTTGTATTATAAGGTGTTTAATTAAAATTAAGATACAAATTAAAAAAAAAAGAAACAGTGGCAAACTGAGAAGGGAACAAAGGATATAGAAAATACAGGTCCTACCAGGGCACCCTTGTTCCTTCATCAGATGTGGCATGATAAAGTAATGAAACACTATCATCTATTATGACAAAGTCAAAATTAGCCTTTGTACTCTGGGCTTCTGGAAACAAAATGCTCAAAGATATGAAATTGACAGTGGTTTAAACTCAGACTTACTTAAGATTATGAAGGCACCAAATAGTAAGAAACACCTAGAACATTCAAAAATAGTTTTTTAATTCTGAAAATATTTCAAAATTTGAAGAGATAAAAAGAAAAATTAGCACCAGGTGTTTCCAATTTAATTTTAACCCGCTTCTAACAAAAGTTTAAAGACATTTATATTCAATTTCTACTTTAAACTTTATAATCTTCCATTTTTACTTCCAAATGAAATCATAAAATAATATAGATCAGATTAACATATATTTTTATCTGATATAACATATTTCCAGTATTTCCACACATTTTAAGAATGATTAGTTTCTTACCACTTGATGTATATTATTTACAACAATTTTTATAAATATCTTGTATCATACTTATTGAGACAAGAAGTTTAATTAATAACATAAAACTCAATAAAATTTATTAAAGATATGCATTTAAAAATCCTTCCTATTTCCCTCGGTTTCCTTCCCTCCCTCCCTCCCTCCTTCCTTCCTCCCTCCTTCCCTTCCCTCCCTTCCTCCCTCCTTCCCTTCCCTCCCTTCCTCCCTTTGTTCTTTCAGCTGTTTTTTTTTTTTTCAGACAGGGTTTTGCTTTGTCACCCAGGCTGGACTGCAGTGGCACAATCACAGCTCATTGCAACTTTCACCTCCTAGCCTCAAGCAATCTTCCTTGTCAGCTACCCGAGTACCTAGGACTGGGTGTACATCATCATGCCTGGCTGATTTTTTAAAAAATTACAGAGATGAGGTCTCACTATGCTGCCCAGGCTAGTCTAGAACTCCTGAGTTCAGATCATCCTCCTGCCTTGGCCTCCCAAAGTGTGACAGCGTGAACCACTGTGTCCAGCCCAAAAAATTCTTTATTCTTTTTCTAAAGTGATCTTTTCTAAATATAAAACTTTGGGCCCTGGAGTGGTGGCTCACACCTATAGTCTCAGCACTTTGGGAGGCTGAGGTGGGTAGATCACATGAGGTCAAAGTTTGAGACCAGCCTGGCCAACATGATGAAACCCTATCTCTACTAAAAATACAAGAATTAGCCAGGTGTAGGGGCAGGTGCCTCCAATCCGAGCTACCAGGAGGCTGAGGCAGGAGAATTGCTTGAACCTGGAAGGTGGAGGTTGCAATGAGCCAAGATTGCATCACTGCAATCCAGCATGGGCCACTGAGCAAATCTCTGTTTCAAAAAAAAAAAAAAATGGAAATTAGTAAATAATACTGTTTTCTATTTATATAATCTCTTTATAAATATTTCTTACCTTAAATTATCACATTTAGTGATAATGACAATACCTAATTAAAATTGGAAGCTTGTTGCAAAATTATAGTTGTGATTTTGACTCTAAGTATGATATTATAATAATTAGATTTATGTTTTTCAGTGTGGTTAAATAGTGTAGTTTCTGGAAATTATTATCCAGCTTAGTTCATGTGGGTAAGCGCCTGGATAGACATTACTGCATTAATTCAGGTATTCTATTTTTGAAGAAAAAAAAAAGCCTACAAGGTGGCTAAAAAACGTCATAACCCTTCTTTGAAATAGTCAGACCAGGAAAACTTTCACTGACAACTTTATTATACACGTGTACCTTGAGTACAGAAATGCCTTAAGCATTAGCAAATCAGGTAAGTCTGAAATTAAAATTTCTCATTATGAGTTCTCAAACTATATTATTAAATTGTTATTCCCATTTAATAATGGTTCATGTCAGTGTAGTCAGAGTTTTTTTTTTAAATGACTATTTACTTATTTAAAAAATATATTTAAAGTATTTTATTTTATTTTTTTTAAATATTTTTTTTTATTGCATTTTAGGTTTGGGGGTACATGTGAAGAACATGGACATTATCTTTTAGAAAAAAATAACAAATATTTTTAAAATAATTAGGAAAATTAAGTTAAATTATACAAATGTAGGCTATTTTGCCTGTGATGCCATCTTAAATATAAATGTAATTTGTTGAACGTGGTAAATTCGCTTGTTTTGCACCTAGAAATAATTTTGTAAAATCTGAATTTCCATCGTGAGTCATCAGCTTTGATAAAGAAAAAGAAGGCATATTTAAGAAAGAACTAAAACTGCAGTGTCAAGAAGTCCTTAAACATCCTGAACCTTTAAGCAGGACTTGGCATAAACTCAGATCATGTCCCAGTAAGATAATTTCTCTGGGGACATATTGCTCACTCAGCTTTGAAGGATTTATTTTAGACAGATTCATCTGGCTTATTAACAATTCTAATCCAAAGAACCTGAAAAAAAAAGCAAGCAAGAAGGAAATGAGTGGTTTTTTTCCAACCACAACTCTCAGCTTCCATTCAGAAAATATTTTCCGTCTTTTTACACTTTCCTATGTTAGTTCTTATAGACATTTAAGTGCTGAAGCTACAAGACACAACCTACAACTGTTATGTGATTGTTGTATTTCTTTAAGGGCATAGCCCAGAAACTCACATAGAAATGCCATGCAATGGCTTTCAGTACATATTAATTGATGTTGAGTAAAAATTGATAAGTTAAATATGAAAATATTATATTGTGAACATCCAAGTCTGTGAGTAGTAGATTTTTAATCAACTATTTAAAGAACACATGTATATGCCAAACCATTTATGGAAAATTATAAAATAATTCTAATTTATTTATTCTCCCATGACATAGGTTAAATTGTGTTAATGACATTTACATCTATAAATGTAAAATAAATCAGTGAAAAGCCCATTTTGCAAAGATAAATACATAACATTTTGGAATGCCTATGGTCTATAAAAGACCTAGAGTGCTCATAGGATGAGAAAAATGTATGAAAACCAACCATTACAAAGAGTGGGTTGGAAAAGTTATTAACCCAGGAAAGATTCTAACATGGTATGGTAACTTTTGTTCAATTCAGAGAACTAAAATTAGTTATATGAATCATTATCCCTTATTTGGCAATTTTGGGATTTTGTTTCAGTTAGTTTACAGCAATCTTTCCTAACTCAGTGCTTGCTCTGTGTTTTATACTCTTTAGGGTATAAAACAATCTCTAGGTAGTCTGTTAGAGCATAGCCAAAAATAATAAAAGACTGGCTCAATTAGATTCTGGCTTTCTTTCTTGAACTTTCCAAGTTTAGACTGTCAACTTGAGCTTCTCTTTGGTCTTTTCAGCTGCCTTCTAAGGCACCCATGAAGTTGAGTACAAATATCCACATGTTCTACATAGTTTTAGGAAACCTCATGTAGAATACAATACTCACAGATACTCATAGCTCACAACCATAAAATACTCTGATACTAAAAAGGAAGCATTCTGGCAATTGTCCTAATCTGGGTAACACTAATTCTTCAACACATGTTTCTGCAACCGATTAAATGATTCTTTCTTGTGGTTCTGGAGCAAAGCAAAGCACCACACAGACATACTTTTATCTACGCTTACAAATACTTTACCCATTTTGGAAAAAAGGTCAATGTTATATAAACAATAAGTTATTTCTGAAGTGTCATATTAAAGATTATTATGCCTACAATCCTCAGACATATACCATTTTGTGCTTGATTTTCTCAGTGGTTATTACATCAGACCATCAGGAGATAACGGTTACCTGAGCTTCAAACATGCTCAAGTGTATCCTCACAAAGCTACCCAGTGGATCCTCTGAACAGGGGGAATTCACACATGGTCTAGCTTAGACGACGAAAGGCCAGACTGAAATACTGGCACTCTGACATCACTGAAACTTACTGGCTAGAGGTGTTTTCGTTGTTTTACATTAAAAAAATAAAATGGTGACTCTGACGATATATAACAGCAAGATGAGCATCAATTAAGTAGTGTCAAAGTAGATGGGCCTAAAAAAAAGCTGAACATGGCACAATAACAGCCTTATCAGTGCAAGAAAATGGAAATGGTACGTGCTAACAAGGTAAGCCAATTGAAGCTTTACTGCTTCCCAGCTATTTACTTAGTGGATTGTCATGTCAATATCTAGGCTTTAAAAGATTACCTATTCCGTGTCAGAAGATCTCAGTATTGCTCTCACGTGGACATGATCTCCCTGGCCATGTTATTTTAAGGGGCCAGATTAAGTAATGGTTTCTTTACCCAAAGCTACTCTGCCTTTACATCATAGAAAAAGCTGAGGAAGCTAAATCAATAGAGGTTAAAATTATAGGACTTCATAAAGGATAATAAAGGCAAAACAAAGAAACAACACAACTATCAGTTTACCTCCTCCTTTTAGCCCATCTCAAATGTTATTGGAGGAATTCATTTTTTAGTATACTAATCTTGTGATAAGTTGATTTATCAATAACACATAGATATCAAAGCCACAGCTTAATCCTAAATGCAAAACATACAGGTCTGGAACCAATTACCAGTGACAGGGTGAAAATGTAACAGTTTCATGTATAAGAAGGAATTATATGTAAAACAATCCTAACATTTTACTGATTCTTATCTAGGACTGAGTGTGGATTTGGAAAACAACTAGGAAAATGCAAATTAAAAATTGCATATTTTGCAACATACTGACTGCTACAGTAACAATTATATTTCCAAAGGAAATTAAATATATCATGCCTTACCAGTATTTAGTGAGAAGGTAATTGTCTTATGTACAAAATGAATTTGTCCTACATTTCACTTTCATGGTTAAGAATTCTTCATGATCAATGAAAGGCTTTAAGTGTTACAGGCAAAATAATGTAAAGATCGTGGGAATGGGCAATTTCTGTTGTGTTTCATTTTGTTTTGTTTTGACACAGGGTGTTACTCTGTTGCCCAGGCTGGAGTGCAATGACATGAACACAGCTCACTGCAGCCTCAACCTCTGGGCTCTAAATGATCCTCCCATCTCAGCCTACCACCTCAGCCTCCAAAGTAGCTGGTACCACATGTACATGTCACCATACTCAGCTAATTAATTTTTTTACTCTTTTATTTTATTTTATTTTACTTTATTTTTGCAGAGACAAGATGTCAACATGTTTTCCCCAGAATGGTCTGGAACTCTTGGGCTCAAGCAACTCTCCTGCCTCAGCATCCCAAAGTGTTGGTTTTAACAGGCATGAGACACTGTGTGTGGCATGGCAAATTTATTTACCTAAGCCTCGATTTCATAATCTGAAAGTAAGAATATTAGTAGTTTCTACTTCACTGAATTGTTCTGAGAATGCAGTAAATTAATAAATGTAAACCAGTGCCTGACACATAACAAATATTAGAAAGTACTGGTGATTGTTACAATTAACAGGATCTTTCACCTAAATTCTTCCTCAACTTTAAAAATCATAGACTTTTGATAATATGGTTTTCTACAAAATAATTTATCCCATTAAGACAAATGTAAAATAGATAAAAATTAATTATGTTAGCTTGACTATTTAAATCTCAATATTTTTCTTCCTTTGGGTCTGTTCAGAATTCCAGTGGCAATTATGCACATATATAAACACAATTTCCATAGCATAAGTACCCTCTCTATGGTGCTTAAAAATCTTCCAAACATTCAGGAATGTACTTAAGCAGTTTGATTAGCCCCTTATGTCAGATAAATGAACAGTTTTGTAAACAGTAAGTGCAACACAGGTCATTTTGAAATGAAAGATTCCCTGTAGTACAATAAATGTCCCAAATGGAATGCCTCTGAAATAATACGATTTTGTTCTCAATATAAGCCCACCTTATTTCAGGGAAGTAACAAGCATTTTTCAAAAGTTCTTGAGTGACAATACAAATGGGTATGTTTGTATATAAAATACGTAAAAGTTCACTGACATAGAAACGCACTTTTAAACAGGGAACAAAATCTGGCATGAACAGTTACAATTTTTAAACTATTATGTACGAGGAAAACACAACATACAAAAGAACAGAAAAGAGCTCTAACCAGCTAAGAAATCAAATACAGAAAAGATAAACTAGGTTTACATGGTTTTAAAGGCACATACAGGCAGTCAACGTAATGATTGCGGTGAGAAGATAATTCAAATCAAAGGCTAAAGTTGTTCTTCCAAATTTGACGACCAAAAAACTAATCTCTTACCTGAATGGATTCCCCAACCCCCATGTCATCAACTGAAAATGTTTAGGAAAATCATGGAAGAATGTGCCTTCTAGAAACAGGCTTCATTTCTGCCAATAATGATCATGGCCTACCCTTACCTACCAGTGTACCCTGGACAG
Source organism: Ateles fusciceps (assembly GCA_036589455.1). Lineage (NCBI taxonomy): Eukaryota > Metazoa > Chordata > Mammalia > Primates > Atelidae > Ateles > Ateles fusciceps. The sequence goes on along the minus strand of JAZHEH010002345.1, from coordinate 1,167,689 downwards.
ACACACAAGGTCCTATTATCAGGCTAAAAGGCTAAAAACATCAACAAAAAATACACAGATTATCACAGAAAAGTACAGCTTCAAGGAAAAGATCATAGGCATAGCATGACAGAGCTAATTAATTTAAAGTCTTCTCTCTGTCTCCTTCTCCCTCTTTTTTTTCTTTTTTTTTTAGACAGATTCCCATTCTCATTCTGTCACCCAGGCTGGGGTACAGTAGTGTGATCTCAGTTCACTGCATCCTCCACCTTCCAGGTTCAAGTGATTCTCCTGCCTCAGCTTCCCAAGTAGCTGGGTTACAGGCATGCACCACAATGCTCAGCTAACTTCTGTACTTTCCGTAGAGATGGGGTTTCACCACATTGGCAGGCTGGTCTCAAACTTCTGACCTCAAGTGATCCACCCGCCTTTGCATTCCAAAATGCTGACATTAAAGGCATGAGCCCACCGTGTCCGGCCCCACTGTCTGTCTTTCAGGCACTAGGCTGTGCAGTTTTGCAAAACTATTAAAAATATCAAAAGTTCTAAGAACACCATTGATTATTTAATAAAGATAACTATCTCTTATCTGGATAATGCCTATCTGACCAGTGCAAATTATTTTCCAATAGTTATCCAATTATGCAATCATCAGGTAAGATAGCAAATAGCATTGCCCTCCTATAGATAAGAAAATGAAGTCACAGAGGTACAGATACATTATCAAGTCCTTATCTTTCAGCCCCAGAAAATCAACTTCAAGAGTTAAGCTCATACTACATTCATTTCACTAAACATTATTGAGACTTTTTCTGTGCCAGGTACTGTTGTTGATCAGCAGTTATCAGGAGTTACAAGGTACTTATCCTCATGGAACTGACATTCCAGGAAGGAAACTCAATGGTAAGCAAATATATCACATTCACATGATCCCATTCCTGGTTTGTTTCCTTTCATTTATTTTTTACAAGTCATGTTCTAAAGTAGAAAGGGACTGATGAATATCTTCCCTTTCCCCCAGTACCACAGTGACTGTCCATAGGATTGTATATTGCCACTGGACAAATTCCAGAGACTTAAGCTGAATCAGAGAACAAACTTTAAATGGTGTGTGTAATGCTACTCTAAAGCAGTCTCCACTTTTCTAGAAAATCAAAATGCCTCTAAGGGAAGAAAAAATGATGTGATTGGAAGGAAGAGGAGGAAGTGAGAAACTTCTCATTCCAGAGGAAGATACTCCTTCCTCAAGCCAACTCTCCAGCTTATCAACTCAAGCTGCCTGAGAAATCTGTCCCCATAGGAGGTCCTCTGGCCTCTACCATTCCGGGAGCTTCAGTGCAGCAACAGCTCTCATGGAGAACTGATTACTTGAATTCGTCTGAGAAGGTGAATGAGGGGATGCAAGCAGTCCCTCAAAATAGGAACTTGTGTTTTATGTGGAATTAATGACCCATGTTTTCAATTGGTTAATACTTGCATTTATAACAGTACTTGTTATATATGTAATATTATTGGGTTATGACCTGAACTCCTTAGGGAACAAAAAAAGATGATGTCTAAATTTAGTTAATTCTGTTATCCAGCAAAAAAAAAAAAAAGAAAAAAATACACATATGCAAATACATATGCATACATAAAAGTATGTATATATGCACATATATATATTATAAAATATGATGTATAGCTCTGAGAAATGGTACTTTTCAATAACAAAAAAGTGAGTAAGAAGACATTTATATCAAGCTTTCTAATATACATTTAGTATTCTAAAATGTGACAGTTACATCTAAACTTCAAGCTGCAAAATAATTTCAAATAAAATATTAAACGTACAATTATATCTAATCAATTTCATGCTTTGCCATCTTAAAGGACTAAAGCAAACTGAAATATAAATTATTTATAAGAAAAAATAATCTGTAATAACATTGAGTTAATTATCACAGTCATTGTAGCATTTCAGGGCAAGGTTAGAGGGAGAGGGATTCCTTTGTTCATATTTTCCCCCTCTGAAATTTCATGAATAAATCACGTTTCAACTTTATATTTAAAAAAATAAAGGACATTTGGATCTGACATTCTTAAAACACTGAAAAACAAAAAGAGCTGTAACTGCATCTATAACAGCCATATTAAAATATTTCCTCAATTTGTGTGTGGGCGTGTGTGTGTGTGTGTGTGTGTGTGTGTGTGTGTGTGTGTGTGTACTTTGTGGGTTAAATAAAATCCCTTTAAAACAGAACCACTCCCGTTAAATTAACTGTTTTTCCTACCTCCCCTAAGTAGCAATAATCATTATAGCTTAGAAAATGGAAGCAGGTCACAATGGCAAAGGCTGTGACATCTAGTTTCTGAATTTTATGTCTTACTTTAAACAAAAGCAGAAAGAGTGTTCCAAAAATTATTAAATAGTCTTAAATATTTAATCTCTGTAAATTGTTTTACACTTACATGAAAAGTTTTATATTTTAAAATACTTAATAATTGATCATTTAAAAATAAAATAGCAATTTTTTAAGTATATATTTTTTTAAATTTAATATTTAAAAAATCTGAATTCCAAATTATTTTCAAGGTTCTACGTTGTCATGCCTTTTAATTGGTTTTCAAGCAGTACACATTAGATTAGTAAAGTAAACACTGAGGTAAACTTTTACACTATACATTTAGCTATAATGTTAATGAATAGTATTTTCGGCTTATATAACAATTTACAGAAAATTGTGCTTATTCCTATTGATGTCCATCAATACATATTCCCCACTAAATACCCATGTATAATATCTGCTCTTTAGTATAGATTCGGAAACATAATTTCATTCTACTTAAGGTTCATTGAATTTTATAATCACATTTTATAATCTGAGCTAGTGATCAGTATATGTATTAAATAATGTTGTACTTAAGCTCTTTTGAAAAATTTGAGCTGAATTGGACACTCACAAATGTGACTTCTAATTAGTTTATTCTAAAAAAAAAAATTAATTGTTTCCAAATAGGAAAAAAATGAGGCATAAAGCAGAGCAGGTATAAAAATATGGATAATTTGTGTGCAATCTCTCATTTCTACTATGGGAACAAAATGTAAAGTGTACCTTACCCCCTTCAAATATAAAGAAAAACGCCTTTTTAAATTGTTGTTGGTTGAAGAAAATCTTTGTATACAATCTCTTATTGACAAAATCTAATAATAATGCATCCTTTGTGACCTGTGCCAGGTACTACCAGTTATACACAGTGCTGAGAAATAAGTGTGAAATACAGAAGAATGAAGATTTCCTCACAATACTCGAGTGACATATCATGATAAAGAAACAGAGGGTGGTACCTTTATGGCTAACTTCAACTTGTAGTGGGCGTGGGAGGAGTGGGGATACAGAAAAAGAGCCCAGGAGGAAGTGATGGCTCTGTTGAACTCTGAAGCAATATGTTTTTTTGTTTCTTGAGATGGAGTATTGCTCTGTCACCCAGGCTGCAGTGCAGTGGTACAATCTCAGCTCACTGCAACCTTTACCTCCTGGGTTCAAGCAACTCTCCTGACTCAACCTCTCGAGTAGGTGGGACTACACGCATGCGACACCACGCCCAGCTTATTCTATATTTTTAGGAGAGACAGGGTTTCACCATGTTGGCCAAGCTAATCTCTCCTGACCTGATCCACCCTCCTCAGCCTCCCAGAGTGCCAGGATTACAGGCTTGAGTGGCCGGATGTGGCTGCTATGTACATTTTACTACATTAAAGGGATGGAGTTGAGTTGTAGGCCACAATGCCAGGGTCACGCAGATCCCTGGAAGTCATTTTAAAGAATTAAGACTTTAGAAGCAATTGAGAATCTCTGAGTGAGGATCCAGATGGACTGATGAGATTTGTACTTGCAAAGGAATATTACAGTTATTAAGATGATAAATAATGGTGATTCTAATTAGAATTGCAAAAGGAATGGAGATAAGTGGGAAAACACTGAAGCTATTCAGGAGAAAACATTGGCAAGACGTGATGCTCAACTGCTGTGGCAAGAAAGGAGAGAAGAATCAATCTCAGGTTTCTGGTCTGGAGGGCTGGATGGATGATGGTATCATTTTCATAGTTAGGAAATAATAGAGGAAAGTCAGGAATGAGAAGGAAGATAAAAAGTCACATTTTGGATATTGGAGCTGGTGGTACCACCAGAACCTCCAAATGGAGCTGAGTGTAGAGGTCCAGGCTAGAGATGAAAGAACAGAGAGTGAATCAGGACAAAGTGAATGCAAGGAGGTGGGTAGTGTCATTCAGAGTAAGCCATAAAGCAAAAAAAAAGAGCCTACAACAAATCCTTGAGAAATGGAATATTTTAACTATAGACCAAGAAAGTCTCGGCCAGATGAATAAGAAAAATCATATAAAGCCACTATACATTCTCTGTACAGCCTATCTCAGGAATTAAATTTAAACCAATTTGGTTAAATGTCCTGACTTCGATTACAAGCAAGTTGGATGCAATCCTGATAAAGCTGGGTGCCATGAAATTCTAGCAAAGAAAATATTTCAAAAAAGAAGGTCAACTATGTCAATTGCCAACAAGAGGTAAATTATATCCACTATAAAAGGCAAAGTTTAGAAAGCTGAGATCAAGGCCATTAAGAGTAACAGGGTATCAGTGAGATAGTGGGATAAGGTCACGTAGGGTACTAAACATCTCTTTGGAAAATGTCAGTAAAGCTCCATATTTGAATTGCCTATGTTAAAAAATCTTGAATGGGCTCCTGTTATATTCTTCAATACGCTGATGGGATAGAGGAAAACATTCCTAAGACAAAATGGAAACAGAACAGTATATTCTGTTCTAACTGTTACATTCTACAAACAAAGGAATCATGAAGATAACCGCACATCCGAACCTGAGATATGTGGGCACTTTTAAAATTGTATTTTCTTCCATAAAGTATAAAATATTACACAAAATTCTTACCCAAAATGTTTTCTGGGAAAAACAAGACAGATTGTCCATACAAAATGTTTTTGCAGTTCATGTAAGTGTGGAAATCACACTAATCGATATCCCTTACTCATGTGTTATATCATTTGTAAATATTTCAAACACTGAAGTCTTACAGAAAAGAGGTATATTTAAAAGTCTCTTTAAAGATGTATTTTCCAAATTATTATACTGTCCAAAAAATAATTATTTGGTACATATTTTGAGAAATGCCACAATGAAATATCTAAATGTTAAACATGCTAGTAACGATAGCTTTATAAACCTTCAAATCTCTATTTGTCATAAAACACAGACCATGTACTGATATCGAAGAATACATATCTTTTCACAATATTTATGTGGACTTGTATATGAGAAGGTGACCCACCCAGGAGAAAGAAAGATTATTCTAAATGTAACCAGACATGGAATTAGTTTTTCAGCATTGGTCTTTCTGAAATGAAGAGACACATTCTTTGGGACCATACACATGAATGGAATCAACCTAATAATGTGCCTAGCACAGTAAATGGCAGATGTTACAACAGCTATACCTCACATATAGTACCTGCTGCCAACCAGGTACACTTCTGAACATTACATATACATCAACTTATTAATCCTTTCCAAACCTCTATTAGGTAAGTGAATTAATATCCCCATTTTATGGGTGAAAGAACTGAAACACACAGAGGCTAAATAATTTCAGCAAGATCATAGAGCTGTATTAAATGTACATTTATTGAGTTTGTCGAAAACAAAATTTGTTTTGCCTTAATAACAGAATTAATTGTCTCTAACTAAAAAGAGTATCCACAATGTCCACAACAGATAGGAGTCATTGGATAGGGTTAAGAAAACCCATTAAACTAAAACAGAACAAAACTTCTCCTAGAACAGTTCCTAAGAAATGTATTGTTATTCACTTGGGCTTGATTAAAACTCTGAGGGAGGCTTTAGAATGATGGTCCATATACATCACGGAATACTATGCAGCCATAAAAAACGATGAGTTCGTGTCCTTTGTAAAGACATGGTTGAACCTGGAAACCATCATTCTCACCAAATTAACACAAGAACGGAAAATCAAACACCACATGTTCTCACTCATAGGTGGGTGTTGAACAATGAGAACACATGGACACAGGGAGGGGGAGCATCACACACTGAGGTCTGTGGGGGGGGTCTAGGGGAGGGACAGTGGAGAGTAGGGAGTTGGGGGAGGGATAACATGGGGAGAAATGCCAGATATAGGTGATGGGGATGGAGGCAGCAAACCACATTGCCATGTATGTACCTATGCAACAATCCTGCATGTTCTTTATGTGTACCCCAGAACCTAAAGAGCAATAATATATATATAAATAATATTATACATATTATAAATATACGCAACAATTATATACCTAGGCAACAATCCTGCATGTTCTTTACGTGTACCCCAGGACCTAAAGAGCAATAATAGGTATATATGCAACAATAATTCTTTTCATATATATATATTTCATATATATGAATATATGATTATATATGAATATATATAATATATTATATAGATGAATATTATATATATGAATACATGTTATATAATTATATATGAATATATATTATATAATTATATATATGAATATATATTATATTATATATGAATATATAATATATATTATATATATGAATATTATATATATGAATATACATATAATTATATATGCAACAATTATATACCTAGGCAACAATCCTGCATGTTCTTTACGTATACCCCAGACCCTAAAGAGCAATAATAGGTACATATGCAACAATAATTCTTTTCATATATATATCATATATATATTTCATATGTATTTTCATATATATGAATATGAATATATATATGAATATATGATTATATATGAATGCATATATTTAAATATATATATATAGTCATATATATATATATATATATATATAGAAAAGAATTATGGTCCAGAAAAACGTTAAGGAATTGATCTTACCGCCTACCAGTGTTAGAGTCCAAACACAGAATGTCAGGGCTCCTTTGGGTGATTTAAGCAAAAGTGACAAGCAGAGAGAAAGGCAAGTATCCATAGGTTCTTGATCCACTGACCATGTAATATTGCTCCTCCCCATCAGTTGTTGATTCGCTGGTTTCTTCCCAGGGGTGGTCCCAAAGGAAAATATTCGAAATCATATTTTCCAAGAATTCCTTTAAGCAAGGGTCTACAAGATTGCAACCTGCACTGCACTTCTATTTGAGAACACTTGCATAAGCTATGACAAGTGCTGAGTTACATGATCAAGACGCTCTAAAGGCCTTCTACATTAAACTCTGGCTCCTAATCCATTTTTCTGGTGCCTGCCTAAGATGAGAATCTGATAAAAGGGTAACTTTTAGTACATAAGGGTACTAAAGTACAGTACAGTATTTCCTGGTAAATATATACAGAGTCGGGGAAGGGGAGAGATTGAGATAACATAAATCTTTTTGTGGAGGTGCTGTCTTTTCCCGTTTTCTTTTTAACTTTTTAGCTTTTATTCTGAATTTGCTCCATAATTTACTGGATAAGATTTAAAATGTTCTCATTCAGGCATACTGAATAACTTGATCATAAACTTATATTTCTCTTGACAAGTGTAAAATGTCATTTGCGCTATTAAAACTTCAATTTCAACCTTGGGTTAAATATGACACAATTTAAAATGTGACTAAAGCTACAATTTTCATGTTAGAGTCTAAGAGACTGAGATTAGACTTAAAAATCAGATATACTATATTGAAAATTAGGCCCCAGATAACCAAATTCACCTTTCCATTTTATTAGTTTTTAAAGACAGTCCTGTCGTTTTGTGTATTTTATCCAATATCAGACGGAAAAGAGAAAGTAAAGGTTGCTAGGTCCTGTTTTGCACACGTGAAATGTCTCCAAGCAATCTCAGGAAATCCTTTCAGGCACTGTCAACACAGAAATTATTTCTTTTCCTGTTTTTATTTATTTATTTTTGAGATGAAGTCTCTGTTGCCCAGGCTGGAGTGCAGTGGTGCGATCTCAGCTTACTACAACCTCCACATCCCGTGTTCTACTGATCCTCTCATCTCAGCCTCCCATGTAGCTGAGATTACAGGCATGCACCAACATTCCTGGCTAATTTTTGTATTTTGTGTAGAGACAGGGTTTCACCATGTTTCCCAGGCTGGTCTCAAACTCCTGGACTACAAGCACTCTGCCTAACTCAGCCTCCCAAAGTGAGGGGATTACAGGCTTGAGCCACCACGCTTGACTGAGAAGTTATTTCCTTATTACTTCGGAAGAGTTGAATCCTCTTCATTTTCTATTAACCAACCAATCATTAGGGTAATAAACACAGGTTGAGGCTGCACAGAGGGGGTCACTACACTTAGAAAGAGAGCTTTAACCTTTATCAGAGCCTAAAAACAATTCACTTGGCTTCTTGTATAACTGGAAGTCAGCTAAATTCCCCAAGTAATGTTATCCCCAAAAGACATACTTAAATATTCCAGAACCTCAAATCAAAGAAAACAAAAACAAACAAAACTTCCTAAGGAAATAGTACCTGATGACTGTATTCGAAATCCTGTGCTCTCAAAGTAGTGTTTGAGATCCTGTGAACTCCCTAACTTAACAAAGAAGTTGTTGGGAAGTGAGTGAAAAAGGTACATTAGACGGCTCCTTGATGTGGCATTCTGATGCTTATGATGTTCATCACATAGGAAGTAAACTGTTTCTGAGTTCCATGTTAGATCACTTCACTTCCAATAGGCCAGGCATGGTGCTAGGCACTTTGGATGCAAAGACAAACGCTACATTTTAAGGCAGCATGCTGGGGGCCAGGTGAGCACAGACTGGAAGAGGCTAAACCCAGTACCCTGGCCACATTATGGTTTGGGGGAAACAAAGCCTGTATGTCTACAGTAAGAAAGTGACAGATGCACTTGGAAGAAAAGCACATTCCAGGTAAGGGAACAACAGAAAGTGTAATTTCTGGGACCATGATGGGATGAAGCATATCCAACCACTATAAGCTATTTTGAGCTACTAAATCCTAATCCAAACTCCCAATTCCATTTGCACAGTCCTAGGCTTGACCTTGACCTTGTCATCAATTGCATCTTCTGCAAAATCCCAACTTCTACTATTTAACCCTCCAAAATGAAGCCAAATCTTTGGTCCCCAAATCTAATCCTCTCTTTTCTTTTCACTTCTATTACTACCACCAGATTCAAACTATCAACATTTCTTGCCTGGAATACTAGAATAGCCTCCTAATTGATGTCCTCTAATTATCATGCAATTCATTCTCTACACATGTAATACCCAGGTACAGCATGGGTGATATTTTAAAATGTAAATCAGATCCTGGCACTCCACCATTGCATATTGCCTAGTAACATCCACATGTAATTCAACTCTCAGCTCCAACTAAATTCCTTCCTGGTAGTTGTCACAATTAAGCATAAAGTTACCTATTTGGCTAGTTGCTTATTTTCTGTCCCCACCCACCCAGCCCCCATCCCTCCCCTCCTCCCATTGTCCTGGAATTTTCATGAAGACAAGAATCCCATCTTTTTTGGTCACCACTGACTAGCTAAATATAAACAAAATGCCTGTAAGAAGTTACTTAGAAAAAAAATCACTTTTTCTTAGACAAGTTCTATTTTAGTATTTAGTATTCTTAAATTTTTATTCTGTTTCTGACTTTTAAAAACAACACTTTTAATGTCTATGTTGCATAAGAAAACAACAGAAGAACTTTTATCCACTAAAGACGTTCAACCATGTTTTATTCTAACCTGACAAATCTATGGTACCGCAAGTATAGATTTAAAAAGGATTAAATTGTCCAGGTACTGTGGCTGGAATCACAGCACTTTGGGAGGCCGAGGAAGGGAGATCACTTGCGACCAGGAGTTGAGACCAGTCTGGGCAATATAGAGAAATCCCATCTCTACAAAAAATAAAAACAAAACAAAACAAAATAGCCTGGTATGGTAGCACACACTTGCAGTCCCAGCTATTTGGAAGTCTGAGATAGGACAATTGCTTGAGCCCGGTAACTTGAGTCTGCATTGTGCAGTGATTGTGCCACTGTACACCATCCTGGGTGACAGAGGGAGCCCCTGCCTCAAAAAGAAAAATAAATAAAAAAGTCTAAACTGATAAGTAGTGACAGCTATAGCTAAACTATATGGTATTAATTAAAATTAACTATACTAAGGTTTAAATCAAACTTAGGAAGCAAAAACTTTAAATACAAATGATTTTTAAGTTAGTCTATGAATATGAGAAAGACTGCTAGCATTTTAATAATAAGTAAATTAGAAGAATTATAAACCGTAATCTGATGATAAGGTTTGAGAGATAACCAGATGCACCTTTTCATTTTATTGATTTTTAAAGACAGTACTGTTGATACAAGGAGAAACTGCCAAGAATTTCCCATAAATAACAAAATATTGAATTCATATTCTGGATGTCTCAAGGGGCTTTATATCTAAGTATTGACTAGTGTTGTAATACTTATCTTAGCACTTTTCAGCGTGTACGAACATCAGCTACTTTTCAAGAAAATAAATGGAGTAGCTCATGAGACTGGTAATGAAATACATCACCATTTACCCAAGATTACCAGACTGAATCTGTTCCAGGATAGAGTATCTAGTAATACTGAACACAGCAACAGTGACAGCAGCTGTTTGTAGCATCCAATCTAGAGAGTCAAACTTTTCCATTTAGTCTTTATGACATAGTTTACTGTGTATTCCAACATACCTAATGCCTTTTTTGGCCATCTAAGAAAAGATTGAATATTATTGAAGAGTAAATAGATTTCCAAAGAAAATACATATGAAATATCTACTTATAGCATCATTCTGTACATAATAGGCAGGAAAAAGAGACTAGAAGGATACACACCCAAAGTTCAAAAGTAGCTATCTCTGGATAGTGAGATTGCAAATGCATGTATGCATTGTAAAAGTGTTCCATAATTGGCATGTATTACTTCTGAAATCAGAATGTAAAATATAATTTTAGAAGTTTTTTATAAAAATGATTTTGTAAGCTTATAAATCATCTTCATTGACCTGTGATGGGGAATAAAGAAAACTGTGTAAAGTGCACTCACTCTAAGATATTTCTAGAAATTTGCTAAAGATTAATACATACTTCTGTGAGATTAAACAGAAAGAAAAATACAGTTTGCATAAGAAGTTAACTAAACACATATGTGAGCCTACAATCTAACTGTTTAACTAAGAGTAGTTTTAAGATAAAATATAACCTGAGGTTATTTATTGCTAGAATGAATACCACATTCTCTGACACAGCCATCTTCTCTAACACTCATACTGAAATGATCAGCAAACTGTCCTCTTCTGCTGAAATGCCCAAGGAAACTCAAATCTTCTCTTTCTGCCCATTATCACTGAAATCTCTCACATGGATTATAAAATGTAAGTTTCTATTTTGATATTTCATATTAACTACTCTTGGGAAGGCAAAAACCAAAAACATAAATATAATTTTATGTGCTTTCAAAAGAAAATGACAAGTGTCTTTTCTCTTAATGTAATCCAAATTTTTCTGCTTTTCTCATCAAATACAGAATTTATGCTATATTTACTTCAAGAGATGATGTGCCTATACCTCACTAATGAAACAATTTAAACCTGATATTTGGATGCAACAAGTGGGCTGATGGACTCACTACTTACTGACATCATTGAGATTTAATGAATATTTTCTGATTTTCTGCTTTTTAATTTTTAATCATTAAAGGTGATAAAATAACTATTAATAAAGATTCAAATATATTTTTATACAAGGCAATGACAGAAGAATATATTCTTAGTGACAGCAAAAAAAGTCTTTAATAAATATTATCATGTCATAGAACTTAGCAATATTGCCTCTTTACTTAAGTGGACAAATATAAATTGAAAAAGAAAATTTGAATATAAAAGTTATAAAAATAAATTTGTTCCTGAAAGAAAACTGTCTTGACTCAAGACTATTTGCATGTCTTGCATCACCAATGAGTATCCAAAGGGTCGATTTCCCATGCAATCAATTTCAGTTCAAGATGGAATTTAATATGTTCAGTATATTATTTACTTAATCAGAATTAATGTAAATAAACTCAATTACAAGAGCGTTTTTATTTAAATTTTAGCATCTTAGCAAATATATCTCCAAATTCAAAATAAAGTAAGAATTGATCCCATTTTTGAAATTAGACCTGTCCAAGTCCACTTCAGATAAGAGGTTTTGTTTAAATAATCTTTCAATTCTCTAGTGTCTAACCGTATGGAGGTAAAGAGAAAAAAATAGTGAAAACAATAACAACAATAATTGAGACTATGAATTATAACTGTGTGCTAGTAACTGTGTTATATATTTTACTTGCATCATTTCATTTAGTCATGAATCATTTTTGGAATAAAGAACTAGTACATTTTAGAATATAAGTGTACAAGAAAGTAAAAAGATATTTAAAAATTATTAAACTAAACCAACCTTAAACATTCTTTTTTTTTTTTTCCTGAGATTGAGTCTCCCTCTGTCACCCATCCTGGAGTCCAGCACTGGTGAAATCTGGGCTCACTGCAACCTCCACCTCACAGGTTTAAGCAGTTCTCCTGCCTCAGCCTCCTGAGTAGCTGGGATTACAGGTGCCTGCCACTGTGCCCAGCTAATTTTTGTATTTTCAGTGGAGACGGGGTTTCACCATGTTGGCCAGGCTGGCCTTGAACTCCTGACCTCATGATCCTCCTGCCTCGGCCTCCCAAAGTGCTGGGATTACAGGCGTGAGCCACCATGCCTCGCTAACACTCTTTCTTTGAATACTGAATATAAAAATAAGATATATAAAAATGTTTTAGAATCTGATCAAAGCATTTTAAAATGGTTTTTGTAAAAGATAAAAGTAGAGGAAACAAGGAATATTTTAAAAGATACAATATGAAGCTAGTTCAATTTCAAATATAAAAAGTCTGTCAAGAAAGGACATACACATATAGGTGTGTGTTTTTACATACATATATTTATATATGGTATTTCTGCCTTTTCAAAGGCCATCTATCTTTACCAAGGAGTTAGTTCTAAATTGTGGTGCTGATATCACAGAAATCAGGGATTCTCATCTATTCTAAGCTCAGAAGCGGGGGACTCAATTTCCAGTCTTCATTCTACCACTGATCTGCTCTTTGATATTGAACAGATCTTTCCTTTTCTGAATCTTCCTGATGATACACACATAGACACAACACACACACCAATCAATAATACAATATTTTATAATATAATATCATATCCTATTTCCACTTTATCTCATCTGACCCATTTTACCCAGAGGAGTAATCCTTCCATCTTCTATGGACTAGATTTTGGAAATACATTCTACTGTATCTAGGTAAACATGTGACTACTCAGCATACATGGCCAGTTCACTTTCTCATTTTACCCACATGAGGAAAACTGTAAAATTCAAATTCTAAGTCACTTTAAGAAGCATAATTTAATAATAATAGCAATGAAAGAATAATATATTGAAAGCAGTGAGAAAATATTCCTTCAAAATGCACACATTTTACTTCAAAGCAATGACTATTAAGAAGCACTCAGTTAGTAAAATCTAAAAAAGACTTAATCTTTAATTAATTAACAAAATACATATACATTTTTAGGAAAAACACTTCTATGGTTTTGCTGCTAAGATAGCCAGATGTCTGACTAGTCTGGAGGGAATTTCTCTTCCTAGGAGAAAACAGCTTAAATAGAAACAAACAGCCATATGCTGACTGCATACTGCTTAGCAGATGAGGTAGGGAGCCACGTTCTACAATGCAAAACATGAGGGTCAAGGTTCAAATTAACTTTCTTTAAGCTTCAGTGTAATTAACCAAGATCAAATTACTTATTAAATGTAAGTTGTGTCAAAGAACTGTGCTATCAATTTGTGACAGGCATAACACGAAGTTCTGAGTTTAATCATTGGTAATATTGGGTATAGGAGAATAGACCCATAAAATATTTTCCTAACAAACTTTTAATATAGCTAATCCAAAATAAGCAAGAAAATACTGCTCATAAGATCTTTGGGTTTGAAAGAAAGTTGGGTTTGAAAATGAATTAGACAAATAGTGAGTTTTTATGTCTTAAAAACAGCAAAGTATTCTACATTAAATAATTTCATATTTTCATCAAGACGTGATCATTGGTTTGCAAAGAAAAATAATCAACGAAAAATAAATTTAAAAACCACATTTGTGCATAAACATTGTTTTCTTTTATAAAATCAAACTTCAAAGAATTACAAGTGAAAGTGTTAGAAATAAAAACTACTATACATTTCTTAGCATTCCGATTTGTTGACTTTATAATTGTGTGAGATAACTTTAACCTGCATCAAAACTGGTTTTGAGAAAACAGTTTACAGTTTTTACTACACAGCAAAGGACAGTACCAAAACATTAACCAATATCTGCACTAAGGTCTACCATTGTTATAACTGGGATGTAAATGAAAATAAAAATAAACAGTCCCCCAAATAACTGATAAACAGAATAACTTTGGTGCATTATTTCAACTTAAATAAATATTAAAGGCACAATAGACAAAAATATTATTTCTATATAAAAATAAAGATTTTAAATGGCATTTTATATTAATTTTTTTCAGTGTTTGAGAGATTGACAATTGTTAGGAATGGAGAAATGCAGTTGTTGTTACAGCTGTAAAACTTGGTTTAAAGGCAAATAAAACACATATAAATGTTTTTAAAAAAGCATTACCAACAACTGTGCTATGAAGCCTGTGTTGCCTCAAGATACTTTTCTTTAATGTTTTTACTTGGGGCAATAGTTTCACTAAGCAATTAGATGCAATCTTTGTCTTCTTGTGTCTGAGCCTTGGGGAAAGTCAGAATAGTTCTTACTGAACTTCTGGAACCTAAACTGAGCAAACATTTTGTTAAGTAGTAATATTTTCCAGGAAAAAATTAAACCCAAACTATAACAATACTTTACAAGATGAACTTACAGCAAATAAAGCCATACTTCCCCCTCACCTTTAACCTGTTTCTATAACATACAAAAAGCTAGATTTGGCTTTAGGACTCAAACGTCTTAAATATGGTGAATCAGCAGTACCCATTGCCTAAAATAAATAACTGAAATACAGTGAATAAAATTACTACATATCTATTTGTAGTGCACTGCACCATGATTTTCCTAAAGAATAGTTTTTAAACTTTGTAAACATACCAAACCTTTTTAACTGCAGAGTTTAATTTTTCCAATGAACTTAATGTGTTTAAATCATACAATTTATCCAAATGAAAATATGCTTTTTTATTTTTATTTTTATTTTTTGAGACAGGTTTTCACTCTGTCACTTAGGCTGGAGTGCAGGAATGCAATCATGGCTCACCGCTGCCTCAGTCTCCTGCACCCAGAAATCCTCCTGTCTCAGCCTCCAGAATAGCTGGGGCTACAGGCATGCACCACAATGACCAGCTAATTTTTTTAAATTTTATGTTATTGCAGAAATGGGGTCTTGCTCTGTTTCCCAGGCTGATCTCAAAGTCCTGGCCTCAAGTGATTCCCCGCCTCGGGCTCCCAAAGTGTTACAGGCATAAGCCAAGACGTCCAGCTGAAAACATGCTTTTAATAACGGCAATTAAACTAGTATAAAAATTATTCGAAGCAAACAATACTGAACGTTTTCCAGGGTTTTGTTGTTGTTGTTCTTTGTTTTTTGTTTTTGTTGAGACAGAATCTCGCTCTGTCGCTCAGGCCGGAGTGCAGTGGTGTGATCTCGGCTCACTGCAATCTCCACCTCCTGGGTTCAAGCGATTCTCCTGCCTCAGTCTCCCAAATAGCTGGGATTACATGCATGTGCCACCACACCCAGCTAATCTTTGTGTTTTTAGTAGAGGCGGTGTTTCACATGTTGGCCAGACTAGTCTCAAACTCTTGATCTCAGGCGACCTGCCTGCCTCAGCCTCTCAAAGTGCTGGAATTATAGGCATGAGCTACCTCACCTGGCCCAGGGTTTCAAATATTTATTATCACTAATAAGAATCCTTGTTACAAAACTATCTTTATTAATATCAAACCGTATTTGATAAATATTTATTATCTATATATTTCCCCATTTAAAAGTATGTTAATTGTTGGTGAATATTATCTTAAAGTATTTTAAGGTACATATATTAAATTTTTTTCAGTAAATTATAATGTTCTTTTTTCTCTGGAGCTTGAAAACATTTTGGAGACATAACGATGAACATCATCCTAAAATTTATGAACCACACATTAAGGGGCTCTGTATTTGATTATTTTTCTGGTAAAAGTGATATAATGATCTTAAGACTGGTTTCAATTCCATGATTGCATATTTGTTGACTAAGACTAGAAAGCTTTTCCCATTATGGCCTCTCAAGGTAATGGAATGTCTAGTTAAGAAAGAGAACTTAACTGGCAACTAATAGTATCTTTAAAATATCTACACAAAAGCCAGATTAGAAAAGACAGCCCTCTACATCCTAGTGCATTAACGTTACCTTGATCATGTGGGGATAAAACTAAAGGTTTTTGAAAAGGAAGATCTAGAAAGTAAGCATTTAGTCCTTTTATTCAAGTCTATAACTTTAAAATAATTCTGACAATGATAAAAATGCAGGTAGAGCAGGAAATAATAGAGGAAAAAAGGTGATTTTCAATATTTTAAAAACATTAATGTTGGTAAGTACTTCACTTACAAGCTATTATAATTCCCCAGAACAATCACTATTTTACCCTCTGGTCTTCAGGTTCTTATCTACCAAAATAAGAGCTACCTTAGGTCATCTATACCATCTTTTTGATTCTCTAGATTTGTTTTCAGATAACTTAGTTTTATCTCTACATAGAACAATTATTCTTAAACATAAATGTGTCAAAAGTTACAAAGACGCTAATATCATAATTTTGAAATATGACTTTATCAAAATATACTGTTGGTCTTCTGTATCCATGAGCTCTGCAACTGTGGAATCAATCAACTACAGATGGAAAATATTAGGGGAAAATAAATGACAGCATTTATACTGAATATGTATGGGCTTTTTTTCCCTTGTGATTATTCCCTAACAACACAGTATAGCAACAATTATTATATGAGCTATTGTAAGTAATTCAGACATGTTTGTAAGTATATGGGGGTGGGTATGCATAGGTTATGGGTAAATACTATATCATATATAAGGAACTTGAGCATCTATGGATATTTGCATAAACAGCGGTCCTGTAACCAATCACCCAAGAATACGGAGGAAGGACTATATATTCTTTATAAATAGGTCAAACATTTAAACTTATTTTGCTTGGGTTACATTTCAAGTCAGCCTTAAAAGAAAAAAAAAGCAAACTAGCCTTCTGTTGTGATGATAGCTGTCATTCACCTCACTGATTTAGTTCTGAGACCTTTACTGAGAATCAAGACAGTAAGAGAAAGGCAATAAGTTCATTGTTAGTTAACTGTGAACAGGCGAATATAAACTGGATTGTAGAATTTCAAGGAAATATTTTAAAAATATGAACAGCTAGTTTTAACAGAATTTAAAATGGTTACTTACATTTTTATTGTATCTAATTATATTTTATGCTCATATCAAACATTTTTGGCATTCTGTCTCAAGTAATATGAGGCTCTGTGAGGGTGATTGAATCATTTACATTCTCGAGGGGCTGATTTCACATTAATAAAATGATTGAGTTGGAATAATCTGTCTCTAAATTCCTTTCCACATTTACATTTTATAATTATACAAATGTATACATTTATATTTTTTTAAGTTATAGCTGAACGTTGAAGACAATTTTGGAGACTGAAAACTAATTATATAATTAAAATTTTGTACATTAAATTATATTAACATAATTATCTTGGAAAAACATCAAATATAACTATATACATAGTTATGTATATAGTTTTACAGAAAATTATATATAGTTAAAGTAAATTTTATCTAAATTTCATTTGTCTCTCCAATCCCTATGAAATTCTCAATTTTTGTCATAGTATATACAGCAGGATCCTTTCAAAGCAATGAATCATTTTGGCTACCCCTGCAATGTAGGTAGAAAATAAAAGAAGCCCAACTCTTATTCAAATGCAATACAAATCTAGCCTATAGATATAACCATT
Source organism: Ateles fusciceps (assembly GCA_036589455.1). Taxonomy (NCBI): domain Eukaryota; kingdom Metazoa; phylum Chordata; class Mammalia; order Primates; family Atelidae; genus Ateles; species Ateles fusciceps. Next base: position 1,149,547 of record JAZHEH010002345.1, on the reverse strand, counting down.
TAATGATTAGTCAATGAATCCTTCTTGGGGTAATTTCAAATGAGCCGCATTTGGTGCTAGTGTAAATAAACGGAACCATCAACTACTTGAGGATAACATACACCTGTCTTCTCCCAAGGCACCCCACAGTACCCAAGAAAATAAAAATAAGGCATATACATACACTTTTTTCGTTATCACTTTAATAGAAATATATTTCTAAGAATTAGAAATGGTTTAAAACCATAACTTACACTGCTAGTTGAACATATTTTTCTTAAAGAAGACAAATTTTTAAATCCCGCAGCATCCTAGTTATAGACAAATTCTCATATGTAGATATGTATAAATGTGTGTGTGGGTGTGTGTGCGTGTGTGTGTGTGTGTGTGTGTGTTTTGGCTATTCACAGGCATGGTCCCATTACTAATCATCATGGGAGTTTTGATCTGTTGCATTTCTGACCTGAACCTGTTCACCCCTCCTTAGGCAACCTGGTTCCCAATTCCGAGGAGGTCACCATACTAATGCCAAACTTAGTGTAGACACCCAACGGGCATAAAGCACTACAGCCCAGAACTCCTGGGCTCAAGCAATTCACTTGCTTCAGCATCTCAAGTAGCTGAGACCATAGGCAGTGCATGGGTCCCTATTCAATATATTTAAAGCAACAAAGGAGGGGGATAAAACAATTTTAATGAAATTTTCCAACAGAAAATGGCTCCCAATCAAAAGTCAAATCGTTAATCAACTCTGTGTAAATCCCAATTTAGCTTGAAAAACAAGCTAGGATGTGAAATACAGAAAACTCAAATAGTAGATTGAATTCAGATAGAAAGCTAGAGATTTGACTTTTCATTGCCATGATCGAGACAAACGATGCCACTCTGCCATTCCCCCTGCCAAACACAGAGAGCCCAGTTCACTTACTAGCTACTTCCAGCGATGCATTGTGGCTCACAGCCTCTCCAAGGTAATTCCTTGCTACGCAGACATAGACTCCCTCATCAGGTCTACTTTTTCTTCCATGTACTATACGTAAGAAAAATAAAGATCCACTTGGCAGCAACATTCGGTGTGAGCGAGGCTCATCTTTGTCTGTCTCTACTCTCTCTCCCCCTTTGTACCATTCAATAGTGGGTGTGGGGCGGCCTTCAGCTTTGCAGTTCAAAGTTGCAGGTTCTCCTTTTGAGACAATCAGGTCTGAAGGGTGTTCAACAATGCGAGGTGGAAAATCTTCCTGACGAAGACGGGAGCCTGCAGAATTGACAAAATATTTTCATGTATCACTTGAAAACAGTTAATTGCTTATTTCAAAAGTATCAGCTTAACCATTACTATTTAAACACTGTGTAATATTGGCTTACCCTTCCTACCCTATTTACTAATAATCTTTCTGGTGTCCGCCTTGACTACACTTTCCAATTCCTGAATCCTTTTAAGTCTCCACTCAGAAAATTCTCTTGCCTGTGCAAATCCTGTCTGCTCCTCAAATCCCTTATCCACGAGTCCTTTCAGAACCCATTATATTGTCTGTTTATATCATGCATGTGCCTATTTCTACAGAGCAATGTGTTAGAGAAGTATTGATTGGCTTCCCGAGTATTACAAATAATGGCATGGCTCCTTGGAATCTCCTTTTAACAAACATCAGTCAACAATTTGACAAAACATAGGTTATATACTAATGAGCATTTATATTCAAATATATAGTAAGACTGTCCTCTATGTAGACTTTTATATGTTCCTAAATAATAAAAATATATACACTTCCCCAGAGTTTTTAATAATAAATTAATTTATTGATAATAATTTATATTTTAATAGACCTCAAAGATGAAATGCTAAGTACCTGAGTTTAAATAATTAAATATACTACTAAATGGAAATGGATATCGAGGGGATTCATTCTAGACCTTACATATTACTTAATAAATGAAGTCCTGTGTGTCTATGTCATTTAAATATTTTCTGTGTCTGTACCTTATTTTTTTCAAATGAGATTATAATATCAAAAGCAGGAATGATGTTTCATAGTTTATAACATTCCTATTTTACTGCTGATTATATAGAGTAAATATGTACATTTATCAAATATTTCTCAAATTCAACAGCCAAATGCCTTACTGAATAGAGTCCCAAGACTTGCCCTCATCTAGTGTTTCAAGGTCAATGAATAAGGAAAAGTAGAAGCCAGTCTTCCTCTTTCCATCCTCTAGTCCTTCCCAAATTCCTCCCGACAAGTTCTCAAATTAATCTGCTTAGCCTCATCTCTATAGCCAGCTACCATCCCTTTCTACCAGGATATAGGAAAGCCTCTGAAATAGTTTCACTTCACTGTAGCCAGATGAAGGCTCTGAAATGCAAATATAATGTGAGTTGTCCTCTATTTCATTGGCTCTTAAAATAAACTTAATGCTCTTACCATATATCTTTAACAAGACCTACAAAAGCTAGCATATTCATTCCCTGATCCAGCTCTCTAGACACTTACTGTTCCATGCCTTTCTCTGCTCTCTTCAGCCTGACTTCCGTTAGCTCCACAAATACCTTGTACATCCTCCTGCCACATGGCTTATGCCTGCCACAGGGCCTGAGCTTGACATCATCTTACAATAGAACACACCTACTCTTATTTCAAATCTCTGCTCTCCCTAATCTTTACAAGAAAGTTAAATGTTGGTTTTACAAGCCTAAATAGCACTACATAGCTACCCTTGGTAAGGATGATCAGAATTACAATATATGAATCTATTTGTCTGATGCTGTTTGTCTGTTCTTCCCACCCTTCTATAAGGTCTGTGGGTCTGGCTTTGCTCCTGGTGTTTCCCTTATGGTTGGCAGAGTGCTGTGCACATTTACAGTACTCAGTAAACATGTGCTGAATAAATGGCAAAAATGAATGAAGTGCTGACAAGAAAGATCTAACTAAGCAGAATGAGAAGAGGTACAAGAATCATGCACACAGCCCTCTATACTAAAAACTCTCAATAAGCTAGGTATCCACCGAATGTGTCTCAAAATAACAAAAGCTCTCTATGATAAACCCACAGCCAATATCATACTGGATGGGCAAAAACTGGAAGCATTCCCTTTGAAAACCAGCACCAGACAAGGATGCCCTCTCTCACCTTCCTATTTGACATAGTATTGGAAGTTCTAGTGAAAGCAATCAGGCAAGAAAAAGAAATAAGTGGTATTCAATTAGGAAAAGAGGAAATCAAATTGTCTCTATTTGTAGATGACATGATTGTATATTTAGAAGACCCCATCATCTCAGCCCAAATTTTCCTTAAGATGAAAAGCAACTTCAGCAAATGCTCAGGATACAAAATCAGTGTGCAAAAATCACAAGCATTCCTATATACCACTAACAAACAAACAGAGAGCCAAATCATGACTGAACTCCCATTCACAATTGCTACAATGAGAATAAAATACCTAGGAATACAACTAGCAAAGGATGTGAAGAACCTCTTCAAGGAGAACTACAAACAACTAATCAAGGAAATAAGAGAGGACACAAACAGATGGAAAAACATTCCATGCTCATGGTTAGGAACAATCAATATTGTGAAAATGGCCATATTGCCCAAAGTAATTTATAGATTCAATCCTATCCTCATCAAGCTACCATTGACCTTCTTCACAGAACTGGAAAAAAACACCTTAAACTTCATATGGAACCAAAAAAAAAATCCCGCATAGCCAAGAAAATCCTAAGCAAAAAGAACAAAGCTAGAAGCATCATGATACCTGACTTCAAACTATTCTATAAGGCTACAGTAATCAAAACCCCATGGTACTGGTAGCGAAACACAGACATAGACCAATGGAACAGAACAGAGGCCTTGGAAGTAACGCCACACATCTACAACCATCTGATCTTTGACAAACCTGACAAAAACAAGCAATGAGGAAAGGCTTCCCTGTTTAATAAATGGTGTTGGGAAAACCAGCTAGCCATGTGTAGAAAGCTGAAACTGGACCCCTTCCTTACACCTTATACAAAAATTAACTCCAGATGGATTAAATATTTAAATCTAAGACCTAACACCATAAAAACCCTAGAAGAAAACCTAGGCAACACCATTCAGGACATAGGCATAGGCAAGGACTTCATGACCAAAACACCAAAAGCATTGGCAAGAAAAGCCGAAATAGACAAATGGGATCTAATTAAACTTAAGTGCTTCTGCACAGCAAAAGAAACAATCATTAGAGTGAACTGGTAACCAAGAGAATGGGAAAAAAATTTCACAAGCTATCCATCTGACAAAGGGCTAATATCCAGAATCTACAAAGAACTAAAGCAGATTTACAAGAAAAAAACCACCCCATCAAAAAGTCAGTGAAGGATATGAACAGACACCTTTTAAAGGAAGACATTTATGTGACCAACAAACATATGAAAAAATGTTCATCATCACTGGTCATTAGAGAAATGCAAATCAAAACCACATTGAGAGACCATCTCACGCCAGTTAGAATGGCCATTATTAAAAAATCTGGAAACAGATGCTGAAGAGGATGCGGAGAAATAGGGACACTTTTACACTGTTGGTGGGAGTGTAAATTAGTTCAACCATTGTGGAAGACAGTGTGGTGATTCCTCAAGGACCTAGAAATAGAAATACCATTTGACCCAGCCATCCCATTACTGGGTATATACACAAATGAATATAAATTGTTCTATTATAAAGACACATGCACGAATATGTTGACTGCAGCACTGTTTACAATAGCAAAGATTTGAAACCAGCCCAAATGTCCATCAATGATAGACTGGATAAAGAAAATGTGGCACATATACCCCATGGAATACTATGCAGCCATAAAAAACAATGAGTTTGTGTCCTTTATAGGGACATGGATGAATCTGGAAACCATCATTCTCAGCAAACTGACACAAGAACAGAAAACCAAACACCGCATGTTCTCACTCACAGGTGGGTGCTGAACAATGAGAACATGTGGACACAGTGAGGGGAGCATCACATACTGCAGTCAGTTGCAGGGGGCTAGGGAAGGGACAGTGAGGGGTGGGGAGGGTGGCAAGGGATAACGTGGGGAGAAATATCAGATATAGGTGATGGGTGGATGAAGGCAGCAAATCACCTTGCCATGTATGGACCTATGCAACAATCCTGCACGATCTGCACATGTACCCCAGAACATAAAGTACAATTTGAAAAAATAATAATAAATAAATAAATAAATAAATAAACTTCAGAGGATTAAAGTATTATAATACTTTCTTGGCCTTTACCTTGGCTGGAATTCTGAAAGTTGGATGCTAAAGAGGATTGACTGCTGAGGAGACATTTATTTAATTAAAGCAACTTTTATTTTAAAATCTGAAAGTCCATTTCAGATAGAAAATTGGGATATATAAGTGTTATGAGAATACAAAGAAGGGGCATCTAAGATTGCCTGAGCAAGTCAGAGAAGAAACTCGAAGACATGATATTTGAGATAAGCCTTGAAGAATGAGTCAGAAAGAAAAGACAGGAGATGATTTCACCCAGAAGCACAGCTATGGGAGTATGTGGTATACTTGTGGAACCTTCAAGTTTCTCAGTATGGCCTGAGTAGACGGTGCACTTCAGAGATTGTGAAGTGTAATTCTGAAGAAATAGCTAAAAGAAATAAGGTCATGGGCTTCGTACACTGAGCCAGAATTTTGGAACCCAGTAGAAGGCATTCAGAAACGATTAAAAAACTTTTAAGCAAGGAATGAGTATCATCAAGATTGGTTTTAAAGAGCTCGCTATTGGCAGCATGAAACCAGACTTAACAGGATGAGCTAAGAAGGAATTAGTAGGGACCCATTTCAAGCAATAAGAGAACCAGGGTCAAGCATGGTGACTCATGCCTGTAATCCTAGCACTTTGGGAGGTCAAGGCAAGAGGAAAACTTGAACTCAGGAGTTCAAGACCTACCTAGGCAACACAGGAAAACCCTGTCTCTATAAAAAATTTAAAAAATTAGCCAGGCATGGTGATGCACGCCTGTGATCCCAGCAACTCAGGAGCTCAGGTGCAATGATCGCTTAAGCCTGGGAAGTTGAGGCTGTAGTGAGCTGAGATCACACCACTGCACTCCAGCCCAGGGACAGAGGGAAAAATAAATAAATCAAATGTCTCAAAAGTAAAGAAAGAAAGAAATCTGAGAGCCAGAACTTAGACACTGACAGAACAGAAAACAGAAGGAAGAATCTCAAGATATTAATTCATAAAATCAACAGAATCTAGCCACTGACAATATGGAGTAAAAGGAAATGCAAATGCACAGGATGGAGGACAGGTAGAGGGTAGGGAGATTCCCAGGTGCTGGTCTCTGTAATAGGTGAAGAGCAGTTTCACTGAAGGTAGGGAATAACAGAGTGCAATTTAGTAAGAGGAAGAAGGGCAGAGGAGATAATTTTATTTAGTATGAGACATGAAGAATTTGGGATACTTTTAGAATACCAAATGATGATAAGCTGTCAATTGTATATCCCTAAGTTTAATCTCAAAGAAGAAATCTCAGCTAGCATGTCAATTAGAACAGAGCCATTGATGAAATCCATAGGAAAGATCAAAACCATCTGGGGAAGCCAGGCCCAGTGGCACATGCCTGTAGTCCCAGCTACTCAGGAGGCTGAGGTGGAAGGATCCCTCGAGCCGCCAAGTTCAAGGCTGCAGTGTGCTATGATCACACCTGTGAATAGCCACGGCACTTTAGCCTGGCCAACATAGGGAGTCCTCATCCCTATTTTTTTTTTTTTTTTAATTCTAGAGGATTCACAGAAAGTAATTACCAACTGCAGAACCTGGATGTCACTCAGACTCCACTAAAGTGCAGTGTTGCTGAGGATTCTCTGGCCCTAATTTACAGTCCCCTATAGTGAAACCACAACCAGTACGGCTTTGGGAATGGAGAACTCAGGAGGAAGTTTTTACCATGATGTTTGTACAGAACATTTCAATAAAAGTCTCAGTAATACAAATGTTTTCCATATTATTAAAGGCTAAATTTCTCAAAAGGCTCTATGGAATACTCTTTCTTCAGATTGTTACTAGGTATTACTTCAAGAAAGAGTTGCAGTCTCAGGGTGATCAGTCTGCTAATGCACATGATGTCGTACAAGAAGAGGGGTATAATATGTAGCATTTCCCAACTTCTTTGGCCACTGAACTCTTTTTTTATTTTTATTTTTTTGCAGAATATCCCAAGGAACTTTGCTTCCAAGAAACAGGTTTGAAGAGAAAATATATACTATCAAGCATATATAATAATTTGAGAATGAATAGGATCAGCATAAAAACCTGTTATTTGACTATTAAACCAGTACGTTTGGAGATTATAACAAAATATAGAAATCCCACATTTCTCATATTGTATAACCTTCAGGAAAAAGATCTTGCAATTTCTGAGTGATATTTATGAGTGATTGGTTAACCTCAATAATAAAAACCATGAATGGTAATCATCTTTATTAAAAAAGCATAATAAATTATTATTTGTTATCAAGTCTAAGCAGGAATAAAATGAATGGAAAAGAAAACTACTATTCATTATCCACCATCTTCTTTATTACAACAACACCTTTATGAAGTGGGTGTTGTTATATCTGTGTCCATATGGGGGGACCGAGACTCTCAGCTGCCATTCAGCTGGGAAGTGGCAGTGCTGGAATTCAATCCTAGTCAGATTCAAAGCCCTTGCTCTTTCCAACTACTCCATACATACTGCTATGGTTAATTAGTTAAAATCCATAGAGAAACATGCTTTGTCCATGCTTGCTTCCAACACTGGACGTGTTCACTTTCATTGCTTACTTCGAAAAATACAGATGACAAAAACATCAAGAAATAGTCAAACCTGATGACATCTGTTGTGCTTTCCCTATGCACAGAATATCTATCTGTAAAAGATTTCATAGTTACTTCACTCAATAGAAACCCTGATGATAAATAAATGGAGATATAAAGCTTTCCATGTACTTTTTCACATTCTGAGAACCTCAATTCCGACACAACTGTTTACAAAATTAAAATTCAATATCATTGGTTTCCAACTTTTTTTCTGCCAATAAACTTGAGGGAAAACCTATTCTCATATATATATACATAACTCTGACTCACTTTCTTAAGGGAAAACTTTAAAGGAGTTATACCTAGGCCAAATATGGAAGAGCATATATAAATCTCAGAAAAATCCAGATGAAAGGCTCCAAATACCAGATACCAGTGATTGCAATCTTCCACCCTAAAAGTGGTGTCCACCTTCACTCTGGCACAATATTTATAATATTATATATTTACAAACAGCATATGTATAATATTCTTGATTCATTCTTCATAAATCCACAATCATAAATTCCAGATTCCTGTAAGACATCTGATAACCATCATTCTAGCTATGTTAATTTGTATGTATTTTATGTAAAAAGATACAAGATTTATATTCCAATTGGCAGAACCAATGTCCAGGTTTCAACCACTCTGCATAGTAAAAACATAATAGTTTCAAAGAAGAGGGGGTTAAAAAAAAAAAAACACAGACTAATGGCGTGAGGCTTTTAAAAAGGAACTGGGATGATACTCTCGCTGATACTGTCAACTGCCCTCTGCAAGAATCCTGTTAGAATCTCGGGAAATCACTTCAGGCAAGACCAGCATCAGGGGAAAGGGCAGGGCAGGATTCCTTCAACAACTGCCCGGTTGGAAGATAAAATATAAACATGAGTGACTGAAATATATAAATATTTATACAACCACAGCTGGAAAAAGATATACACGTAAGTGCTAAGTATTTCAAGGAAATATATCAAAGTCACGTGAGATTTATGATGACGAAACCAAACTCCTAGTTGGATGTAAACTGCTTCCCCTTCTGAGATGTCACTTTTATAGAAACACAGAAAGTAACCATTTAAGAGACTGCTGTTGTTACTATTCTGTTGAGGTTAGCATACACATATGCATTAAAAGAATTATATGTATATAATTTTATTCTTTATTCATATATATGATTTTATTCTTTTTCTAGCATGACAGTAATATTTGTCTTATGGTTTTGTTTGTGTTTCAGGTCTGTTTCTTAACAGATTGAAAAAAACAGTATTTATTTCATTAGTAGTTTTGATCCAACTTTTCTCATACTTACTGCATAAAATTAGAAAACTTAAAATGATTAACATATCTGTATGCATAAAATATCATATTAATGAACGTTGCAGCACAAAAATTCTTATAAAACTGCTAAAAACACAAAAGGAACAATTCCAGTGAGTAGCTGACAGATACACCATGAATATTAATAGACAATTTGGTGACATCTGTCCAAAGTGGGGACAGACATGTATATAATTGCCTCTAAGCAATTACATATATAATATAAACCTATATGTGTGTGTGTGTGTGTGTGTATATATATACACCTATAAAAGAGCCTTGCTGCTTAGCACTTGTATTTAAGCTCCATTTACATTTTAAGGAGTAGAATTCCCTCCAATTATTAACATAAATCCTATCATGGGCACCAATCCTATAATTTTCCTGTCAGAATTTCATCCTACAAGGAGATATTTGTTAAAAGTAAGAAGGCAGCACCCATTAATTACTCACTGTGCAGAGTAGATTTAAATATCCTCTATTGAGTTACACACATTTTCAAATACTCATGCTTACTATTGAAATAAGAAATATAAAAACAGTCCACACTCTACAAAAAAGCTAAGTACCTTCACCTGAAATTACATATAGTACATGAATATGAGGAAAATGGAGTACATTATAATAACTACATGATTACTATATCATGCCATTTTCCTCAGCTACTTTGTTTTATGCTAATGTCTCTTGATTGTAAACTTCTACCTAAGAAAAGACTATTTAGAGAAAACCTTCTCCAGCCAAAGTTTAGAATAACCCTAATAATTAACTGAGTGCCACTGGTAGAATTTATCATCTAAAATGATTACCAAAACAGAGCAAAATGAAATTCTAGGAGTGAATGCCTGGTGTTTCTGTAACATTCCTAAAGAATCTAATATTGTATGGCTATGTCTCCAGAGATATAAAAGAGACTGGCAGTAGTGTAAGTTAAATTTTAGAAACAATTTTGCCTCCCCTCTCCCAGTATTAATAATACACAGACAACTAAGTAGAAGAGGCTTTTCTGTCATGGGACCCAAATACCGTAGAAGCCAGAAGGGCAATAACTGCAGGAATTGGTGCTACTGAATCAGTTCAGGCAGGATTTCATCCTGAGCTGTAACTAAGGGAATTGGAGGGTTGAAGCTGGCTAGCCAAGTTCATTCTTCCTATATGCCCCTTAGTAAAATGCCCAAATAACATGCAAACCAAAGAATTTTACTTTCCGTAAAATACCAAACAAATATATTTGCATGTGTTACAATCCAAATTCTCTCAATCTCCAATCCACCAACCTATCCATCAGTTGTTTACCTGTATATTATTCCTATATTGTAGTATGAATTGTGCTAAGCAGCATAAAGAAATATGAAATATAATCCCTGATCGTAACAGCCTGAAGTCTATCAAGGGAGGCAGAAATATTAACAAGAATAATATTGAAAAATAAGAGCTGTACAATAGTAGAAGGAATTGAAATCAAAGGAAGGAATAGCATGAGGGTGGAGGGACACAAACTACTGTAACATCTGTGGGGGAAGTAATTAAAACTAGAGACTGGATTCAGATGATCTGGGTTTAAATCTAGGCTCTGGTACTTGTTAGTTGTTTGAACTTGAAAAAATTGCTTAAGCTCTCTGAATATTAGTTTCTCCACCTGTAAAATGAGGCTAAGATAATACCTACACTTTATAAATTAGCGTAAGTGCCAATGCACAAAATAATATTACATTGATCCAGAGTTGGAACCATTAATCAATTATTTTGGAAGTTGTCATAAGCACCATTATTTGATTTTAATTCTCCTCCTAACTCACTTCTGGAATTACTTTAGGATTCACAGTAATTTGTAGAGAAATTAATTATTTTCCCTAGATTTTTAAGAAACACTGAAAATAAAGCTAAATCTCTAGTTTTAGTTGAGCATTCAACTCAAAATAATTTTCCACTTACACGGGTCTTGACAAGTTTTGGCACAACTCCAGCAAAGCATCTTTCAAAAGAGAGAGAAAAAAAAAAACTACAGCATTTAGCATAGCCGACTTACTGTTTTACTGAGGAGCATCAGAGACTGACTAAAGCCATCTATAATAAAGTATCTCTGTTCCTTGTGGAAAATATTCCAAATACATCCACTGAGTAAGTGTATCGCTTTCAAAATTTTAAAGGCACACTAATGCTTTTAAAATATTACTGAGTATATAGTCATATTGTTTCTCATTTCCTTTTCTTTAAAAATTCAAAAATACTATGGGTAGCCAGAGTATAGATTGTAATTGTGCATCCGTAATAAACTGTTCTAATGGACCAAAACATTTAGGTCTAAAAATAGAATACGATACAACAAATATAACATGATAAAATATAGTAGCTAATTTCAGCTGTTAGGACCAATCAGACCTTTTAAATTTTCACCAACAGAGAGGTTTGGGCAATATTTTCAATCGTGAAAAGAGTATTCGGGTGGTCCTATTTTTTTTATTGCTATGGAAATACAGTTAATCATAATCTTGAGTTTTCTTTATATTAGAACAAATTATATGGTACTGCAATCAATGTAAATCTGCACTTCATTTCTTTCTTTATAATATGGAAATAGCAGATGGCTATATATTTGAGCCAACTATAACCTCAATATACAGAACATGAGCACATTCCTCTATTGAAGTGGCAACTTGAAAACACTCTTATAACTGTATAAAATAAACCTTGCTTACCAAAACTACTTTGTTCTCAATTTAAATTTCTAAGGAGAGAATGTTTTTTTCTGAATTTAATCTTACTTTTGTGTTTAAAAATGTTTGTTTATTTTACTTTTAGGTTCAGGCATACATGTGCAGGTTTGTAATATAGGTAAACTGCATGCCATGGGGGTTTGGTGTACAGATTATTTCATCACCAAGGTAGTAAGCATAGTACCTGATAGGTATTTTTTCTGATCCTCTCCCTCCTCCCAACCTCCACCATCCAGTAAACCCCAGTGTCTGTTGTTCCCCTCTTTGTGTCCATGTGTTCTCATTGTAAAAACATGTTTTTACAATGTCAATTTAAAGTATGTGAAAACAAGTGTGAATATAATACGATTCCTTAACCATAGGAGGGTTTTAAAAATTATAAGTAAAGTAATATTTATGAGTTCTTTGTCTAAAGAGTTACACCAGATTTTCACAGAATCTGTGTATTAGATATAATTTGTCAAAAGTCAATAACCTAAAATCAATTAAAGCACTAAAAATAAAGTTTTCAATTTTTTGAATTAGGCAATCATACTTGTGTTATACTTCAATAACCCTTGATTTTAGGTGAGTTACTAATGTCTGCAAGATAGCATATGGGATTGCAATTTTAGGGATAACTGTCTAAAAACAATTACACTTTTAGAAAACAAAATACTTAAAATAACCTTTTAAAGGATTACTGAGAAATCCCTAAAGGAACGCTGTCAACTTCACTCATTTTAAAAACTCAGTCAGTACTTTTGACATGAGTAAGAATTTCTGAAGAAAATCTTTTACACATTAGAAAACTAATTGTATTCTTTCTCTCCTGATACCTTCCTCATATCTCTCTCATTATATCTTGACTTCAGCTCTTGGAGATTCCAGGGCACCCTAATAAGATACTGAGAGGCAGTTTCTAATCATGCAGCACAGAAGATACAGAAATTTGAAAGGTATTCCAAATGTTAACTTACAATCTAAATTTTAAGAAATCATAAATACTTAAATGGTGTCCTATAGTACATACTCTAGTAAATATTTAAATGAGTAATTAGGACTCTTTATTTTCTAAAGGAGTAAGTAAATAATTCATCATTCCAAAACAAATGTGCAGCTTATCTAATAGAAAAAAATGCCATAAATATTAACATACACAACTTTTAATGCAAAAAGATTAGAATCCCCCAAATTTTCTTAATTCTAAGAGCATTTTATTATTGATAATATAATGTCTATATACATTTATTATTTTGTATTTTAATGCAACTTTGAAAGGGAAATCTATTACTTTAATAACTATCTTGAGAGTGGTTTATTTCCTAATTTTGAAGGAAAAAAGCCATAAAAACTACTTTTATTGAAATATTTGTGTTTAATTAATAAATAATTAACCATAACTGAAATATTTCCACATCTCCATTACCTGGAACAGCACCTAGCATTCAGCCAGTACTCAGTAAACATTTGTTGAATGAATAATCAATAATAATAGCAGAAGAAAATGTTAAAGTGATTCCATAGGTATTTTTACCTAGCAGTATAGACAAGCATCATTCTTGGAGGCAGTCAGTGTACCTCTGAGCTGAGGAGAAAATAACAAATAGCCTCAATTCTGCTTCTGGGAAGCAGAAATCCACAAGGGAAGGGAGCCCTGAAGACAGCCTTCCTCCAAGCCTTTGGTGATACAAGGCTTTTGGCCCATTCATGGCTGGAAGCTCTCCTTAAAATTAATTCTGAGGACACGGAAACCTGAAACCTGAATACAGTATCATATGTGGTATAAATTCAAGAATTAACAGAGGCATAAGTTGTACAATTCTAGCTGAAAAGACAGATTGAGAAAAAGAGACAGAGACAGAAAAAGAAAGAGACCTAGAAGAAAGGTCTGAAAAGAATCTTAACATTATTTCTTAGAGGCTGTTGAAACATGTATAGTTTTTGTTTCCTTCTCTATAAGTGTGTGTCTTTTCTAAATAATCCATGATGTTCTGGTGTTATTTTCATAATAAAATATTTTATTTTAGAAGTTCTAAAAACCCACAAACATCTTTTGGGAAAATATGGAGAAAATAAAAGTGAACCTCTGTTAGCTCTTGCATTCATTTATTCACTCAAAATACATGTACTAAATGTCCATGCTGCACCACATCTATGCTAGATGCTGGTGATACAAGAACAAAAAATAAAAATAAAAAAAACCCAAAACAGTAAATAGTACCTCTCTCTCTCTCTCTCTCTCTTTCTTCTAGCTATTAAAGATATAAAGTTAATACAAATGACAAGTGACACTGTATGCACTTAAACAATGCATAGGCACTTATATACTCTTAACCAACTTTTTAACGTGGGGACCCATAAACAACCAGTAAGCAAATCTGAAAGTTGTGTATGCAGAACTGCATGCAACACAGTTACAATGAATGGGAGTAAATGCCTTTGACAAAAATAAGCTTTCCTGGAAATGTGAAAAGCCTGAGTGAGATTACATGAATAGAGACCACAAACCCTGAGGCACATAGCTGCTCAGTCATGCCCTGTGTGATCCCTAGGAGTTAAAAGACTGGATATGGATTTAAACCGATTAACAGGTATCAATTGCCTCTTCTCTTTAGGAGGCAAATAGACCTAATTATCTTACTTATCTTCCATGCCATTACAAGCTAATTCCTGGTCTCTGCTGCCCAGGGAAAATCATTTATTTAAAGCTTAAATTATTTTTCTCTTCACATTTGATTATTTTTAAGCATGTGTGAAATCCTTCAATAATAATAAATTAAACTCAATTACATTATCAAAATATACTTTCTTCCTACTCAGCCTGTAATAACATATATATCTCAATATAATGAGCTTTGCTCTAGCTCTCTGCTAGCACAGAAACTACAACTGAAATAGAGAGAGATGTAGCATAAGGCTCTTGGGGGTTTTTTATATAAATTTACTTTGTCATTAATGTTAGGACAATACATAATACAGTCTTTTGAAAAAATAAGAGGATTTTTCTTTTGGAGTAAGTATTTTGTTTACTACATATATGCATAAAATATACGCTTTGGAAAAACCTAGGGTGAGGTTTAAAATGCGGATAACTAACTGCTTCCTTACCTATTCAATCATAATCTCTGGGTACTAAGACTAGCAACTGGTCTTTACAAGTATGCAAGGTGATTTCTAATGTACGCTAAAGTTTGGGAATCACTGAAATAGAGGTTGAACTTATTGTGATATAGACTTCTTATATTATTGAGTGTTCTCAATAATTGTACTATTTTTTAATATATTAACTACTGCTACTACTATTAAGGTCAATACTAGCAAAACATTTCACAAGGCTTACTATGCATCGGGCACTTTTCTAACTGCTTTAAATAAGTTGACTGATTTAATTCTCACAAAAATAACTGCAGTGTTATTATTAGCTCCACATTATAGATAAAAAATTGAGGCACAGCAAAGTTAAGTAATTCACCTGAGATCATACAGTATATGACAGATCTGAGTCATGGTCTCAGGTAATCTGGTTCCAGAGTTTATGTGCATGATAACTATTCTAGGTTGCTTTCCTATTTGAGTATTAACAGAACTATGACTGCATTAAGTGTGACCATGTCTTTAAAAGAAAAAATACACATGGTTAACTCACACTTGGAATAATATGCTCCTCAAAGAAAATAGAAAGTAACACTTTGTTCATATATTTTCCATTACAAAACTACTGAGTCAAGAAATGGAAAGAAAATTCCAAATTTTATTTTAGAGGTAGAAAGTATAATTTAACATAATAACTTGAACTGGCATCCTAACTTCACTCAACTGAAAAATTAACTAAAGCTGTAAACAAGCACCTCAAAATCAACAGGAAAAAAAGATATGAACTTTTTAATAAATAAAAATAAAAATTGGCCGGGCACGGTGGCTCACGCCTGTAATCCCAACACTTTGGGAGGCCGAGGCGGGTGGATCACAAGGTCAAGAGATCGAGACCATCCTGGCCAACACAGTGAAACCCCGTCTCTACTAAAAATACAAAAAAAAAAAAAAAAAAAAAAAAAATTAGCCGGGCGTAGTGGCAAGCGCCTGTGGTCCCAACTACACGAAAGGCTGAGGCAGAAGAATCGCTTGAACCTGGGAGGGCGAAAGTTGCAATGAGGCGAGATTGCGCCACTGCACTCCAGCCCGGTGACAGAGCAAGACTCCATCTCAAAAAAAATTATATATATATATATATATATATATATATATAAACAAAAATTAACACAAATAAAAATGCACAATGGAAATGAAGAAAGTACAGAATAAAAAAATAATGTAATACTTACCTATAATGACATGTACATTCACAGAAAACCAAAGCTTTTATTTTACTATTTTCCCGTTCTTCCAGTATTGTTATATTGATTTTTACATTTTTCCCTTTTATAAGGTATCAGAACATATTTAAAAATGTACAAATAATACATTCTTCATGTGTTACAATTAGCTGAACTTCTTCGCCAGTTTATTTCCAAATTTTTAGAATTAGAAATATCTAAAATTTCATATCATTGTGTACACACCTTTATCCATGTACTAAATTATTCCCTTAATATAATAACCTTAGTTATGGAATCGGGGTACCAATGTGTGTGAAAATTTTAAGAGTTGTCCAATATCTTCAAAAATAAATTATTTAAAAGGTTTCCTTTAAAAATTCCAATAATTCTAAAAACATTTTAACACTTTGTTGAATATGCTAAATTTGGACTTTTTCATCAGTAACTTATAGTTCTTTGTACTTCAATTACACTATTATCCTTCTAAAAGACTACTTTAAAATTATCTATAATCTTTTAATATGCAGAATCCAAAATTAGGAATGAACACATTGTTGAATGTCTGATTTTCTTCAATGTCACATTTCTTACTCGTCTTTTAAAATATGCTTATCTGTGCCTTCAATTTGGTTCATTCTGATCAAAACCTACTCTTGAAATACTGATGCCTAGTCAAATCTTGATTTTTATTTTGGATTATATTCCTTAAAGGATTTTGAACTAAAACATTTAAACATTTTTTAATTCTCAAAATAACTTTTAATTCTAGTCTGAGAAATATTCGAGTTTTAATTCTTATTTATCCACTAGGCTAACATTTCAATGGTTTAAACATAATTTGGAAACACAAAATAATTCCAAATTTTGATGTGTTAGAGAATTAGACATATCCCATCATTTTAGGACCAAGTTCTGAGAAATGCCTTACCCTGAGTTTGAAAACAGGAGTATCTCTTTTTCTGAACACAAATTTCAAATAAAACTATACATTAAAAAAAATCCATGCATTTCAAGTTTATTGATGGACTTAGCTACAATTAACTAATTCTTTTAAATATAGGAATCTTCTCCTAGGTTGACCAATTTATCCCAGTTTAACCAGGATCATCTCAGTTTTAACAATTAAAGTTTACCTAAATCAGCCCCAGGTAAACCAGGATGCTTCATCAACTTTTTTTTTTCTTGATATCAGGTCTCACTTAGTCGCCCAGGTTGGAGTACACTGGTGTGATCTTGGTTCACTGCAGCCTCAACCCCCCAGGCTCAAGTGATCCTCCCACCTCAGCCTCCTTAGTAGCTGGGACCACAGGCATGCACCAACACACCCAGCTAATTTTGTTTATTTTTAGTAGAGTTTATTTTTAGTAGAGGTCTTACTATATTGCCAGGTAGGTTCTGAACTCCTGAACTCAAGCCATCTTCCTACCTCAGCTTCCCAAAGTGCTGGGATTACAGGCATGAGCATTGCACTGGCCCACCCTTTCTTCATAATGTCATGTGGAACAGACTGAAAGAGCAAATATCCCAACCAGAAAAATGAATCATAATAACTAGTACCAAAAAGCATAGTCAAATTGTCCTGTGATGTAAACTGTTTTAAAATGAAGAATGCATTACATCCTAAACTACAGCAAATAAGCATCACGGGGTGGGGGGCAGAAAAGCAAAGTATCAGAAGTTCTTGGTTGACTTGTTAACTAAATTTTTAAAAAGTTTACTGAAAGGCAGCATGTGTGAAAGAAAGGAATTGTCACCTTACTATCACATTACAATTTGATAAACTGTAGTTTTATTACAAGAGTAGAATAGTCTACTCACTGTGAAAATATAGACAGAAATCCAATGCAAAGAGGAAAACTATAATAAACTCTCTACTTGTTTTTTTATGTTAATTTTGAACGCAGAGGAACAATAATTGTTAAATGGCAGAGACCCAAGAAGAAAATAATCTAAAACAATGCATGGAAGTAAAATTATTTCAACTCAACAAGTATTAACTGAGTAATTATTCTGTATAAAGCCCTATAGATTGTAGATAGAAGCCCAAAACATATAGCATTTATGGGCCTGTGATATAGTGTAGCAGAAAAGGGAAGAAAGAACAGAACCACAAAAGTTCAGTGCAGAGCTATATCACATATTTGCTAAAAGTTTTGTAAATTCACTTACTATGTGACCAACAAGAGATATATGCCATCTACAAATTTCACAAGGATACCATGAAAAGCAATATAGCAATATCTGTGACAATATAGCATCTGGTGTTTCATACACAGCACAGCAGTTCAGCAATGGTAAATTCCTTGATTATTTTCACCTGATTCACAACTGGAGGTAGCTTTGAGGTTGAAAAGGTACCAAGGATTATTAGTAAAAAGTATATGCTTTGGGGTACCTGGGGAGGGTGGCAGGATTAAATTGTAAGATCGGAAAACCAGCCAGTTACTTCAGCAAAATTTGTCTAATCAAGCTGGGCAATATTGGTGCCTGCAGTCCCAGCTACTCAGGAGGCTGAGGTGGGAGGATGGCTTGAGGCCAGGAATTCAAGGCTGTAATGCACTAAGATCACACCTGTGAACAGCCACTACACTCCAGCCTGGGTGACACAGCAAAATCCCATCTCTAAAAAAATAGAAAATTAAATTTAAACTTAATTTATTTAAACTTATCAGAAATATAGTGCTCTTAAAAATGAATATCTGCAAATATTTACCAATGCAAATATAAGTAATGTTAATATATATCATAGAGCAATATACTTTTATAATATAATGTTAATATATTATGTAGCAATATGTATTTTATAATATATTAATATGCTACATAGCAATATATAATTATAATATCTATTATATGTTTATGTATTATACATAAACTTAAAGCAATTATTTTATATTTACCTGACTAAATAACACTACGGAAGAAGAAAAGTAAAAAGAATACATAATGGTAGAGAAAATACTAAAGGAATTAAGTATTTTTACTGGCTTTTCCCTTCACAAACTTTTTACTTGGCAAACTATAAGCAGTTCTGTTCCTTCATTGTTTTCTTCATCTTGTGTCACCCTAATCATCGAAGTACACTGTATGTTCACATAAGTAGCCAAATGGAATCTTATGCCAATTTCCAGAGTTCTCATTTTCCTTTATGATACTTTTGACCCATACTGTACAAAATTCCATTTTAACTGCAATTTACAGCAAATTCCCTCTCTCTGAATTATTACCACTCTACAAATACAGCAATACTTCTATGACCTTCAAACCTATTTATCTCTCTTTGCAAATCTGACACCCATAAGCATGCAAAAGCCCTACCGAATTACAACAGTTGTAGATTTTGCATACAAAGAAACTAATTTGAAAATACAGGGAGAGATGAATCAAAATTTTTATGGAACATAAGATGCATGAGAGATGGTCAATACGACATCATTACCTTGTATAATCCACGGAATACTTGGTCTGACTTATTTTGGCACAGTTAGCTGTACTTATGTGTTTAAGAACAGTAAGAACAAATGAAGCTTTCTCAAAACAGCTCAAAAGCACACAAGTTAGATTTTTTTTATAATTATCTCATGTATCTTGAATGTCAGCTTAAAACAATAGCTAAAATATACTTATGTTCCAATTGTATTAGTTGTATTAATTCTCATAATACCCACAACACTCTGAAGTGGGTACCGTTATTATCCATAATTTGTAGATGAGAAAACTGAGGCACAGAAATTAAATAACTCATCCCAAATTTCACAGATACTAGCTAGTGGAACTGATATTCAGACCCCTACAGTCTGTTCTAGAATTTGGGCACTGAATCACTAAACTGTAATGTAAAATAGTGCAATGGCATAAGAATTCACCTTGTACAAAAATGTATTGCATAGACCCAGAACTTTTTTAAGTTCTCAAAGTTAACTTAAATTGAAGAAAACTACAAAACATACTCTTTTTCAATGTGGCAGCTGAAAGGATAGAAGGCAATAGATTCAGTCATAATACTTGAGTTTTTCTTCTAGGCTCATTTTTTTTTTTTTTTAACCTCTCTATCCTCAATTACGGGTCAGTTTCTTCATCCATAAAATGAGGTTAATATAGCATGTTAAAGCTGGAATAAGAACAGATAAATTTGTCAACTCTCACATTTTCCAACAAAGGAAAACTAATCACTAGAGTGAAAACAGTTGATCAAAGTTGACAACAAATAATCCCCTCTCACTAGAACCAGAATCCTCTTCTTCTAACTCCCATGAACACAAAGTTAGAAGCAAAACTTTTTGCCAGAGACTAAGGGAAGAGATGTTCAGGATGTACTTGAAAGTGCCTGTGAATTCTTGAAAGTGGAATGCAAATTTCTCTGGGTGTGAACATAGATAAATACAAGAATAATTTTCTTTACTTTTTTAGGTGAATTTTTAAAAAGCTCAGCATGATAAATTACTTGCACAATATTTCCAAATAATTTGCAGTGATCTGAGAATCAAACTTAAAGCTATAAACTCCAGGGTCTACCATCCTTCCCTGGTGTTGTCAGAGAACACTGCTTCTCTGCCTTCTCATTTTAAAACTTCTTTTCACGTCTACTGTTCTCCTGATGCTGGAGACAGTACAAGATGAGTGAAGTAACACCTGTTATTATTTCCCACCCTAATGACCTCACCTTATCTCTATCATTTGCAAAGACCTTATATTCAGATAATGTCACATTCACAGGTATTAGAGGTTAGGACTTCAACATCCTTCTGGGGGACACAATTCAACCCACAACTGTAGGATAAACACAGATGCATTGAAAGCGTGTCTCAAATGGAGCGTAGACGGGCAGAAAAGGAGCAAGAAGAAGCCCAGCATGGTTTGTTTGAAGGGTTTAGTTAAAGACTAGTGAAAAATAGGAGTTAAAAGGCAAACTTTGACCAAACTGTAGAAATCTAAATAAGTTCAAAAAAAGGCTTTTTGTTCTTAGCCTATTAGCTACATGGAAGTTCTTAAAAGATTTTGAGAAGTGCAGTGACATGATGAAAATGCTGTTTAGAAGCATTCAAGTCACAGGGCTAGGCAGGATGGAGAGCAGCAAGAGGAGACTCAAAACCTGAGAAGATAATCATCCCCATAATACAGAAACGAAAGAACAAAGCTCATAAAAATGAACAAGAAATGAAAAATCTTGAGAAGCTTTATGAAGGAAGAACTCATACAACTCAGTCCAATGGCTCAGAGTTTTCCAGGTCAAAAAGATAAGAAAAAAGCAAGCTTACAGTTGTTTTTATTTTAAACCTGTGTTTCATTGAAAACCTTTTTTTTTCCTTTTTTTTTTTTTTTTTTGTAGAGGCAGGTGCTCTCTATGTTGTTCAGGCTGGTCTCAAACTCCTGGGCTCAAGTGATCCCCCGTGCTGGGATTACAGGCATGAGGCACTGTGCCCGCCCTATGTTTCACTCTGAGAACGCAAAAAATACTGTCAATTTAAATTCTTTTTCATACATTATATGTGACTTATAACTCTAAAGAGTTTTATAAACCAACTTGAGGTTCAATAGATGATATAAACAATGTTGAGATGAATCTCTCATAAACATAAAATTTAGTATTTCAAGAACTGTATGTTTCACATTATAATCAATAATTATAATATAGACTACATACTTTCTAAAACTCTCCTAAAACAATTTCCCTTGATGATTTATAAATTATATTCAATACTTTTAGGAAAATGCTACCAAACTAGCATAGTTACATTCAAGATTTAATACTAGGCTGGGCGCGGTGGCTCACGACTGTAATCCCAGCACTTTGGGAGGCCGAGGCCGGTGGATCACGAGCTCAAGAGATCGAGACCATCCTGGCCAACATGGTGAAACCCCGTCCCTACTAAAAATACAAAAATCAGCTGGGCATGTTGGCATGCGCCTATAGTCCCAGCTACTTGGGAGGCTGAGGCAGGAGAATTGCTTAAGCCCGGGAGGCGGAAATTGCAGTGAGCCGAGATCGTGCCACTGAACTCCAGCCTGGTGCCTGGCAACAGAGCAAGACTCTGTCTCAAAAAAAAAAAAAAAAAAAAAAAAAAAAAAAAAAAGATTTAATGCTGAATTCCATGCACATTTTAACCAGAAGCTTTTTTGATGATACACAGAATCCAGTGGAATGCAGCAATTTTAGGACAAATTCTGGAGGTTGCTTAAACCACTTAGTTTTCTTTTTTCATATCATCTTTAAGCCTGTTTTATAAAATGACAAAATATTTAGACCTTTCCTACTTCTTTGAGCAGAGTAGGAAATGTTCTTTGGGGAAAGTTCTTTAGTGGGAAAATCCCTGATACATCAAAAGAGTCTTCAGATGATTATCATTCCGAGGACAAGTTCAAGCTACCTAAGTAATTTATCTTCCTTAAGTATGTTTATTCATTTCAAGAAAAAAGAAAAAAATAATAAAGCATGCCATATCTGTTATTTAATCAGAAGCATTTTTAATATGAAACTCACTTTTACAAAGAAAATGTCTGCTCCTACATAAAAAAGTAGTATTTAATAAGAATAACTTTTGGTTTACTTCAAACACGAAATAAAGAAAAAATAAACACTAAATACTTACTGAAAAAATAAAAATAAGAATAACTTCAAAATATAATGTATTTCCATAAAAATTATGCTGGAGTAAAAATTCCTTGTTCTTACACTCTAATCCAGCATTGTCAAAGATAACTTTCTGTAGTGATGATGGAAATGTTTTATATGTGCTCTGTCTGAAACAGTAGCCACTAGTCACAGGAGGCTTTTTGAAACTGAACTGTTATTTCATTTTAATCAATTATATTTAAATAGCAACAAGCAACTGGCTATTGTGTTAGACCAGGGGTCCCCAATCCCCCAGGCGGCGGCAGCTGACATTACCGCCTGAGCTGTCAGGCAGCGGTGCCATTAGATTCTCACAACACAAACCCCATTGTGAACTGAGCAAGCAAGGAATCTAGGTTGTGTCCTTCTTATGAGACTCTAATGCCTGATGATCTGAGATTGGAGATGGATCAGCTTTCATTCCAAAACCTTTCTCTGCCCCACTCTGTCTGTGGAAAAATAGTCTTCCAAAAAACCAGTCCCTGGTGCCAAAAAGGCTGGGGAGCTCTGTGTTAGACAACATTTTCTAATCTATGGTTAAATGAAATAAATGCAATGGGAGAAATCCTACTCTACAGCAACAACTTTTCAACATGGGTATACATCACAATGAAAATCTTAATTTGTATCTACTAATATTTAACTGCTGGGTACATCACAGTCAACTCGAGAAGTGGGGTTTGCTAATAATTCAGATGTCAGAGAAGCCCACTTCTGATCTACTAAACTAAATCTCATAGGAATTTAATTGACAAGTACCAGAGGTAATTTTAAGGTACATTAAAGTCTGAGAACACCTGATCTCTTTCTGCTTACAATTCAAAGTTGAGTCACTGCTTTTCTCTAACAGGAAACAGGAATTTGTACTGTTTAACTATTAAATTCTAATATAAAACATATTGCTTTAATTTAAATACAACTGGCACCTCTTAATCAACATTTCTTATAAAGCTCCATCTCCTTAGAAATGACTGGAAAATAAATTATTTCACATTTGAAATACCACTAAGTATCAATTAATTTCCCTGGACAAATGCTACACTTCATCAGATCTGGTCTTTCTATAGATCCCACAGTAAATGAATTATCTGCTTTAATTATCACACACAACTCTTTCTTCAGTCCTACAGCTTTAACCCCATATCCTAATATTGGTTACATATATCTATGTGACATTATTCTGATTCTCAATTTCCTCATCTGTAAATGAAATAAAACTGGAATCAAAACTCCTACCTCACAAGATTGTTACGACGGCCAAATGTAACGTACCTAGCAGAGCGTCTGGCACATATGTAATAAATGCTAGGTATCCAGTTCCCTTCCTTTTCCTAGTGACTGTTTTTCTATTTATTTCCCTTTTAATATACTCCATCTGTCAATATTGTTGATGGTTGCCTGAAATCACTTAACTCCTACTCACAAGTTCAGGGCCAGAGGAGCCTTAGAGCACTGCCTCCCTCGTCAAGGGAAATATAAAGACATGTGACTCACTGGCTTCTCATCAAGTCAGTCCCGTAAGGCTGTTCTGCTATGACCTGGCCACCCTTTCCCATCCCCCACCGCCACCCCATCTTTGAAACTCAGTTATTGTTTTATCACTCCAAGCCAACCCCTATTCCTCTAATTCTAAGCCAAGCCTAGTTCCTGTAACTAAAACCTGACCTCCCTCCTTATGACTTTATTTTGAGGTTTTACCTTACATCTAACACTCCCTGTTTTACTTTCTCCAAAAGAAAGAAACTAGGTACTGAAGTCTCCCCCAAATTTGTGGAGCTTGGTAATGGGTGTATCCTCGATATGGATATACAGCATTTGATGTATCTTGTTAGAAATCTCTTTGTTTCTAACAAGCAATCATAGAGCTGCTCCATATGTTTTTAGTATTCTTTTTATTTTAAAAAGTTAATCCTTTGTGTCAATACTAACAATATAAAAAGATCCATAAACTTAATAAAATATATTTCAATGTTATATACAGCAAAATGATTAATTTATAAGAAAATATGGATAACTAGTCTTAAATTAGAGTAAAATTGAATGGTATCTTTAAAAAAAAAGAAAGGCAAAGAGAAATATTTTCAAACTGGCTATAGTTAAGTTCATAATTCTCCTGAGGTTTACCTGCTCCAATCTTCCAAAGGTGAATACCTCATAAACTTGCAAGTCATTTTTAGATCGGAATGGCAAACAAATGAATTTTCTCATTTGAGTTTGAGAAACTATGAGTAGAGGAAATCAATATTTCATATTAAGCACAGTTTAGTTTTAAAGTTATATTACAGAAGTATCAAAAGATCTACAAGTTTTATTTGTTATCTCATTGGAGAGGGCATGCAATTTAATTTTAAAGATAAACCACTTTTATATGTCAACTTTATAAGGACCTTGAATACTAACAAAACACTCAGATGGAAGACATAGGACTCATGAAATGGAAACATGTCACTTTATAGGAACCGTATAAATAGATTATTATTTTTTTTGAGACAGAGTCTCACTCTGTCACGCAGGCTGGAGTGCAGTGGTGCGATCTTGGCTCACTGCAACCTCTGTTTCCTGGGTTCAAGCAATTCTCCTGCCTCAGCCTCCCAAGTAGCTAGGATTACAGGCATGTGCCACTCACATGGTGAAATTAGCAAGCCCAGCTAATTTTACCATGAGGGGGGACAGGATTTCACCTTGTTGGCCAGGCTGGTCTCAAACTCCCAACCTCAACTGATCCGCCCACCTCTGCCTCCCAAAGTGCTAGGATTACAGATATTCTTAAATAAAATATAGACTTTAAAATGATCAACTCTTTGGTCTTCAAAAACAGACAAGCCAGTAAGAAGAAACTAAAGAATCAAGTTTGGCCAAACTTCATTAAGTTTTCTTTCTTTTTTAAGAGCTTTTTCTAGGTCAATTCAATAACAATAAGAAATTATGAGTTTTTTGCATTCCACAAGGTGCAATGCATCCTTCTTGGCTGACAAATAGGTTTCATTCAAATAATATACAAGTAAATTTTATATTACATTTCATCACTGGTAAGGTTAAAGGTGAATTTTATAACAGACACAAATAGGTGCCAATATTTTAAGTATTTTATCTTAATTAATCTCCCTCACATTCCTATTTTTAAATACTTACACATGGCTAGAAAGGAAGGCTCAAAATAATTGAGTACTTCATCTGAGGTCTAATATTTAGCAAATGACTTAAGCCTCTCTCATCCTACTCCTGTAAGTTGAAATCATCTGATTTTTGCGAAGTCAAAGTATACACGAGTGGATCTCAAAACCTTATCGCATCAAGCATTGCTCTATAAACCCATAAACTACTCTTTGGCACACAGTGCTCTTTCCCTTAAATATAAGAAGATTGTTTTAATTAATAAAATATATGATTTATTTTAATAATTACTAAATTCCTAGAAGCTTTGTTTCTCCAAGTCAAATGGCTGCTAAAATTATAACTACTCTCATCATGGAAGCTCAGATATTAAAATCAGGTCCCTACATTCATAAAAGATGGAGGTGAATGTGGTATAACATAGCCCTACAAGTCTACACACAAAAGCAATACCTAACTTCCATTTACTTTTCCTAGTAACTATTTTGAATCACATATTAGCTATATTGCTAATGACTTGGCACAGAATGTTGGAAACATGATAGCAGAGTAAGGCTGACCATGACATATTTTATCCTGACTCCAGATCAGGGTATTTGAAAATGCCTATAACCTCAGTAGAATCAAATAAATCTACGGTGAACTCCACTTCCTGGACATTCCTAATCAATCCACTTGGGAAGTACAGTATCATTTGAGTATGCCTTCTCAATGCTGTATGTGTTGCACTGAAACAGCAGCCTATTGTGACGTGTCTGGCAGAGCCACATGTGGAGATTTTAATCCCTCACGTTTTCTGAAGTTTGTCTTTCAGAAAACCCAGAAGCCAAACATATGAAAATGATTGTTTTATACAAAATCATATGGACACAAACTTAATTTTCCATTGCACATCAAACTAAAAATAAACAATAATTGAAAAATCTGGTTTTTGCAGACAGAGTTAAATTACTTTATTAAATGTTGCTAAATGCTCATTGAGTTATGACTGAAATATAATTTCACACAAGAACAAAAAGATAAAAATTATTCTCATTTGAAACTTCTGCGGTTTTAAAATATAATCTTTTTGGATACATGGGGAAAAGGAATGACCTATAAACGGTTATTGTGACAGTTTATATTTTAGATCACATTTTATTTCTCACAATGAGAGTAGAGAGGCGCCAAAGGCTCACTAAAGGTGATGAAAAAGAGAAAAATAAACTTTTAATAACTACATCAAGAGAATATTTTTTTCATTATATCACTTTAGAATATATTAAATACTTTTTGAATGAATGATTTCCAGGCACAAATGATTTTGTAGAAATGGTAATAATGTTTACTTCACAGATTATAATTTAGAAAAAACTATTCAACTCAGTAATATATGTTCCCATAAAGATGTCTCCCTTCTAAGTTCCTTCTTTGATGCAGGCTAAACAGACCAAAATAATTTCTGATTTAGAATAAAACAGTGTAGGATGATATAAACAGCTCTTTAATCATAGAGGTCCAACCTTCAAATATTGAACTGTATCCACCCCTACCATTTTTTAAAGTACTTTAAAGTGAGATTT
This sequence comes from Ateles fusciceps, assembly GCA_036589455.1. Taxonomy (NCBI): domain Eukaryota; kingdom Metazoa; phylum Chordata; class Mammalia; order Primates; family Atelidae; genus Ateles; species Ateles fusciceps. Next base: position 1,122,105 of record JAZHEH010002345.1, on the reverse strand, counting down.
CTTTATATGTTTTAGAAACTAAAATCATGATTGTTGTTTCACTATTACTTCCCCAAATCTGAAAACTAAATAGGTTAAGAAGTTCTGAACTCAAATGACTTGTCCAGGGATTTTAATATTAAAACAATCTACAACATAAACTAACCATAATAGCAGAATAATTAACTATTACTTAATTATTACCAAAGTATTTATTACCAAAAAAATCTTTGCAGATGTAATAAGGAAATCATCTTCCAGAACAGTTTATCCCACTTAATTCACAAGAAATTGATGCTTTTATCGTCCCATTTACCATAAGGATATGGGTAATGATATAGTCAAGTGACTCATCCAAGTTTATTTAGCTAGTAATAGGGCTAGGATTTCAATCTAGGTCATTGGACAGCAAAGCTCTTCTCACTATAGTTGATATCTCTGAGTGTTTATTGTTAGTATAAATTGCAAAAAAAAAAAAGTCACTGTATTCTCAGATGTGGGAACAATGGAATTAAGAGTACAAAGAATACATACATACAATACTGGAACACACACGGCAGTGTACTAGAATACACAAAAGTGGTTTTTTAGATTTAGTTCAGAGTAGAATCACCAGGGAAATTGCTATTAAAAATGTCCAGGGGCCGACTGTGGGTGGCTCACACCCATAACCCAGCACTTTGGGAGGCCAAGGCTGGTGGAACCCTTGCGGTCAGGAGTTTGAGACCAACCTGGCCAACATGGCAAAACCCTGTCTCTACAAAAAACACAAAAATGAGCCAGGCATGGTAATGGCACCTGTAGTCCCAATTACTCGGGAGTCTGAGGCAGGACGATCACCTAAGCCCGGGAGGTAGAGGTTGCAGTGAGCCGAAACTGCGCCACTGCACTACACTCCAGCCTGGGTGATCTAGGGAGACCCTGTCTCAAAAATGGAAGTGTCAGGACTCGGCCCAGAGATTCTGTTTGATAGGTGTAAAGTGTGGCTCCAACTATATTCATTCACCAGACTATAACACAAAAAATGACTAAGAACTGGTAATACACAGAAAAAGAGGTCTTGCTACAGGCAAATGGGTTACCCTCAAAAGAATAAACTGGGTAGAGGTCATGCCAACTATACTACTCAACCCAGGAACCCTGATATAACTCTAACCTGCCTAACACAAAACAAACCAAAATGCTTAGAGATCTAATGGACAAATAAAACAGCTTCTATGACAATAGTATGCGATAAAGATCAAATACTTTGTACTGACATCTTTTAAATGTTTGGTTTTTGTTTTTTGTATTTTTTAGACAGACTCTTGCACTGTTGCCAGGTCTGGAGTGCAGTGGCGCCATCTCGGCTCACTGCAACCTCTGCTTCCCAGGTTCAAGAGATGTTCCTGCCGCAGCCTCCCAAATAGCTGGGATTACAGGTACCCGCCACCATGCCTGGCTATTTTTTTTTTTTCTTTTGTATTTTTAGTAGAGAGGGTTTCACTATGTTGGCCAGGCTGATATGGAACTCCTGACCTTGTGATCCGCCCACCTCGGCCTCCCAAAGTGCTGGGATTACAGGCCTGAGCCACCGGGCCCAGCCTTAAATCTTTTAAAGTATCTCAAAAGCAATTAAATGCATTCCTTATAAATAGTCAAAACAAGAAACATAGCCATTGGTCATATGAGTTAATTCTTACACAGATTTAATTCTTACACAGATGACTATAGTCCACAGTGTAATTTTATAAATTCCTTTTATTCTTGCATCAACAAAGGCTTAGTTTGAGTATTTTCCAAGAAGTGTCAAAAGCAAACCTTTGAAGGTCTATTAAACAAACAAGACAGTTCTTTCAACATCTGTGCTTTGAAAACCAGGTCAATGCTATGTAGTATAATCATAACATCATCCCTTTCACAAACATGAAAAATGGATCCATGGATTTACCTTAAAATAGCTCAAGAAACTTTCATTTTGAGAATTTGATGATGCAATATTATGGTGATGATACTATAATTTAAAAAGAAACAACATACCCACCTCTAGCCAGGGCTTTCCTAACTAGAGTTGTACTTATTATAAGCTCACCAACATATAAAGGAATTTGACAGTTGGGTGGCATTCCTTATTTCATTCATGATTGACTTTCTTTCATGGATTTATTTAAAAGATTATTAAAAATCATTCATTCCCCCTCATTGTTAAGTGACAAAAAGAAATTTTCTTCAGCTACATATTAACTTCCCATGGTGGCAATTTTTTGGTGATAGTGGGAAAGTCCTTGATCTGTATATCCTCCTCCATTTTTCAGATAACAGGTTCCATTCCTAGATCATAGTGGTAAGCAAAGGCCTCAGGCTGGTGACACCAATTACTGGTACTAGAATACACATATGACTAATGTTGGGGAAATTGCGATCCTTCCTGGGATTTTCCTACGTGGAGTTGGAAGATAAAAGCTATTAGATTGTAAGAGGCCAAGCATCATGTTTGCTCTTGCACAGAAAAAAAAAATTGTTTGTAAAGGAGAAAAATGAAACAACTACACAAAAAGAAGCAGAGAAAAGAAAACCAAAACACACTGATGTACTCAGTCATTAGTTTCATTTGGCTTTTAGGTCTGATCCTGCCAATGCATTTTCTGTGGCTTGAGCAAATGAGTCACTGAGTTTTTGTTGTCTTCTTGTTACTCCATGAGTTTTTTTGCTTGCAATAAAATAGTCATAATCTACTAATTTCCCTATTAATTCTAGCTTCTTCCCTTGGACTGTGTTATCATGGAAAACTTGCTAGGAATTTTGTTATCACCTCTCTACTTCCCCAGTGCCTTCAAGGTTCTCTTTATCTCCTTGTCTTCCATGAAGCCTTGTTAGACCAATATAATTAATGCCCTCTTTGTATAAAAAAAAATTATCTTAGATCTCTTCTTATCTATGATCAATATTCAATTATATATCTTACGCATACACACACACACGTATGTATGTATATAGCTTCCTAGGTTAATAACAGCTCGAAGGTAAACTTGTGTGCAATCACCACAGGTTATTATATACTTCCAAGCATACATATAAAGTATAATAAAGTCAATTAAATAAGTTCTGGCATACTTTTCATATTTTACAGTAAGAAATGAGGAAGTAATGCTAGCTAAAAATTTGATTCATTCAGATGAAAGAGGTTACATAAACATCACGTATATATCAGATATTGGTTCTCTAAATTGTTCTAAATTTTTTTTCTAAACAATAATGTCCGAGGTGGACATGTAGTACAGTGACATTGTTTCTTAAAGAAATATTTTCAAAACTCTCTAGTGTGTATCATATTTTCCTTATAAAATATATAATCAGCATTGCACAACTTTGGTCTAGCAGAAAGTTGTAAGACTGAATAGAAGAGCTACCAAAATGAAACTGTTAAGTATTCACCAACTCAAAAGCATTTTTCTTAAAGCAAAATATTCTTCCTGTTTTAATTAAAAAAAAATGCATTATCAGAGAATAATTTTTAAAACCAAGTTATGCATAAATTACTTTTTTTCAAATATTACAGGCATTCTATATTATATTTACATCACAGGCCAATATAACAATTTCTATTAGTGGATAAAGTCCACAGTACTCATTTCTCTTGAAACACAACATTAAATAAATATGTTTCAACAACAGCAGAGAGGGGAGAGAGAGAGACTGAAAGAAAGGGAAATTCCAGTGTGATTCAGAACATTAGACTTAGGAAATTAGAAAAAAAAAGGGGGACACTTTCTTGTTGGAATGTGTTTCAACTGAAAACCGAACGAAAACTCATGGTAGCGGCTGTGGATCTTCAGACAGATGGTGTCAACAGACCAGTCGATTAGTCAGCTTGGCAATAGAAGAAGGATAGATAGTTTTACGAAATGCCACCAAACTCAATATATGAAAAAAGAGAGAAGCATGAATTTGTACTCTGATACTTGATCCTGGTTACAGCATGGTTTGTAAAATAGGCTACTCTTGTCACCAGCAGTTTAGAGTTTCCTCGTTAGATTTTCATAGAAATGGTTCTCAGAACACAAAAGCCAAATCCCAGAAGGGACAGCTGGGTTTAACAGGTGAAGAGATCACATCTAATGGTTTTTCTATCCAAGTCCCTTTGCTGATTTTCTTTCTTGTTTTTATACCTAATATAAACTAACAATATCTATTCCTATTTTTCAAAGATATATCATTTGAGAATGGGTAAATGAAAACAAGCAAATATTGTACCCCAAATTTAAAAGTCTCTCTTTATAAAATCAAATTCAATAATTTAATTTTTGGTTGCTCAAGGTAAAATTCTATATTAGATTATATTTAGTCAAGTTAAAACTAGTGTCCAATAATTTTTTCCCCAAGAGCCTAAGACCATATCTACTAATGCCACCAAATTAAATCAGAGCCAGAAAGTTTAATTTGATTAGTAATTTTACTGGTGAGTTTGGGGCCCTTCTAATATAAATTAGAATTTTTATTAACATGGGAATGAAAACAGGATACTGAGCCCTACAGAGAAAACAGTTCATTAAGGAAACGGTCTTGCTTCTAGAAAGTCTGTTAGGCTGAACTCACCCTTATATTTTCAATTTATACTTAAACTAAATTATCTTCTACACCAGCTCTGATAGTAAAAGCCAGTTAAATGTACATGCTAATTAGCTCTGAATATATCATAACATTTGAAATATTATCTCCTATGTTCATGTCTTTGTTTATATATTAGGAGAATTTGATCAGATAAAATAACTTTGGTAACAATTGTACCAGTGATTTCATAAAAATAAAACCAGTATGCCTTCCTGTCCTCTTCAGAGAGAATGTTGAGGGCACAGTTGATAAGGACATTGAGATGTGGATTTCGAAGAGACTCTCAATTCTGCCATTTGGGTAGTTGTGTAAACCTGGGTGACCAGTTTCTTAACCTTAGTTTCCTGATTTTAAAAAAAGGGAGAGGGGATAACCATTGAGAGGAAATGAAAGATAACATGAGAAAGACTTAGTATAGTCTGGCATTAAAAAAAGCTTTTAATAAGTTTATTTTGAAAGTTAAGGTTTTTAGATCACATATTTCTAGCTAGCAAATGAAAGATGTTGAGTTCAAGGAAAAACAGAATTGTTGAATGTGTAATTATATAAGCACTGAAACTAATTTGTCCACCTCTTCCATAGCCCAAGGTATTCAGCAACAAATATAAAAAGGAAGGGAAAAGTCCCCAGCTCTTACGTTGTGAACATAATTATGTTTCTATATTCATGATATTGCAGACCATTATTCTCTAACATTCAACTTTGATTCTGAAAATTCTTTACCTGGTTTAAGGCAATGTAAACACCTTTACTCAACAAATACTTAAAATATACAGCATACTGTAAAAATCAGCCTAATTTTGTTCTTTTGCTTATTGTTTTCTTGCTTTTTGTTGTTGTTATTGTTGTTGTTTTAGAGACAGAGTTTTGCTCTTGTCGCCCAGGCTGGAGTGCAATGGCATGATCTCGGCTCACCATAACCTCCACCTCCCAGGTTCAAGTGATTCTCCTGCCTCAGCCTCCCAAGTAGCTGGGATTACAGGTATACGTCACCACCCCCAGCTAATTTTTATATTTTTAGTAGAGATGGGGTTTTTCCACATTGGTCAGGCTAGTCTCAAACTCCTGATCTCAGGTGATCCGCCCGCCTCGGCCTCCCAATACAGGCGTGAACCACCGCGCCCGGCTGTTTTTGTGTTCTCTAGATCCCAAGTTTAAACAGAATTGGTTCCTCATACTATTAATAGGATATGGCATGGAATAAGTACTAAACAAAACAGACTCAATGCAATACACACATTAGAACTGCTCCAGAAAGTGTAGGGTTTCGAAATCAAGGGCAAAGAATTAAGGCAGAGTACTGCAAAATAACAGTGGCAGGAAAAAAATGGATCTCCATTCTATACTATGCAACTGAGACTCAGGGCTGTCCTGCATTCCAAAGTTAAGACAGGAAGAGTTACCTGAAGAACAGAGGAAAAGAAGGTAAAGAAGCCCTGAATCATGTAGTTTCATTAGTACTGTGAGTGCCCACCCTCTTCAGGAGCCTGACCTGAGGCTGCCTCTACTATGTCGGTGAGTCTCTATGCTTAGCTGATCGGGAAGCCATGAGACTGAAAGATCCCTCAGGATTCCAGGCTTCTGTATGCCCAGATTTACATGCAGCCTACATTTCTGGACAGAGCTTCTGGCTTAAGGCACATGACAAGTCAATTCTTACCTTGCTGCTGCCCCACAAATCCCTCACTAATTGTCAACAAAGTCTTGGCCCTTTTCTGTCTCTCTACAGCAGCATTTGCCCAATTTTAGTTCTATCTAAATACTATGCTGATTCCATATTTTCATTAGCAACTAATCGAAGCTATATACCAGCTATGCCTTTGAGAAGTTCTTCTTCACTTAATATAACCAAGAGTCTATTCCTTCATTGTGAGAAGACTAATGAGTCCGGCAATCAAAGCACATGAAATAACTCTATGTGTAAGAGAGCAAAAACAATATATTAATTTTCTCCAAAACTTTAAAAACACTATATGTGGTTGCTATTTAAATTACACAAATTATAGCAAATCTATATATATACCTCTTTATATTTCAAGGATAAAATCAGAACTTTGCATAACATCAAGTGCTCTTTTCTTTAAATTTCTTCACGCTGTTTGAAAAGGAGACTATTCAACTAGAGCTTTAAAACAAAACCAAAAATTGGTAAAAAAAAAACAAAAAAAAACAAAAAAAAACCACTTCTTTCTCTTGTAAAAGAACTATGGCCATTTAAGCAGAATATTACCATTTTTCTACAGAATAAATCCCAAAACATTTATCCTGTCAGTTAAAATCACTCACAACCTCTTCTCTGTCTTTTTAAACTTCAATTTCCAGTTTTTCTCTAATTTAGAAAAATCAGACTACTCACTGAGATTCCCACACACTCTGTTTTCTAGTCATACACTTCCCTCTTCCTAAAATTTCCTTTTCTTTCCCATTACCCTCATTTTTACTTTCTTCTTCAAGATATATGATTACTTGAAAGTACTTTTTCTGGCTTGAAATGATTTCTCCCTGAAATGTTTTAAGTCATTTTCCTTTGTTCTCTGGAATAATAACTTAAATGGAATATAATATTTATTTTCTTCTCTCAAACGGCAATGTAACCTTCTTAAGAACAGGAACAGAAATTTTTACATTTTCATATTCTAACTGTGGCAATTAGCAGAGGATCTTGATTCAAGCAGTCAGTTTATATATATATTTTAAAAGATTATTCCATAAGCTACATTGAGAAGAAATAATGGAAAGTATAAAGGAAACTAACTTAGAAACATGTTCCACAATGTTAGTGTCACACATTCGGAGGCTGCTTACTCCTACTCACTGGTGTATACACGACTGCTCAGGCCAGTAATTAGGATCACTTAGGATCTTACTGAAATTCTAGCCAGTCTCTGTAGGCTGAGTAAAAGTACTTAACAGCCTATGAATGTTTTTAACATCTATACAGGAAGCTGATTTAATGTATATAAATGAATTTTAAAATAATTATAATAGTGCATCTAAACTGGGAAGACAAAATGTCTTGCTAATTACTTTTAAACATTACCAATACATTAAACACAAACTGCATATATCCAACCTGCAATATGCATCTCTAGAAACTTATTTTTCCTCTTTTCTCACATACAGAACAGTCTCAGTTCAGTTCTAAAGATTTCAAAAAATATCAAATTAAATTGACTGCAAATATTTTGATTTCAGATTTATACACTTATTTATAAATGACCTATTTGTTCACAGATGAATAAGCCAATAAACATATATGCTTCCATCTAGTGGCCAATTCAACTAACCAAGGTAGTCGGGGGATGGAGGAATGAAGAAGGGAAATCCATGTGTAACCTGCAATCTCCTTTCAACCAAATAGCCTTGTCTTCCTTGGACCAAAGTTTCTAGACTAGGTGTCTTCAGTTTTTACTTCTTCCATCTACTGCTGCCTTACATTTGAAATGACAGCACCAGTATTAATAACAGTAATGGCCACAGGCACTTTGGGAGTCCTTACTCAACGCCAGGTATCACACAAAGTACTGCACATATCATCCCTAAGCTTCCCAGTGACATATTAAAGCAGGTAATATTATCCTCATTTGGAAGGTAGAGAAACGGAAACTTAAAGAGGTGAAGGACTTTCCCTAATGTTCCATACTAGTTAGCAGCACAGGGATTCACATCCAAGTCTAATTCCGCTGGTACAGAGCCTTGTACCTTTTCCACAATATTCTGCATGATTAAAAGAAAGTACAGTACATAAAAAAGAAGTAAAGGGCCAGATGATCCTAAAATAGATCTTCCTCCTCAATAATGAACTGACTTTACTTAAACTGAATGAGTTAATTTTAAAGTTCTGTGGACTGTATTCCCACCATTTCCCTCCCAGCTGAGGTCAGATGCAGCTAGAATCTATTCTCCAACTATTTACAAATCTCTTTATCAACATTAGTACTCTTCAAGTTCTGACATCTCTCTTCAGGCCAGGAATATTTATTTAATCAACAAGTACAGCTTGAGAAACATCAGGCTCTTATTCATGGTTAAGTAATTAAAAACGGAAAACACATCACCAAGTGCCTAATATATGCAAGTATTAATTGGTTGAATTGGTGAATGTTTCCCCCAGACTGCATTTGTTTCTTATGGACGGGTGCTGTGTTCCTGTCCATGCCTCATGGCTTTCAGGGTTTGCTAATTAGTGCTTTCCTAATCCCATTCAGAAAACTAGAGCAAGTTTGTGCCATTCCCCTTCCATAAATGGGTGGTCACTGAGATTAGGTCAAGCCAACTCAGCCTACAATAGCATCCTTAATCAGCCAATGTGAAATAAAAATGAGGAAAAAATCCGGGCTTTTATCTCACACTGTCTTTGGAGCTAATTAAAATGCACAGGCTCTTCCTGCCGTTACAACCCTGCTGTTCTATACACTAATAAGGCAACAAAAGGTGCTGAAAGCAATGGACTGAATAATTGTTGAAATTTACAGTTCCTTTAAGGCAACTGTTAAAAGATTTCTGTCTCCTCAGCAATGTAGATAAAATTCAGACAACATATCACTAAGTAAGATCTCCTCTCACATTAATACTAAGAATCTCAGAAATTTGGGGAAGCTTAGGATACTATAAATTGATGACTGTTTTTCCTGATGCTGTTTTACTTCTTCAGCTTTCAACCCATTGTACTAACCAAAGAGTTAAAACAACACTATGTTCATTGAAATCTGTCCTCAGAGTGCAGAGGGAGCTCTGCTGTTTTAAGGGAGTCTATGAGAGCCCACTGGCATAATAAACAAAAAGGTGGGAGGGGGAAGTGGAAGACATCAGGATGCGGGCAGAGGGAAAGAAAAGGAATACACATACACACACACACACACACACACACACACACACTCACAAGTGATCTACTTGAGCTCACACCCTTCCTAGTCATTTTACCCGCCAAAAATAAATCCTTAAATTAATAATCAACTGTAATAAAACTGCTTTCTAAAATAGAGAAAGCTTTTGATCTTCCCTGTTCCCTGCCTCAGGGTGTTCCTTTATATTTATTAAAATGCACCTTGAGCATGTTACAAGTAAAACAATAATTTCCTACACTTTAATACGTGTACAAGCATATAATTTAGGAAAACATTTGCCAAGGAATACCATGTTTCAAACACATATACTGAATTAAATTCATGTTATAATTATGTTTAAAAATCAATACATTAAGTCAGAATTCAGCATGTTCAAAGACGCACATTAGCCCAAAACTGTAATTATAAGAAACTGACCTACCTTTCTAATACTGAGCAGGATGTTAGCTGTCTGGACAGATGGTGAGGGTTACAATGGCCACTCCCTGCCTCCTGTCCCACACATACCTCAAAAACATCAATACAAAAACATACAAACTTTCATCTGTGCTTGGCACAATATCACTATGCCACAATGTTGTGAGAACTTCAAGAGGAATCAACTATTTTCATGAACCTACATTAAAACTCTAAATGTTTTAAAAATATTAATTTATGAGGTTACTATTTTAATAAAGCATTCTTTTCCAATAGGAGAATCCTGTTTATATCAAAAGCTTAAATATCTCCTGAATACCTTCATCACAGGTTTCTGCATGTAAAATAACTGCTTCTCTGGAGAGAGATCCAAGATGGCCGATTAGCAGCAGCTCAGGATTGTAGCTCTCACTGAAAGGCGCAGAGAGTGAGTGGACGCCACACTTTCAGACGAATTTTTATTGCCCACGGACCAAGAGATTCTTGGTGGAGGAGCCCCACGGGTCACCAGCGCGACTCCTTTGGCCGGCGCGGCCGTTTTGCAGGCGCCCCAGCACGGCGTTTCTCAGTCTGTAGTATACAGGACTGAGTGCCCTTTGGTTGGCGTTGGAGCTCTGGGAAGGCAGAGTCTCCCATTCAGCTGATTGAAAAGTGGACTGAAGTGGGGAACCAGACTGGGAGATTCCCCAGGCAGAAAAGCGACACAAATCTTAACGCCATTGTTTCAGCCGGCGTAGTGGGTCGCCGCAGGGGAAGGCTGGTCCCCGCCACACACACACACACACAAAAACAGCAGTTGGAACTGCTGAGGATTGAGAGTTTCACAGCAAGTACAGCTGAACCCGGGAAGGTCCAGTTCTGTGGGGGGAGGGGGTGTCCGCCGAAGGAAAACTAAGAAACAGAAAAAACTTTACCACCAACAAGCTGGACGTCCACTCAGAGACCTAATCTGAAAGTCAGCAATTACACAGACGACAGGTGGATAAATCCACAAAGATGGGAAGAAACCAGCGCAAAAAGGCTGAAAACACCCGAAATCAGAATGCTTTTCCTCCTACAGAGGATTGCAGTGCCTCATCACCAATTGAAAAAGGCCTGATTGAGAATGAATGTGAGGACTCAATAGAATCAGGCTTCAGAAGGTGGATAATGAGAAACTTCTGTGAGCTAAAAGAACATGTTCTAGCCCAATGCAAGGAGACTAAGAACCTTGAAAAAAGGTTTGACGAAATGTTAACGAGAATGGACAATTTAGAAAGGAATATAAGTGAATTAATGGAGCTGAAAAACACAATAGGAGAACTTCACGAAGTATGCACAAGTTTTAACAGTCGAATTGATCAAGCAGAAGAAAGGATTTCAGAGGTCGAAGACCAACTTAACGAAATAAAACGAGAAGACAAGATTAGAGAAAAAAGGGTAAAAGGAATGAGCAAAGTCTCCAAGAAATATGGGACTATGTGAAAAGACCTAATCTACGTTTGATAGGTGTACCTGAATGTGACGAAGAGATTGAATCCAAGCTGGAAAATATTTTTCAGGATATTATCCAGGAAAACTTTCCTAACCTAGCAAGGCAAGACAATACCCAACTCCAGGTAATACAGAGAACACCACAAAGATATTCCTCAAAAAGAGCAACCTCAAGGCACATAATCATTAGATTCATCAGGGTTGAAACGAAGGAGAAAATACTACGGGCGGCCAGAGAGAAAGGTCAGGTTACCCACAAGTGGAAGCCTATCAGACTCACAGCAGATCTCTCAGCAGAAACCCTACAAGCCAGAAGAGAGTGGGGGCCAATATTCAACATCCTTAAAGAAAAGAACTTTCAACCCAGAATTTCATAACCAGCCAAACTAAGTTTCATAAGTGAAGGAAAAATACAATTTTTTACAAACAAGCAAGTACTCAGAGATTTCATTACCACCAGGCCTGCTTTACAAGAGCTTCTGAAAGAGGCACTATATACAGAAAGGAACAACCAGTATCAGCCATTCCAAAAAACCCATCAGTAAGCTGCATCCAGACCCATCTCACATGCAAGGATATACAGAGACTCAAAACAAAGGGATGGAGGAAGATTTGCCAACCGAATGGAGAGGAAAAAAAAAAAAGCAGGAGTTGCAATTCTCATCTCTGATAAAATAGACTTTAAAGTAATAGAAACCAAAAGAGATAAGAAGAACATTGTATAATGGTAGAGGGATCAATGTAACGGGAAGAGCTAACGATCCTAAGTCTATGTGCACCCAATATAGGAGCACCCAGATACATAGGGCAACTTCTTGGTGACTTACAAAGAGACTTGGACTCCCACACAATAATAGTGGGAGACTTTAACATTACATTGTCAATATTGGACAGATTAATGAGACAGAAGGTTAACAAGGATACCCGGGACTTGAACTTAGACCTCGAACAAGTAAACTTAATAAACATTTACAGAACTCTCTACTCCAAATCCACAAAACATACATTTTTTTTCAGTAACACATCACATTTATTCTAAAAGTGACCACATGGTTGGGAGTAAATCACTCCCCAGCAATTGCATAGCATTTATAGGTTTAAATGAAATATTGGTTGGCTGTTTGTTATTTTCCTCCCTTATTCCTTCCTGTCTCCATTGTATAACACAATTATTAGTATGAAAGAGCTTTTTAATATCCATTTCTAGGCTGCATTCTAGTCTGGGCAATAGAGCAAGATTCCCATTCTCTCTCCCTCTTTTTTCTTCTTCTTTTTCTCTTTATTTCATTCTCTTTTATTCCTTCTTTCTCTCTTTCTCTTCTTTCTTTCTTAAAAAAAAAAAGAAGAAAAAAAAAACATACCACAGTGTATTTTTCCATTATACTGTTGCATAATACTTGTATGGTTTACAGCTGTGGATACAAGAAACAGGATTACAATACGTATTAGAAAAAAAGATATAACTGCTTCTCTGAAGTCTGATATTCAATTAACACAAACACTGTAACAATAAATACTAGTGTCTGTAGCATAGGAAACTGGGTGAAAGATCTTCAGTTAAAAATAACAACAACAACAACAAACTTTCCTTTTTAGGTGGAACTTAGTTTCCTAGGTCTTTTCTCCCTTTCTTTGGGATATGTAATTCTATAAACCACCTCAAAACACTTCAGTCCATGGAAATAAATAAAATTTACACTCCTGGTAAATATAGCTAAAATGACTCATAAAGAGAGATAATATTAAATATGTGGAAATAATTGGAAATAATTTTTGAGTTTTAAAAAATATATTAATTTAAACTATAAACCACTACCAACATCCAAACTGTTATTATATTCTAAGTCATCAAAGTAAGATAATGATGAGAGTCATTAATATAAAACATGGTATATGTGTTATATGTGTTAACAGTTTCAGCATGGTATGAAATAGAAATGAGAAAACTGGAGCACAAAAGTGTTTAAAAAATTCGACTTTCCCAAGCTCATGTAGCAGTTAATTAGGCATTGAGTTTGCATAATCATTATGCCATTCTATATAATTAAATAAATTACAGTATATTACAATTTATTTTATAGCACTCTATATAATAGTAATGGTTCACATTTATAAAGGGTCATAGACAATGACCGTTAAGATCTTACACAAATTCTCATTTAAACCTTTCAAAAGCCTGTTGCCATCACCCTCTTCCATGACCAGCATCTCAACCAGCATCTCAAATAAGAAGAGATGCCCCACATTTACTACACAAAACTCAATGAGCAATGGCACTTATGCCTAGGATAAATACTTTATTTCTTTTAATTGTGGTAAAAATCGTAATATGAAATTTACCGTCTTCATCAATAGACAATCCAGTAGTGCTAAGTATATTTACATTACTGGGAAATAGATCTCCAAAACGTCTCTTAATCTTGCAAAACTGAAACTCTATACTCATTAAACAATAACTCTCCCTTTTCCTCTACCCTTAAAGTACTACCAGGGCTCAGAAAACAATACCCAAAGTATAGTGCTTTATCACACTGAGCACTTTCGGATTAAAAGAAACTGGAAGGGCTTGGAGGCTGCCTCAGAACCAAGGACTTCTCTCATTTCTCCACTCCCCCTCCCTTGGCCCCTGCCAACACACACACACACACACACACACACACACACACACACACACACACAGTACCACAGTGAGGGACTTTCCCTAGAAATTCCTTAATCTCTCTGAGAAAAACTTCTTTCCAATGATATTCAACTGTCTTACAACCCCTACTGCAGGAATCTCATCAAAAAAACGGGAAAGATAAACTACCAAAGAAGAAAAAGACTAAAAGTTGTTGCCACATCCAGACAGACTTGTCATCTATTCTTCTGAGGGCAGCTCCCAGAGATTATCTGAGAGACATTATCTGCATAGTAAGACAACCTTCCTTCACAGAGAAGTTCTACCTCTCACCTTCCCAAAATTTGTCATCACCTCCCCCAAGAGCTTTGAGGACATTTGTCACAGAAAATCCTGTGTTCTTTCAACTCATTGATTTCTCCTAATAATCATTTACTGCCCCTCTGAATTGCCTACAACCCAATTTCTTCTCTTTTATGAAGAGGGGTATGTAAGTATCTAAATCTCATTGGTTTATTGGGTAATCACTCTCCTATGATTTTCCCACTTGCACACTAATACTTTTGTAAACCTTTTCTTCTGTTAATCTATCTCTTGTCAGTTCATTTCAGTGAACCTTCAGAGAGTACAGGGGGAAGTGTTCCCTTCACTCCTACAGTAGTCAAATTACTGAGCATTTTTTGCATCATTATATATATATCTATAAACAAACACACATACACTCCACCAAGTGGTAGTACTGGATTTAAAACTGCATTTTTAAAATAAAAAAAAAAAAAAAAATTAAGAAAATAATATCTTAAAATTATAGAATATGAGAGATGCTGACTTAAAGGCATTTACATTGTAAAAATAAGTCCCATAGCTGCCTTTTTGTAATTTTCACTTTTTTTTTCCAGACTGAGTCTCACTTTGTTGCCTAGGCTGGAGTGCAGTGGCACCGTCTTCGCTCACTGCAACATCCACCTCCCAGGTTTGGGAGATTCTCTTGCTACCTGAGCAGCTGGGATTACCGACGTGGGCCACCACACCTTGCTAATTTTCTATCTGTAGTAGAGACAGGGTTTCACCATGTTGGCCAGGCTGGTCTAGAACACTTGACCTCAAGTGATCCACTGGTCATGGCCTCCCAAAGTTTTGGGATTACAGGCATGAGTGGGTCACCATATTTTTTTCTTTTGGGACAAAGTCTCACTCTGTCACCCATACTGGAGTGCAGTGGCATGATCATGGCTCACTGTAACCTCTGCCACCTGGGCTCAAGGGATCCTCTCACCTCAGCCTCCAAAGTAGCTGGGACTACAGGTGCACGCCACCACACCCAGCTAATTTTTGTGTTTTTTAGAGAGATGTGGTTTCACCATGTTGACCAAGCTGGTCATGAAACTCCTGAATTCAAGTGAGTTTTTACATTTTCAAACAAGAAAAACAGCTGAATCACTGTGAAAGGTTTTAATGTGCTAATCACAGTTATCTAACAGAGCTAAATGTTTGATAAAGGGAAATTTGAAACTGTTCCAGCAATGAAGGAACAAATTTACACACTTCCTTCTTTTCACTTTCTCCCCCTCTAAACACATCTACAGGCCAATTTCCTAAAGGGAACACAAAAATAATTTTAAAATTAAATTACCACATGCACTATATTTTTCCCTTCATTGCTGAAACGCAAATTGCAAAGAACCCTGGAAGACATTTACAGAATCTGCTTCTGAATTCCCAGCGGTCAGGACATTTGCTACAATGCTGATCAAAGAAGCATTTTATATTTAAATGGCCACAAGATTCAAATACTCAAACTTTGCATAATAAGAAGGTAGAACAGTCTATCAAAACTAATAATGTAGTCTCTATTTCAGAGGCTGAATCACACTTGACAACATAGAGAATAATACAGAAAATTACAAAAAGTTAAGCAACCGAAAACAAAAATCTTTAACATAAAATAATATACAGGTCTGATTTTGAAATAAATATATAAATAAATAAAAAGGTGAGGATATGACCACTCTCACCTATAAATACAAATATTTGAGTACTTAAGTACTTGAGAAACTACCACCATCTTGGTTTCAGTGGGAGAGTGTTTGATGTGGCAAGGAGTGAAGTGTGACACTGAGAAGTCTATTGAAAGTGAGGAAGGCAAGTTTTAAGAAGAAAAATTTAAGGCCAAATGGCTCAGTTCAGTTAGTACAAGTAACTTGTAATGTGGAAGTGGCAAAGTCCAATAAGGTGAAATATAAACAGAGTTAGGAGAATTCATGCTATTCAGGCATATTATCCATGAATCCATGCTATTCATGCATTAAAAATAAAAATATTAATAACAAAGAATATTAAAAACTTACATTATCAAAGCTTTGTGCCAGACACTGCTCTATGCTATATTAATATTTTACCTTATTCCCTCAATAACCTGATGAAAGGACGGTGTTTGTGGTGATGAGGATGATGATGATGACAATGACCTTGGTAATTTTATATCTCAACTTTAAAGAAAGGGAAACTGAGGCTTATAGATATTAGGGAAGTAAGCTGAGGTAGTCTGACTTCTGAGGCAGTATTATTTCATGAGATAAAGAAAATTAGCAGTTATTGCCAAGCTTGCCTTCCCCAAACCACAGCTGAGATGATTCAGAAGGTAGATGAAGGGAGAGAAGCCAGTTAAGAATCTGTTTCAGTGAACATCAGGTTCATAACAGAAGGATGTGAGAGAAGTATATGAGCAAATAATCAGCAATACTTACACTGGGAAAATAACTAAAAATAAAGCAAAAAATGTTTTAAAAGTATTTTAGTGCCTTTCAAGTTCATGCTTTCAGTGTATTTTTCTGCTCTTTTAGCTCTTGAAGCTCTATGATGAGTGAGCATGATGCAGGCTTTCCTCTTCCTCCTCTACCCTAGAAAGGTTTTGCTTGCTCTTAGTTGAGTTGATGACGTGGAAAAATGGATCATTCAGACAGCTGGCTCACAGATGAGACTATGCTGGCAACTACCCAAACTTGTTCCAAGAAAGTAAAACAAAGTGGTGGCATCAGTATGAAAGGCAATATGTAAAAGGTGTGAATGTTAAACGGGGAAGAGAAATACAGTTGACCCTTGAACAACATGGGTTTAAACTGCATGAGCCCACTTACACGTGAATTTTTACAGCCTTTGACACTCCTGAGACAGCAAGACCAGCCCTTCCTCTTTCTCCTCCTCCTAGCCTACTCATTGTGAAGATGGGGATGAAGATCTTTATGGTAATCCACTCCCACTTAATGAATAGTAAATATGTTTTATCTTCTTCATGATTTTCTTAATAATATTTTATAGGCCAGGTGTAGTGGCTCACACATGTAATCCCAGCACTTTGGGAGGCCAAGCAGGTGAATCGCTTTAGCCCAGGATTTGAAGACCAGACTGGGTGACACGGCAAAACCCTATCTCTACGAAAAATGGCATGGTGGTGCGTACCTGTAGTCCTAGCAACTCTGGAGGCTGAGGTAGGAAGATCACTTGTGCCCAAAAAGTTGAGGCTGCAATGAGCTGTGAGACAGCGAGACTGTCTCGAAAAATAATAATGTTTTCTTTCTCTCAGTTTCTTTATGTAAGAATACAGTTTATAATACATATAACATACAAAATACATGTTAACCCCTGTTTATGTTATTGGTAAGACTTCCAGTCAACAGTAGGCTGTTAGTAATTACATTTTCAAGGAGTCAAAAGTTATACCAGGATTTTAGACTGCACGAGGGGTCAGCACCTCTGTCCCCAGTGTTGTTCTACGATCAACTATAATTTTATTTTATAGCTACGTTTCTCAGACTTGGCACTACTGACATTCCAGGCCACATCGTTCTTCATTATGAAGGGCTATAATGTACATGATAGAATATTTAGCGGCATCCTTGGCCTCTACATCACAAGATGCTAGTGGCAGAGTTGTAACTGCCAAAGCTATCAAATATCCCAAGATAACTGTTTTAGACATAACGTATTTTTATTTAGTTTGCTTGTTACTATTAATTTTTATTTGTATAGAGCAGTCAAGATAAAATTTGTAGACAGAAACAGAGCTGGAAGTTCAAAGTCTGGGACATATATGCTGCTAAAACATGGAAATTCTACCTAATCAAATATTAGCTATATAGAGTTAACATTCAAGTTATACGGATGATGAAAACCCCAACAATGAAAAGGAGGAGGAGCAGCAGAGTCGAAGACTAACCCTTAAGTGGATAACATGAAGTAAATGATCATGCACAAGAAAAGACATGGCAAAAAAGTTGCTGAAAGAAAAGAACAAGCTTATGGCATCCCATCTTCTCCAGGGCCATCGGGACCTTGAAGAAGGGTGTAATCAGAGACAGAGTTCACAGAAAGGTCCAAGAAAATGAGAACCCAGATGACACATCTGCTTTGAGCCAAAAGGGAATGATAGGCTATCTTAACGAAAGGGCTCTAGAAAAGCATTTCAAGCCACCACCTCACCATTTGGTGCCCCCGAATCAGTCCTTAATTACAAATCATGGAATAAAAGAGTTAATGTATATTCTGACAAGCTTGGGTCGACAGCAATTACTATCAGCATAGTTTATAATTCCATGGCAGCATTCAATGAGGAAAAAAAGAATAAAACCCTTTTTTTCCTGAGTTGTGGGTGCTAACCAGTCAACCATACTGGCCAAATCCCAACTCTCAAATCGCTTTGTAATATATACTATTCACCCAGCCTGGAGTCTTCAATGACAGCTATTCATGTGTCCCAAGCTGATCAAATGCAGACCATAGTGATGGTTCAGCACTACTTGCCCTTATTGAACGAACAGAAAATGTTTCCTTCTCCATCTGGTGCACAAACTCTGCTGCTTCTTTTAGACTTTTAATTGAGTGTCCTCTAAATGGCACATCAGAGAAAAACATTTTGATCTGAAGAACATGTATAGAAGGCAGCTACTTGTTCAGCAGCAACCCTGGCCTTTTGGGATATGTGAAGTCTTGGTTCTCAATAATGGGGGATGAGAGGGGAAAAAAGCTTTTACTGCTATTCTAAACACCCCTTGGTCTCCTTTGACTCAAAGCCGCTAATTATGCCAGGCAGGCTGAATGATGAGTAGTGGTTTTGTGATCCCAACTATTGTTCAGGAGAGCTGAGATCACCAATGCATTTTACTAGGTATAGAGAGTTTGAAGGGAAAAGTCTGAGTACTTATTATCTCTTTGTTTTCTTAAATAGTGCCTATTTACAAACTTTTCACTAGTGAGTAAAAACATTTACTGGCAATAAAACACAGCAGTGTTTCTGTATGTTAACCTCTCCCCCCAAAACATGACGAAGTACTCTTAAGTTTCTGGAAGGAAAAAAAAACTGCTTTTTTTTGTGCCACAAACACAGGGTGAGGTGATGGAAAGGAAAGAGAAACACATTAAAAAGAAAGAAAGAAAAGAAAAGAAGAGTAAGATATTTAGAAATAGTTTTATTTTTTTTGAGCTACCTAACCTACAAAATTAAGAAACTACACATTGCCTTTATAAAACCACAATAAAGCAAATAAAAAATAACATGAAGTGTCACAACACACAACAGATGGGGTGTGGGGCAGGGAGACTCTTAAGCCTCAAGTAATTATATTGGCAATAAAATACAGGGCATAAGAATGAAGAAGAATGCAGCCAGGGAATAAACCCTGTGCCTTCTATGGGAGACTACCCATCCTTCCTTTAGGCAGATGTTTATTTGCTAAGAAGTGAGGTGGGATACTGTGAAAACATTTATAGTTTTAAAACATTTTAATTATCTCTAGTCCTTGCCTTCATAAAGGTCCTTGAGGCAAAAGCCATGTCCTGTGGGGGAGGTGGAGATTGTGAGTGGGTACTAAAAAAATAGAAAGAATGAATAAGACCTAGTATTTCATAGCACATCAGGGTGACTATAGTCAATAATAATTTAATTGTGCATTTTAAAAGAACTAAAAGAGTATAATTGGATTATCTGTAATACAAAGGAGAAATGCATGAGGTGATGGATATCCCCCATTTACTCTGATGTGATTATTACACATTGCACGCTTGCATCAAAATATGTCATATACCCCATCAATACATACACCTACTATGTACCCACCAAAATAAAATATAAAGATATTATTTAAAGTTGTTAAATAATTAGAACTGTACCCAAATATAAATAATAAATAATTGACGAGCAAGATAAAAAGTGAAACCACACTTGTTTTCTACACATGCTGTATATTCTTTTATTAACTTTTGGTGAGTAAATAGATAATGCAATGTCTTCTTTAGCATCATGGATATTGAAATAGATCATGTAAACAACCTAACTATCCAAATGTCATTTTCACTTGAGAGTGGACTTTTACATCTTGCTGTCTATTTTTTTCTCATTCGTTTATAACTTAATTCTGAGTTCCCTTTATGTCAGCATTTTCACCACAATTAAACAGAGCTACGAACTAAAACGCAACTTTTTACAGAGAAATGTGTTTATCTCACAAAATTACCAGACTTCTCTATCTGGCGCAATTTTCGGGAGGATTTCAATTAGCAAAAATTGAAATTTAAAGAGCCATGAAGATGGAAAAAGAATAACACCTTCCCTAACTTACACAACGTAATTCTCAAATCTCTATTATTTTTGTGGTCTAACATTTCCCTTAAAAAGGCACACTACATTACTTTTATCTCCAGAGACCTTTTATCCCCACCTGCTGGAAGCATGAAACATAACTCGGTCCAAGATAATCATTGACACATTTCAGGAAGAAAAAATATTTACACAAGTTAGGTTTTAAAATCAACTGTTTTAAACTATATCCTTTGGTGCATTATTTCTGCTACTGAAGTAATTCACAACTCTAAAACTCTGTTTCAAAACTTTTACAAGGTTTATTCTCTTTTATTTCTTTTAAAAATTTAAAATGGGCTGTTACATTGCATCAAAATTGCCCAGCAATTATTTTGCAAACAAAATAAGGAAAATATATAATAATTGGATACTAGCCAAATTATGATCCTTAGGAAAGACACTAGTATGGAAAGATCATACATCACATACCTTGACTTATGAGGAATGTGATATACACTGTCTGTCATATACCAAAAAAAGACGCTGGGATGAGAGCTTCGAAAGTAAGATATCAGTTGATCCTACAGAAGTAAAAACTAGAAGAGAGAGGCAGGAAGATGTAGGGAGAATAGAGGAATAGGGAGAGATTTGTTGAAGGATATAAAATTACAGCTAGATAGGACGAATAAGGAATAGGAGGAATAAGGCATTCTATACCACTGTAAAGTAAGTTCTAGTGTTCTATAACACTGTGAAATGAATATGATGATAATATATAGTTACAATGGCTAGAAGGAGGATATTGAAGGTTCCCAACACAAAGAAATAATAAATGTTTGAGATGATGGATATGCTCACCAACCATTATATGTATTAAAGCATCACTATGTACCAGATGAATATATACAATTATTCTGTTTATTTAAAATATATAATTTAAAGATAAAAAAAAAATTAAGGCCAGGTACAAAGGCTCACGCCTGTAATCCTAGCACTTTGGGAGGCCAAAGCCGGCGGAACATTTGAGGTTAGGAGTTTGAGACCAGTCTGGCCAACACAGCGAAACCCTGTCTCTACTAAAAACACAAAAATTCACTGGGCATGGTGGTGCAAGCCTATAGTCCTAGCTACTCAGGAGGCTGACGTGGGAGGATCACCTGGAACCAGGAGGTGGAGGTTGCAGTGAGCTGAGATTGCACCACTGCACTCCAGCCTGGGTGGCAGATTGAGACCCTGTCTGAAAATAACAATAATAATAAATAAAAGTAAGAAATAAACTATTTTTAATGGAGGAATACAGCTTTTTTTTTTTTTTAGGATATAACATTGAGTCTTCTCAGGGGGAATGAAAGCAAAACACAGCTACCTAAAACTTTCCTTGTTCTACAAATTGGCATTGTTGATTATTCACTAATTTACTTAAGAAAACCAATATATCACTGAAAAAGATACTTTCATTTGACAGAAACATTTTTAGATTTAATATATAAATTAAGTTATTGCTCCTCTGGACTGTTTAAATATAATTGATATAAGAAATAATTGAATGGAAGTCTTAGAAAGTTCATAGAAGCCAAATAAAGTCCATAGTGGGTATAAAAATAAAGCACTTGCCTTTTGATTAAAGAATTGTATACCTTAGAGGTGTTTCATGATAGCAAGAGCCACTGCAGGAAAAGAGAAAGAAAGGAGAAATTGTCTGCCAACGTTAGATTTCTCTTTTAAACTAACTAGAATTTTAAATTTTTTCCTAAGAAAATATTTAATACATTAGAATATTTTTTCTAATGTACTAGCATTTTTCTCCCCCTTGGTGCTCTTTCCATCATTGTTGATTGGTAATATGCCATTTTGGTTACACTAAATGTGCAATAAATGAATAAACCATTTTTTGGCTAATATTCCACAATTTTAAATTACAAATTTCCTCCAGCATTTAAACAGGAGAACAGTGGAAAGTCCCTGCCAAAATTTGCCACCTCCTGCAAGCACATATTTCAATGAATCCAAGACAGGTTTCTGGCAATCAAGTCAGTTTTCCTTGTTAGCTAATTATAAATAAGTAAAAGTGGAGACAAGTTGGTTGTATTACCATAATATATAACAAATAACAAAGTAATAAGATTGTATTTATATTTTCATTATATACTTATTAAATGGTTATTATTTACAAGTATTTTACTTGGCACAGGAGAAATCATAAACAAAAAACTTAAGCATCTTCCATCCTCTTCCAAATCTACCTTTAGTTCTCTCTAAAGAGAGAAAGGTATTTATGTTCTTTCTCAAATCTCCAAATCAGATCTTCACCTTTAGTTAGGCTTTATTAAAAATTAAAGCACACATTTTATACATAAAACTGAAAAAAAACCTACATACTGGGCTATTTTCAGTAACTACTACTCATGGAGGTCCCATCAATAGTTGTTGAATGAGTGAAAAGAACAGCAAAATAAATTAATTCTGGATTTAGGTATTTATAAATGAAACTTAGCAAGCAAAATTGATAAAATAAAATGGCAAATACAAGCTATTACACATACAGTTAAAATAAGTATAAATTGTCTTTGTAGTAGGAATCAGTCTTTGTTTGTTCCATTTAAGGGTCTAATAAATCACTGTGAAAATATTAGCACTGTATTCCAACCAACTGTGTTAATTAGTACATATAATAACAACCTACATTAAAAAATCTAAATATAAATTATATTATGGATAGGATTAGCAATCGATTAAGGAGGCAGATCAGGCACACACAATGCCTCCTCTATTTCTGAAGAACACACTGAAATAAATGTGCAAAAGTACTAAAGGAAAGTCCTGCTGAGATGGAAAAACAATTGAGGTAGGAAGATGGGTACCACCAACGAACAAAAGATATTAATACATTTTTGGTAGAAGGAGAAAGAGTGGGGACATGTTCAGGAATTAAATAGAGCTGCAGCTCAGAGTCTGCTGTAAAAAGCTCTGGAAAATGTGGAAGTGTGCTGAAGTAGCTCTGGAAACCAAGATCCAAAGTCAGCAGGAACTTTGGAAGATGGATATGAAAAGGGAACTGAAGAGAAAGAGATTAATTGAAGGTCTGTATAAGGACAAATCTTTCCCTTGTCATCCCCTCCCCCAAATGCAGGTAAAAATCAGGCAGCTGGCATTCACCTCTAGCAAAAGCAGGTGACCCCTTCCCAGTAAAACTGAATAAACTGCCAGGTGAAACCTGGCATAATGCTCACTATTTGATTTGAGTGATCCTGTAGCCTGACACCTGGCTTCCTGGCTTCCTTGCTGATCCCAGTAAAGCAAAAGCCTTACATTTTCTTACCTCACACAGAAGTCTAAGTGATAATACCACATGGGAACTAGTTGCAACACAAAAATAGAGGACTTTTATTAACTATACAGTTGCTTATTCCATAGGAAGGATTATCAGACATATGAGAAAAAGCAGCAGGATGAGAAGGCAGGCCAAAATTAAGAAACTAAACATTGACACCAGAGGAAATGGAGCTAACTCAGGCATCATAAACTCAGAAATATTAAGGAAGATATTCTATCTACAAAACAAAAACAAAATGCTATGAAAAATGAATCATCAGAGAACTAACACATACTTGTAGAAATTAAAAGTAAGACTAAATTTTAAATTATGGCTAAAATTAAAAATGAAAACTGTGCCACAGGCCTACAAAGAAAACAGTCCAGATAATAATGTAATGATAGAGTGCTCCAGGATAGTAATTTCTACTAATAAGTGTAAGACTGAATAAAATTATTTTACCAACAATGTGGTGGGCATACACCTTCCTAATGGATCTCATATTGCTCAGGTATCCATGGCTACCCAATGTGTTTCAGGAGAAGGTGATCCCAACCCTGGATCCAGATGTAGATATCATCTGGCTAAGCTAATCTCCACATGTCATTTCCTTGGTACATTTATTGGTACAAAGGTAGTATTTATCTGAAGGTGGCTCAAGCAGACTGATGGGAAGGGCTTACATTGTTAAGCTGGAGGAGAGGTTTCCTCTACTACTGAAAGTGAAAAAGGAATCCATAGTCACCACTAGCAACAATCTTCCTAAACAAGGCAAAGTAGTCCTAAGTAGAAGTGGACCCTGTAAATGGCAGGAAATACACAGAGCTTGATGACATTTGTGAGCAGTATGTGTCACGTGGATTATTACTTGTATAACATAATACATTTACCTACTGTTTAAGGCAATGTGAGTCAAGGTGTGCTGTGGCTTGCTAGTAAAAGCTACACAACTCCAAAACCACTGTTTAAACAGAATACAAATACCCCTGGAGTTGTGGCCTGTGCCAACTTTGTCTAAGGCATTTAATGTCAAGAACAGGACAAGTTAAAAAAAATCTAGAAACACAATATTATCATGAATTGTTTCACACTAGAAGACACCCAATAAATTCAAACATGTCTATATATATCTAGTGTTTTTTAGAGCAACAAAACCTTTGTTCAAGGAAAGCTCTGAAATGGATCAGATTCTTCTACTTATCAGAAGCTGAAGCAGCAGTAAGGACCAAAGAACACGCCAAGATTTTCACTGGAGATGAGAGTACATATATCTAGTTGGCCATGGAATGGCAGAAAGCTGGACAATATTTTATCTAAGTATTTTGCAACACTGAGCTAAGACTTTCTCAATTCTCCTCTCATAATCCCACCATGACAGAACCCAGTTCAATTTTAAATCATCAAAGGAAATCAACTCTGAACACAAGAGGACTGCATTCAAGCCAAATATTGTGAAATTAGTTCACATTCTTGAATCAGACATGTTCTTGAATCAGACATGTGTGGGTAAATGTATATGATAAAAAGATTAATTTTAACAACAAGATGCTCGAGGCTGCCTACACAAGCACACACACACGCACACACACATACATGCATACTTTCAAAATGTTTCTTTAAAAATCCTACTTAACAAGCATACCCAAATCCTAAGTCAACTGCATTGTAAGGAGACCTTATTCTCCCCCTCACAGTTGTAAATTCCTTGAATTTCAGTCAAATTTAGGCAGCAATACCAAGGCCTAAAACCCTGCATTTACTCACTTCTTTATTTACGTGGAGGCAAGGGTGTAATGCACTTATATATGTAGTTGAACCCAGTCAAATCAGTTCTTAGACTTATCAGGGCATGACGCTGTTGACACAAGGCTAAGTGAAAAGCCTTGACCTTTGCATTTCCACCATGACCTCAGGGACTAGACCTTGTCATCTCACCCCAACCTTTACAACGTGAATCACACCAGATCAGGCGGCTGTGTTTTTTGAAGGATTCACTGTCCCAGATGAAAACTATTTGCTTTGCTCATAATCGTTAATTCCTATGAGGCTTTTGTTTTGTTTTGCTATTTTGTTTTCCAGGGCCTCCAAAGTGAAATCTATTCTACTTCTGTAAAAACAAGATGTTCCCTAAATTCTTTAAAGTTTGCATCAAAATCTGTTGAGCCAAAATGTTTTTTTCCCCAGAAAATCCTGTCATATTTTGACAGAAATTCAAATCAAAGCAAAAGTTGTGTGTAAAAAGGGTGTTAAATATTAAAAGAGAAGAAAGAGAATGGTTATTTTACTACATACCAGCTTTCGTTTTAATGACTAGAATGTCATAGTTTCCAGCACTTACAAGAAGTTTCTCATGAGAGGCCTCAACAAATCTAGTCATTTCAGCAAAATTGATCTGTATAGGCATCAGACCTTACTTCTCATCTGCCTTTAAGATCAATGTAGATACTGAACAGAGTTTTAAAAGGAAAGTTTCGCCTTTTAATTCCATTCCGGGAACACCACAAGTAAACTTATGCCCTCAAACTCCATTCCTTGACTGATATCCAGGCTCTAAGATTTGAATTCAACCAGTGAAAATGAAAGGGCTGTATCAGATTACCCCAAGTATTTACTCAGATAAATGGTGAGGATGGAAGCATTTGGGGGGGAAGCTGGATCTACTAAAAACAATAGAGAGAAAGGGCAATTTTCCCCTTTAAATGCGTGCTAGCATATTTTATGGAGGTAAACCGCCTTCTTTATGTAAAAGATAGTAAATCTGTTGATGCCGTTTGTTAGGATAGCGTTATCTTAACAAAGCGCATCACATTCAGAGTCTAAAGTTTCTAAACCTCAGCAATGTGAAACAGGACTTTTAAAAGAACTTTCAATTGGAAATACCGAGTAAAAGGGTTCACACAGCATGAATTTTATTGTAGACCAACCTAATTTTCACATTTTCCTCTCTATAACAAGTGAGTCATTTGTTCTCTGTACTCATAATGGAAAGAAAACAAGAGTTTCTTTGTTTGTGTACATTAACTCAATGCTGTAAAAGTCATGCAGCCAAGCTTCACTATACTTTCACCTTTAAACCTTAACCTGACTTGTAACAATATTTGTAGCCTCTAAAATTACACTGGTTGAACCCAGACAGAGTTAATCACCCTTCACTGTCTCAGTGAAAAGTATAATGACCTACCATTTAATGGGAGGCCATTAAAACGCTAGAAGGGGCAAGAATTCACATCGTGTGTTTATACATACCTCACAGACATGAATCCATACATTCAGCCTACCAGGACAGTGTTCATATGGCACTTGCTTAGAGAACCAGATGGAAACTAATGGCTGCTGTACACTCGAAGCCAGAAGTGTCTATTTTGCTGTCTTCTGCAGTGTACCTTATACTTTTAACACTGACATAAATTAATTCTAACCAGTTCCATCTGTAACTGAAGAAAGAATAATCCAAATCAAAGTTGGGTAATTAATGATACTGTTTTTTTTTTCCCCTAACTACTGTTGCTTCCTACCACACAGGGCACATTCATCACCAAGAGCCTTGATTTCTACCTGCAAAGTATGTCCCAAATCCTGCCTTCAGGACTGCTACATTGCACAAAGCTAAAGGGTGGTATCTTATCACTCGTGGTGCCTAGGCTTGCTCCAGAGGGTGGTTAATGATACCAGCAAGCATGATGAACCTGAAACTAAACAACATAGAGGCCTGCACTGCCTCTATCCACCCTCCTGGTACCACCTGAGACAGAGACATTATCAAACCCTTCTAAGGTGATTTCTTAGATTTTTTCCCCCATCTCCACTCTTGTCTCTATAGCCTGCCGATCAGGAGCTTGTTGGGTAATCTTTTCCATTTTTAAAGTAAATCATGGCTCACACCTATAATCCCAGCACTTTGGGAGGCCAAGGAGGGTGGATCACGAGGTCAGGAGATCAAGACCATCCTGGCCAACATGGTGAAACCCTGTCTCTACTAAAAATACAAAAATTAGCTGGGCGTGGTGGCACCCACCTGTAATCCCACCTACTTGTGAGGCTGAGGCAGGAGAATCACTTGAACCTGGGAGGTGGAGGTTGCAGTGAGCAGAGATCACGCCACCACTGCATTCCAGCCTGGCAACAGAGTGAAACTCCATCTCAAGAAAAAAAAAAAAAAAGTAAATCATGTGACTCTTCTGCTAAACACCATCTTAATTCACTTTTAAGTTCTTTAAAAAGTCCAGGTCTGGAGACAACGGCTCATGATTGTAATCCCAATGCTTTGGGAGCCAGAGGCCAGAGGACCACATGAGCCCAGGACATCGAGGCTACAGTGAACTATGATGGTGCCACTATACTCCAGCCAGGGCAACAGAGTGAGACTTTGTCTCCAAAAACAAAATAAAGTTAAATGAAACAGTAATAAAAAGTCCTTACTAGTCCCTTCAAGCCCCTAAATTAGGGAATAAAAAGTGCATACCTATAGGATCAGGTAGTTAAGTAAGAGCCACACAGGCCAGACATTCAGATATGGGCATACACAATACAAGTGAAGGGTACTAGCAAGTCAGGGAACATAGGAGCTGCCTAAAGGGGCAGCTCCGATCTCAGCTCCAAATGAAAGATTCCACATGAGAGGGAGAATCTGAAGTTATCAGACCATCTAGATTTTTCAGAGAAGCTAGAAATCTAGATTTTTATGAAAAAAATCTCAATTTTTATATGTTATCCCTTTTTTTAAAAAACAATGTGAAATAAAACAGATACCTCTGCCAACTATATATAAGACTGTTGGGTGAAGACTTCTCAAAATAATCTCCCAGGCCAGGCATGGCAGCTCACACCTGTAATCCCAGCACTTTGGGAGGCTAAGACAGAGCTGCTTCAGGCCAGGAGTCCAAGACAATCCTGGCCAATACGGTGAAACCCCATCTCTATTGAAAAAAAAAAAAAAGAAAACAAAAAACTCCCCCTTTATCTCTATCCTTAGACAATCTACCTTTTCTCTTTCTCTAATTTATCAAACTTTTCCTACTTTAGAACCTTTGTACTTATTTTACCCACGAATTTTTGCACCTATTCTATCTAATGGCCTCTCTCTGCAAGTCACTGCAGCATCACCCTATTTCCTATTGATTTTCTTATAGTGTCTCATCCTCCTGGAAGATTTGACCAGTTCACAGTGGTAAATTTAGTCTTCAAGGAATGGCTTAACTGATACAACAAAACTCACTTTCAATAAAAATCAATGCAGAATATATTTAACTGACTGAACAAGATAGATACACGCATACAAACACACATATACACAAAACTTTTGAGCTTCAGGCTAACAGGCTATTTGTTAAACATCCACAAGAAATTGTTACAAATATAGGTTGTATGTACACAGATACATACACATATGTATATGCACATAAGTATACATGTTTATATGTGTATGATTTATGTAGAGGTGGGTTAATATATAAGTAGGTATTAACCTACATCAATGTCGTTCTGCCAGATGGATTGTTTTTGAGGAGTATCTTCATGTAGATATAAGACAGTGGTTCTCAACTTTTGTTCCACAGAAGACCTGACAACATCTGGACATTTCTGCTAGTCACAAATGGGGCATGCTATCTACCGATATCTATTGAGACAGGCGAAGGAAGGCTGCTAAACATCCTACAATGCATAGGACAGCCTCCACAACAAAGAATTATCTGGCCCAAAATGTCATCAGTGCCAACCTTGACAAACCCAGATACAGTTTTCTCCTTCGTTCACTCCAATTTTGCCAAAAGAAGTAATAAGCATCCCACATTTTTGGTTTTTAGGTGGTATGGAATAATTTCAAATGTTCCTTAACACCACTGTGAAATAGATGTTTTTTTACAAAAAAAAAAAAAAAAAAAGTATTGATTCTTTCTCTGACCAGTAGCATATAGGTTCCATGAGAGACCACGAAAAATGTGGATTGTTTGATTTGGTATTCACCTAGTAGAGTGGTGATCCATTCTAAGCCTTCAAGAAATGAACGAATCATTCTAGTAGCAGTAATTCACTATTTTATGCTTCACATTCTCCATGTCATTAAATGTTTGTTCAATGAATGAAGCACTCAGACTGAAGTAGGAGACACTGTATTGGGTTCTAGGCATGCAGATATCAGGAAGAAATCTACTATACCCTCAAATTATTTAAAATGTGGAGTGGAAGCAAACAAACATAAAATACAACACAATGTAATTGATACATTCTTACAGTAAATGTATGTACAGAACACCAATTCACCTACACCTGAAGAACTGGGAATTGGGGGAGGGGGGGATAAGAGTAAAAAACATCCTCCTGAAATGATGCTTGACCTGCCTTATGTGTGATGAGTGCGAATTAGACAGAGGGGTAAGAGGAAGAAACAGTATTTCAAAAGACAAGATCTGAGGTCAAGAGATCCAGACCATCCTGGCCAATATTTTGAAACTCCAGATCTACTAAAAATACAAAAATTAGCTGGGCATGGTGGCACGTGCCTGTAGTCCCGGCTACTCTGGAGCCTGAGGCAGGAGAACAGCTTGAACCTGGGAGGCAGAGGTTGCAGTTAGCCAAGACTGAGACACTGTACTCCAGCCTGGTGACAGAGCAAGACTCCATTTCAAAAAAAAAAAAAACAGATGAAATCTGACAAGTGGCATAGTGCAAGCAGTTTAGCATTTGTGGGGAAAGAGAAGGTTTCTCTTTGGAAATGAGCAGAGTAACACATAAAGACCTTAATGTGTAAACCTTAATGAATTTCTTTCTTAGTATATGTTGGACCAGACTTCATTATTTTCTTCCCACTCTGAGATTCGGTGAAACTCTAATTTTATTCCAGATAATGTTACATAGTGATTACTCAGTAAATATTTGTGGAATTAAATTGTAACTTGCACCTACTCCATACCCCATGGTTTTTCTAAATTAATAGTGTATATTGTAATTGCAATGTATTTATCAAAGAGTAAACTTGTTCAAAATTGAAGTGAATGCAGCTAAAACAACTCAGAAATAACCATTTCCTTTAATTTTCTCTTCTTTATAACATATACCTCTAATCTTAAGTACCAGCTTACATTATTTTAGTCTAAATAGTAATAATAATAACAATGGCAAAAGCAGGCAGGAAGAATTACTGTTTTCCTTCCTGCTTTTAAGTTTTAAAATAAAAACTTAGTTTTATTTTAGGCCCTGTTCTGTCTCTACCCACTTTCTCTCAAGCCTCTCAATAGAGAAACTTGCCTTACCACTTATACTCGGATTTCTCCTAAAGCTGTATCTCTAAATGAGATTATTCTCTTAATATTTTGTAGCATTTTAGACATTGCATTTCATGTATTGTAAATGCTTAGGTGGACAACCCACTGACATCACAATGTCAATCCAAGTACAATTCACAGTGTTTCTTCTTTTTTTTTTTTGAGACAGAGTCTCGCTCCGTCGCCAGGCTCCAGACTGGAGTGCAGTGGCGCGATCTTGGCTCACTGCAACCTCCGCCTCCTGGGTTCAAGCAATTCTCCTGCCTCAGCCTCCTGAGTAGCTGGGATTACAGGCGCGCCACCACGCCCAGCTAATTTTTGTATTTTTAGCAGAGACGAGGTTTCACCATGTTGGCCAGGATGGTCTCGATCTCCTGACCTTGTGATCCACCCACCTCGACCTCCCAAAGTGCTGGGATTACAGGCGTGAGCCACCGTGCCCGGCCGTGTTTCTTCTATACATACTGTTCTTCCCTTACTACTGAAGTCCTTGTTGCCCATGTTAGTCTATTCTCCTGACAGTCACCTGAAATCCCTTCCTGCTGCATATATTCCATCAGTTCTATCTGTTTATTCTACTATCCAAAAACTGTTTATCTTTCTTCTTTGCTTCATTTTTCACTAACAATGCCTTTACTCATCATCTCTCCCCTCTATTAGTTTAATATCCTAATCCAACTTCCATGCCACTGGTTGAGAGATCTTTCTATCCCACCCATTTTGGATAGGCACTTACCTACCTAAAAAAACATTTAATGGTTTCCTTTGCCACAGTTAAAGGCACTCTACTTAACACAGAATAAGAATATCTTCCTATTTGGAGACATACAAGAGGCCAGGAAAAAGATGAAAAAATGCTTCACTTCACTAATCTTCAGAGAAATGCAAACCAAAACCACAATCCATACCATCTCACACCACTCAGAATGGCTATTAGTAAAAAGTCAAAAATAGCAGATGTTGGCAAGGCTGTGGAGAAATGGAAACACTTATTTTACACTGTTGGTGGGAATGTAAATTAGTTCAGATACTATAAAAATAAAAAAAAGTGGAGATTTTTTAAAGAATGTAGAACAGAACTACTATTCAACCCCCAAATCCCATTGATGAAAATAAAACAAATCGACCCACAAAAAGACAAATGCACTTACATGTTCATCACAATACTATTCACAATAGCAAAGACATGGAATCAACCTAGGTGCCCATCAAAAGTAGAACAGATCAACAAAATGCACCATGGAATACTATGCAGCCATAAAAAAGCATGAAATCATGTTCTTTGCAGTAACATGGATGCAGCTGAAAGCCATTATCCTGAGCAAATTTACACAGGAACAGAAAACCAGATATCACATGTTCTCAATGATAAGTAGGAGCTAAATTATGTCCAATTTATGACATAAATATGGGAACAATAGACATTGGTGACTATCAGAGGGGAGTGGAAAGGAAAGGAGCAAGGGTAGAAAAACTAACTTCTGGGTACTATGCTAAGTACCTGGCTGACTAGATCATTCTTACTCTAAACCTCTGTGTCACGCAATATACCTTTGTAAAAAACTTGCAGCTGTACCCCCTGATTCTAAAATAAAAGTTGAAAAAAAAGAAAATCTTCATATTCTGACCATAGGTTTATCTTTTCAGGCTCCTGATATGAAAATAACTCAAATTATTGCTGGTTTATTCAGTATAGATACAACATGATTTTTCTTCACTCTGCCTATATGTTTTACTTCTCCTTAAACTGATGGGTAATCAAGCAAAACAGATAGAATACTGATTAATATTTAGTTCAAATTTTCTTTAAATACTCTTTGACCCTTGTATGAAGTACATTTTCCCTTCTTGCACTTCTATTATCGTATGTGTGTGTTCACCGTATTCTAATTATTCATATGCCTTCCTCAATTATTAGACAATGTGAACTGTATTAGTCCGCTCACATGCTGTCACGAAGACATATGAGACTGGGTAATTTGTAAAGGAAAGACGTTTAATGGACTCACAGCTCGGCACGGCTGAGGTGGCCTCAGGGAACTTACAACCATGGTGGAAGGGGACGCAAACATGTCCTTCTTCACGTGGAAGCAGCAAGGAGAAGTACAGAGCAAAAGGGGAAAAGCTCCTTATAAAACCATTAGATATCTTTGATGAGGTTGTTTTTTTTCTTGTAAATTTGTTAAGGTTCCTTGTAGATTCTGGATATTCGACCTTTGTCAGATAGATTGCAAAAATATTTTGTTGCCTGTTCACTCTAATGATAGTTTCTTTGGCTGAGCAGAAGCTCTTTAGTTTAATTAGATCCCATTTATCAAACAACTCCATCAAAAAATGGGCAAAGGATACGAACAGACACTTTTTAAAAGAAGACTTTATGTGGCAAACAAACATATAAAAAAAAGTTCATCATCACTGGTCACTAGAGAAATGCAAATCAAAACCACAGTGAGATACCATCTCATGCCAGTTAGAATGACGATCATTAAAAAGTCTGGAAACAACATGCTGGTGAGGATGCAGAGAAACAGGTACGCTTTTACACTGTTGGTGGGAGTGTAAATTGGTTCAACCATTGTAGAAGACACTGTGGCAATTCCTCATGTCTCAGGATCAAATACATTTTTAACAAGTAAAGTTTCCAACTAGCACTTCTCAGCACCTCTCTTTAGAACTCCAAAAGGATCTAGGACCAGAAATATCATTTGACCCAGCAATTCCATAACTTGGTGTATACTCAAAGGAGTATAAATCATTCTACTATAAAAACACATGCACACGTATGATTACTGCAGCACTATTTACAACAGCAACGACTTGGAACCAACCCAAATGCCCATCAGTGATAGACTGGATCAAGAAAATGTGCCACATATACACCATGGAATACTATGTAGCCATAAAAAAGAATGAGTTCATGTCCTTTGTAGAGACATGGTTGAAGCTGGAAACCATCATCTTCAGCAAACTAACAAAATAACTGAAAACCAAACACCGCATGTCCTCACTCATAAGTGGGTGTTGAACAATGAGAACACATGGACACACGGAGGGGAATATCACACACCAGGGCCTGTCAGGGGTTGGGGGAAAAGGGGAAGGAGAGCATTAGGACAAATTCCTAATGTATTCAGGGCTTAAAACCTAGATGATGGCTTGATAGGTGCAGCAATCCACCATGGCACATGTATACCTATGTAACAAACCTGCACATTCAGCACATGTATACCAGAACTTAAAGTAAAATAAAATAAATAATAAAACAATCAGATCTCATGAGAGCTCACTCACTATCACGAGAACAGCATGGAGGTAACTGCCCCCATGATTCAACCACCTCCTACCAGGACCCTATCATGACACATGGGGATTATGGGAACTACAACTCAAGATGAGATTTGGGTAGGGACACAGACAAACCATACCATGAACTTTGTGTGTAATGACTGTAACTAATTTTGTTTTCATATCATCACTACCTAGAAATCTTTGACCTATAGCAGATACCCAGTAAAAGTTACATGAATTTTAATAAAGAACAGGAGAGAGTTTCACTGTATGTTTTCTGCCCATCTATATATGAGTGAGTTTCTGTAAGATACAAGGCAATTTTTAAAAAATTATTTTAAAAATAATTTGAGGTCCTCAAATTCTCTAGATGTTTGTCTGCAATCTCAAATATAGAATTTTCCCTATAAATTCCTAAAAGAAGCAATTAAATATTTAAATATGTCTCTTTAATAATACTGAAGGCATTTTCACTGTGAGCTCATTACTATTACATTTATGGAAAAGATAAAATTAAAGATAAGCAAAATATTAGATAACATAAACTTATTTCATTTTCAGATTGGAGGAGAATTTATTACTTTTTCTTATACTTTTTTTTTTAGAATGTTAAAATGATCAGTTTAGAATTTTATTCATTCAAAAAACAGTTATGGAGCTCCCACTATATGCTATTTGTGTGGTAACTATTTGGATAGTTTAGTTCTGTGAAACAGCCATGGGTCATCCCTCACAGTGACAAGAGACTACAGATATCCAAAGGAGAATCTGTAAGTAAGGAATGCAAGGAAGGCTTCCCTGAGAAACTGACCATGAGCACAGTGAAGCAAGTGGCAATGACAGGCAGACATGAAATGCTGACCAAGAATGAAATAGACAATATGAAAGTGGATCTGTCACACTCAAGCTGGCAGCATTGCAAAATAGGGTACTCTTTTGGCCATGGAACCTACACCTCTCCCTACCTTCTTCAAATTTCTTCCAGTATTACTTTTTCTAATTAGTACTTAATTAGCATTAAGTATCAATACTCCAATGTTTTGCTGCTTTCCTGGAAATATATATTCATATGAAGAGATAAAATTAAATAATACCTATAAGAAATATGTGTGTTTTGCATTTAATCTAACCCTAATTTATAGATAAGGAAGATTTAGAAAAGCTAAATATAATCAGTTTCACAATTCACCAGTGATAGTGTCAAAATTAGAGTACACACAGCCAGACACACAAGAATGTGGTAATCATTTTTTAAATGAACGAATTACTCTAGAGGCCAAGCTGCTAGCCACCATATTACTCCATAAATATCACTGAATTTCCCATGCTTATGTCAACCGCTAACCTGAAAATCATGTTCTTGTGCCACAATATTAATACTTTTAATATCATCTTTGCTTTCTTGAGGGCCTAACTTATGTAGTAGAGAAGGAAGTTGAAAACAGTGTCTCAGGATTCAAATACATTTTTAACAAGTAAAGTTTCCAACTAGCACTTCTCAGCACCTCTCTTTAGAACTCCAAAAGTGGCCCACTATATTGCTACAGGATTCAAAGGAGCCTCATTTTTCTCCATCTCCCACACTTCTCAGTCCCTTTGCCCACTCCACACTCCACATGAAAACCTGGATTCCCCCAATGCCAAGAACTGAGCTTCAAGTAAAGGAGGATCTATAATCTGATTAAAATAATCACAGTAATTGTAAATCTCTTAATCCTCTTAGATGCATTAACATTTTCTAATGTGGGGGGTGGGGAGGCAAGCTGATATAGCCTCTAATTGTTGGCATTTTTGTACAGAATAAACATTATTATATTTTCCTTTACTGGGATAGAAATGGCTATCACATTGACATGGCAATCTGCCCAGAAATCTGTCTCCAAACTGTCAAATTAACACTGAATTTTCTCTTGACAATGCTCATGCCTTCTCTTTTCTTGTTTGTTTGTTTGCTGTTTTGAAATCTCTGAGAGGGGAGATTAAATTATTTTTTAACTTGGAGTTTGTGTATGAGGGTCTACACTCAGAACTAACATAAACTAGTTTCTTTTAAAAAATAAACCAAAACAAAACAAATAAAACTTGATAAAGACCACTTAATTAGGAAAATAATAATAGAAACAAGGCAACAATTCACACTAAATAGAAATCAAAACATGCCAAACACTGTTTCAGGCACTTTACATACATCAACTTGTTTAGTTTTCACAGTAACCCCATCAAGTAGATACTCATATTATCTCAATCTTAATGAAAGGAAAGCAGAAAAGCGACATAATCTATTCAAGTTGACATGACTAGTTGGTAATGAAGTGAGATTTCAAACCTAGGTATTTTAACCCTGAAGCCTTATAACCTATGCTCTACTGAAAAGCACACT
This sequence comes from Ateles fusciceps, assembly GCA_036589455.1. Taxonomy (NCBI): domain Eukaryota; kingdom Metazoa; phylum Chordata; class Mammalia; order Primates; family Atelidae; genus Ateles; species Ateles fusciceps. Next base: position 1,085,362 of record JAZHEH010002345.1, on the reverse strand, counting down.
GAGGAGGAAAAACTCATTGTCAAATAATCCAACTCACTGTGTTATTCCTAGGTTAGAAACTACAGCACTTCAATTCTGGAAGAGACTGAAATATCCACTGGTTAATTCATGTATATTACATATGAAAAATGACATACCCATGGCACGGTGAAAAACTACTTAATGGCAGATTCAAAGCCAGCAACAACCTACTCTAAATCCAAGACATGTTTTTCTCTGGCACTATACCATAATCAGTCTAAAGAAAACCCATAGAAAAATCTACAAACTCCAAGCCAAGGTAGACATCCAAAGTCCTTTGCAATCTATTTTATGAGATCCAGTACAAATATAACTGTTGAGTGCTCCCATTTATAAATTACTTCCAAGTTTGGTGCTATACAACATTTCTAACACAAGTTGTTCCAAGATTTTTGATTTTTTTTTTTTAACATGGGGATGTAAATTTGTGATACTTGGCAATTTTCGCATTTCTTCTTTCACGTGTTCACTTTTCTGTTTTTAAAATAACAATTTACTCAAAAATCAGAAGGAATATTAATCCCTTCTATAACTCCTGTCAAAGCAAAGTCAAGAAATTCATTCTCCAATTTTATTCCCTAAATCACTTATCAATTCATAGAATGACATATGCGCAGGTTGTAAGTAATTAATTAGACACAGACTCTTATAGTCTGAAAGGAGATAGATAAGTATATGCAATATGGCATGACTGTGGGCAAAGAGAGTATGTAGAGGGTGCTAGAGAAACATAAGAAGTACATCAAATCTATTCTGGGTAGGTGAATGAGACAGCTAAGGTTTACTGGATGATGAGACACCTGTATTGATTCATTAAAACAAACAGGAATTGGGATGAAAACAGGGGAGGGTAAAGGACAGACAGGAAAGGATCTAGACACAGTATCCCTAAATAGACGAAGCAGATGTTAGAAAAGCCACAGGAGTAAGCGTATATTCATGCAGTTAAAGTTGGTGCCCTAATTAGGCACGTGTGCAACACAAGCAAGTCGGTAATTCCAATATTTCCAAATACAAGGTGTTGTCTCATAAGAAAATAAATTAAACATTCTATTTCTATAGTTCATAAAGAAGAAAATGCCTTTATATGTAAGGAAATAAGGAGAGGAAAAAGAGTTATGGTCCCAGGAACAGCAAAAATCATCAAAGCTTAGACAAATTAGCTAATATACTCACATTACATTCTTCTAAAGGCTGCAGTTATCATCTATAGAAATAATTCCCAGAGAAATGTGGGAATCATGGCTGCCTTTTCAAGTAATGAAGAATCGTTATTATTGGCAAGTTATTTTGTCAAGGCATCAGATAATGCTTGTCTTTAAACATGCCTTCTGTGGACAATAAAATGCTGGTGACAGTTGCCAGCTTCAAATGAATCAGCTCTCTTGCTCAGGGCACATTACTGCTCCTGACCTCTTCCCTGCCCGTGCCTTGACCTTCTCCCACTCAGACGTTATTCCGTTCCTCATGCCTATAAGCGTCTCATATTATTCCTGAGCTGAAGCTCTAGAATTTAGGATGAGGAGGGCTGCCCCTGATAGATGTCTTACATGAGTAATGCTCTTAATGATCCCCAATGGGACTACCATATTATTCCAGCAGGATGAATCACTCAAACACAAAAAGAAATTCTATGCATTTTACCATGAAACATAACAAAAAATAAAAATTTCAACATTTAGAAATAGTTTTCCTAAATTTTGCAAAAAGTGACCAGGTTTTCCAAGGAAAAAAAAAAAGAGCTAACAAAAGTTTCTTCATATATTTAGTTTTGTAGTATATCTCAAACACCTGAGCATATTATACCATTTCTATGTTGCCTAAAGAAATCCTCCAAATGTTATTTTAGAAACATTTATGAATTATGCACAAGATTCCTCACAGAAAGGCTAGATATGTTCTTGAAAACTGTGCACAAATCAATATTTTGGAAGCTAAATAACATTTTTCACTGACAAATTAATTCAGAGATGCTTTCTTTTCATTTCCGGTTAATAGTCAATTGTTAATGATTACTGATGCTTTAAGCTCTCTCTCCTGAAAATACTTCTGTCAAATAACTAATACTTTATTAGCAAATAATAAAACAAATAAGGGACACTAGATTTTAAAAAGAATCCTGAAATAAATACTTGCAGAAGGTAGAGACTTCTTTGCAATTCAGCCATGACCTCAATTATCTTTATTTTTACTTCTTCAAATTTCCTTAATGTATTTTCTTAACATGTAATTCCTATGCAACACAGTGGTGCACCTCTTAACAGCAACAGTAAGCCTTTAAACCATGCTGATAATTTCTCTTCTTATTCAAGAATATATTTATTTATTCCGTTCAACAGGGACTCTTAGCTCATCAAAGGGCTTGTGGTTTTGTTTTCTTTGTTTGTTAGCTTTAAGACAAAAGAATAAACATAAACAGTAAAACTGATCACTTTGCCTGGCTCAACAAACACAATTTGTAAAATGTAAATAGCTATGAATAAGGGAGAAGCTTTTGGTTAAATAAGCCATTATGTAAACATTTAACTAGTAACTCTACAATAAAGAAGGGCAAACACCAGAAAAATAAGAAGGCAAAACACAGAAGATAACAAAAAGTAAGGAGATACTGATGTATTTAGAGTAGAAATAGGCAGCAAGAGATAGGTCGGTTGGCCACAGGATGAATGGTATAATACCGCAGCCACAAAATGATGACCTGTAGACCATATTTGGTGCAAGTACTTATTATTAATTTACACTCAACTACCAAAATTTATTGGTTAGGAAATTGTATTGAAAAATACAGAGTTATGCTTTCTCTTGAAAAGTCCATCTGAAAGTCCATCTGGAAGTTTGTCTACATTAAGGCTGTTATTTCCCTGAAGCAAGATTCCATTAACCACCTCTTGTCCCTAATACAAGCACTTCCTTTCGTATACAGACCCCTGCATAGGCATTTCAGTTTTAAACCCTTATAAAATATTATCAGAAAAAATACAGAATCGCATAAGCTTTATTTGTGAGATTGTGACTTTAGACCAGAAAGGACAGTTCTTAGATGGTTAAATGGGAAATAAAGGTGAAAAGATTAGCTTCTTAATACATTTTAAATCTCCTGATCCAGAAAAGTATTACATCCCAGGACACCAAGGGAACATTTATAAAATGCAAGATTTGTTGGAAGGTTAAGAGGAAGTTAAGAGTTATTTACATTTTTGAAGTAAGAAAAGATGGATAGTGAAGATAAATGATAAATAAATAAATAAAACAAAAAATAAAACCAAAAAAAAAAAAGAGTTATTTACATTTTTAAATAAAAATGTAGGTTGACTCCTCAAACTTGAGGTTACACCTTAGAAAGACACTGGTTAATTAGATATTTAAAACAATACGACAAAAACAACATAACCAAGGGAAATTAATCTTTATCAAATGAGGGAAATTAATCTTTATCAAATGAGAGAAATTGGAAAAAATTTGGCATCTTATGCCTGAAGTTTAAAAAGAACGTAATAACTCTCTTCAAACACTGAAACTAGATTAGATTTACCTTGAGTAGCTTTGAAGGATAAAACCAAGGCCAGCAGGTCAGGAATTAGAGTTAGGTTTTAGCTTAATATGCAGACAAGTTTTATAATTGTAAACATCTATGCTATGAAGAGATATTTCCTGATTCAGAAAGTAATGAGGAAAGAATAAAGAGTGTGTTCAGCGTACTACAGAGTGAAATTCTGTAATAACCTATAGCTGTAAAGTCTACCTCTTAAAGCAGATTTTCAGATCATGATTCCTAAATGCACCTCTCAAATACTTTCCCTGGTCCAACAAGTTATCTCCATTATTTCCCTAAGCACTCTTTGGGATCCTACTTATTCCAGGAAGAGTTTCCTGACTAAGTTAATCCCCTGACCCACCAGTTCCCAAAATGCAATTCTCCTTTCTCTCATCATATCAAAAACATCTTTAATTCATATAGTACCAACAATTCACTAATGTATATCGACATTTCATTTTGTGGTCTATATGTACACAACCTGAATCTTGTATTAAAAGCTCTTGTACATTAACAGAAATGCCTGAAACATTCCTTAAAGTGTCTAATAGCAACAAAATTTGGCAGCTGCTTAATAATTATTATTATCATGATTGATATTAAGTAGTTTATTAAGGAATAAAATAATGTTATTAAGCTCCATTAATAAACAAGTAATGAAGCATGTATTTTTGTGTGTATACATATATATACATACATATACACGTGTATATATATGTGTACGCATATACATATGCATACATATACAGGTTCAGTGTATACATGTGTGTATATATATATATATTTTTTTTTTTTGAGAGATACAGGATCTCACTTTGTCACCCTGGCTGGAATGCAAAGGCAGGAACATAGCTCACTGCATCCTCAACTTCCTGGGCTCATCCTACTGGCTCAGCTTTCCAAGTAGCTGAGACTACAAGCATGTGCCACCAAGCCACACTGTTTTTTGTTTGCTTTTTTCTGGAGCATCTCATTTTATTGCCCAGGCTGGTCTCAAACTTCTGGGCTTAAGCAATCCTCCCACCTCAACCTCCCAAAGTGCTAGGATTATAGGCATTAGCCACTCAGCCCTGAACTTTGTATATATATAATATATATATATATATATATATATATATATATGTATAGATAGATTAGATAGATACATAGAGAGGTGTGTGTATATATATATATATATATACACACACACTACACACAAAATATATGTGTGTGTGTGTGTATACATACATATATATATACACACACACACACTATATATATATATATATATATATATATATATATATTATTTTTTTTTTGAGACAGAGATCTCACTGTTCCGCTGTTGTCACCCGAGCTGGAGTGCAATGGTGTGTTCTTGGCTCACTGCAACCTCCATGTCCCAGGTTCCAGCAATTCTCCTGCCTCAGCCTCCCAAGAAGCTGAGATTACAGGTGCCCTCCACCATGCCCGGCGAATTTTTTTTTTTTTTTTTTTTTAAGTACAAACAGGGTTTCACCATGTTGGTCAGGCTGGTCTTGAACTCCTGACCTCAGGTGATCCACTCGCCTTGGGCTCCCAAAGTGCTGGGATTACAGGCGTGAGACACCACACCAGCCTGGCCTGAAGTATATTTTAAGACAGTGTAAAAACCTTAATAAGAACCAAGTCTCAAATAAGGGAAGGTTAGATATGATACTGTTTTGATTAGTAGCATAGAGTAAGAAACTGGGGAAAGCTTCAGTCTCCATTTAAGTCTTATGTAAAATCCCAAATCTATGGAAATAGATGAATATAAATATACAATTTGGAAATAACTTTGGAAGACCACTGAATTCAACTGAGAAAACACTACCTAAGAAATTATACAACAGCCATAGTCAGAAACACATATTTAAAACAGTAAGAAAAGCAAAAGAATGGTATTCCTAAAACCAATTGCATTACTTCTGAAAGAGTATTGATTACAGTGTTGTTTCTGTAGCTATTACAGACTCATACAGGTTTCATTGGCAGGAATTATGTGAACCAATGCTGAATTATTTCTTTGTTTTCTGTAAAACTTGTCATTGGAGTCAAATACACCTTTAAAATAATACTAATCACAGATTCTAACTAAGCTTTTGCTTAATAAATTTTATTATCAGTAACATCACCATTTATTATCGAAAGTAAAAAAATGAAAAACAATCAGTTTCTTACAGAAGTTAGATAACAATAATTCTATTTTCTCTAGAAGGACAATCCTACTCACACAATTGAGTTATCATAAAAAATAGTTGGTACTTATTAATTCCAATTTATTCCACAAACTGAATAGGACTGAAAAAACCATGTTAAGAGGCTGGACTTATGTTTCTGTGTTCTAGGGTGTGTAATACCCCAGGGTACACTCCTTTTTGTGGGTTATCATGTGACAAAGAGGAGAATGCAACAAAAAGTAAAAGGTAACATAAAAATCTAACATCTAGGCCAGGGACAGTGGCTCATGCCTATAATCCCAGCACTTTGGGAGGCTGAGATGGGAACCTGAGGTCAAGAGTTGGAGACCAGTCTGGCCAACATGATGAAACGTCGTCTCTACTAAAAATACCAAAAAAAAAAAAAAAAAAAAAAAAAAATTAGCTGGGCATGGTGGCGTGCACCTGTAGTCCCAGCTACTCAGGGAGGCTGAGGCAGAACTGCTTGAACCTAGGAGGCCAAGGTTGTAGTGAACCAAGATTGTGCCACTGCACTCCAGCCCGAGTGACAGAAGACTCCATCTCAAAAAATAATAATAATCTAACATCTAAAAAGGAAGTAAAACAGGTTGGCAGCACGATATAGTTCCCTCCCCAAAAAAAGCATCTAAATATGTTCTAAACATTTTACACTGTTTCATCTACATTCATTATCTTTAAAGAATAGTATAGCGTGTTTGTAGAATCGTGAAAAGCAAGGATTCTGGGATGAGACAAGCTAGTTTCAAATCCTCACTCTAATACATTGGCCATAGTTAAAGAGCTTAACTTTTTGAACCTCATTTTTCATATTGACAGACAGGGCTAATAACATATTCATTTCTAATGTGATTGTTTCAAGTATTAAATAAGATAAGGCATATTAGCACTTTGCCAGGCAGATAAAAACACTCTACAACTTTTAGGCATTATCAGTGTTACCATTATTATTAAAGATGTTATTGATTCCTAGTGTTTCAGGTCCAGTGTATACAACTGGGCCTATATAATTGCATCAATCATCATTTAATAAGTCACTTGAGTTTCTCATCATGTGAAAATATATATATATTTATATATATATTTATTTATCTGTATCTATATATAGACTCCTAAAAAGCAATGAGTTCTTAAGATTCAATGACCCATGACAGGAGAAAAGATCAAATAACACAATGAGTTTCTTTTTCTTTCTCATCATACTGAATTTAAATCAAAGCTGTCTTTATGATGATTGTGTTCAGTGTGATTTCATGGAGATTAATAGCAATGATCTTGACAGTGAATACCACTCCTATTTGCATAAATATCCAAATAAAAGCTTTATGTCTCTCCTATTTTCCTTCTACAGATTTAGATTTTGGAAATATATTACTAAATTCATTAATTTAAGCAAGTGGTAGTTCTCCCAGATTGCTAGGAAATTTTCACTTCTCTTCAGATACAAGGGAGATAAACTGACGAGTTTTATTTTCCACAGCCTGTACAAGCCGTTTACTTTATTCAGACAACTTGCTAATGGAATGGCCTGCAGATACTGAAATTACTTCCCAAATCAAGCAACTAAAGAAGTTTAAAGCTACCCAGAGGTGTGTAGTTAACACATACAAAGGTACTTTACCTCACTTTGTTGTATGAGCTAGGACCATTTTAGTGAAGTTTCAGAGTGATAAAGACTTCCTTCTCAATAAATCCTAAGTACACAAAATCAGCTTTAGAGCTATACAACTAAAAAGTATTCATTTTCTTTTATAGGAAAGGGATTGCAGATAGATACATTTCTTTAGCCAAATTAAAAGTCCATCATTCGTGAATAAAGAAAATCACATACTAAACAAGGAAATATAACAGCAAGTTAAGCTGGAGATAAAATTATGAGACTTAGTTTATCTTATTAGCACTATGCTGCCAAATGATATTTAAACAGACATTTGTGACCTGATTCATTCATTCCTTGGCTTCATTTTCTTTTCCTACCTTACTTGAAATTGCTAATAACAAAAAAGGGCCCCAGGCATGTCAGTACAGAGAAGCTAAAATCTGGCCTTTGTTTCCTCTTCCACCAAAACCCAGGATGAACTTAGCAAGTTGGTGTTATATATTTTTTTCCATAATGGTGCATAAATTATGACCATACCTAACGTGTCCCAAAGACTTTTATGTGATATGAAACTATCTTGTTATGCTCATCGAAATTTTAAGTTAAATCAAGATATAACATACACCTGAAATGGCTTTTCAAGTACTTAATAGTCACGTGTAACAAATTTTTTTACTCTTTAACTTTCTATACAACCTGGGGCATACAAACTGTGTTTCAAGCAGAAACGCTGCAAATAATCTTAGAGAAGAGCTTTGAGGACTCCACGCTCCTTTCATGACTAACTGTGGACAAGCTGTCCTCAGCTCTTGGTCCTGTACAGATGAGTTGAATTTAGACATACTTTGAACTTGATACTTTCTGAAATCTAACCAAGGGCATCTTGGGAAAGTGTAACTGTGAGCTGCTATTGCCAGAACAACCTTAAAAATATGTTTTCTTGTAAACCCTGCTCTACTTAACTAAAAGACTAACATGATTTTAAAAATAGATCCCCAAAATACTGTATTATCAGGAACCAAATGACTATTTCCTATATACTGCATACAAAGCAATACTTGACACAAAAAGACTACATTCCCACTTAACACAGAACCACACTGCTCTGTTGACATTTGCTTGTATCCTTTGATGGTGCTTTTAACGCTTCATTTAAGTGTCAAACTAGGTGACAAGCATTAAGCCCAGATAGACTATTCAGTCTCAAACTTGTGACCTTAGAACATTTTCTACAATTGCTTACCTTCTATCCGCTTTCCTCAAAAAATAAAATGAATTAATTCAATAAAATAAACAGAATATTCTTTTCCAGCTCTAAGCCATGGACAGCTGTGAACGCCACAGAGGTACTCCTCTCCTTGAATAAAGTCAGAAAGATATGCACAGTCATGCTGTTCAAAATATTATTTTATGTGTGGAACAACACTGTTACAAGATGTTTGGAAGCCAAGTAAAATCACAGAAGTAAGAGGATTTGTAGCAGCCTGTTTTGGCTGAAGGGAAATGAGGCTGAGCTCTCCCATGAAGCAAGCAACATGACACCTTTCGGTGTTAGAAATAGCCTTTAGGATGGTTAAAAAAGAGACAGGAAAAACCAAAGAAGTGGAGATCAAAGCTATATCCCTGTATACTACAGATCATCTTTTTTTTCTTCCTCTTCTTCAACAGCAAGATTGAAGGAAGGGGCTGAAAAGTGGAGGGAGAAGGGGAAAGGAAATCATGCTAATCCAGAATTGTAAAGAATGGAGGTAGCCTTTTGATCTCCACAGGATGGCAACTTTATTGGCTATGCATAAGCAGTTTCCAACCAGCTGATCAACCAGGTATTAAGGCTCAACCCTTCCATGATCAGTAACCATGAAGTGAGTTATCTGTGAACAGCAGTCAAGCAGAAGGCTCATCTACTAAATAATCACCAGCCCATACTCAACCAGAACCTAAGAGCAACCACAGGGGAAATGATTGTCTCTCCACAGGCTCTTCTGTGAGGAGTACCAATTATTTGCCTTGGGATTCAGAGCAGAGCAAAATCTTCCCTCAAGTGTGCAAGAAGGACAATACCACTCATTTTCCAAAATACAACTTGGAACCCATGTGCATCTGCATCACCAGCAGACGATGTTTTGAATCGCATTCAGTCTCCTCTTTTGAGCATACCAGAAAATGCAGACATAATCAAGGCTGAATGTGAATTCGTTAGATGTAAAGAGTTGACTGTCTTGCCTGGTGATCGAAAAATTAGAGCCCATTTTCTTAATGACAGGAAGAATAATGTCTTCCTTCCAAATTCTCAAGTGTTCAAACCAGTCTTATTTAAGTGGATTTTTTTGACACAAGTTTTAAAATAAAAAAATGATTGAACCATAATCTTTCTTATTTAAATTCTTCATTTCTCTCTTTCAACTACGAAAGCGCACAGTAGTAAGAGTTTTAGAGGCTGCTTGGTTCAAATCCCTGCTGAATTACATCCCCTAACTTCTCCATGATATAGTTTCCACAACTATAAAATCAGGGTACAGTAATATCTTAGAAATAACAGCATATATGTCATAGAATTTTTATGAGCATTAAATAAAATAATGGTGAGTGTTCAGTAAGTGATAGTCCTAGCTTCACAGGAAAAGTAGTCATTGTCACAAAGTTTCTTACTGTACCGACAGTTTGAACTCCATCTCATCTTTTAATTATTTTCTTCTTTCACTTTACTGGTCTCCTTTAAACAAAAGTGTAATGATACAGAAGGTAACTACTTGGTGTATCAGTCTTCAATATACATTGATAAGACTCAACATACATTGAGACAGTCAATATTCTAAAGTCTTATCACGGGTAGCTTAAAAAAATTATTCTATTGATTTGCCCGAGAGTTAAACATGCTTCAAATTTTTTTTTCTGTTTTAAAAATGCAAACTATCTAGTTCTTTATATAGTTGTTGAATTTAAGAGTATATACACTTACATCATATTTTCAGAAATCCACTTTCTGGGCTGGACATGCTGGCTCACACCTGTAATCTCAGCACTTTGGGAGGCCAAAGCAGGCAGAACCCCTGAGGTCAGGAGTTTGAGATCAGCCTGGCCAACATAGCAAAACTCCCTCTGTACTACTAAACATACAAAAATTAGCCTGGCATGGTGGTGGGCACCTGTAATCTCAGCTACTCAGGAGGCTGAGGCAGAAGAATCGCCTGAACCCGGGAGGCAGAGGTTGCAGTGGGCTGAGACCACACCACTGCATTCCAGCCTGGGCGACAGAGCAAGACAGATTCAAAAAAAAAAAGAAAAAGAAATCTACTTTTTGGATTTGCTTCATGTGCTGTGTGTGGTCAGAGGGCGCACTCACACTTGGCTGCTCTACTTCCACTCTATCCCTGCCTATGTTTTAAAACTAGCTTAATTCTAGGCCCCCGGTTCTACTACACATCTTCAGACTTCTGCTTTTGGGTTCTTTCTTTTTCTTTTTGATGCCTTTCTTTCATGTAGTCTATAGATTACCTTAGGCCTAATTTTAAATTGAATGATAACTTTGCTTTCCTTCTATTTTCCTACATGAAATCGAGTTCGCAGGGCAGTTTATATTTTTGTTTTAAAAATTAAACATTTTTTAAAGGTCAGAAATTAACGTAAGTATCACCTTAACATCTTTTATTAACACAGATGATACTAAATAAAGATTCAACCACTTATAGTCTTCACTGAGAAGTTGTTATCCTGTTTCCTTCCCATTGCATTCCTGTTGCCCAGTTATTTTAAATTATAGATATCAGGTCAATGTAAAATTGAAAAATAAATGGTCATTGTTAGTCTGAAATTTAGTATTTTGCATCACTTTAAATTACATAAGAAAATTTCAATTGTAGCAAAGACTAAGAAAAAACTTCAGGTAAGCTTTCTGTTCTAAGACCTTTTAACCATAAATGTCTTATGCATTAGAATGCCCGTTATCAAGAAAAAAAGATATTTTAAGAGATATCACAGTATTTAGGTATGTATATTTAAAAGCCAGAAAGGTTACAAAGAAACTAGCAGAACGCATTGGAACTACACAACACTCTTACCAGAAAGAAAGATGGAGGGAGAGAAAGAGGAAGAGAAACCAGAGATCAGACAATTGGCTCAAATAGTGAAACTTATCTAAAAATGTTCCTCTTCCCAAGAGAAAACACCCCCCCCCCCCCCCAAAAAAAAGACAAGAAAAAGAAAGCACCCGTAAACTTTCATTTATTTGAAATTCAAATCTCATCCTAAGTTTGAATTGAAATTCAAATACTTTTTCACTTAAAAGCAAGTTTTAGCAAATGGATTTGAGAAGAATAAGTCTATCAAGGAAAAAATGTTTAGAATCAGATCCCTGAGAGATCACATGGATTTTTTTCAGGGATAACTATTACGCACCCTCCCACCCCACAAACTCACCAGAAGTCTATCTGTCCATAGAAAAGGCAGATAGACCAACAAATTAAAGGAATATATCTGAAAAATGAATTTCTGAAGGAATAACCAGTTTTTCAAAATCTTAGTTTTGTTGAATGAAAAGTTATTTTTGTAGCATCAAGTTAAAAGGCTATAAGAAGTGAACACTCTTAAGCACAATACTTAGTACTAACGATGCCATCAACATACCAAAATGGAGTTTATAATCGGTTTGAAGAAAACTTTTAGACTTTTTTAAGTTGGCAGCCAGTTAAAAAAGGAAGGAAAGAAAAAAAGAAAAAAAGAACTGACAACTAATAGATGCTTTTACAGGTTAAATCTTGTTGAAGGTAAGTTATCCCCCTCAGTACACTTAGATTTATTTAAGCTCACCACATTTCTCTTAAATACACTCCATTAATAAGTGATAGACTGTGATCTTAGGCTCAAGGCAAGACATGAAACATAATCTTTCAAGAACTTCATTCATTCTCTGACCAGGTGTCTTGAACACACCCAGGTTACTGGTTACTTGAGTTCTGTGAAGTTTTATTCAAATGAACAGTGTTGCTTTATAACAGAACACTGTCATGAAATCACCCTAGCCACTCAATAGTTTGGCCCCCCAAGTTCAGATTCACAGCATGAGTGAAAGTTATGAGGAATAAAAAGCTTCAGGTTATGTCTGAGGCAGCACTTTAGAAAGAAGCTTTTGTCCTGAAAAGTGGCAAAGTAGATAGGCACATCAATAGGAAAAACTTAGGTTCATAAAAATCATCAATGACTTAAATGGAAAATTAAATTAGAAACATGAAGCTAGAAATCAGTGTAGCTCTAACATTATGTTTGTCTCATATCTATTCAAATTACAATCCTCAGATACTAATTACTAATCAAATTTTAATCTAATAGGACAGTACATTCCCAGATAATTCTCCAAGTGAAGACAGAATTTACAAGTTGACACGACCAGCTTTCAGTGATACCCTATTAGTGTGACCCTATCTTTAATCTACAGCCATGATAAAATGTTCCAACATATACAAACTCAACTCAAACAGTGACTAATGACCATTAATCCCCCTATCTTCAGTAATCTGCCCCTGCAGTCATTTATCACAATGACACTTCACTTTACACATGTGAATAAACTTTAACCAGAAAGGTGAATCAACAAAAATCTCAAAGGTATCTGAAGCTGTAAATTAAACTAGGGAGAGACATAGCCAAGAGAGGCAAATAGAGAGACCAGATTTTAATGTTTTTGATTTGCATCCATGGCTAGGGGTGGGGTATTGGAAGGACTATTCAATCACTCAGATATGCAAACTAAGGAAAAATAAGGCATTACAGAAGGAGACACTGGAAGTGGGGAATGACAACCCCAAGGAGTTAGCCTACTCATCCATCCATTGTGACATAGATGAGCTATCCCAGGTTGAAACTTCAGTTTGTTTTCTTTAAAGGAGTAACAATTTATTTTTTAAATGTACTTTAGTTGCAAATCTTCCTTGTAACTTCCAGTCAGCAAGCATAATTCATAGGCTAAAATTCTTTCAGGGGTTTACTCGCTATCATTTAGCTGAAGTGTGTGTGTGTGTGTGTGTGTGTGTGTGTGTGTGTGTGTGGTGTTTTTTTCCCCCCTTTTCTTATTCTCTTAACTATCTGCCTTAAATAAAATCCCTGGTCAAAACATAAATGATAATCATAAACCACAAAAGCTCAAACTAACCCCTAAAAACGTTTCACAATTGTGAACTGAGTGACTCTTACCGATAAGCCCTGATGCAACTTGAAGGTCAGTATACGAATGTTTCTATAAAAATTCCCTGAGGTGCTGTGTGTGTGTGTGTGTGTGTGTGTGTGTGTGTGTGTGTGTGTTTTAAAGCCTGAAATCGGATCCGTGATTGAAACCAGAATCTACCAAAAGGAAAGAAATAAAAGTTGAATCGTGGCTCAGTTCACCCACAGTAAAAAACTTTCTTAGGGAGTGTAAGAAAACTATTTGCAAGTGTAAATCCAATGTGTACTCTTATGTCAGAAGGGTCCCGTTTCAGCATCCTTCCAACACTTCATATGGAGTTTCAGTGTTATTTCATTAATCCTAAACATCCCAAATTCAGCTGTTTTCTTTCGCCAATGAGAATTCCCAGGCAAACTGTCCCCTTTCCGATGGTCGCAACCGCCTGTTTTCCTTCCAAACCCAGCGAGGCAGTGGCTATTTTATATCCTACCTTAGGAAGGAGTTATTTCATGAAGCTTCTTCAGAATCAAATTTAATTACAGACTTTGGTTACATAAAACAACTACTAATAACCCCTTGTGCTCGGAAGAGGAGGGGCAAATTGGAGGACCAGTTTCAGGAATTTTGGCAAGCCTGTGGGCCACAAGCTCCCAGGGTACACGTTCCCCTCCCCGAGAAAGCAATACTTCAGCGCATCCTGGGGGCCCTAGCTCACAGCCAGCCGCTGCCTCCTCCCACCCTGGTGCTTAGACCTGCGTTTGCCCAGAGTAATCTGGGCGTGCCCCTGAACTTGGCAAAAGGCCGAGGTCTGCAAAGAGTCTTGAGGAGGTTCGGGGGTGGAGGGGAGGTTTTGGGAAATGGGGAAAAGAGACAACCCCAAATGTGAACTAGGAACATTTTTGCCTAAAAGCCTTGCAGGAATCGAGCTGCTCCTGCCTTAGGAGGGAGGGGTAGCCAAAATGCAATTCTGGGTTTGATTCTGAAAAGTGGAGAGGGGGCGAGCAGAGAGGATCAAGGGTGAAGAAAGAAGACGCGGGGTTACCTGAACAGAGACATATTAATCCAAACAGGTAAAAGTGAGCAGGCTCCGCAATCATTGTCCTCGGGTGGATCCTGCATACAGTCTCATGCCAAGAGGAGTGAGTAGAAATAGGTCCCCAAATGTATGAAGCCACACACCACACACCACACACAAAGGCTTAATATAAGCAACGTGGGTCAATTAGCCAGGAGTTTTCGGGGCAATTACTCGTCGACCTTTCCGGACGCTTGTCAATATCTCAGAGTCTTTTGCAGAGGAAGAATTCCAAGGTTTGTCTTCTCCGGCCCCAGGATTTCCGAAAAGGCTCAGACACTTTGAAGAACCATCCAAAGCGAACAACAAAGAGCCGAAGCAGAAGCGCAGTAGTGCCGTTTCCTGCCTCCACAGTCTAGCTGAGCCTCCCGGCGTGCGCCCCCACAATGTGCGCCCGAGCGCCGCTGCGAGGGCAGGCGCGGCGGCGGCAAAGTTGGGGTGTGAGAGCGGATTAGGGAGGGCCAAAAAGTGCTTCTCCGTCTCCAGGCGAGCCCAGTCAGCAGCGGGCCACCCGCGGCGGCGACGAGAGCAGCCAAAGTAGCAGCAGCAGCTCCGGAGGACGGGCTCGGGGTGCCGGGAGTGTGACTGGGTGACTCCGCGCGCAGGGGGCGAGCGAGGGGGCGGTGCGGCGACAGCGGCTGCCTGGGCGGGCCCTTGTTCCCATCACTTGGGGGATGCGGAGGGTACTGGGGACAGCAGCAGGACCGCGGACACTCGCACGCCTTCCGGGCGCCCCCAGCCCCGCGCGGCGCCCAACATCGCCCCCGACCCCTCGCCCTCTTGGGCGCGCGCAGGCACCCCAAAACTACGCTGAAGCTCAAACTTCCTGGGGGTAGCTGCTTGCACCCCTGGCTCGTGGAAGCTGTAAAGAGGCAGCTGCCGTAGCTCCCCGGGGTGGCAGAGAAGGGCAGGGAGGATGCTGCTGCGGGTGGGAGGGACGGCCGCCGCGGCTCACCCGAGCTCCTCCGGGAGCAGCCGCGTCTGAAGTTTCTGCTCTCACGCCGCCTCCTCTCCGGCTCAACTGCTTGTGGGTTTCCCCCCACAGTCCCCGCGGCTCCCAGTTTCCTCGCTCTCTTCCCGGGCCCGAGAATACTTAAAGGGGCCGCGTGGTCCTTTCCGCGCTTCACGACACTCTACAGGCGCTGGTCAGGCAAGTTCTGCTCCTCAATATTTCCATCCACAAGCCAGGGGTGCCCAACTGCGCCCTCAGGTGAGAATCCCATTGCTCAGAATCGGAAATCCAGGCGAATGAGAACCAATCTTGTTTCTGTTGCCACCCCTAGCTCCCCTGCACCTTTCTCCAAATGGAACCTCCCAGCCAAAGACTTCAAAAATCCTCCTGGTCCAACTTAACCTCTTCCTTGCCGCTTCCAGGGATTGGAATAAACTCCTAAATAACTCCGCTCTCACTTCTCCCCATTCCCATTAAAATAAATAAATAAATAAATTTTGAGTAACATGCCTTTGGTATACAGGAGGTAAACAGAGAACATATTAGGCGTTCTATTAAACCATCCTTTTCTTTTAAGTTGAAGTTGTCGAAGCTCTTGTAGGAAAGATATTCAAATCATAAGGCACAGGGTCGGGTCTTGGGATCATTTCGTTATATTTCATTTGAGATCCTCTCTTTCAACTTCTTAGAATCCACACATTAGAAAGCTAACAATGGGGAGGTAATTTTAAAGAGAGAGAGAAAAAAAAATGCAAAAGCGTTTGTAGTTATGAGCAGCTAGTCAGCATTTCAAAACCAACAGGCATAGTCTTTCACACCCAGCAGACCAACCCTGAAATCCCAACCTACCAGTTATTACCTCTGTGCCCAGGTCTGTTTTCTCCGCTCCGTTTCTATTCTTGAGATACTTTACTCCATTAATAATAAATACGCAAAGCAAAACAAACCTGACACAGCTGACAGGCATTCATTCATTGACTCAGTCATTGTTCTTTCTTTCTATTAAGTAAAACACAGTGGCCAGGTGCTGTGGCTAACACTTGCAATCCCAGCACTTTGGGAGGCTGAGGCGGGCGGATCAACCTAAGGTCAGGAGTTCGAGACCAGCTTGACAAATATGGTGAAACCCCTTCTCTACTAAAAATACAAAAATTAGCCGGGCGTGGTGGCGCTCCCCTGTAGCCCCAGCTACTCGGGAGGTTGAGACAGGAGAATTGCTTGAGGCGGAGGTTGCAGTGAGCCAAGATCACTGCCACTGCACTCCAGCCTGAACAACAAAGCAAGACTCTATCTCAAAAAAAAAAAAAAAAAGGCACAGTATGTAAAATACCTAACATGCTAAATGCTGAATAAATGGCAGAATTATTATCTACAGAGTTGTGTACCATAACTTCAAAAAAGTTATTTCGTATCTAGCAGCATATATAAGAAGCTGCTTTCAGTGGCTGCCTCTGGAGGAGAGAACTGCACAATGGCTAGGGCAGAGAGGGAGGATTTGCTCTTTTCTAGGTAATGTTATGCTTTTCCATTTATTTTCAGGTGAGCACATTTATTACCTAATGGAAGATAAAAATTTGAAAGCAAATTTGGTTGCTGCTGGCACAATCAATGACCTTAGAGCAACATTTTGTGAAAACTCTGGTTAACAGCACATATTTTTGAAAGTGAAAGTTTCATACTGAGAAAACTGAGTATAAATTCAGTAAACAAGCTGAAGATAAAAATTCAAAGACTCCAACCAAAATCTTTTCAGCAGTAAAAATATGAATGGGCAGTCAAAGCTGAAAAGCAAACATCAGTTTGGTCTTGTGAAAGAATATTTAGTGAGAAACATAGAATATATCTCCTTTTCTTGGAATAAAAAAGTACTTTTAAGATAAGCTTACCTAGTAATAGAAAATAAATAAATACTGAAGTGTGCTACTTAAGAGAAAGGGCAAGAGGGAGAGAAAATTCAAATCCACATATCATTTGAGTGCATAAATAAAAATGTCAAACTTTCACTTAGTAATGGGGGTATACTTTTAAATATAATGAAGAATATGTATAACAATTCCTATTGCATTATTCCCCAAAGTGGATCTCCTGGTCTGTAGAAGTTTGCTCATATCTCTCAAGATCTCTTTGCCATTTATCTCATTGAATGCAAACCATATTAATACCACCTTATATTTCTCAACTTCAGTAAGTAACACCCACCCATCCCCCTCTCTTCCACCCCTAGAGATGACATTACCTAGGAGAGTCAGCAGTAAGTTTCCTCAAGGAACTAACTTTTGGCCAGCCCCTGACAAAGACCATCATCACCAACTCATATGTGTTAGTCCTTTCTGTCCATTATATCAGTAAAGATGTCACATAAAGACAAGAACTTGTATTCAGAAGGCATTATAGATCTATAGGAAGTGAAACTCAATGTACCTGAAAACTTTTGTATCTACTTCCTTTTCTCACTCACTATTACCCATGCAAACAAACACTTACTGAACATTAACTATGTGCAAGAAATAGTAAAGTGTGCATAGGGACAAGATGCAAATATCATCCCTTTCATCAGGCTTTTAGCGCTCCTACTATGGGGACCTACACGAAACAGAACAGGCTCCAGAGTGGAATCTGTCTGAGAAAATAAAAACAAAGTGCCACTGGGGTTAAATGACATCCCAGTACATTCCTAGAGATGGATGGATCATAGCAACTTGTCACCTTTTCACTTTTGTTCCTGAACTTTAAATTACCTAGAAGAATGCATGAAATGCTCAATGTCTCTCTGTGAGTGCCTGTGCAAGTGTGAGCGTATACATGTGGATAGGGAATGGACTCAGATCAGATTTTCAGGCGACTCTGACACGTACAAGACAACCTTAACTCATTTCAGTTTGGGTGGGAGACACAGCGCAAGGTAAGAAGAAAGTAGACTAACTTGTACTCAGTAACCCTATTCTGATCACTGTGATCTGAATGAAAGGTGGGTTCTAAATTTCCATTTAGAGAATTCTCATCTCATTTGGAGCCTATGAAATTCAGGATCCCCAAAATGTAGGATCTCCCCTGAGAATTTTGAAGAAACCTGAAAATAATACATTCCAGTAGTCCCGTGAAAAAGGGCTTTTTGACAGTCAAAATTCTATAGCAGTCATGATCTCTTGCATTGCTCCAATCTGATTATACCTTTCACGGAGGTAGCCACAGGAACTCAGGAAATAACAGCACACCCAGGGTCTCTTCGGGGATTGCAGATACCATTATTCAGATGAGTAGGAGTGAAATAGAGTTTCTAAGGTAAGTGGAATACAAACCGGAACATCTCTCTCGCCTTCTTAACAAAAAGCCTTAGATTCAGACTGAGCCTGGGATGCAAGCCGCAAGTTCCAGCGAATCTGGTAAGAAGCTGTGTGACACATGCAGTGCACACCAAGCCTGTGCTGAATACTCCAAGATCCCATCCGTCAGAGTACAACAGTTTAGCAATTCTTACGTGATATTGCTGAATAATCTGTGCCATCTTTGGTGTTTAAATTGATGAACTAAGATGAATGTTTGAATAATTGAATATTTGAATATTTTCCTAAATTTGGATTCTTAAGAAAAGTCTCATCTCAGAAAGCAAGCTAAAGTAATCCTAATAAAAGGAGAGTAAGTTGAGATTTGTTGGAACATCTACTGTTTCAAGAAACCAGGCCTATTTAATTTTAACTTTCCTGACGAAGCTGCATATGGTAGTTTCAAATGTACATAAGGTGCATTTTAACAGTATTACTTTTGTTTGTTTGCTTCTTTGCTACTTAAAGCAGGTAATTATGTGTTTCGAACCAAAAATCATAGGGAGGAGAGATTCCCAGGGTTGTTCATCTTCACTTACTTAAAGACTTCAGGCCTTGTCAATGGGGCCTATATATATGTATAGATGGAGACTTGCAGTGTCGCTGCGGCTGGAGTGCAGTGGTGTGATTTCAGCTCACTGCAACCTCCGCCTCCCAGGTCCACGCGATTCCCCTTGCCTCAGCTTCCTAGGTAGCTGAGATTACAGGTGCCGCCACCAGGCCCAGCTATTTTTTTTTTTTTCCTGTATTTTTAGTAAAGACAGAGTTTCACTATGTTGGTCAGGCTGGTCTCAAACTCCTGACCTCGTGATCTGCCTGCCTCAGCCTTCCGAAGTGCTGGGATTACAGACCTGAGCCACTGTGCCCAGCCGGGGCCAATATTTTTAACACAGCATTGTGAAGACATTGTAAAGGACCATCATCCCCTTGGTCCCACCAGATGATGTACTCCAGCCTTGCTATTGCTCTATAAGGCTCGTTTAAAAACATAAATTATGAGACACTGGACTTTGCTGTGGAATTACTGTGCTGCATTTGTCTTTTAGTATCTCAGCATCTCAGACACACTGTAGATGTTCTAAAACTAGGTGCTATCCTACTAAGTACTTTTGATAGAGCCTGGGACCTTACATATTAGCAACACGGGATCTGGCTAGAATTTACTACTTTTATGTTAAGAGGGGGTGAGCTTTTGAAGATAAAGGAGAGGATACAGAAAAGTGGCACTAATTATGGGCACTGTTTGGGGTCCCTTACAAACATTATCTAATCTCTCACCACAGGCAAGTGAGGTGATGTTATTATCCCACTTTAGAGATGATGTTGAGATTACATAATTAACTCAAAGTTAAGAGGCTCAGTAGCCAGGGAATTTATGTTTGAACACAGTTTGTTTTGAACTGAAGCACTTAAAGGAACAAAAATGAGTTCCCTGGTAGGAAGGGCTTGGGAGACTTAGGATTCAATACATTTAAGGATTCTCCAAAGCCTTTAATATGCAGATAAGAATTGTGAGTCCCTAAGGGAGGATAGTTATGAGAAATCTTGTCTCTTTAATAAACATTGTTCAGTTTATAGCATTTGACTATTGTGGTAATATCTCTAATACCCAATACCCTACACCTGAAAATTAAGATCTTCAGCTTTCCTGACTAAACTGCATATGATGGTTACTTGGCAGTAAATTTATTTGTGTTAAAATGAGCAATGCAGTATTCCTTTCTGGAAAAGACCATACATTTAAGTGACTGCACTTCTAAGACTTTCTTCATAGAGCAGCCAGAGGGATCTTGTTAAATCTGAGACAGATTATGCCTCTCCTCTGCTCAAAACCCTCCAGTGGTTTTCTGGCCTCACTTTAAGTGAGAGCCCACGTCTTTCCAGAATTCTACAAGGCCTAACATGAGCTAGTCCTGCATACTTTCCTGATATCGTCTCCCCCTACATTTACTGGCTTTTTTCTCACTTTGTTCTATCCCAGTGACTTCTATGCTGTTCCTAGAATGAATTAGCCAGGCTCCTTCCTCAAGGATTTTACACATGCTCTATGTGGAGTACTCACCTCCATAAACCTGTGAACTTGCACTCTCCCTTCTCTCAGGTTTTTATATCATCAGACTTCAGAGAGGCTTTTTCTGTCCGGGTACTTTAAAACTTCATTCTCACACAATACTTCCCATATCCCTTCTATTTGTTTAGTTTAGTTTTTGTTTTTCCTATAAAGCACTTACTCACATCCAGGATACTACATTTTTTTTTATTTTGTTGCTGCAACCCTCCTTTTAGAAGAAGGCCAGGGATTCTTGATTATTTTGTTTACTTGTGTAGTCCCAGCATCCAAAACAGTACGTGGCACTGAGTAGGCACTCAGATGTTTGTTGAATGAATGAATGAGTTTTATCTCACTGTTAATATATATTTTTGAAAAACAATGCTGCCTATTAACTGTTCCTATAGTTCTAGAATTATTTTCTCAAATATATAGTTCAACCACTTATCTACTTTAACAGAGAACTAACAGTGAATATCACTCATGGAGCTCATGTTTCAGTGGACTTTAATAACTTCAAAATCAAAGTTCTGACTAAGCACACACTTATTTAGGTCAGGTTATTTGGGACCAAAAAGATTGGGAGCATTGACTGAGTTAAAGTATATAACATTCACAAGAAGCAAACCTCAAGATTAACTTTTCATAAATGAGAAAACTGAAGCTTAAAGAAACCAGCTTTTCCCAGAAGACTCCTTTAGCTAGTGATTTACTTGTGACTGGAACACAGTTCTCTAAATTGCTAGAGAACACTTCTTTTCTACCAGAATAATCACCAATTCTTGATCAAAATTCTCTACCTTTAACATTCTTACATCATTAGATATGGCATAATATAATAGATATTGTATTGTTATTGTATTAAATATGTTTTACATATAGTTTTACAAATACGTTTTACAAGTTACTGACTCATCAGGAATCAGGAATGGTGTTTTTTGTTGTAGCTCCAGTTTCTAATAGAATAAAAATAATAACAACCAATATTTATGTAACATTATGTGCTATGGGTACTATTCTAAGGATTTTATGTATTCCAACACATTTAATCCTCAGGGAAAAACATTATTAGGTCAATTATTGTTATTATCTCACTTTATACATGAAGGGCAAGCATAAATTTGAACCGTGGTGATCTGTTTTCAGGGAATTGACTTTTACCCTTGCCCCCAGACTGTGAGGTGCAAATAAAAGTTGTTGATAAAAGTAATATAATTTTTACAGATTCAGTTCTATCTGAATAAAGCTATCAGTGTATATGTTTTGGGTTTTGTGTGTAAAGATCTGGTTTCTTGTACTATGGGACTCTCAGTACAAGAAAGTGACTCTGAAGTATATGCATTTTTAGTTCTACTTCTGTATGAAGTAAGGAGTTCAAAGCTTTTTTATTTTATGCCCAAAATGTTCAAAGTGGTTTTATGTTTCTTTTAACTCTAATGAGATGATATGAAAAAAAATATATTGTACAAGTTTGTTAAGACATTTGAAGGATATTGGAAAACATAAAGATGCATATAAATTTATATCTCACCATGGGATTTGCTGTCTTTTTGTTTCTTACGTCCAGATACATCTGAGACCAAACATACACTATTCTAATCATGATTTAAAATTCTGTTAAATTGGGATCATAGTTAACAGCTGCACAGCGGAATGACAACCTCTATAGGCTTACAATTTGAACACAAATTGTATGTTTTAAATAATTTACATTATGTTTAATTCTGCAGATGTGTTTTACAAAACTGTTTAATGCTTTTGGTTTTTCATTGCTTTTTTAAAAAATCCTTCCAATAAATGTTTATGGGACTGAGGTGCATATGTTGGGATTTATGTCTTATTTAGTGCATTCATTATGTTTAGTTCCACCTGCTGCTTTGCTTATTCAGAAGAATATTTTACCTAGGTTTCAAGTTATTTTAAACAGTTCTATAAAGAAGTACTATGTTCATTTAAAAACCATCTTGAAATTGTATTAGAGTTTCCTATTTTGATGTTTATATTAAATAAAAGTAGTCCTAATAGTCAATATTACATTACCTTTTGAAAAAGGGTATCCAAGTTTATCATAAGTAATAATAACAATACTAAAGAATTCATTAAATTATAGTACCATAATTATTTGGAAGTTATTTATTTTATAACCTATTAATCTATTCCTCTTTTATATGGCTTATGGGAAGACTTCACACTTGAGAAGCCAAATTGGGGCTTTGAGATTTAATAGCTCCTTGGTGTGACTGAGGACTTTGATTCTAAATATGGAAGTGCTCATTCTTGCGGGTAAATACTGAATCCAAATCCTGTAATTGTTACTGAGAAACAAACTGCTCTTGAAAACTGACATAGAATATAAACCTACTGTCTTAACAACAAGGATAATTATATGTTTTCCCAAGAGTTTAATCACCCCTCTCTGACATCCTGGCCACATTCCAAAAGAAATCATCCAATTTCATTATTGGAACTAAAAGTCTTTGTGGATTTGATCTAATCTCATCTTCTCAATTTCCTATCACTATATACTTCTTTAGAGCTGCTTTATTGCACCTAGAAGGTAGAATTTCACTTTGAACACCACATCTTGTTTTATATATCTTATTGCAGTTATGTATCCTATATGTATTTGTGAAACAAAACAGATGTTTGCTGAAGCCAGTAAAACTATCTTATCACCAAAAACATCATACCAAAATTATTCTATTTATACGAAGATTTCTAAATATTACTTTTTACTTACAATGTTTTAATTACAAAGTGAAATATTGTTTTAATAGTTTAGCATGCTAATTCTTTGCTAAAAATATTGTTAAGAGTACATACTAAAAGTAGTTTGGTTGATAGCCCTATATTCAGATCATAATTGGTTCTAATAAGATTTTTAATTTTTTTTCACAATATACAAGTAACATATTTTTAAAGCATTTGGAAAATACTCGCTAAAGAAACAAAAAATATTACAATAAATCTCTCAGATATAATCACATATGCTATAAACATTTTGTTGTATATCTTTTCTTATTTCACTTTGCATATAAAGACTTTTTATCTTACAACATGGAATAGTGGTCTAAAAACTGTTATGAAACCTACATTTTCATTCAAAGATAGTCATAATAACTTTTTTCCAGGTCATAAAATATTCTTTAACACTATCGTTGAAAGAGCAAAACAGAATTCCATCAGATGAATGCATTAAAATACATGTAACTAGTCTCCAATTGTTAGATGTTTAAGTTATTTCTATTGCTGTGAAGGTGTGCATAATCTGATTTTTTAAGTCATATTAGAATGTTTTCTAGCTAAAGTGTTGGTAAATTTCATTTTAATTACAAATATTCTATTGAAGCAATTCATACTTCCCACAGTTTATTAAATTACCCAATTGTTTGACATTGCTGTGTAGATTACTTATTCCAATGATCTTAGAACCAACATATATGAGTTAAAAAGATCACAGATAACTATGAAAAACCATGAGACATATATTAACACCTAAATTTCTTCTTTGTACTTAATAGAATTATTATGTTTGTTTGAGGGATGCCTTTTGTTTTTATTACAAGTGATTAATAAATGAAAATGTTTGTTCTTCAGAACTATGCTTGAATTTCACAGGTCTTGTATTTCACACCAGAAAGTAAACACTTTTCTTTTAGTAAGGGCAATAAATTAAGACATAAGCGCTTTTCCTAAACACTTACCTTTAGGAAAAAGTATAAACTTAAGCACGGTTCATTATTTCACTAAGTGTTCCTTTCAGCTGGGAGAGCATACTGTTTAACTTTTGGCTATCGTAATTATTGTCAGTGATTATGACATAATCATACATAAATATACTAGTCTAAATAGGGATCAACCTATTTGTATTACGTTCATCATAGTTTATCCAAATCACATTATTTGGCTAACATCTCTATTTCTTGATTTTTTTCTTTAAATTTCATAGGTGGCTTATCACACAATAAGAGTTTGAAAGACTTAGTTATCCCCTTTTTCCTGGAGAAAAATGAACCTAAAATTAAATTAATTGTCAAAAAGAGCATCATCTCTTATGCTTTACTGATTGAAGAAGTAATATCATTATTTTTTCAGGTTAGTAATTTTGTCACTTTCAAAAATCGGATATTTATCTGGAAAGTCCATCTGTCTTAAGTAATGGTGAATATTTATCAGTTTATTTTAACTTATACTGAAATGTACATAACACCTGACAAAGTCTTATTAATAAACCAGATTGTCTACTACAGTACATTTCTCTGATCTTGCTCCCCTTAATATTTCCCAATAATAATACCTTAAAAGGTAGTAATGCATACAGAGATGTTTCTTCAGACATATGTATATTTCCTAGAATATCATTAAATATGCTTTCCAAGTGGAAGCTATGTGATTAAAGTAGGAGGACGCAGTTTGAAGAATTTGCCATTTAGCCCAGACTTCCCCTGGGTAACTTCAATTTATCTTTTAAGTTTCACATCAAAGTCTCTTCCTCAGAAAAGCCTACCTAGACCTGCCATTTCCAGCCTTTCCTTATATATCAGATTTCTGTGTGATATTCCTAGAACAATGTTGACTATTTCTCCATAGCACTGATCACAAATAATTGCTATAAAAAATACATCTTTTAAGCCTGCCTCCTTTCTTGTAAACTCCACAGCGGAAGTAATGACTTGCTCACCAATGGTGTTTTCTCTCTTCCCAAAGTACATCAAGCCATTAAGCATTGTTTTGTGTTGACAATTTTGTGTAGTATACTATGTTTTGAAAAACACTTAGCTAGACAAAAAGTATGAGTAAGAAGAAAATCTATAGACAGATTGCAGATATCTGGGCATTCATGCTTTTGGCATTTCATCTAACTATCCATTTCCTAAAGGAAAATGGACAATCACTAAAAGATGTACTCTATTTCAGTGTTCTCAACCAGGGGCTATTCTGTCCCCTTACCACTAATCCCTCCGCATTAACATTCTGCAATGGCCAGAGACATTTGTGGTTGTCACAGCTGGGGAGGGGAGTGGAGGGGGTGGTATAGACATCTAGTGTGTTAAGGCAAGGGATACTGCTACAACATGTTCCATTGCATAAGACAGTCCCTCACTCACAGCAAAGAATACGTTTGCTCAAAATGCCAATAGTGTCAAGACTGAGTAACTCTGCTCTAGTTCAACTTCAGTATACACTGGGGAATGTTTTTGTTCTTGTAAGGATTACATAAGATGGTGGCCATGTACCTTATGATTTGGGTACAGTTAGGTTCTAAAGTTATTAGTTAAGCAATGCTGTACTACCATATAGGAGAGTACTGTAAATATTATAAAATTCTGTTCAAACATCCTCAATCCTTAAATGTTTATATAGCTTCATAAAGAAAATGCAATTACATTCTTCTAATATGTGGCCATCTAGAGCTTATATAAAGAGGCATCTTTTTCAAGTATGTTGTTTATGTATCTTTTTGAGATGGAGTCTCGCTCTATCGACCAGGCTGGAGTGCAGTGGGACAATCTCAGCTCACTGCAGCTGCCGCCTCCTGGGTGGAAGCAATTGTCCTGCCTCAGCCTCCCAAGAAGCTGGCATTACAGGCATGCACCGCCATGCCCAGCTATTTTTTCTATTTTTAGTAAAGATAGGATTTCTCCATGTTGGCCAGGCTGGTCTTGAAATCCTGACCTCAGGTGATCCACCCACCTTGGCCTCCCAAAGTGCTGGGATTACAGGCAGGAGCCACTGCACCCAGCCCTAATATGTTATTTACTTTCATGTATACTTGAATTCAATAATGTAATAAAGGTGATATGTGATAGTAAGGCAGAGTGCACCATTAAATTGGCATGGACACTTAGCTATATATAAGCTATTGAGAGTTCATCAAAACATTTAAAATAACTTCTAATAATTATAATTTCTAAATTTTGTTATAATTTCTAAATTATCTAATTATTGTAATTTCTAAATGCTACCCAAGTTTACATGATGAAATAAGAACTAACAAAATTTTGCTTTTGTGTGGATGTAGCTTTGAATGAGTATAGTAAATATTGTCTATTGATATGTTTTAGTGTCTTGTTAGTCATTACTGAATATATATTTGTACTTTTATATTTCTCCGTGAAAAAAACCGCATGTATAACATGTATTATTCCTCTACAAGGGATTTACAAGATAAAGGAATATCTCAGACAACTTAAAAGCTAGTTTACTTAAACTTGCTCTTTGAAGCATGAAAAATAAAATATTTAGAAGCATATGTAGAATAATGATGAAGCATAATATTTGTTTCTAAAATGTGTGAGTTGGTAAGAATACAAATGTCCATCTCTGTCACTGACTAGCTGAGTGATGGTGGATAAGTTTCTTAATATCACTAACAGCTATTCTTTTTATATTAAGTGAAGAGCACAATAGTGCTTCCCTTCTAGGAGTTTTGCAAGGATTAAATCAGTTAATACACATAAAATGCTTGTAATGGAGTAAGCAATCATCAAATATTAATCGATTATTATTATTATTGTGATTTCACTCTAAAAAAAGCTCAAAATTAAGTTTATAGTTAGCAGTAGAAAATGGAACACTTTTTTAATTTAATAAGGGAAGCATATAAAGATTGTTGTTTAAAAGATTGTTCAGAAAACCATAAATATAATTTAAAACATGTCTACATACAATATTCTCCCAAATAATTCAAATTTGATTTTATTTAGGGAGTTTGCAATTAATATAGTATTTTAAAATGCAATACTCTTAAACAATAGTGAGATAGACACACGGGCTTATATAAAGTACAAAGCCAAAAGGATGAAAAGGAAATACTCAATGTATATAATTAAGTGTCATGAAATGAGCTTTTTTAATGCTTACCTTTCTGTGCATATACAAATGCTTAACAGAGGGAAGCAATAGCTTCTAGAATGAAAGAATCATAGTTTAAAGCTAGGAGGTTCAGACATTCCATGACCTTATAACAATAACATGTATTTAGTAAATTATTTTTAATACACAATACAGAGTACAAAATATCTTCGGAACTAATTTAGCAATGAGAAAATATTACATTGTTTAAATCATAATTTTATCAAGATTTTCCTTCCATTGGACATTATACTAATTCCTACATAGTTTTTGAGAAACAGATTTCATTCGTCCATCATAAAATGATTTTTAAATGATAAATAATATAATAAATTTAACTTAATAAATTAAGTTCAGAATGGATATACTAATAGATGCTTAAAGAAAGTACCAGTAAACAATTTATTTGCAAAAACTTAAATGAGATGAGAGGCATTTTTTTTTTTAGCTCAGATAATTCACTTACTACCCCTGCCACTATGAAGTGGGCAATAGAATCTCTCTCTATGGTAACTTCTTTAAAAATACAAAACTTTGTAGTTTTTGAAATGTTCTCTAAAAACTGGATAACATTGACCATTATGCTGTTTCTTAGTTTTTTATTCATGTACCCTTGGACTAATTTCAGATAATGAGTTCACTATAATCATAATAAATTATCAAAAACATAAATCAGAAACTCAAGGGGTGCACATACACATACACATCCTATTGAAATAGAAGTTGATAGCAGGTTTCTTTAATTTATATTTTTATCTGTTCATAACAGAAAATCCCTCCCCTATGAAATGTCTTTCAATTGGTTGAGAGTGTTTAGTACACAATGCTCTATTGCCCTCTGCTGGCTGGACAATGATAAATAAAAACTTCCTTCTCATTAACCAGATGGGGATCTTAGAAAACGAAATATGGAAGATGACACAGTTCAAAACAACAAAACAGTATGTTAGAGTGGTAGAACATTAAAACATGAACTTTAAAAAGTAATCTCACATATTTCAAAACTCCTAAGATTTTAATTAGCTTTTGTATTAGCTGAAAAGTCTGATTATTTTATATAAGCCTTAGCAGTGGCATTAATTCAAGATAACACAATTTCATAATTTTAAAGTGATAATTGCAAGTCTCACAACTGTCTAGGAATTCTGGGGATTTTCCAACAAGATATGCATGATCCAATTGTTGCCACATTTATGGAATATTTTAATAATATTATGATGTTTCTAGTGTGTTTATTTCTTTAAAGTAATATTTCTACCTAGTTGAAAGAATATTGTTAACATTTTTAAGTAAATTTAAAGAGTCCTTTACCAACTAGAGTGATTTATTTCTCATATTCATTATCTTTGGAAGCATTCTTTATATATGATTCATATAACACTGAGGAAAAACCAACATTGTTATATAATGGTGTGTAAATTCCTTAATGAAAACAACAGTGATAATGCCGCAAGGAATAGAAAATGCATAGAGCAGTTAATCCATCTGGTTTCATTTTAGCACTACATGCTGCTTTAATGCTTGATTACGTTTATTTCAAAAACATTTCTGAAGGGTATCCTTACCATCCATAGTAGAAGACACAGATTTTATCATTAGGGTGGCCTTGGCTGGTTTTTCTAAAATGCCCTTGGGTTAAAAGTTTAAAGCAAAGCTGTTTTTTTGTTTTTTAAATTTTGACTGGTGTTTTGAATTTGTGATTTATTTTATATTTTTGATAGTTCCTCACAGCTACAATATATATTAAAATAAATCTGGTTTTCATTTCTGAAAGTGCTTTGTCTGAAACATTTATAAAACTCGAGCCATGGTTTTTTGAAATAGGATTTTATTCCATGAGCTCGACCTCCCTATTCTACCCTCAGAACTAGTGTCTATTACAAATCAGGAGGATGATTTTTCCCTATGGCTTCCCTGCCAAAACAACTTCCAATCCTTTCAAAAATTTCTGGTTGCTTTATAATTTACTCTAACTACCTCTGATCTAGATTGTATTCACATCTCAAAGTTTCCAGGAATATATTTTCAGTAGAATCTTGAAGTCACTTGAGGCCTTTGGTTCTCTATAAACTGAGAGGAAAAAGTTTCATCCTAGAAAATATTATTATTATGACAAAATGATGGAAAAATTTTTTTACTCCCCAATTCACAAGATTTAAAAAGATGCCCTTTGTCTTTACCGTTTTTCACATTTAATCCTTGCAAAATCATTAGAAATAAGTTTTTTACCATTTGTATGTTAAGACTCAGGAACATAGAAAAACGAGATTCACAGAGATGAAAAACATCTCCAAATTTGCACAGGATGGCCTATTAGTCAGAAGCCAGGTCTGCCTGACTTCAAGTGCATGGTCTTTTTATGACACTTTGCAATCTCTGGGAGTGAAGAATGAAGGTGGGAAACCATTTGCATTGGAATTATAAAGTGATCATGCCCTTTGATACAGTATTTCCAACTCTAGGAAGCTAAGCAAACATTCCATATATAGTAAAAGATGTCCATCATGGTATTAATTGAAATAATGTGGGAATAAAGGGGAGAAAAACCAAAAGAGGTCTAAATTTCTAATAAAATAACAGATAAAAAACTTAACTATGGTATGTTATGTAATTGAATATTACAGTCATTAAAAATAGTAACTGGAAGCTACTTGAAAATCTATGAGTTACTTAGGATAAAATTAGCAGTCTAAATCTTACATTTTATGTAATTAAAATGTAATATGCAAGTTTAAAAGTACTGACAAAAAATGTGTCTTGTATATTATTGGTGAAGAAAGGTTTGAAGCAATAACATGAATTCCAGGATAACACATTAAAAAATCATATGTATGTCCTAGAATATGTGAACACAATTTTGTGTAATATATATTAACTTTGTTGGTGAAACAGGCAATAAAACAATTTTTAAAGTATCTATTTCTATACTATTTAAATTTTACAGCATGTATTACTTTAAGGATAATAAAATTAATAAAGATATAATACTTACAGAATTACTAGAGTTATGTTGAAATCACCAGAATAGCAATAGTTGGTAATTTAGTGTGAGGAATATATATTTTTATTTTCCTAAATTTAAAATGTTTTCAATACGTTTATGTTTATCTTTATTGAAAAATATAAAATGAATATTATAATAATAATTAAAGCTGTTTTCAACTTTTAAGTCAAGTGTCTTCTATTTCTTCATCTTGAGAATTTTTACGAGAAATATTGTTTTACTTTCCTGTTTTTGAAGTAGTTAGCAGCCTCTATTCGTAAGTAATCGCTTCAGGTAGGTATGTCACTCCTATAGATCTAACTTACTTTGTTAATTTCTGTGAAAATGTTAAAAAAGAAAGCTGGCTTGACCGAATTATTTCTGATATTCATTAAAGAATAATGAGAGCTAGGTGAGGTGGCTCATGCCTGCAATCCCAGCACTTTGGGAAGCCCAGCCAGGAGGATCACTTGAGGCCAGGAGTTCAAGACCAACCTGGGCAACATAGTGAGACCTCATCTCTACAAAACATTTAAAAAAAAAATTGTGGGGCATTGTGGTGGTGAATGTTTCTAGTCTCAGCTACTCTGGAGGCTAAGATGGGAGGATCACTTGAACCTGAAAGGCTGAAGCTGTAGTGAGCCAAAACTGTGCCACTGCATTCCAAATTGGGTGACAGAATAAGACTCTATTTAAAAAAAAAAAAAAAAGCATTAATAAGAAAAAGATTACCATAATATTCTTTTAATTTAAACTTCCCCCAATTTCCAAAAGTGGTAACTTGAAATTTAGCTTTTGTTATACAACTCGAATACTTGTTTACTATAGAAACGAAACTACCAGAACCATGAGAGTGTTTAACTAAGGGACCCCACATTTGTCAAGCAACTCTACTTACCTAGAGATATATTAATAATGATTAATAAATACTTTTGAAAACCATCTCTTTTACGTATTTATTAAATATCTTCTTTAAAATTAGTGAGGCAATATGTTCATCTCTTTATAATATAAGCACAATATTTAGAAATTACAACAAATTTTGACTTGGGTTACCAAGTTAATCTAACTTAATGGGAATTTTCTATAGAACTATTATAAGGCACTATCAAAGCTCATCTCCGCATACCTCATTTTCTAAATATTTATAAACATAAAAATGTTTTAATCTTTTTCTCTTTTCATTTGTCTCACCTTCTCTTTCTTTTTCTTTACAGGTATATAAATAAATAATCATTTATATAATTGGTGTATTTTAGCTTTTATTTGGATAAATTTTGCCTTAAATAAAAAGCAATGGATATGAATTTATTCATCTTTTCCTCTCACTTAATAACCACTACTCTGGTTCCCTATGGCAGAAAGAGCTAAATATTAACTTGCCTTAATTTTAACATTGTGTCTGGGAGAGTTGAATGTATACTGTTTTTCATACATAAACATTTTTTAAGTCTCATATCCAGAGAATACTTGATTTTGAAAGGAATCTTTATGCAGATGGTATTATATAAATTTTTCAAACTCTAAATACTTGAAAACATTTGTGACTAAAATATAAATCTGATAATGTTGTCAATATGTTAATAAGAATACAAGTATAACAAAATTATCAGTTTCCTTTATTCTTCCTTTTTGGAAAAAAAAAAAATGACATAGACTGGGAGTTTTATAATGGCCCAAAGGAAAAGCGTCTCCGTGTGCCTCAAATTCGATATTTTAAGTTGAAGTCAGCTGTTAAGAATTACTGAATTATCCAGGGCAGAATCTGGGGTATGGCTCACATTTCACTATGCTGGATACGAAAAGTTGAACACAAAAGGGGTGAAAACTTTTCAGTGATTAAAAAGGCCTGTGGGATTGAAGTTTTAGATTCCAGAACAGCACATCAAGAGAAATGTTGCAGATTCTCGAGTTCTCACAGCAAATTGTGTCTATAAATCGATGAAGTGTTTCTGAGGAAACCTAACAGGATGGCTCTAAAGAGTATATATACAATTTCTTTCAGTTCTCCTGGGAATGAAAATTAAACCTCATGGATGAAAACAAATACCTAACAAAGGTGAGAAATTGATCACATCTAGCTTTTTAGCAGGCCAGAAAATAGAGTGGACACAGTTGGTTATTTCACATATTTTCTCATTTATTATCCTTTGAAACACTTTGTGTTTCAAAGGATAATGCTGTCAGAATTAATTTTAATTAACCAACTGTGATTCTTAAATATTCTAGGTATTCTTTAGAATACAATGACAATAATCAAGTTATTCTCTGTATGAATATTGCACAATTTCTTCAGCCTTATTACCTATATTTCAAATAATTCCTCTGCCATTTCATTTTCATTCTCCTTTAAACCATCACTCCTTACAAATGCAACTGACATCTAGTGAAACATCATCAATTAGTGATAAGTTAGGATATGTAGATATGGTTGATTTAACCATGTTACCCTATGATCAATATTAGAAAGAGATTCTGTTATTCACTCAAATATTCTTTTTTGATGTCAGAAGGAATAAATGTTGATACAACTTGTTCCAGAATTTCTATATATTACTAAAAGATTTTAAGTTTACCATGAAAATTGTTTAGAAACCATGGTGCTAGATATAGTCAGCTTGAATGTGTGAAAGTGTGTGAGGAAGTATATTTGTATGTTTAACTTCAAAAGAAATAAATATCAGAAGTAAAATCTTGATTCTATTCTAAAGAATGTCATAAAAGTTTGTGAAGTTATTAAAAGTAAATTGGAATTTTTTTTTTCATTTCATTTTGTGTTCTAATTTAGCTTTCACTTGAGAAGTGTATTATGAATGAATGGGAACTAAACATTTCTGCAAATGTGTTCCTCATGATAGTTAACTATCCCTTTGATGTTTTATTCTCAAAGAGGATAGTTCTTTTGAACACATTACTTTGAAAAAATAAAAAGAGTTATAAGCTTAATTATCTCTCTATTGTCCTTTCATATACTCCAAGAAAGATTTTTTAAAAATTAGATTTAAACTCATCTGAACCAAGAAAGTGCCATATTATAGCACTTTCTTTAACATTACAACTCCTAACAATTGTACATCATGTTTCTAATAAAATAATTGAAGGTGATATCAATTACACATTGGAATCTAAACCAAGGCATGGGACATGTGAAACCAAGTTTAGTAGAGACCCATCTATGTTACAGTGATTTGTGGAACAGAATTAAAACAAGAACACATTTGGCATATGCTCCAGGAAGACTCATACTGACTGAGTTATTGAAGAAGACTTTAAACTTATAATGCTTTCTTAGACAGTGGAACCTTGTGGTGGTGGTGGTGACCTCCCTAGAGTTATGGCAGAATGATGAACTTTTTTCTTTCAGTGCTTTGGTCAAAATTTTGAATTTTGCAGACAGTTAATCCCCTGATTCTCATACTACCAACGCTATGTTTCACCATCAGCACAAATAAGGAAGAGTAGCTGTTGAAAGCAAGACACACCCTTGATTTTCAGAAATAAACTTCTTATATAACTTGTCAGTATATTTCTCACTCAAAAGTTGAAGTAAACTTCTTCCTGTATACTTGTTGATTTTGTATTTTTTCCCTCATCTCACCGTTCTTTATTTTCTTATAGCACTACTATAAAAAAGAATGCCTACAATGATTTTAAAATTCAGTAAAAAATAATCTATAAAACATTAAAACTACAAGAAAAGTCCAATTAAAACAAACAAAAAAAAAAGAACTCTCCCTAAAAAGAGTATCATCACATCTGGTACTAAACTAAATAAAAATGACTTTCCCAGTGTGACGTGAGGCCATGAGTCAAATCCTACATTTCCAACTCTCAGTTCCAGACTGTAGCATTTCCTATGGCCAAGGAGAAAGGCTCATAAGCACACACCCAGATCAAGAGCAGAAAAGGCTGTATTCTCTAATACCTGAATAGACACAGACAGCAGCCTCCACATAGGGGCTGCTCCTTTCTCTCCATGCAGACAAGAAGCATTCCTCTGTTAGCAGATAGAAAGTCAACCTTACAGTGTGAGTTTGTGGTGTGTAAAGATCCTACCACAGGAAGAACAATGATTAAAGACTTGTTTTAGACAATGGCCCAGAAATAATGTACAGAAATAAGTTTGGTCTGATGTTCTATATCTTTTGGTAAAGTTAAGGTGAAAAAGTTTCTAAAGAGAATTGGCTTTAATATCTATTTCAAAAAATAGAGATACTTAGAGTAACAATTGAAGTACTTTATTGCTTTCTTTTTTTTTCACTGTGGAATCCAGTTCTCAACTGTTTTCAGGGGACTGTATTTTCCCTACAGAAAGCCCTTACATTTTCCCTATGAAATTCAGCGTTAAAGTGATATGTAATTTTAGAATTGAGTTGTTGATTCGAGTCATCTGTGGGTCAGGAGATTAGGGAATATTGTACTACTTTTCAGAGAGGAAAAGCTAGGCAGTAGTAAAAATAGCCATGACTTTAGATTCAGATGGACTGGATTTAAAAATCTGTCTTGTATTTAAGGACAAAGAGATCTTACGCATTTTTCTTAGCTTAATCTCAGTTTTCTCATCTGCAAAATGAGGACAACCATAGCTTCCTTTCAAGACTGGTATATGGATGGAATGAAGATACTTAATACATATAAATTATCTGACACACAGTAAATGCTCAATACATAACCATCATTATAATGACATGGTTGTCTTTCTGACCTATGGACAATTTAAGTTAGATTGATATTTATAACAAGTTACAACCAATTGGAGAAATACAAGAATTTCTTTCTGATCTAGGCTTTCAAAGAACTTCCATTTAGAAAGAGACTTCCCAAGTACCCTAGGAAGTGCTAATGTTGGCCACTAATTACTGTGGCAAGAGATCAGGATTCTCCTAAATCTTTCTCCATAATCTTCAGCATGTCTTGCGCTGCATGGTATCTCTATTAATGGAGACATACCTCACATCAATGATGTGCAGATCAAATGACATAATCACTCAAAATGTGATTTGTCAGCTCTAACAACACAAAACATATTAAATTGTCATTGATGTACATCATTTCATGAGTCTATAATCACAAAAGTTCTAAATCATCAATAAATGACTCATACCGTTTCAACGAATGTAATAGATAACTTTTAAGAGCTTATAATCTCAAAAACAAAAAAAAATAATTTACTAGAAAGGATGAAGGCTGGACGCAGTGACTCACACCTGTAATCCCACCAGTTTAGGAGGCCGAAGAGGGTGGATCACGAGATCAGGAGATCGAGACCATCCTGACTAACACAGTGAAACCCTGTCTACTAAAATACAAAAAATTAGCCAGGCGTGGTGGCACATGCCTGTTATCCCAGCTACTTGGGAGGTTGAGGCAGGAGAATCACTTAAACCTGGGAGGCGGAGTTTGCAGTGAGCAGAGATCATATGTGCTGGCAACAGAGAGACTCCACCTCAAAAAATAAAACATAAAAAAAAAAAAAGGATGAAATTGCCTATTCGTGTAATGGGTAACACCAAAGGTCAAGTTGTATCTTTATCTTCAAGCCAAAAGCACAACTCCATTTATTTTTGCTTTTTTAATATAAGTACTCCAGTTGTTTTGACTATTACTCATATACATAACATTTCTACTCTTCTCTCTCATGACATTAAATATATTTTAAATGTATCTGCTGTTGTTATTACTGTTACTCTATACCCCTTGTTGTGGACACAAAGCACCCTAAAATTACACTGGAATTTAGTTTTTATCTTGTCATTCCAGTGATTAACTACAATTCCTAGCTCTTGATTACCTGAATCAGTTATCTTTTCCACACAAAGCATTCAATTATGTCATACTTCCTTTTAAACTTCAATATTTCATAGCTGCTTACAAAAACCAAACAAACAAACAAACAGTTCCAGACACTTTAGAATAGCCCAAAGCCTTCACAGCCTAACTCACTCCTTTGACTTCCCTCTTTGACTTCTTCAGGAGCCTTGGCTGAACAATCAGATCCCAGAATCTTTTCATACACCACTCCCTACTCCACCATTCCATGCTGGGGACACGTCTTTCCTTATGGTTTCTCTCAGAGTTTTTCATAAAGCAGTAAACACCAATCCAATAAACACCACCAATTTTAGTCCAATAATCCTTTATAGTTTCATTTATATAGCACTTGCCATATTTCTCCTTTTTTTTTTTTTTTTGCAAAGTGAAGTCTTGAATGACTAAGACAGCATCTTGTTCATCTTTGTATAGCCAAGACTTGGGGATTTCTCTTCCATTTCCTCAACTGAATCTAATAGATGTAAGTATTTGTGAGGTATTGCCTCTATCTGAAAGTTGAAATGGTGACATCTAAAAGCAATTATTAGTCCTATGTGGCAGAAACGTTTTTCTTTTTACAATCCCATACAATATTCTTTACCTGTCTATGCATATCAAATTAATGGTTATATTTTTGAATTATTTTCTCTTCTCAAAGCACTGATGCTGGTACAGTTTAGCTAAATTCTTCAAGGACAGATCTGCTTTTTCCAAAAGGAGATGCTCTGCATGGGTTCATGTGGTTATCCCACATAGACAGCCCTTAATATTTTACTTTCCATAAATGGAAGGTAAGAATGCTGCCAACCTCGCTGTGATCTCTGAGCAAATGTTAAAAATGCCACCAACTCTGGACTGGAATTGGGAATGTGAAGCCCTATCATGGTCAAATATTTGGCCACATATTCAGTCACTGTGGTGGTGGAAATAGACATAATTTTGCTCTCAGTTCTTTATTCATATCAGTGACAGAAGTAAACAACTCTGACAAGTGAGACTGTAGCATGAACAATTCCTCTTCCCCTTGGCTTTGTTTGGTAACACCTTAGGAAGGCAACATTCAGAGTACTGAGACTTTGGAACGCTTTGGATTCACCTGTATATCATTCCCCAGAATAATAAAAAAGGATGAAGGCTATTATGTATTAAGCATTTCTATGTTTGAAGCATCAGCTATACACATACATACAGGTCTCATATATATATATATGTAAACACACATACACAATTTATTCATTCATTTGTTCATTTATTCAACAATATTTTGAGCAGATAAAATATTCTGAGTAGTATTCTATACATATACATAAACACACACACATAAGCAACGTCTCACACATATCGGTTTAATATTTATAACATTCTAACATGTCTTTGTACTTTTAAAAATGAAAAATTGAGGTAAGAAGGTGAGGGTCAGAAAGGTAAATATTTTGATGACAGTCGCACAGCTAACAAAGATCAGAGCCTGCTTTTAAACTTATCCATGATGTGAAAATCCTTGTTCCTTCTACTTCCTGAAATCAATAAATGAAGAGAATAATTTTGCTTTGTAATTTCCAATAAAAAGTTAAATATTATAAGTTGAGGGCACTGATGTTCTGAATCTAACAGATAATACCAAATTTCTAAAATGTAATTCTGCAGTTTCAAGCGTACATTTTCTTTTATCAGTTTATCAAACTGAAACTTTCTGTATGTGCAAAACGTGAAGTTTATCATAGAATCTCTAGGCGAATATGCATTAAGATAATTATTTATATATATGATCTAATTTAGACAACAGATGATTCCTAAAATAAGCAAATGAACTCATTTTTTTGCTGTACCAGGAGGGCACTACTGAAATAAAATTCTATCACAAAATCTGAATTCAAAATAATTGCTTCTTAAAGCACCATTTTATTGCTAAATGTAAATTTTTCTCCCCCATGGACTTTTCCCATGATCTTAATAGACAAATTCAGATAATAAAATTGTATTTTCACCATATCGTTAATTTTTACTTCATGACATAAAAGCTGCCAAATGTAATTCTTTTATTCATCTTTTAACATCTGCCCTTTCTTGAGATTATCATAAAAGAAATCCAAAAAATTACACTAATTTAACATTTTATAACAGATTAAAAAAATGCAATTGCCTAATGCTCAAGAAGACTGTCAATAAGAATCACTAGATGCAATTCATCAAATGTTTCCAAGAAACCTATAATTGGAGGTTTGCAGATATTTAGCTTAATACAGTATTAAAAAAAATCACATAAAAAAAAAGGACCCTAATAAGTCAATTTAACACAGAATTCCATATCCTCAAGTGGTCTGAAGTTTTATCCTTTTAGAATTTGCTCTTCTCAGGCATAGAAGTCATACATAGATCTTAATGAGTATTTTTAATTAAAAAAATTCTCGTTGGAAAATGATCCATCTGTTTATTGAAACAATCCTTTGGAAAGCCAACGAGGTCACTAAAGTTCAAAACCCATATCTAAGTTGGTTTAAGCTTAGGGTAAACTAAATAGTGCGTCAAATCGGATTACTAGATACATAAAATGACATCATATAGATTTTTGAAAAAAAAATCTTTTTGGATTCTGTATTTCTTGCAAAGGACTAGTTTTAAGGGTAAGATTTAAGGGGAAAAATATTGGAATGCAAAAGTGCATTTAACATTTGTTTATATTTCCACATCATTATGCTAGATTTAAGCTGTCAAACTAAGTTGATAACAAATGGTAAGTATAGAAATATATACAGCAACCACCTACCACTAAACTAGGCAAACAAAGAACTTTTGTTAGAGGGTTACAAATTCCAAAGTTAAATGCAAGGTAATATTTTCAGGGCAAGGTTTGCTTTTTATCTCTAATGGAATAATTCCTTTAAAATGCCCTGTATTTATAGAGCAGAGAAGAATGGATACATCTTGAAGTAGAATTCTGCACAATAATTCACCTATAAAACTCGCTCTACAAATGTAATTATTGTATGGCTGCATTAAAATTTACCTTGAGAAATAGTACTTGGGGTAGTAGTGTATCAGAGTGTCCAGTCTTTTGGCTTCCCTGAGCCACACTGGAAAAAGAAGAATTGTCTTGGGCCATACATAAAATACGCTAACAGTAATGATAGCTGATGAGCTTAAAAAAAATGGCTAAAAAACTCATCTTTTAAGAAAGTTTACAAATTTGTGTTAGGCTGCAGTCAAAGCCATCCTGGGTGATGTATGGCCTATGGGCTATGGGTTGGACAAGCTTGGTGTCGATGGTTTAAAATGCTTAACTTTCTTCTGCGTAATATGGAGGAAGCCATTTGCACCTTTGTTCTATTTTTATTAAATAAATGAGTTAAAATAAAAGTCATATCTAAAACCATCTTACATCCAGTTCCTTGAATATTTCTCTCATTTAATTTAATAGCCAATGACAAAGTAGCTTCATTTATTATAGCATTTATTACATTATTGTATTCTAGAAGATACAAAAGTATAATATCTAGTTCCTCCACAAAAACACTTATAATTTGCTTTCAGAGATAATTCATCAACCAATAATGTGGTAATAAATATAAGTGTCACGAAAGTGCAGTGAGCTATTTGAGAGAAGGGATCTTATATTATAATTTTTTGTTGTTCAGTATCTATTTATGGGAGTTAGTATGGAAATTGGAGGAATGGAAAGTAAAACTTTATAGTTAAAAAGACAGTTTTTTTAAAAAATGTTAAATAACTAGAAAGTTTGACTAAATAAGCATATAGATAAAGGAACAACTTTTTGACATTTTCTTTTTTAAAAAAATTTAATGGATACCTAAGAGTTATATATCAGACCCAGCTTTTGATCTAGATGTTGTTTGCCACTTGACTGAGGAAATAATTATATCTCAGTTCCCACCCCCTCTTTCTTTCCTTTGAAAATTGAGAATAGAAACACTCAAAGCATTGTATTAAATAATAAATGAAACAAATTATTACACCCCTGGCTGAAACATAAATACGTATTATTTCCCATTACCTTCACTGTTTCAGCAAATCATATGAATTGGGCTGTCAGCAAAGAATAGTTCTTTGAAAGACTGTGAAGTGCTATG
Organism: Ateles fusciceps; assembly: GCA_036589455.1. NCBI lineage: Eukaryota > Metazoa > Chordata > Mammalia > Primates > Atelidae > Ateles > Ateles fusciceps. The sequence continues at coordinate 1,044,714 of JAZHEH010002345.1, read as the reverse complement.
AAAGAAATGATCTGATCCTTGAAATGAAAGAATGATGCCAAAATAAGAAATAAACCCCTAAAAGTAAAATAAAATTAAATAATAAAAATCCTGAGTTAAAAGCAAAGTTAGTATTAGTATAAAGCAATCCATGAAGAGACTAACAACAAAACTAATTTTCAGGTCTTCTAATTTTCATGATAATAGTAATAAAAATGTGAAGGCTATTTTTAGCACAAACACCAAAATAAAGAACTATACATTAAAGTTTTTCTTAAAAAAGTGACTGAAAAGTAAGAATCTTAATGATCTGTTGTGTTAACTTCAAAATTATCAAATTAACTGCACTTTATGCAAAATTTTCCAGGTTAAACTTCTTGGTTCTTGGTACACCTTAGTAATTATAGAGAAACATATAGAGATAGATACAGAGATGACATAGATCTATATAGAGATGATATAGATATGAAATGCAATATAAATAACACTATACAAAAATGACTAAACATGGAGAATTAACAATTGTTTAAAAATCTATACTTAAAAAATTGCTTTCTTGCACCATAAAATGTGACTTTTCAGCTGTTTTGTATAAAAAAATCTATTTTTAGGGAACCCTACAAATACATTAACAAAGCAGCAATTTTATATGAATTCTATCTATCCTAATCAACTAGTCTTTGTGGTAAAACCAGCATTTATTATGTTTCTTCAATTTCTCCAAATAATTCTTGGTCAATATGGTAGGAACAAAAGCCTTCTCTAGTCTGGGGGTCCTTGCTATTACACAAGAGATTTATGAATTTTGATGAGGAAAAAATTATGTTATTATTTTCACTAAACTTTAACTAAAAGTCAGCATTTCCTCCATTATGAATGTGCGTAATTGTGGTAGGTAGTCTCTAGGATGGCCTTCCCTGATTCTCTCCTCCTCCTCTTTATGTCCTGTGTAAACCCTGTCTTTTAGTTTAGACTTACGTCTAACAGATAGAATAGAGTAAAAAAGTGGGATACCACTTTTTAGATCATGTTTCAAAAATATTGTGGTTTTTACCTTGAGTGTTCTCTCTTGTTCCTTCACTTAACATACTCTGAGGGAAACCAGTGGCCACATTGGAAGCTGCTCTATGGGGAGGCTCTCTTAAGAAGGTATTGATGTTCCTAGCAAACAGTCAGTGGGACCCTGAGGCCACCTAATAGCCACCGGAGGGAGCTTGCAAAAGGGTCATCTCTTGATCAAGTTTTAAGATAACTTCAACTCCAGCCAACATCTTGAATGCAGCTTTGTGAGAGACCCCGAGTCAAAGGCATCCTGCTAAGCTATATCCAAATTTTGAACTTATAGGAAAATATATTACATGGTCATGTTTATATATATATATATATATATATATATATATATATATATATATAATGTGTGTGTGTATATACATATATATGTAAACTATATATATGCATAGTTTGGTTGGGCATGGTGGCATGCACCTGTAGTCCCAGCTACTCAGGAGGCTGAGGCAGGAGAATTGCTTGAACCCCAGCCTGGGCGACAGAGTGAGACTCCATCTCAAAAAGAAAAAAATAAAAAAAAAAACAATCCATGAAAAGACTAACAGCAAAACTGACTTTTACATTCTCCTAATTTTCATAAGAATAGTGAAAAAAATGTGAAGAATATTTTAGAACAAACACCAAAATAAAGAACTACACATTAAAGTTTTCTTTAAAAAGTCAGTGAAAATAAAGAAGCTTAAGATATATGTATATAAACTATAAACTATATATAAGTATTAACTAACACGATCACAAGCAACCAGCACAGGAGAAAGATCTCGACTGGGAGGCTAGGCCCATCTCTCCTCTTCATGTTTTTCCGCCTGCATTATATTCCCTGGCAGCGGATTGGATGGTGCACACCCAGATTAAGGGTGGGTCTGACTTCCCCAGCCCACTGACTCAAATGTTAATAATCTCTTTTGTCCATGCTCACACAAACACACCCAAGATTCATACTCTGTATTCTTCAAATCAATCAAGTGGGCACTCAGTATTAACCATCACACATGCTCTGAGAGACAATGTTCGTTATAAGCTTTTAATTATTGAGATAATTTGTTATGCACCAGTAGATAACTAATACAGAATTTGATATATAAAAGTAGAGTTCCCTATGACAAGTACTGCAAGTTTGCAAATAACCTTGGAAGTAGGCAGCAGGTGGAGGTTGGAAGAATGGTGAGTATAATGGAAGACACAAAAGTTGCCTTGAACAGACTGTTAGAAATCTAGACATCGAGGCTACTGCTGGTGAAGGCTCAGGAGGAGGTGAGGGCATGTAATTAGAAACTTGAGGCAGGGAATATGGTTTATTATGTAGTGGGAGGATGTAGCAACACTATTGCAGTAAGGTGGAATGTAGAAAATGTGCCTAATTAACTGGCTAATCTAGTTAAGGAGATTTCCAAGCAAAGTGTGAAAGGTACTGTTTGTTTTTTTCCTGCTGCTTATAATAAAACGTGAGGGGAATGAGATAAATTGAAGGAAGAACTGTATAAAACAAAAAGTGGCAAGACTTTTGAAAATCCTCAGTCTCTACAGACGGCAAACAATGTTAAAATTCAGAAATGGCTTTGGAGTGCAGATCAGATCCAGGGCACTACCAGGAAAATGTAGTCTGGAGATGAAGCTGAGGGCAGGACTATCATTCTTTTGTGAATATCTTAGAAAGATCAAAGCAGTACCTGAATTCTTGGTCCACAGAAGCTGTGAGATAAAAAGTGCTTATTTTATTAAACCACTAAGTTTTGATGTGATTTGTTACACAGCTATAGATACTTAGCATAGAAATAAACCACAGAGAATGAATAGTACAGTGATTGTGTCACTATAAAAAGTATGTCTCATATCATATTTTATATGTTGCATCACTTTCCCATTCCTTCTGAAACCTTGAGCACCTGGGAGACATTAAGCCCTACACATGAGGGCTTCCTAGAAGGAAGATAAGGAGACTGCAATATGAAGCAACAGAGTCAGGGTAAGCATGGTGATGAGACAAAAACTATGTTCTGTCTCATGAGCAGAACTAAGAGCGTATTTATATCCACTGCCAAAGGGAAGGCAGATAGGCATATATACTTTAACAACACTAGAAGTCTTGCCACAGAAACCTCCGGAATCTTTGGTCTATCTAGTAGCTAAATAGAAACAACCTTGTTTCTAAACATTATCTTCACTTCTTGGCGTAACTCATACCTGGGTCTTTTCTGAACCATATGTGGTTACCTTGCAACCTTCCCAAGACACAGTTGTTTTTCACACTCTTGGTATTGTTTAGCCTGAGCATTGGGTAGTTATCCTCATGCTTCCAATCCATTCCAATTAAACCCCTGGCTTTGATGATCAGGTCTCTAAACTGTACTGCTCACCATGCCATCCTGTGGCAGTCATCTACTGATCTCTGGTTATTCTTCCTTATGCTTTGGATTTTTAAAAATTCAGTTCTAAGGCTAGTTTTTGTCATTATCAGTAATTGCAACAGCCCCATAACCTCAATTCAATAATATTCTTCCTTTACCACCTTTTCATCTTTACAATTTCCTTCCTCAATCACTCTAATATTTCTTTGACCCCCAGCTGTAATAACAATCTACTGTCCTCCACCACCCCCCAAATAATTTGCAGTGTGCCTCCCACAACTCTCGTTCTTCAACTCCTTCCTATTTCATGTTTCTTCATTATAATTATTTCCTTGCATATGTGCCAAAACCTTTATCTCCTTCTCCTTCTGCTTACTCCTCTGATAGGAGGCAACCTCTGGTTAAGTCACATTCTCAGTCTACTATTTACCAATCAGATTTTCTGCTGCAGGGAAGAAACTGATGGGCACAGTTGTTGCATTTTAAATCTATCATTGTTTTTGCAAAATAAATATGATGCTCAGCCATTTACTGAGAATCACAGTGATGATAATGCAGAATTTCTGCAGTGGGTGAGTTGCGTGCTGACCAAAACTTTTTTTGGAACTGCGCTACAATCTGTGATTCTTCTTTACACAATCCTCCTTTTTTCCCTCCTTCCTCTACAGATCAGGGTCAGACCACCACATATTCTGGTACCCTCTTCTTTCTCTCTAACAGGTATTTGCCCTAATGATTCTCTTGTACATCTAATTCTGTACTGGCATGTGCTTCTCATGGAACCCCAAACTAACACAACTGACATCCACGCAGCTGAGTATGGCTGGAGAAGTGTATATAGCCATGGGCTGACTGCCATTATTTCAAATTCTTGACCACTAACTTAAATGGCTTATTCACTCTTTCGAATGAATAAAGTGTGCTTTCCTCTCTCCGCATACCTCCGCAATCTCTTCCCTCTATTGTCGCACTATGATGACGATTTTTATTTTACGAAGAAAATAGATGCAAATAAAGAAAAGCTCTCACAATAGCTACCAACTCATACAAACCTAACCCCATCCGTGTCATACTCTCTGCTTTCCATCCTGATAGTGGAAGAGTTCTGTGTCTCTAGCTAAAAATATGACCTTCCGTTGCCCTCTAGATGTTTCTGTAGAGGGTAAGATAGTAACATTTTAGTCTTTGTGGACCATGTAAATTCTGCTGCAACTACTCAACTTTGGCATAGAACCATGAACACAGCCACTGAAAATAAACAAACAGGTGTAGCTGTGTTCCCATAACATTTTATTTACAAAAGCAACTGGTAAGCCATATTTGGCCCATGAGGTGTAGTTTTCTGACCCCTACTCTGGACCTCTACTGAGACCCCTGCTCCCATTCTCCTCTTTGCTGGTTAAGAAGATAGCTCCAGCAATACTCTCTCTCTCTTCCTCTCTCTCTCTCTCCCCCTCTCTCTCTCTCTCTCTCTCACTATTTCTTCAAAAGAAAGTGCATAATTCTTATCAGAATACAAAAACATCTTAAAAAGATAATGCTTAGCTGTTGTGACTTGCCCTCAAATGACTTTCCCTTTTCTCTTTTCCTATATTTTATAGTTTCTTCTCATTTGTTCTTAATCTCATTTCAGTAAGCTCTAGCTTTCATTATTCCAAAAAAAAAACAAACAAACAAACAAAAAAACTAACTTACTTCAGTTTACCAATGACTTTCACATGGTTAAATCCAGTGGTAAATTTCAGTCCTTATTTTACTTGGCCTTTGATGCAGTTGATCACTTCTTCCTCCCTGAAATATTATTTTTATGTGGATTCCAAGACACCCAATGGTGTCCTAGGCCAGCATGCCGCAGCTCCAGAGAGCTGATTGCAAAATATTCTGGACATTTGTGACAAAGTTATGAAACTATTTGTATCCTGAAGTCAGCTTTAATGGGAGTGCTGATTAGAAATTGGCAAATGTTTGAAAAAATGAAATATTTTTAAGGCAAAAAAAGACAAACACCACTTAATCTTATCCATATGTGGAATCTGCCAAAGTGGCCCTCAGAGAAGTAGAGAGTAGAATGTAGGCTACCAGAGACTGGGGAGGAAAGACGGGTGGTGGGATGAGGAGATGTTAGTAAACAGGTAAAAATCACAGGTATACAGGAAGAATAAATTCTGGTGTTCTATTACACAGTAGAGTGACTATAGCTAATAACAAAATATTGTATGCTTCAGGGGGAGCTGGAAGAGAAGATTTTGAATAACCGTAAAGAAATTACAAATGTTTGTTTAAAGTGATGGATATACTAATTACTCTGATTTGATCCTTATACAGTGTATATATGCATTGAAACATCACACTATACCCCATAAATATGTACAGTTATTATATGGCCAATTACACATTTCAAAATATTGGGTCTGTAAAAAATAGCGACTTTTTCAGTATTCCACAGAGATTTTCCTTCTGTACTTGTATACCTGGACATAACAAGTGTACTCTGATTTTCTTTGTACCATTCCAACTGCTTCCTCTCAGTCTCCTGTACTTTTTCCAGCTCAACTTCCTGATTGCTAATCAATATAAACCCCAAGGCTTATAATTGACCATAACAAGTCTCTCTAATTTTTTTCTTATACTTTGCCCCGTTAGTGTCTGTCTATTCTTGATACAAACAGCCAGAATTAATCTATTTTTTAATTCATTTTTTTAATGGCAATGAGGTTTCACTAAATTGCCCAGGTTGGTCTGGAACTCCTGGGCTCAAGTAATCCTCCCACCTCTGCCTTCCAAAGTGTTGGGATTACATGAACCACCTCACCGAGCCGGAGTGATCTGTTTTTAAAAGAAATCAAATTATGCAATTTCTCTGAACAAAAGTCCCTTTTGGCTTACTATCTCATTCCAAATAAGCCAAATTTTTGACAAAGCATCTGGTCCCAGATACATTCCATTTTCTCTTTCCTAAAACTCATACTTTCTAATACTCAAATACTCACTCCACTACAGAAACACTGGTCTTCATGTTTTTTCCTCAGATACATAAGGTATTTATTCACATTAGGAATAAAATCATGAAGACAGTGAGGGGAACTGAAAAGTACTATGGGTAAAAATTTCGGTAAGTGTAGAAGAGTATTAAGAAGGGACATTTTCTGTGATCTTAAGTATTAAGAAAGAAAAAGTTTTCTGTGATCAGGTGGAAGCTGTATGACAAATTGGAAACCTTATGAACTTCAAATTAAGAGCTGCTTTTCCCGATGGGACAGTTGCTGAATCCCTTAGACTGACTTGTTATGTGGGAAGCTACTAAGCTAGGATAAAAGCTTCTAAAAGGCAGAGTTAAAAACTCATTTTTGAAACAAAAACTAAAATGGAAAGAACACAAAAGTGTATAACCAGAACAAATGATGCCTTAAGAGATATAGAAGAGGCAATTGTGTGTATAATATGGCACAAAGCAAATTAGTATTTATTAAGTGCTATATTCTAATTCTGTCATTCCCTATGTCTTGAGAACCAAGATATTGAGTAAGGAAGAGAGGAGACACAGCTATAATGCAGAAAAGACTCAGCATAACACCTGAAATATATTGTAGTTCTGCCCACTGAAAAGGCCTAGGAAAAAAAATGCCCAGTCTGTGAGCATCCATAGTGTCAGGGTTTTCTCATTAAATATAATTTCCCAATAAAGGAAACCAGGACTTCTTGGAAAAGTGGTGGAGTTTATGGCACAAAATGTACAAGATGAGTCTGGAACATCTTAACATACCAGATAACAAGATAGTTACCAAAAATCATCAGTTTCATGTCAAAAGATTTTAGGAGCCAATTTGAAAGGACTCTATTGGTCAAAGGTAAGACAATTTAAGCTTCAATAAGGATAAGATTTACAAAGGATTGATACTTATCAAATATATTTAAATCATGACTTCATTACCATTTAAAAGGTCTAGTTAGTTCCCCTCTGAAGATGACTAGGAAACAATTTATTTTCTTAAAAAGTAGTTAGATAAAAGGCAAGGACCTAACATATAATGTTTTTCTTACACAAACTATAACGTAGCAAAATTATAGATGATGGTGATGGTAAGTCTCCCTTTTTAAAAATTATTTCAGCCAGTCTATTTAAAACCACACAATTAGAATATTACAATTTTTCAAACCCTAAGGAATAAATTTAGGCAGCTAACATCTATAAAGAATGGAAACCAGACATTATGTGCCTTCTGTTTGCAAGACAATAGACTTGCCAAATGAATATAAAGTGAGCTTAATGAATCCACTGAATTCAGAATCAATTTACAGAAACTACGAAGTTCATAGGAACATACTGAACTACAACATAAGAGTCTGTAGGTCAGTGGAGCTCAAAAGACATTATGTTTTTAAAAAATGAATAAAACTAAGCTAACATGTCTAAGGATGGATACTTGGGTGATACAACAAGGTAAAGCAGGGAAATGATTATTGAAAAAGCCAAAATCAAGGTCATTTTTGTGTGGATGGAAAGGTTTGTGACTTTGATGGGACACACACGGAGGGGGCTCTCAGATGGCTGGCAACACATGATTTCTTGACCTAGGACCTTACATGGAAGTTCTCTTAATTTTTCGCTAAGTTACACATTTGTTTGTTTTCATTTCCTTTATCCGCATTTTATTTTACAAAAAAAAAGTTTAAAATGCTACTCTGGTACTTTTAGTCAAATTACTGAAAAACAAATAAATAACCATTTTGTAATGAGAACACTGTCATTGCCATGATGTTAAAAATACAAATGTGACTGGTAACAAAACTGCCAAAGTATTTTTTATTTTTTAGATATTTAAAAAAATGCTTCTAAGGGAAAATTATTCTACAGGGTCTGATTTTATCAGTGAAAAATGCAAGCAGGAGGTTCCCACTTACCATTCTTTCTGTCTTTGTTCTTCTTTTTACCATAATAATGAGCTCTGAAAGACACTTGAAACTTACACTCACATTTGAAGGAATATTATTCAAGAAGATATAAGGCAGAAACGACATTTTAGAGGGAACCCTAGCATGCCTCAAAATCCTGTAATCATTCTCAGCAGACAACTGATTATTTGGCTGGAATATGTTTAAAGGAGAAGCTTTAATCCAAAGTTGGATGAATGAAGGTAGGTATTCAAGCAGGATAAAGAACAGTAAGTGGTACAGGAACAGTAACAACTATAAAGTCTTTATGATTTCTTTAATATTGCCAGGAAATGCATAAAAGGCTTCTAGAGCTGACTAGATACCATTTAAAAAATGTATTTTTCTTGCTGTGAATTACAAGTCTTTTATACATGGAAAAATTTTAGTGGGCACAGAAGATAGGAAAATTACATTAATTTTAATTCAAATGTCCTGTGACTCTGCAGTTTTTCCAATTAGAAAGACATGTTTCATGATTTTAAGGAGTCAGGAAAGCAGATAATACTTATGTAAAAAAAAAAAAAGTTGATTATTTCTTTGCAAGTAGGTCCTTTAATGAGTGTCAAACTCATTATAGAAACTGTCTTAAGACAAATAAAACCAAGTCAGTGAAGTAATATGGGGTTACTTGTTTATTTGGTAAATTTCCCATAGGTAAAATTTTAAATCTTACAACTTTAATGATGCTTTTAAAGAAGTATTATTTATGAAATTAGTTTTATAATTATTGAATAGAATAGTAAAATTGTACTGAATTTGAAGACAGAACTGAAGTAAGATTCTGAATCTGTCAATTACAAACAATGTGATTTTGGGTAACTGATTCATCTTGTCTGACTCTCAGGTCACATTCTACAAAATGACAGGATTATACCACACAGATCCTTAGATTCCATCAGTATTTTCAATTTCAACAATGATTTATTTTCAGTTTTTTTCAGGGCAACATAAATTCTCTAAAGACTGAATGAGAAAAAATTATAATGTCTGTATTAGTTATCTATCTGTGTGACAAATTAAACCTTAGCAGCTAAATTAATACAACAAACATTTATCTCACATGGTTTCTGAAGGTTGGAAACCAGGAAGTGGTTTAGTTGACTGGTTGTGATCAGGGTAACTCGCAAGGTTCCGTTCAAGCTGTTGGCTGACATTGCAGCCCTCTGAAGGCTGACTGGCTGGGTAATTCCCTTTTAACTTCACTTGCATGGCTGCTGGCTGGCCTTGGTGCCTCCTTACTGGCTACCGGCCACAGGTTTTGGTTCCTTACCTAGTTGGCCTCTCCTTAGGGATACTGTCACTATTATAGCCAGCATCCCCCAGAGTGAGTGATCCAAGAGAAAAGAGAGTATGTGTGTGTGAGAAAGCACCCAAGATCAAAGACACATTCTTTTATAAGCTAATTTATAAAGTGATTTACCATAACTTCAGCCATATGTTATTGGCCACATGAACAATCCTGATACAATATGGGAGGGGATTATAGAAAGACATAAATCTCACCACCATATGGGTCTCTTTGGAGGTAATCTTGAAGACTGGCTAACCAAAGTGCCTATGCTGAATACATAGATTAAGACCCAGATTCTTTTCCTCTCCCCAAACTCTCCATCTACCCAGTTCAACAAACTTCTTATGCAATGAATGATATGGATGTTGCTATGGATATTGCAGAAACATAGGGTTCTCACCTGTATTCCTCCTAACCATGAAATGGTTAGGTTACTCTTTTTCAAAGTAATTATCTTCCTTACCGGCAACTGGCTTTACTTTAATTTACTGAAATGTGGTTGTCCAAGGTATCTTCAATTTGTTTTTTATATACCTTGTTATTTCACCATACCATTAATTTCTCTTTCTATATAGAGTTTCCTGAAACAAATCTATAATCTTGCATATTTTAATTTATTTGGTGATCTTAAATCTACTCCCCACTCCATGATTATACCTCATCAAGTAACTTTTCTTTATCTCAAATTCTCCATTTGCTCTCTTTTCTCAGTTTAAGTTATTTGCATGACTTTCTATCTACCTAACAGGTCTCAAATTCATTGCTAAACTTACAGTAGGAATAGTCTACACTTAAAAAAAAATCATCACCTATCAGCCCTTTAAAATTTTCCAATCTAACTTTCTCAATTATTATTCTGAAATGACCAATTTCCGTACTTCTCTAATCCAATGGTAATGGAAATCTTCCTCAACTTCTGCAGCACCAACAATGTCAGCTTCACTTTTCTTCTTAAAAATTCCTTTCTCTTCCATTATCACGCACATTCTTTCTTCCCTTACCCTAAATTTTTATGACCTTCATGCCCTTTTCTTTTAGATTCTTTTTTTTCTCTATTCCTTTTCCCTAAAAAATTTTATATCACCTCAGTAGAAGAACAATGCTTACTTTTTGATCTTTTCTGAGATTAAAATTGTAACGTTTAATTTACTAAAGAGTATCTCTTTCAGAATTTATAACTAACATCCCAAATTCAACATAGATTTTAAATATGCCCATATTTGTGTTTAGCAGATGCAAATAGGGCCTTTCATTTCTGTTAATAATATTTCCAGTCCTCAATTTATACAAATTGTATCTTGAGATCATCACTTTATGTATGCATGTATGTATATATCTAAGTATTTATTTATTTACATTTATTTTATTGGAATCTGTCATTTCAGATTGTGTAGCATTTAACTTTTGATGTACTTGAATGAACCTCATCCCATTCTTTATTTGTATTTATTTACCTGAACATGGTCCTACAATTCCCCCTGCTCATGACACCCATTGGTACCCCACCTCCATGATCTTCAACTTCTCTGTACATTCTTCTCTTCAAAGTATTTGCTATTAACTACTATTTACAACGACTTCCTTTTGCTCTTAGATTAAGGCCAACATTCTTGACATATCAACAAAGTCCTGAAAAATTTGGCCTATGCCTACCACTTAAATTTCATCTAAAGCTACTCTTTCCTTTTCCATTTGCAAAGAGAAGCAGTAAGTGGTTACAGAACAAACTCTGCCTCCAGTCTGTACTTGGCTTCACACCTAGTTATGCAACTTAGTAACTAATTTGGCCAAGTTTCTTATCCTTTCTGTACCTCAGTTTTCTGATAGGTAAACAAAAATCTGATAGCCATGGTAGTTACTAATTGAATTAATCAGTATATTAGAACAATTCCCAGAAAATGATAGTTGTTATATTGTTATTGCAACTTGTACATATTCCTGCAATCTTATATTTTATTTCCTATTCATTATGCTTTTTCTTTCTTTTTATCTCTCCCTTTCTTAATCTTTTATTAATTCATCAAGTTTAACTTCCCTCCTCATCTTTTTTCTCAAATGGTCTTGAACTTATTCATACTATTTTTATTCATTTAATGGTTATTCTTATTTCTGTTTATTTATTGACTACTTTTAAAAGATGTATATCTGATTTAACAAAGTCTTAAATAACCAATACCTCTGACCTTCTCCTGAGAAAGAGAATCTTTGAATGTCTTAATTTGATCATCACTCATTTTGTTATATTGTTGTCATTCAGTATGATAGCACCATTCTGACTTTATCACCCTGAACAATTGTTACTATTATTATTATTTGAGGTATTTGGATACACAATATTTACTCATTTAATGTATTATAATTAATTTCCTTGAATTCAGCCCTTCAATTTTTTTCTAAGTAACCACCATCTTTTATTGTAGTCCCTTCTGCAAATCTATGTAGGTGAAAAACTTTGTAAAATAAAGAGTATTTATTTCACATTTACTCTTGAGTAATAGGTTTCCTGGGTATGGAATTGTAGTTTTATAGACTTTTTTGTCAGCATGTTGAAGATATTATTCTAATGTTTTCTGATATGTATTCTTGCTAATGAGATTGTGATATGTATTGAAAAGATGTAAACTGTCAGTTGTCAGTCCTTTGTGGATAATCTTTTTTTTTTTTTTTTTGTGGGAAGTAATTTGTGAAGTTGTTATATTTTTGTTTGTTTATGTAACGTGTAACTATTTGGTTTTGTTTTATTTTATTCTTTCTGGAACTCAGTGAGTATCTTTAATTTGAAGAGCCATGTACTTCTTTAACTTTGGAAAATTCTTAGCCATTATCTTTTAAAAAGTGTTTCTCAGGCATCTCAGCCATGATACTCATATGTTTTTTACTGCCTTTCTATCTTTAATGTCTTTTAGTTGCTCTTTTATCTATTTTTTGACTCTATGGCTAATTATTCTCTTTATATTGACTTGTAAAATTTATTTTTTATTTTTAAATTAAGGTACACTTGAAAAATTACATTGTATATTTTACAGTGTACAATGTGATATTTTGATGTGTATACATTTTTAAATGGTTAAATCCAGCTAATTACTGTGTCCATTACCTCACATACTTATCTGCCTTTGTTGTAAGAATATTTTCTCAGCAATTTTCAAGCATGCAACATTATTTTTAACTATGGTCACCATGCTGTACAATACCTCACATACTTATCTGCCTTTGTTGTAAGAATATTCTCTCAGCAATTTTCAAGCATGCAACATTATTTTTAACTATGGTCACCATGCTGTACAATAGCTCTCCTGACCATATTACTTTCAATTTACCCTTTCATTTTTTTCTGATATGCTCATCAATCTATCATACAGATTTTAATTATAATATTTATCATATGTAAACATTTGATTTGCTTTTTTTAAATGTATGCATTTCATCCTCTCTTATTATCACTCTGTATTTCATCTTTTGTTATTTATCACTCTCTACTTCATCCTTCCTTATTTATCACTTTGGTTTTCTTATTTAATTTCTGTATTTCTATATAGGTTTTATGTATCTTTCTGGTAGTTTCTTTCTCTTTAATCCCTAAATTAATATTAGATAAAATTATGGCCTATTCAAGATTGTTCCAATCACTCCAGGACCAGGGGTGCTCTGGCTTTTTAAAACTTCAGTTACTCACATAATGTTTCATTTGGTTGTGTTATTTGTACTCTTCTTATGGCAAATTCTTTTCCGTGGGTGTCCTATATGTCTTTAATTATGGGCCTTTCTCTATTGTGGTTATTTTTTAAAAAATTTCAATGATTTTATGATGATTCCTCAACTTGCTATTCATGCCCTATGTAATGTAAATTTGTATTCCTTGTACCCCCCCACACACGCACGAGCGTGCACACACACACACACACACACACACACGCACCCCATGACTCTTTACCATTGTATTCTCAGCAGCAGAGATTTTAGGGCAGAGTATGTATTTTTTTGGTAAATTATGTTTGATGAACATTTGCATGATTATGCTCTGTATTCCATAATTAAATAATTAAATCTGTGAAAAATTCAGAGCTACCTTCTAGTCTAGAAAATGTTCTGTGTTTTGCAATAGCCATGTCCTACAGAAATTGCTCACTCTCTCAATCTTGGCAACCTAAAATCTCTTAAAGGTTCACTCCAAAGACATCTTCTACAAGAAGACTTTGCTAATCTTAAATATGTATGCTTTGTAAATAAATTAAATCTGTCTATTTAATATAAATTTTAATTAGAAATGGCCTGATTTTTTCATTTTGACATACTCAAGCTTTAATCACTCCTTGCTCTCTGCATTTTCCTAGAACTTTGGGGATATACAGAGTAATTCCCTAACTCCGCCAACTACGACATGATTGTCTTAGATATGTCATAGAAACTCCATGCAGAGGTTCAATTCTTTGATCATGGAAGAATTCAGGTGACATACACGTTAATTTGGCATACAAGTTTTAAAAGTTAACAAGGAATTTGTTTCAAACATTAAAAAATTCACAAGTTGAAAATATTAATATATATTACTTTGCGAGGGTGGATGTGAAAAAATATCATATAATATAGCAGTGACGGATCTGCATTTCTACCTTTTCACTGTTGCTTAAAACTGACTTGAGCTGTCCTATATTGATGGTTTATGTCTGATCAAGGTTGCCACAGTGTTCACCATCTCTTTATGAGTTAGACTTTGTCAGTTTCACTCGTCTGTATTTCTGCCTGGCTCCTGTAAATATTTAAAGTTTGAGGATGTGGATTTGAAACATTCTTCAATTGCCAATTATTGTCAATTATTATTGGCTTAGACCACAGGATAAAATTTTTATGTACTGTATGTATTTGAAATCAGTGTATTGAGTGTGTAATAATTAATACATATTAAGTTATAAATATAACCATCTATATCTTAATGGAATTACATTGCTCATCTTTATTTGGTTTAATTTTGTCTCCCATGAAAGCATGGAGTTATTATTATAGAAGCATATGATTTCACATATACATTTAAGTTGATAACAATGCAAAATTTGGCTAATCTGCCTTGAGTATTACTAGATTTATTTGGTAACTTAGTGAATATCTATGTACAACAATCAAATATGATAAATTCCTATGGAAAGACAATTGTAAGGAAAACAGAATGTCTAACAGCTGATTAGATTATTGCATATTCTACTAAAAACTGACAAAATAATAAACCTGAAATGTTGTTAGAGTTGTTAGCTAAATAATGGCATGGAACCAACTGCACAGCAAAGTGACATTTAGATTCTAAACAAGTAGTGAGTTTACTAGTTTTGTTCCTTATAAAGGAAAAGAGACCACCTGGTTTTAAAATAAATTTAAACATATTAGTGCTTATATTTTTGGTGGCTTCCATTTTAGTAAAAGCAAAGTTATAGAAATTAATGTATAAGATATTAGAAAATGATATACATTATTTTTTTTTCTCAGTAAGTCTTTAATTTCTTAGTTGCATGAGGCCATACTGTTTGTAGAGGCTGAGTGACAGAAGTGTTGCTAAAACTAAGATCTGTGGGAGAGCTCTAAATGGATATGAGAACCCTCAAGAATACTAATAAATGAAATCTTAAAATGCCAGTCTCAGGGTCTCTGTAGTTATATTTCCCAATTATCCCAAGACAGTGCCTGTTTCTTAGGACAGTACCATGGGGAGCCTTTCATCTACCATGTAGTCTTTGATAGAAGATGCGATTATGGACAGTACTGAAAGAACATAATCAATATTCAGCCAGAATATAGATTAAAAAAATATATGATCTCAGGTCATGCTACCACTTTGCAGAGAGCTCAATAAAAGAGAGAACAAATAATCCAGTTCTTAGCATTCAAAAAGGGAGTTTGCTTTATACAGTCTAACCTTGTCTGAACACATTTGTGCTTTTAATGCTTTGCAAAGGTAGATCATTGGAAAATGACAGAAAGACAGTGAATGTGACAGTATGTTTGCTCCCTGGTTGGAGCCTTGATTATATTCAACAAGGGTCTGCTGCAAGTGCTAGATTGCCATCCAGCTCTTTTTTTTTTTTTTTTCTACAGCAGGATACTAGATATATAACAGCAATAAACATGAAAGACAGTGCTAATATTTCTTTTCCCTGAAATAAATGCAAGAGTTCTGTGAAAATGCTTCCACAGTAATTTATAGATACCCTTATTTAACAATTATTCTTCAAATATAATCTCATTGTTCTTTAATTGATTGCATTCTTTGTTATCTATTAGACTAGAAAAAATAAACACAGAATTATATTTCTTGAGATCCTTTTCAGATTTGGAAACAAAAAAAAATTCCTACCCTTTTTCTTTTCTTCAAACCTTGGATAACTTCCAAATCAAGCACCTTGGAGTTAAAGGCGCTCTTCATTGCTTCACCTATCTATGATTTTTACCTTTGTTTTAGGGTATCCTGGTTCTCAGCACTGATATTGCTAAAGACAAATTGTATATAAATGCAGAAGGTGATTTTATATACATGAATGTCATTTGAAGAAGAGAGGTTAGTAAGTTTGGTTTATCAAGTTCAAACATATGTTGTTTTGAAATTTTTATTTATTTATTTATTTTTGAGATGAGGTTTCTGTTGCCCAGCCTGGAGTTCGATGGTGATCATAGCTCACTGCAGCCTCAACCTCCCGGGCTTAAGTGATCTTCCCACCTCAGCCTCCTGAGTAGCTGAGACTACAGACGCAGGCCACCATGTTCAGCTAATTGTTGTTATAATTATTATTATTTTTTTATTGTAGAGATAGAATCTCCCTATGTTGCCCTGGCTGGTCACAAACTCCTAGGCTCAAGTAATCCTCCTGCTTTGGTCTCCCAAAACCTTGGGATTACAGGCATGAACCATTGCACTTGGGAACATATGCTTTTTTATTTTAAACTGACCTTGACACAAATGTGTGCTTTTGCTGTTTAGTACTACCTACTAAATGCCACAGAAACCGATAGCCCAAATAAAATATTTTTCCTAATATAAAAATACAAAAAATCAATAGTTTAAAACATTTCGTTTTCTATTTTATAATAAATAGTGTATCACAGCATATGATAAAACAGAAAACTTTAATTGTGAATTGTCTTCTTCACACACAAGATAGAGAATGTTAACATGGAATAACTATTCACAGAAACTTTCATAACATTTTAAGTTTGCTAGTAACCAAGGAAGAAGTTACTCGGGGTAGCCATGCTTCCTTATCATGACTTTTTTAAGGGAATTATATAAGATGTCTCATCAACTTGACATTTGGTAACATCATCATACTTAATATTACCATCATGCCCTGTCAAATATTTATACAGCAAAAACCTACCAGGGTGAAGAGGGGAACTGAAAACATGCCAAGGATTAACTGAGGTGTCCTAACCTCCAGAGTACTGATGTAAACATACACCTTCCTATATAAGTATGAATTTAAAAGAAAATCATCACTCCTAATTCTATACATATAGGTCTTTAATCACCTTTTCAAGTCAATTTTACTGTATTTCAGTGATGGCTTGGAGAAACTTGATTACATGTAAAGTAGTAATAAAATATATATTTTCTATTTATGTTAGGGTACGATCAATCAAGTATGGGCAGTTTTCTGGGTCACACCAAATAATGGTGTTTAGAGTAGGCTGATAAACTTGGATCCTGTCGTAGTTAACATGGGCTTTTGCAGTGGTACCAAGGAGCAGAGTTGTGCATTGGGTAGGAGTGAAGGGGGTGTGCTAGAAGAAATAATCTCTATGTCTAAAGAATAGTTTAGATCAACCTAGAACTCAATTTCAGAGTCCAAAATGACGTCCAAAGGAATTCTGAGGTTATCTGGAAATACATTAGAAGAATTAGTAGCTTTAGCGTCATTGTGTTTCACTAGGCATGATAGTATGTAGAAAAAGGCACAAGTTATATATAGTATAACATATAATTATAGTGTAATTTATGTTGTCTAGTATAACCATATAAATTCATTATAATAAAAATGAAAAAAGGTATTTGGACAATTGAGATTACTGGAAACATTGTGTGATTTATATTTAACAAGAGGCAGTACAGTATAAAGATTAAGAACTCCGACTTTGGAATCAAATGGCCACAGCCAGAGTTGCCACTGCTATTTATGTGGACGTGAGCAAGCATATAATCTCTTTATGCTTAGATTTCCATTTGTAAAACTTCAGTTATAATAACACATATCTTATAAGGTTGTATAAAAATAAATGAGTTTATACTTATAAAGAACTTAGAATTGTGCATGGACTATCTAAATGTTAATTATATAAAACAAATAATTACAAGACCATACATAGGCATATGTGTTACTTATAAATATGTAAAATTTATTTTTATTGCTTATATTGTTTCTATTATTTTACATGTAATTGGAGAAATTACCATTAAATACAAACTATTTTCTCATGACAAAAAAGAGGCTTCAAGATAATAAACTCAAGCTCTGTAGTGTATTGGTTGTCTTCATTAATTTAAGAAGAATGGGGAAACAAAATTTTATAATGAAACTGTATAAGTTGGCAAGTTGCAGATAGAAAATAGTAATTACACTGGTGGGATATCTGGAGTATAGTATGATGCTTAGTTTCATATTCTTTCATAATTTTTAGGGGATTTATTGAAAGAGTAGAAGTACTACATTGTCACACCACCTAGAGTGACTTGCTGATAGTATATATCGCACTTGGTGGAAAACTGAGGGTCAAATGGTAGAATTTCTAGGGAGGAAGATTTGTAAACTACAGGAAAGACCATTCAAATGAGTCTTTGAATTAGAGCATACTGAAATAAGAGACAGTGATTCCCTTGTCTGAGGAGGCCAAGCAGAGGTTGGAGGCCTTTTTTTACCGACAGATAATGTAGAAGGAAATTTGAGTTTTGTTTAGAGTGTTGGAATAGACAATTTTTATATTTAACTTAATTAGTCATATTTCACTTAGTGAATAGATATGGTGACTACACTATAATGCATGTAGTGAAGTTTTTTTGTTTTATTTCTTGTTCTTTTATTGTTAAATATTTAATTGACACATAAAGATGGAATATATTTAAGGTGTACAATGTGGTGACTTGGTATATGTATACATTGTGTAATGATTATCACAGTCAAATTAATTAACACATCCATCGCCACTCATCTTGTATATTAGATATCCAGAACTTGTTCATCTTATAATAGAAAGTTTTTACTCTTGGACCAACATCTCCCCACTTCCCCCCACTTTCCGTCTCCAGCCTCTGACAACCACTGTTCTATTCTCTATTTCTGTGTATACAAGATATTAAGTTTTCTTTCTAAGACAGAATTCCTAGAACTATATGAGGATGGAAAAGAAATTGTCAAAATAAAATTGAAAAGGTGGAAGATTAATTATCCTATGAGGCACATAAATTACAACAATCTCACATGGACTCAAACATATACATATACACACATATATGTATAACATCTATATACACAGACATGTGAATGTAGATATACAGAATGATCTATGTATATATTTCATTATAAAAAAATACAGTGTTATCAGGGAAATATAATTTTAGTAATTGAAATACACATATTTTCTCACATTACTATTTTGTACAGGAAATTAAAAATTCTTATATGCATTATTATATTGTCAGGCAAGGAATAATTCAGCTATGTTAACTGAGCAACCACTTTGAATGCAAAGTGTTTCCTAAATTTCAGGAGAAAAATATCATAAGGTATGTTTTATTTGATGTTTCTAGTAGGCTTATAATTTAAAGGTAAAATTTGGAGAATCCAAAAAGTCGCCAAAAGAGAAGTTAAAAAGACATGCCAAATGCTGAAAGCCAAATTTTTTTCTGCAGTCCTAAAATTTTTATCTTGTGCTAGTTACTTCTCTAAGTACTGACATTATAAGATTGCTGTAAGAAGTAGGTAAGAAGAGCGATATTCTTATGGTTCAGTGTGTGACAAGTAGTAACTGTTCAATGCTAGTTATCCTGAGTGATGAAATTGCATTGTAAATACTGGGTCATGGCATGCATATAGGTTAGTCTGTGATTTCTGTGATTCATCTCTGGACTCAAAGAAGACTACTTATCTTTGTGATTCTAATGTATATGCTGCTGCTTTTTGAAACCACAAAGAAGGAAGGATAATAAAATTAAAAAAGGGAATTTTCTAACTTTGTCATAATCGGCTAGTATTATACACTTGTGATAGAGCAACATATTTTATCTAAACATATCAACTCTAAACATTAATTTCTCAACTTAAAGTATGAATTCTGGATGCATGTGAATGGGGTTAAATAATTGAAGGGCTACTAAACTGTTAAAATAATTATTCTTGGATATAAGATAGGCCTGTTCAATATATGTAAGTGGTACCCTCTAGTGGCTACAACATACTCTGTCCTTTAAGTAGAGTTAAAATATACAATGGGCATTTTTTTGGTCAATCTGCACATTCTGTGGACTTCAGTGGTTGAGTATCAAAACATTCTTATTTCAGATGATTAAGAACAAAAGATCCAGGATTGCATACAAATTTTACACATTCCAACCAACAGAGGGTGATGGGATGTTCCAGTATGTACTAATGCTGCTAGATTTCCAAGCCATAATAGGTCTTGTAGTCAACAAGTAAACAATACGTTAGGAAATGTGGATCACTCAAAAGTAGGTGTGAAAATACTGTGGTAAAATATCATCTCAAAAATAATAGCACATGCTTTTAGAACATGTATGAAACAGTTTATAAAGCATTTGCCATGTATCATTACATTTAAGCCTAAGAGCAACCCTATGATAGTAGACAGAGGTAAAATCATTACCTTACAGAAGGGAAACAAAGAATCAATGAAGTTAGATTCAAGATCAGTCATTTATGACACAACATAACTAAACCTATAATCCAGGTGTTTTGGTCCTTAGTTCACATTTTCCCCTCTCATATTGTCTTTCTCCTTACAAGACTCTACTACATTGAATTTACACTATTATCCAGGTGCAAGCACTTTAAAATAGAAATCATCTTAGAAGTTATGGGTATAAATGTACATACATACTCTGAGTACAATCGTGCACTCACATTATTATGTAAGTTGGAGACTGTGCACATGAAACTAATATTTAGTAGAGAAATTGGAAAAATGACATTTGATCTGGAGATAATTGATACTTAACTCTTGTCAAATATCACAATACTGAAGTATAGAGTAAAAGCATTTATTAGAAATATGTACTTTTTAATGGAAACAACTTGACCAAAAATTTGTCACAGAATTTTGAGACCCATTAAAAAAGTTTAATGAGAAAAAAAAAAAGGAATATGTGAAGCTCATTCAGACTTAAAAAAAATCACATTAAAAAAAAAAGACATCTATATATAAAACTCATGGTAATTCTCAAACCTAAATTCTATAACTTAAAGTTTCAAAAATAAAAGTAATTATCTGAATAGACTATGTAGACATAAAAGTTATTGAATTTTAAATAAGACATTTTGGCAAGAATATTTTCTAAAGAAATGATAATTGCAAACTCTATCTCATAAGGCCATTACAAAACTTTTAATGAATGAATTGAAAATAGTTATTAGTCAAAAGAAGTGGGCTGAAAGACCCTACCAAAATTGAACAAGCAGTGTTTTTGCTTTGTCTACAGTAAGGCAAATGGAGAACAATATTAATCAAAAATTTCCCATAAGAATTGCAGTATTTTAATAAAATATGTTCAATATCCACTTCATTGTTTCGTGATCTGGTATAAAATTAAACATCACCAGTAAAAGTAAAGCTAAATTTAAATCAAAGTGACCAATGTTACACAGAAAGAAAACCCATAGTGCCTGTTAATCTCAATGTATCTGCACCGTAAGACAGGGTGAGAAAAAAAATAAAATAGAAAACATAATCTCAATGTAATTTTGCAAAGAAACTCACATTGATAGAAATGATAGTCCATTTTTTAAAGTACCAGAGTATTTTGTTTAAAGGATGGTCAGAACTGTATGTTAGAATCTATATTTTAAATAAAAATGAACACATAAAAAAGTCACAGTATCAAATGTTTTTTATTAAAAAACATTCAGAACCAAAGCTTCAGATTATGATAAATATGACATATGTTCTTGTTTCAAAAGTTTATATATATTATTAAAAAGTTAGAATAAGAATATAAACATGATAATGATAATGTGAGTGACATGTTTATAAAAGTGTTAAAGGGTTGATAATAAGTGCATGTTTAAAAATGAAAATTCATTACTAATTCTTGATATGGATATGCTACATAGATATTATTTAAATCATCATATAAGTCACCATATTTAAGAAAAACTTTCAAAAACCTCCTTTTCCTTTCTTAATATTAACTTTCAGTTAAGTTGTTTTGGTACTAGCAGTTTATTAGTCATTTAGTAATTCACTACTTATAGTACTGAGAAATTGAGAGCTGTCTCCTCATTGTTCATGAAAATACGTGTTTCTAGCCACTCACATAATAAAGCATTTTACTACATGTTCATAATTTATATGAAGTTTAAGTATACTAACATACACTATAAAACCTCAAAGATAGAAATGCAATTACATCCTTTCAATTTAAAAAAACTAGACTATCTTTCAGTTTCTCATATAGTTTCTCAACATTTAAAATCCTGTCTTAAATATATAAAGTTTAAGCATATAAAGTTTAAGCATAAAAATGCAGAAAAATGGACAAGATGTATGAAAACCACATTTACATAAAGCATTATTACTATTAATGCCTATTAAAACATGTTTGATCCTTCAATGAAATCAGTAAGTAATACGTAAATTTTAGGAAAGGTCATGGCCATGCTAATTCATGCAGCCCTCATGTTTTCTAGGTGGTATATTAAAAAGGTTTAGATGAAACATTCTCTGACCAAAATAAGTCCAGTATCTCCCCAGTTGGTTAGAGTAATAAAGGGTCTCTGTTTATTTAAATATTCAACTTTTTCTTAGTATTGACCACGAACTGGCAGTATATCTTGGGATGTATTTTAGTATACCATCTCCAAAGAAAAGCCTTTCTGATAGAGTCACGCAAATCAGGGACCAGAGGTGAGGGTGCATATTTAAATTTTAGAGTTGAAGAGTTATGCCTCACCTTACATGAAAATGCTGAAACCAGGGGCACTGACAACTTCCACAGAAGAAAATCGACTTACAGTGCCCCAAAAATCTTTTCCTGAAAATCCATTCATTTTTAATAATTAAATAGCCATATACCACTTTGTAATACAGCTGTTAAAGTACACAATTTTTTGGATACGATTTTTTTTTTTTTTTTGCTTTTCTTAAATTCTTGTGAAAAAGAAGGCTGCTATAGATATTGATGCAAACTTCTCCAGTCCTCCCCTTCATGCTAAGATGCTGTCATTGCATTAATATAATAGGTCAATCATTTGGTGGGCATCATGACTTTAAAAAAAATTTCCACACTCAGATGGCTGTCAATGGTGGTGCCAGTGAACCGTTATGCAAAGCCCCCAAACACTTTGTAAACTCGAATCTATGAGCACAATAGTAAAGTTCAGTTCTGGAAAAAGATAGTGTACTGAATACACAATACTCAGCTTTGTCTGTTTGGGGCTTCTGTTGAGGGAGAAGGCTACTTAATCTCCCCATTTGCCCTGGGGGATTCTAACTGTTTTAATGTGTCCTTTTTGAGAGTCTGTGAACTGTAGAATATATGCTGGTAACAACTTTCTTTGGGGCTTTCCTTGGAAAAGCCCAAAGCTGCCAGCGCAAGAAAGCTGACACAGTGGTGCTAACAAACACAAAAGAGACCTTTAGCTGTTTTTGCAAACTGCCTGGCTAAAGTTTCATGTCATGCCTTGATGAAGGATCTAATTCTTTGGCTCATTTCATAGGAGTCTAGCTTTTGTGACAGTATGGAAAGGATAGCTTCTTCATCAAGTTGGGAAAGTATAAGAAATTTTGATGTAACATCAAGAAAGTTTGTAATACTTAAAGGATTAAATGATATAAGATAATTAATAACAATGACATTTAATGCTATATTACCAATTTTCTACATCGATCTTTTAGTCAAGACTATTTTTAGGGTCTATTAATATCATTTTCTTAAATGGGATGTTATGGTGAAATGGCAATATTATTTTTCTATTATCATTCACTATTACAAATACACAAAAGAAAATATTACCTAGAAAGCTAACTTTAACATGTCCTTATAAACTCAAGGATTTTTAAGCAATTGAAATTAAAATATTACTTAACCATTTGAAAAATGATATATCTCATTCAAATGAATAAATCTAAGATGGTAAAAAGAAACTCCACAGCTAGAAGGACTAATTGTTGTAACCATATAAACAGAAATCCTATTCCCAGCTGACTAAATTTACATGGGTCAATCCTTCTATACACTGGAAATTTACCATCCAGAGAAGTCATATATCATCTATACTTAGGCATTTATGATACCCATTAAAGGGTAGGCAAATCATATATATGTGTGAGTGCAAAGTAGAAATTTTAGGAGGGAAGAAAAGATGCATTTTTACAAGGATAACACCTAATAATTCTTGTGATAAGTTCAATATATGATAATCAGCACATATATGAAAATGAATTTTCTTAAATTGAAGAAAATAAATATTTAAAAGAGTTTTGGATTAATGAGGTGAGATAGAAGAGGCCAAATGTAGAAATGTTCATAGTGGGTAAGGGAAAATGTTCCAGAGTCTGAAGTGTGGTTTAAAATTCCAAATTCCAGTTCATACCAAGGAAAAATCCCAGTTAGTTATATTTATGCCTGTCCCACCAGTGTCTTACTGCATTACTCTTAGATGTCTCTCTAACACCTTCTCACTCCCTTGCCTCTTGTCTCATTGTATGCTGACTTGTATGATATGGAGAGGCAGGTTGAACTCATTTTAGCTCCTTAGGAATGAAACTGTCCTTATCTCAGGTAGTGCATTGATCTGCCATCATGCAGTTGATTTCTAATGAGGCCTTTAGGAATGCCTTATACACAGATTGGGAAATGCCTCTAGTTTAATTTGAGTGACTAAAAAAATATATTCATTTGTAAATTAACAAGATGTGGTGGTGTATGTCTGTAGTCCCAGCTACTTGGGAGGCTGAGGTGAGAGAATCACTTGGGCCGAGGAGGTTGAAGCTACAGGAGATGAGATCATGTGACTGCACTATAACCTGAGCCATAGAGCGAGACTCTGTCTCAAAAAAAAAAAAGTCTATTTATGAAGAGTGATCAGGAAAGAAAAAAAAAACAAAAGGGTTTCAGATATCTGGCTCTTAGGCAGGAAATAAAAATGTTAAAGGGGAAAATAATAAATATTTTGATATTATTTTCAAATGTGGTTTGTGAAAATTTTGCAAGTAATTCATTGTTGTGCTATATCTATATCTATTTATCTATATCTCCGATGGTAAAGTTTACATTTATCTATCTATGACCTATCATGTTTTCCTACTTGGGAATTGCAAATAAACTGGCTGCAAAGCAGTTTATGTTTGAAAGAATAACAAATCAGGGCCTAACAGAAATAAACACTCAACCAAAAATATTTTAGCAGTATGCTCAAAACAGCTAATTTCATTCCTAACTGAAAAATTTCTCACTGGGGAATGGTAGGAAACTGTAGTCCAACCCAAGTTAAACTTAGCACTTGAATACCTTCTGCATGGGCCAATCAAGGTTAAAGTAATCTACTGTAAATGAAAAAAAGACTTTAAGTGTGCAACTGAAGGACTTTTGAATTCAGAAGTATTACCCTATTCTATGATAAAGGAAATTCTCTCAGGGTTCTTATCTAGAGCAGATATCTTTGGAGAAAATCTACTTTCATGAAGGTAATTTCAATTATGGTTCTGAACCAAACTATGAGTATTTGACTCCTACAAAAGAGGATTTTGTTGCCTTAAATTACTCCTTAGCTTATTCTAGTCTTAACATTAGTCTGTAGAATTACAGTGTTTTCACCTTGAAAGCCTGAGCTTTAAGCCACGATTAATTTGATTGTACTGACTGACTCTAGAAGAAAAACATAATGACTTTAACATTTCTGGATTATTATGAAGTCATCTAGTTTATTGCCTGCAAGCATAGTTTAGACAGTTGCTAGATTTGAATTCTGACTTTATCATTTTTTTTTCTGTGTATGGCAATAGACAAGTCATTTTATCTTTCTTTGTTTAAGTTTTCTCATCTGTTTAAAGAGGATAATAAAACAGATCAGACTGTTGTGAGTGTAAACATTGGCTAAAACTTAGTGAGTGCCTTCTATTGCCAGGAATTTCCTCAAATGCTTTTGATACATTCTCACAGCAAATTTATTTATATGTTCTATTATTATAGTTGAGCTAAATTGAACAGTTTGTCCAAATTTACATGATTATTAAATTGTGGAGTTGAGTTTGGGGCCCAAAAATTTGAATTCCAGAATCCGTACTCTTACCCACTACATCAGACATTCCGTAGAAGAAAACATGTTCAGCTCCCAAGACAGTGTCCAGCAAACAAGAGGATTCAGTAAAATTTAGTTATTGAGATTCTGATCAAAAGGTGTAAAAAATCTGAAATCTTGCTGAGATAAGATAGAAAAATTATTTTCTAATAAGAGAAAAAAAGTCAATGTTGAACAATATAAAATGATAAATTAATTTAAACAATATAAAACTATACTCAGCATAAAAACATTGATTTATTTATAGCAAATAATATCAGTTACTAACATTTTTTATATCTCTACTTAGAAACATGATTTCAAGGTATATTTTTTTTGCACAAAACCAAGAGGCATTATTTGAGAAATGTACACTTTGAGAGTTGTTTAATAACATAGTACTAACAAAAGCATAGACACTAGTAATTTAATAAAACCTACCAAATTCAATATCCTATTAGTTATAGATGTGAACAAAGTGAGCCCTTAAATCATTGATATAATTTGAGGGCTTAGAATTAAACAATTTCTTTACTTATTTAATTTTAGTTATTCTGAACGCTTCTGTTTAAGGTATTTGCTCTGATGTGATCGTTGCAAGGTATCCTAATCCACAGAAATTTAGAAACACTAACATATATGATTAGACCATGATGAGTCATGTTGATTTAATTTGTGTTGTTTGGGCATAGTTAAGTTTTAGTTTCCCCTGGCTTCATGAAAGAGACCTGATTTAAGATTGAGTTTCAAGGGTGGATAGGCAAGGTTAGGCATGAGAAAACTTTTTTTATTTTTTTTTTTCTTTTCGGGCAAGTAGAATCAAATTGAGAGAACAGGGAGGAGTTCTTCCTGATAAAGTGCTGCAAAACTTAAGAGACTGGTGAGCTTCTGGGGGCCTGTCACTGCCGTAATTTTTGTGTTAATAGCACCAAAACAGGGGGATAGCACCTTTTTCTTGATTCAGAGGATGATGACAATTCTGCTTTTGTGGCTAGGAAGTAGCAAAATATGATAGTTTTAATCAGGTGGAAGAAGACAAGAGAGACTCTGCTTACCCAAGTGTTAAGAAAGTGTATATAAAGTTAAAACTTTAGATCTTTTGTAGTCTAGCCTTAGGACATAGCTTCATTACTATATATTTCAGCAAATTGGCTAATTAATGGTAAGGGAAATAAGCATATCTTCTTTTTAAGCAAAGTCATGTCTAGATTTTTAACCAAAGTGATGATGATGAAAACCTTAATAACTTCTCTATTTGTTAATGTATTCGTTATTCAAATAGCTGATAAGAACCTATTATCGGCCAGCTAATGTGATAGACATTGAAAGTATGAAGACAAATAGAATACCTTTGTAGACATTTAGTAGCTCACAATTAGGTAATTAACAAATGGATTTGCTCTTGTATGAGTTGCTCTTGTATAAGTTGCTATGTGGAATTTTATCCAGGCACAGAGGATAATGATATTGTACCCAAAGAAATCCCTCAAAAGCTTCCCTGTAACAAAAATTAAAGGTAGTAATGCTAATGTAGGCAACCAGATGGGGTGGTGACCATACCACAGTTCTGCAGGCTAAAAATTGTATTCAGTTCAAAATCTCCTTAATATTAATATTTTCAAGTTTACTTAAAATTAAGAAAACAGCAAATTCGATTTAAATTTTTAAAATTAAGTACTGAATATTTTCTTTCAGTTCATGACACTATGAAAATTAAACTTCTCTAGAAAGCACCAAATTACCTAAGAGGAAGCTAATATGTCCTCTCAATAGTAAAATGTTGTGGCACTATTTGCTGAATTTTTCAATTGCTCTGGAAAGGGACAGTGTGGCTGTTAAGATTTCTAAAGAGGAGTATTGCTGTCTGTTCTCAATCTAACAGGAGTTTCTATTGCAAGGTCACATACTTAAGGTTTCTTTCTATTTGAGGTACAAATACTTAAAACGCTTCATATATATATATATATATATATAGTCAAGGAATAAAATTATTAAACCAATTTTTGCATAAATGAAAAGAACACATTGAGAAAGAATACATGCTAAGTTCAAAAGCAGATCAGTGATTATGGTTTATTCCATCACACAATGGATAAACTTGAAACGGATCAAGGGAGACCTCTCAAGTAGACATTTTAATAGCTGTTTTCAAAGTTTTAACGATTTCAATCATTTTTAAATAACTTTTATGTAAAAAAGAAAGAAGTATTAAATATGTAAAAGCTCTAGTCTTCTTAAAAAGTTCAAAACACTGGCATTGTGAATGTACACAAATGTACAATTATATTAAAACCAGCTGTTTGAATATTACTATAGTATATATTTTGCATTTCTACTGTAGTACAATAAATAGATTAAGCTGATCTTACACAAAAAGCTTGACAATTGGTATAAGCCATATCACATTATCTATAAGAATACTTCAGAAAAGATAAGCTGCCCCAGACAGCTGACCAAAATGTGCTCCTTACACAGCTTTAGGTGCAAATTATAGGATCTCCACAAGAGGGCAATCATTAGGAAATGCAGGGACATTTTCCTGCATGCCAGTGAAACACAGTATGTAGATGCCTCATTTCTATAGAATCAGGCTCCCCCCGCTTCCTTGCCCTGCCCTGCTTGCTAATATATGTTTTAAAATGGGAAGAGGCAATCTTTTATTTTTTACTAAGATATCGAAACATATTTAATTTAAGGATAAATTCTTACACAATGATGAACAATGCTATGTAATTATGGATATTTTAAAAATTCATTTGTGAGATCTTAATTTTCTCTACCTTCTATAGGAGCATTTTGGGAACTGGTGTTCTGACATATTTTCTATAGCTTTGCAAGAATTTAAAAAGAAATGTGCTAATTCACTAAAATTATGGAACATTTTGATATGTACCTTTAATAATTACTGTAGCTGCTAGTGATGTTATTAAAAATTATAAAACAATCATATTTAATTAATATGCAAGAATTGTTACTGAAAAGTGTAGTTAGTAATTTTGACTAACAGAAGACATGATGTATATTAAAATATGGAGGGAATTCCATGCATCTGTCTGCATCAGAACTTAGATACACAACTCTATAAAAACTGAAAAATAATTTTAAAAAGTCAAAGGATTTCCTTAATTTTAAGCATAAGCATTTCATTTTAGAAATTATAATGTCTTGATATAACCCTAAAGTTCATTGATTTAATATAAATAGCACTGTTTCTAGATTATTTTATGTTAATTATTTCAAAATTGTTAAAATTTCTTAATTTCTTAATAGAGGCAGGTTTCCAAACCTTTAATGATGTGATTATTAAAAGATGATAATCCTAACCAATTCTCCTTTCTTTCAAAGTTAGTGACATGAATTACTTCAGTATCCTTTTCATGTTTCTTTCCTTCCCCTTCCTCCCTCCCTCCCTTCTTTCCTTCCTTCCTTTCTTTCCATCCTTCCTTCCTTCCTTCTTCCCTCCCTCCATTCTTTCCCCCCTTCCTTCCTTCCTTCCTTCCTCCCTCTCTTCCTTCCCTCCTTCCTTTCCTTCCCTCCTTTTCATCCTTTGTTCCTTCTTTTCTTCCTTCTCCTTCCCTTTCTCTCTCCCACTCCTTTTCTTCTTTCTTCCTTTCCCCCCACCTTGTTTCTTTTTTCTAATTATTAAGTCGAAATGGATGCTAAGCTAAGCTTGTGATTTTTAAAATTGGAAAGGCTAATGATAATAAAATAAGGAGTAAATCCAGGGGAAAAATTAAAAATTAAAAAATGTCTTGGGTTGGAGAAACAAAAGGTATAATAAAGACATTTTGAGTAGCCTAACTCATTTTAATACACTCCAGACAATATTGATAACTGTTTATCAAGTGTTGATATACTGCTGAAACACGTCTTTCTAAAGACTTGCTAATTAAGTGGACATTTTTGTGATTTTCTGGTACCAAGGGTATCCTTATTTACATATGTTTAAAACTTATTTACTTCGACTGTTGGTGGGAGTTCAACAATTTTGGAAAGGAAAAAGGTTCTTTCTGTTGCCTTCTGTCATGGTGAACAATAGCATCACAATACTAAACTCAACTAGTGTTCATGACTGTTGTGTTCAATTTCACAGTAAATTTGGTCTGTTTCTCATGGGGCAAGACTTTAATTCTGCTGATTATTCGATATGGGAAAGCACTCTGTCGCTATAATATCTGCTCTGTGATCCATGTATAACAGAATGACTTTTAAATTGATTTAGAATTATTCATTATAAACATCTACTATCTTGTTAACTTGGATGGGATTAATATTACTCATAAAAGTGATGGAGAGTGTATGCTACTGTCGTAAGGCCACTTTCACTGTAACTCTGGTGAAAGAAAATAACAGAATGTAAAATGACTTGAAGCTTGTTTTATTTAATAAGCCATGTAGAAGTTAAACTGTAGTTCTTTGAGTTCACATTTTTCAAAATAAACAAAGTCTTACCAATGTTGTAAAAATATGCAAGTTTAAATTGTATATACTGGATTGTTAGATTTAATTATTTTAAAATAAACACAGTCAGCACATTGTGAAGAGAGTAATGGGAAAGGTAAGAAGCAAGTCTTTAACTCTGATTAACTTGATTTACTTAGCAACAAAAAGAAGTTAATTTGGCAAGATTGGGAAAATTAGAGTAAAATAATTAAATATACAATTGGATATAAATTATAGGATGACTTGTTTTCCAAAATAAAATGCTAGAAAACTATTTTTCCTCACTTTTAGTAAAGTCGCTTTTATTTTTAACATAGTTTCTTTCATAAAAGGCAAAATGTATTAATTCCCAGTTAACAAAAGAAAATGTATCTCCTAATGAAGAAATCTACCACTTATCTGAATTTTCTTATGCATTTTGACAAATTATTATTTAAATCATGTACCTCATGTTATTCATATAGAAAATGCAACCAATAGAGAAAAGCATAAGACACAAAATTGTCACTTAGAAGTCCTAAACCCAGTGGTAAATGCTATTAGCATTAGATGAACAGATACTTACCTTGCTTTTATTTTTCCTCTAAAAATTGCCACTTTCCAGGACAATGAATAAAAACAAATGTTATTCTTTTTAACAGCTGACTAGTGAGTGTTATTGATATGCCATTATTTGCTTAACTAACTTTACACTTTCAGAAATTGTTTGTTTCTAGTTTGTCACTATTACAAACAACATTTTAATGAACGATATGTACAAATTGTGTTCACTGAATTATCATGCTGTTGAGATTAAGTTCTAGTAACAAAATTTGCTGAACCGAAGAGAACACACATTTCAAAACTTGATAATAATTATCAACCTGTTTACCTAAAAAGTGTCTCCAGTGCATACTCTTACTAACAGTTATCACACTGAACGGCAGATTACATGCTATAATACATAGAAATATTTGCCAATCTAGAAGATAAGAATATTCATGATTTTATTTATTCTCTTTTATTTGGTTGTGAAAAAGATTAATGCATTTGCATGTGTTTGTTTTACATATTTGCTTTTCATAAATTTTTAGTTCCAATCATCTGCCTATTTTTCTATTGTCATTATGTATCTTTTTCCTAATCAATTTAGAAGAGTTGTTTGCATTTTGGAGAAATAAACATTTGATATATATCTTCTAGCTATTCATTTTTTAAAAACAGGCCATTTTTATGTGGAAAGGTAAGCCAATTAGTCTTTCTATTCGCAGTTTTTGGCTATAAATCATAATTAGAAAGAATTAGAAAGAATACGCTATGCAAGTATTCTTCCATTACTTTTGTTGTTTTAGATAGTGATTATTATTTTTCTTTTCTTTTCCTTCTTCTTTTTTTTTTTTGGTGTAAGGACTGTGGCAGAAATTTTGATATAATTTTTGTTCCCCAAATTGCAGTATGTGTTTGCAGTTAAAAGCTTGGGCTTTGGATGCAATAAACCTCTGTTCAAATATTGGTTCTATCCCTTGTCATCTCTATGACTTTTGGCCTAACCTCTCTTACCTCTATTTTCTTATCTGAAAAATGAGGCTAACACGTATAATACCTAGTTTACATGGTTGTTGAGATTGTTGAATAAAGAATAGTGACTGGCACATTATAAGCACTCAATAAATGATGATTCTATTTATTACTGGTAGCATTGTGGGCTATTTATCTAACAAAAAAATATTTTTTTCTCATTGATTCATAATGTTAGCTTTATTCTGATTTACATATCTTTTTATTTCCTGGATTCTAGTATGTTTTATTTTGCTATTTGTCTATTATAATAAGAATAATCATGGTTTAATAGATATTTTTATGCTATTTAGATTTCAGAAAGTGCATTCTCTTTTACTCTTTAAAACATAATCTGTAGGTTAGGTCTTGCATTACATTCTAGATAAATTCTATCATATCTTACTATGTTAATTCATATAGTTCTTTTACATATGTAGTAAGTATAGTAAATGTTCCAGACAATATTCTAGGTGCGGGAAATAGGCCAAAAAATAAAACAAGCAAAAATCCCTACTTTTATGATGTTCAAGTTTTAATAGGGGAGACAGAAATAAACAAATAAAAAATCGTGTGCTATACGTTGATAAGGACTATGGAAAAAATGGGAAAGAGCAGCTTGCATATTAATTAGACCTTACTTAGGAGGTGACATTTCAGCTAATATCTAAACAAACCATGTGAGTTTGTGAGAAGAACATTCTGGGAAAATGGAACTGCAAGTGCTGAGTCCCCCAGGAGGGAGCAGGTCTGGAGTGTTGGAGGCACGTTAGGAATTTCATTGTGAAGAACATGGCGTGAAAGAACAATAGTAGGAGAGATCAAAGTGGTAGAGTAGAATAGGTCAGGTACACCGCAGGTGTCATAGGGTAAGTAAACCGAGAAGGCACTGGAGAATTCTGGGCAAAGTGATGTAATCTGATTTAATATGAAAGGGCTTAGCTTGTTTTCTTGGCTGAGAATAGACCACAGGGGGCAAATGTCAATAGAGGTAGAATAGTTAAAAGTGAATGGTGATCACCTGCATGAGAGATGACAAGGATGGCTTGAATCGGTGAGGCAGGGATGGGAAAGTAGTTGGATTTGATGGTAGAACCAACAGGATTTGCTTTCAGATGGGATGTAGAGAGTGTGAAAGATATTTGAATCAACAATTTCAAAGATCTTGTCCTGAAGATCACAAAGGCTGGGTTGCCATTTACTGACATGGAGGAATACTCAGAAGAACAGGCTAATTGAGAAACAGAAATTCAGGACGTTTATTTATAAGACATTTAATTTTGAGAACTTTTAGAGATGTAAAGGCTATAATGGTCTGTGTTTAAGTGAAGTTGGATATACTGGTGTCTGTATTTAAGTGAAAAAGTCTAGAATAAGGATATAAAATTGAGAATTGCAAGACAGAGATGTTATTCAAGGAATTAGTCTTTCTATTATTTGAATAAATAAGATTTCATTTCTGAAGTATCAGAGGATTTTGCAACTACCTTATGCTATGAATTTTTATCCAACTCCATTTAAGCCATTCTATCCTCAATTCCTTCCATGTAAATTACATTCCTTATAATAATGGTAGCCACAATTACATAGCACTAGCCATATGTCAAGGATAGGTAAGTTGAGAAAATTATGAAAAAAATATGTAGGAAGTTAAGATTGTTTGGCTGTGGGAGGTAGTAATGGAGACGCAGAAACCAATGATCAGTGACTACTTAACATATTTGAAATCAAGAGTCAATCATTTTTTGGGCTCATTCTTCTCTATCTCACCAGATTATTTTAAGTCATAGTTAATTAGTAATTATCATTATTTTCTTGATTCATTCTTTAGCTGTAAAACAAAAATGAACAATTAAAAAGAATTAATTTCAAATTTGAGATGTTAATCAAATTCAATAAAATATTTCATGTGTAAACTAACATTTGCTCTTACCAAAGAAAACTGCACATTGCAGTTTATTTTCTTTTGCTGTTTTAAATTTTAAATACACACATAGGTACTAATACAGTTATTCAAATTCTAATGGATTATATAGACTGAGAACGGAGTCCATTGAGGAGCTGTTTTTTGCCTTTTTGGTCAATATGCTATCAGTGGTTTAAATCTATGCTTAAATGCAAGAATATGGGGTAACAAAAGGTTTGGAATAGGAGAGATCCAAGATGGCCGATTAGCAGCAGCTCAGGATTGTAGCTCCCACTGAAAGCTCAGAGAGTGAGTGGATGCCACATTTTCAGATGAATTTTCATTGCTCACGGACCAAGAGATTCTTGGTGGAGGAGCCCCACGGGTCGCCAGCGCGACTCTTTTGGAGGGCGCGGCCGTTTTGCAGGTGCCCCGGCGCAGCGGTTCTCAGTCCAGAGTATACGGGACTGAGTGCCCTTTTGGTTGGCGTTTGGAGCTCCGGGAAAGCAGAGTCTCCCATTCAGCTGATTGAAAAGCGGACTGAAGTGAGGAACCAGACTGGGAGATTCCCGGGCAGAAAAGCGCCACGAATCTTAATGCTGTCATTTCAGCCGGCGTAGTGGGTCGCCGCAGGGGAAGGCTGGTCCCCGCCACACACACACAAAAAAACAGCAGTTGGAACTGCTGAGGATTGAGAGTTTCACAGCAAGTACAGCTGAACCCGGGAAGGTCCAGCTCTGTGGGGGAGGGGCGTCCGCCAAAGGAAAATTAAGAAATAGAAAAAACTTTACCACCAACAAGCTGGACGTCCACTCAGAGACCTAATCTGAAAGTCAGCAATTACACAGACGACAGGTGGATAAATCCACAAAGATGGGAAGAAACCAGCGCAAAAAGGCTGAAAACACCCAAAATCAGAATGCCTCTCCTCCTACAGAGGATTGCAGTGCCTCATCACCAATTGAACAAGGCCTGATTGAGAATGAATGTGAGGAATCAACAGAATCAGACTTCAGAAGGTGGATAATGAGAAACTTCTGTGAGCTAAAAGAACATGTTCTAGCCCAATGCAAGGAAACTAAGAACCTTGAAAAAAGGTTTCACGAAATGTTCATGTAGAATGGACAATTTAAAGAGGAATATAAGTGAATTAATGGAGCTGAAAAACACAATACGAGAACTTCACGAAGTATGCACAAGTTTTAACAGTCGAATTGATCAAGCAGAAGAAAGGATTTCAGAGGTCGAAGACCAACTTAACGAAATAAAACGAGAAGACAAGATTAGAGAAATAAGGGTAAAAAGGAATGAGCAAAGTCTCCAAGAAATATGGGACTATGTGAAAAGACCTAATCTACGTTTGATAGGTGTACCTGAATGTGACGAAGAGAATGAATCCAAGCTGGAAAATATTCTTCAGGATATTATCCAGGAAAACTTTCCTAACCTAGCAAGGCAAGACAATACCCAACTCCAGGTAATACAGAGAACACCACAAAGATATTCCTCAAAAAGAGCAACCCCAAGGCACATAATCATTAGATTCATCAGGGTTGAAACGAAGGAGAAAATACTACGGGCAGCCAGAGAGAAAGGTCAGGTTACCCACAAGGGGAAGCCTATCAGACTCACAGCTGATCTCTCAGCAGAAACCCTACAAGCCAGAAGAGAGTGGGGGCCAATATTCAACATCCTTAAAGAAAAGAACTTTCAACCCAGAATTTCATAACCAGCCAAACTAAGTTTCATAAGTGAAGGAAAAATACAATTTTTTACAAACAAGCAAGTACTCAGAGATTTCATTACCACCAGGCCTGCTTTACAAGAGCTTCTGAAAGAGGCACTATATATAGAAAGGAACAACCAGTATCAGCCACTTCAAAAAACCCATCAGTAAGCTGCATCCAGTTCCATCTTACATGCAAGGATATACAGAGACTCAAAACAAAGGGATGGAGGAAGATTTGCCAACCAAATGGAGAGCAAAAAAAAAAAAAAAAAGCAGTAGTTGCAATTCTCATCTCTGATAAAATAGACTTTAAAGTAATAGAAACCGAAAGAGATAAGAAGGACATTGTATAATGGTAGAGGGATCAATGTAACGGGAAGAGCTAACGACCCTAAGTCTATGCGCACCCAATATAGGAGCACCCAGATACATAGGGCAACTTCTTGGTGACTTACAAAGAGACTTGGACTCCCACACAATAATAGTGGGAGACTTTAACATTACATTGTCAATATTGGACAAATTAATGAGATAGAAGGTTAAGGATACCCAGGACTTGAACTTAAACCTCAAACAAGTAAACTTAATAAACATTTACAGAACTCTCTACTCCAAATCCACAAAACATACATTTTTTTTTCGATAACACATCACATTTATTCTAAAAGTGACCACATGGTTGGGAGTAAATCACTCCCTAGCAATTGCAAAGCATTTCATAGGTTTAAATGAAATATTGTTTGGCTGTTTGTTTGTTATTTTCCTCCATTATTCCTTCCTGTCTCCATTGTATAACACAATTATTAGTATAATAAAGCTTTCAATATCCATATGTGGACTGCATTCTAGCCTGGGCAATAGAGAAAGATTCCCGTTCTCTCTCCCTTTTTTTTTCTTTTTTCTCTTTATTTCATTCTTTTTTTTCTTCCTTCTTTCTCTTTTTCTCTTTAAAAAAAAAAAAGGTTTGGAATAACAAATTTCCTTCTAGGAGAGCTTCAGTGATTCTAAACTTTAAGAGTTTACTCTGGAAATGAATGTGTGTGACTGAGTGCACATGGCTTAGTATTACTGCTACCTGGTTGTATAACTTGGGAGCTCCCTGAGTTAATTTTCATATAAAACACACTGTTTACTAAAATGTAAGTTAAAAATATGTGCTGATTTGAAGACTTGATTAGTGCTTGCACAATTATCTACAACTTACACCAACAAAAGATTATTTAGAAGAACATATTTTAGTATTGACATTATTTAGAATTGACAGTACATGAAAATAAAAGCAGACTAAATTGACATCAATTTTATCATTATTTACAAAAAGTTAAAGACATTGTATCCCCTTACTGCTTACCCTCAGGACATATACTCCTACTACCAATGCCCTTAATATATCATTGTCACATTTCATCCCTGATTATGTTCTAGGCAGTTGTTTTTATGACAGTGCCACTGTCATAAAATATAGAATACAGAATATTTTACTAAATAAAACACAGAACACAGAAGTTGTACCCATTAGTGAAATATGCACATTTAACACACTCAGATGAACTCAACGCATGGTGAAGGGTTGAGATCCACCAGATTTAAGAAGTGGATGGAAAATAACAAGGCAGAGATGGAAGGATCAGAGAAATATGTGGAGAGCTACAATAATCCTAAGGGAAATGACCATACTTCCTGTGCCCTTGAAATTAGACTTGACTCTCTGATTTCTACCTAGTAAAATGTAAACGAAAGAGAGATGGGTCACTTTCGGGCAGTAGCTTTAAGGGCACCATATGTGTAATCAAATTATCTTTTCCCGTTGCCATAATGTCTGGCAATAAGACTCAATGAGTTCATTCTATTAGCCTGGAGCCTGGAGTGCAAAGATGTTGAGAAGAACCAAGATTATGTAAGTAAGAAATAATCCTGTTTTAAGCTAAAGAGATATGGGAGCTGTTTATTACAGCAGTATGACTGAACATTTTCTGATATGTCTAAATTATTTTAAGAAGCATGGAGTAAGAAAATAAGAAAAAAATTAAAATGTTGGATAAAGATCAAATAAGGTAAGGAAGACAGAAGAATGTCTAATGAATTTGTCAGTGAGAAGGTCAATGGTGCACCAACCAGAACAGCTTCAGCAGAGCTGTGAGAGCTTAAGTCAGAAAGATTAATTATCCTGCAAATCATCAGTACTCCATGGACATCCTTTGATATGCAAACAGAAAAGGACCTCGAGGTCTCATCTCGTTCACTGCACGTGGCAGGTCAAATTAGAAATCTATGAATTTGAATTATCAAGCTTCATCTTCCAATGAAGATTGAAAAATAATGAGATCGCTGAAGGCATTGCTTTAAGTGCTCAAGGAAAGGCAGTCAGGTTGTGTTTTTATCAACTTTATGAAAAATATTTAGTTTTAAGTAGTAATGTTCTTTAAAAATGTTTATCTCACAATTTGTGAAAGTATGAAACAAATTAGGAAAACAACAAACTATGAAAGCCCTGATTTTTGTGAGGGGGTGTGGCAGAGGTATTCCAGACTTAGCAAATATGAAGACATGAGCATTGTTGAAGGATTCCCAAGTTACTCTTTTTGAAATGAGGAGACATACAGTAGTCTTCCCTTCCCTTCCCTCCCCTCCCCTCCCCTCCCCTTCCCTTCCTTCCACAAATATGAGGTACCTACCATGAATGAGACATTCTGAGATACACTGAGGTATTCAATGGAGAATGATCATAAACACTCCCTCAACCTTCATAGGGCTCACAGGCAAGTGAATTTCACTGAAAATTCATATTAACATTTTGAAGTTCAAAATGCAAAATTTCAATATATCTTCTGTTTTCTACATGTGATCATTTCAATATGTGTGTAATTTTTTTGATATTCCTTCATTCAAGAGGTGGTGCTCAACTTTCTCCCCCTTAAGTGACAGTTGCAGTAGTGACATATTTCTTACAAGTAAAATACAGAGGAAATGATGATACGTGACTTAAAAGACTATGTAGCTTAAAAGACATTGTAGCTTCTTCTTGCTCTATCTCTCTTGGATTATTCACCCTGGGGAAAGCTGGCTGCCATGTTGCAAAGGTACTCTTGCAGTCCTATGGAGAGTTCTATGTTTCAAAAAATTGAGACAACCAGCCCCTGGTGACCAGCTATGTGAGAAGAACCTCCAGCCTTAGCCAAGCTACCAGGTGACTGAAGCCCCTACTGACATTTTTATTGCAATGTCAGGTAAAACCCTGGGCCAGAACCATTCTGCTAAGTTGTTCCTAGGTTCTTTACCTTTAGAGACTATGTCAGATAATAAATATTTGTTGTTTTAAGCTGCTAAATCTGCTTTTTTTTTTTTTGCACAGCAATAGAAAACTAATGTACTTGTGTTGTACAATATGAGTTCTCTCTCATACTTTCTTTTTCTGTCTTGCACAAACACTGTATTAATACTTACACAGTACAATTAAATTCCCATTATTCCAAAAATACCACATTTTTCACTTTATGTGCATCTTGTAGGTTTCTCTAATTAATGCATGTAGATGTATCTCTTCTTTTTAATGTCTGAACAGCATTAGGCATAAACTGGAAATATAATTTATGAATGTACATATTTTATTCAGTAGTTGTTAACCATTTATCTTAGACATATTTTTTTGTTTTGGTTTTCTTTTACTACTTCCAAAACTCTTACAGTGAAACTCATGTACAAATATATTTACACACTTGGAGAATGCATCTGTAGTATGAATCCTTAAAAGCAGAAATTTTAGGTCAAAGTTGTATTCATTTTATATTTGGATAAATAATGCAACGTTCTTGTCCAAAGAGGCTCTGCTAATTTACCCTGAAGAAGTAATGCAGAAAATCCTATTTTGCCACTCTTTTATTGAGATGCCATAACCCCCCTTTCAAATCTATACTGTGTACCTGATTCTGATTTATGTAGGCATATGGTCTTAGATTTGAGTAGGTAGTCTCAGAAGAAGCTGAAAAACAGCAAGGGCCAGAATGAGAAAGGAGCATCTTTTGCAGGAAAAAAAAGAGACTAAAAATCCACTCAATGAAAGGATTGAGTTTGACACTGTAAAATGGAAAAGACTTAGGCAGAGCGATATCAAGTTCCATGCAGGAGGCATGGAACTTGTCTTGCTTCCCTTATTTCTTTTCAAAATACAGTAGTTAGCTACGGAAATTCTCTATTTCAGTTTGAAAAATGAAGGCCAATTTCTCATTAGCCTCAGAAAAATAATCTTAATTAACAAATCTTACCCTAAATACCTGAAATACAGATGTAATACACACTAATACAAAAATAGACACAGTGAATACTAAAAGCATAGCATAATGTAAAAATCTGCTGTCAGAGTCTACATATGGAAACATTTGTGAACATATAATGTATACAAAAATATTTCATAAGAACTTCAAAAAATGAAGCAAACTTACAAGTAGATTATTTCTAAACTACTCATTTACTTTTAGAGACAAGCATTGTATTTGTAAAGTATAGGCACTATCTGAGTAATAATCTGAATTCTTTATTAATTTTTAACTTAAAAAACTGTAGTTCTGATTCAGAAAATAGAACCAGAATGCTGGATTTTTCAATGAAAGGTGAAAATGTACTTTTAAGAAATATAATTAATGTGCTCATTAAAAATAAAATAAAATAAGGAAATTCTGAACTCATAACCAATGTGACATGATTGTGTGATATGTGGTGCTTTGTGTATGGAAAACTAAACCTATTTGCACTTGCAAATTTTGTATTATATAATTAAGTTGGTTTTATGTTCAGGCAGTTCAAAACTACATTTGAGAGATAAAAGATTAGCACATTAATCCACTAAGCTATATATTATTTAAAAACTAATCAAGAAGTCAATTAATGTTTTAAGTGTTTTTTTAAAATGTATTGCCTTGAAACCTATGGGAAAAAGCACCATTAAGCAAGAACGTACCTTTAAATCTACTTCTAATCCATTTTAAGAAATTTTCTTTCTCATAGCCTTCTAAATCTGAATATTCTATTATGTATGTTATTTTGTAACCACCACTTTTAGAAGAGATAAATTACATACATGTAGATTTTTCTTAATTCTGTTCAACCTATCGAAAAAGAATAGTCCAAATCTCCTAGAGATTATAGAAAATAAAATATTTTTCCTGATTTATAGGTGAACTCTTAATCAAGTATTATCTATTAATTTGTAAACTATCCAGAAAGCAGAGACCAGTTTTTTCCCTCAGTATACTTATAAAAATTACTCACCATAGAGAGGTGAAGACAATAAAGTTAGAAAAAGAAATGGTTTGATGACTGAGAACCAAAAAAGAATGCCTGTTCATTCTTGTATTCTTTTGTGTCTACACAGATGAGATTTATAGGCTGAGGAATGACCCATATGTCTGCTCACTTTCCAATTGTACTGGCTGTTATCATTGTGGACAGATCGATATGTAAATTGCTTACTTTTCTTTTTCCTTATGTTTAACTGGGGTTCTTGATGTGGCTTTATGAGAGACAGTAATTCTCATACAGAATTTTAATAGATAGACAGTAGTATTGTATTCTAGGAGGAATTTTAGGAGCAATACTTTCAATCCTGGGTTCTCATTGCCATTGTCTTGCTGTGACCACACTGATGACATGATGTATTAGGCATGCTGAAAAAAAGAACCATGATATTGACATATGGGAGGAATATTCTCAGGGGCTGTCTGTCTCAGTGTAGATTATTTACCCTTAAAGCAAAACACACATGGTTCTGGCCTATGCCTGTTAAGCATTTACTGAATCTAGATGACAAAGGTTACACCCAATGGGAATAAACTTCTAAACTATGTAGCATGACTACATATAAGAAACAGATGAAATATTTCATGTGGCCTTAAAAATAGATTACACAGTGTTTCACATACTTGTTAATATATAGTAAACCAGAAAATAGTACATTTGAAAGAATACCTTTCATTTCAGAAGGCCATAGGAAAGGTTTCTTTGGCTTCTTTTAGAATTAACCAATTAATTTTTTCAGATTTATTTCGGTATCATACTTTTTCATACTGTCACTGTCGAAGATGGCCTACAGATGGATGAAGATAAAACAAAAGGTCTGGTGTTACAATCTTCTGCCTCCATAAATGTTTCCTAACAATCTCTGTGAAATTTCCCCTTGATAATGGGTGATCAATGTATTATATCTTCTCTCCATAGATGATTATGCGACCCAGGGAAAGAATGAAGAAAATTCCTTATGTGACTAATTTTTTCTGTTTGTATAACAAAAAGAAAACTCAGACAACATTCAAAAACTCTTGTTTTCCTTCCAAGTCCTAATCTTTTTCTTAACTGAACTTTAAAGAATATTACTTAATATTTTTATTAAAAATGGAAAGGAAACATACTTTTTCTGCCTCTGGTTTGCTCTTTTCAAAATACACTTGTACTATTTTTTTAATAGCAAATTCCATCAAATAATTGAAACACTCAGCACCAAACACTGTGCTTATGTATTGGGCAGACAAAAAAATGAATAATACTTAACTATCCCAGAGGTGCAAACAATGTAGGAAATGGGAAGGAGACAGATTACTTAATGATTACTTGATAAATAGTATCAACAAGAGCCACCTAAGTGCCAGTAGAAAGCAAAACAAGACCTTTTGGAGCAACTCAGGTCAAATCTGAGAAGTGGTGACACTGAGATAGACTTGAAGATAAAGGCCATTTTTGAGAAGCAATCAGAGGAGGAAAAAGATAAAAGTTTGAAAATGTATGATCAAGTTTTTGCTTGGTTTGTAGCTCAAGGGAAAAAATTCATAATTTTGGATTTGCGTAGGTCACTGTATTATAATTATCTTTGAAGAATATAGATGTATTCCATCATTTAAACATGAGAATTCACTATTTTATCATCAGAGATTATAAGCATATTTTATGCAGAGAAGTGTTGTGATTTAATGGAGTATATATTGCCTTATTTGTTTGTATATATGTCAACTGGCTTCATGATTCTGAAACTCAATTACTACCCTAGCTCCAAAAAGACCTTTTTAACTGGGTATCATGTGTTTTGAGAGTAGATAATAACTAAGTTGTATGTATTATATTCTCTGCTGAGGCCAGAGAATGAATTGGAAGGAGACCAGTGAATTTGACAGTAGGTGGACAAGATCCTATTCTCTATTCTGGGCTGCTGGGTAGCTGCATGAAGTCCAGGGTAAGAGGGGACAGAAATACCACAAAATGTAAAAAGTCTTAAGGAGAAGATGAAAATATGGTCAAGACAAAACTTACTCTATTTTACACAGCTTTGCTTGTTCCAATATTGAGGAATGGCTACTTACAGTTAGGGAAATACAAAAATCAAATGATACCAAACACATTTGGGCATCATCTTTTTTTTTTTTTTTAAGACAGAGTCTCACTCTGTCACCTGGGCTGGAGTGCAGTGGTGTGATCTCAGCTCACTGCAACCTCCGCCTCCCAGAGTTCAAGTGATTCTCCTGCCTCAGCCTCCTTAGTAGCTGAGATTACTGGCGCCTGCCACTATACCCAGCTAATATTTGGTATTTTTAGTAGAGACAGGGTTTCACCATGTTGGCTAGGCTGGTCTTGAACTCCCAACCTTGTGATTCGTCCACCTTGGCCTCCCAAAGTGCTGGGATTACAGGTGTGAGCCACCACACCTGGCCCATCATTTTTTAATCTGCAGGTGATAGATATAAATTAATGTTTATTAAAAGTCTATTAACTGCCAGGCACTGTACTGGAATGTGATCGTAGTCAATGTTTTGAGACAGTTATTTCCTCCTTTATGGAGAAGTTAATTAATTTTTCCAATGTCATTTATTGGCTAGCAACATAATCAATTTGGATGGAAGTCTTCCTTACTCAAACCTTATTCTTTTTCTTCCCCTAAACCACATTATTTTTTCATAATGCTTTCATCAGCATGAAGAGAAGAACGAACAACTTAGGAAGCTGGATTTAAAGACATAATAGCCAGCCCAAAAGCATGGGAATCAATTAAAAAAGCAAAACAAAACTACAAAGAATGAATTAGTCTCCTACAGAAGAACCATAGTATGAATTCACATGATCCCATCATCCTATCTAAATTCAGCCTGACTAGCTGAAATAATTTATGTTAAGTGACAAATAATCAGTCTCCACTAAGTCTTCAAACATCCATTTGAAAGCATGCTCAGGGGATTGTGGGCTTTTGTGCTCATCTGATCCTTATGTATTCTAGGAAGGTCTATAATAAAGATATTTCCTAGATTTAAGCAGAAGGGCAGTTTGAAGGGAAGATTTCAAGATAAGACTATTTGAACTCTTAATTAACAGATGGGTCCCTTTGAAAAGAAGCTTGAGGCACCACTGTTTTGTTCTTGAACAGAAAAGAGATTTCTTCCAGGATAATCTATAATTTACAGGATTTGAAAGCTGGTTGGACAAACTGAATGTCATTAGTACCTATGGCAAAGAAGAGAGGCGGTATTTTTTTTTTTTAAATCAGGCACTATGCCAATCTAGCAGATGGTCAGAAGTATATATTGAAGGTATTTGTGTATTGTGCAGATAGACTAGCTTCCAGGGGCAGTGGGACAAACAGCTTCACCATGATTGAAGGCCAGAAATCATTTTTAAAAAACACAGACATAGCTACTCTGGCACCTGAGAATGCTTTGGACAATTGAGATCAATACAGCACAGAAGACAGAAGCCTAATGACATTCATGAGTTATAAGACAAATTTGGTGCCCAAGCCATGTTTCAGAACAAATGCAGCCACAAATGAGCTTTGCCAAATCCCATGGGTGGACAGTGCAAACTCTATTAGCAATTTGTGATTCA
Source organism: Ateles fusciceps (assembly GCA_036589455.1). Classification (NCBI taxonomy): domain Eukaryota; kingdom Metazoa; phylum Chordata; class Mammalia; order Primates; family Atelidae; genus Ateles; species Ateles fusciceps. Next base: position 1,000,136 of record JAZHEH010002345.1, on the reverse strand, counting down.
AAACTCAGTTGTTAATGTGGGTCACTGTAAACAAAATTTTACATTCATAAAAAAATGCCATATAACAATAATTTGAGGACATTACTCAACAAGGGCATGATTTGTTTTGGATGAATTAATAATGAATCTGACACCTGCCTAGTGGTGGCTTCTCCACCCAGAGTCTCTGAGTTTCTCATTGTTTTTCGCCCTGGAGCTTGATTTCATCTCACTTGCTTCTGCTTAAGGCCCTCATCCTCACAGTTTTCTTTAGAGTTTTACTCTTGGCAGAGCTCTGCTAATCTGAGAATTACAAAAACCTGAAAAGAGAGAAATAGCTTCCGCATGTGTGTATTTTGAAGCTGGATAGCTGTAAATAGTTTAACATCAAGAATGGTAATTATTTCCACAATGTTGTCAAGGCTGTACACACACAAAAAATATTTAAAGAATTTACCAGGATTTCTCTGTAAGATTTACTTGTTTGAATCTAAACATTGTAGAGGAGCACAGATAATTGTGATGGGATTTCATTTTAAAGCACAATCGGATGAAATATCAATAAATGTAAACGAGTTTTGTAAAACAAGTTTCATGTGAACCAATATATTGGTCAGCTCACAGAGTTTGCATTTAATTGAAGCTGATCTCATTATACTCTAGAGGATGTAGTCAGAGCTTTGACCTACCTAACTTTAACACCATTATTGAGTCTTTTTTTTTTTAGAAATCATGTTGATCAGTATTTGTACATACATAGATACATTTTTATTACAATTGTCTATAAAAGTGCACATAAATATATATAATATTTCAACATTTACTTCTCAGGAAATAATACCTTTCATATAATAGTATACAATGCCAATTACAGAAAGAGATTCCATTTTCAGATTCAAAGGGTATATAATTTTGTACCATAGATAGTACTCCTCTTTTTTTATTTCCCAACCTATTTCAGCTAAGAGAATGTATTTTACCTGAAAGACTAGATGCAAGGCTATGGCCCTTATCATTGCATCAAGATTATGTAATGTAACAAGAGCTCAAACCAACAGCAGGAGGTTCTGAGAGTCCAGTATTTTCAATCATGAGAGGAATCAAGCTTATTAAACATCATAAATTGCAGCCATAAAACACACGGATGAGGCAAAGATATGATTTAGCACTTCTAGGAAGTAATCACTAGATATCTAAAACATCCTGTTTGCCAATTTACATTAATCACTTTTATATATATCACTTTTAAGATTAAGAAACAAATTATTGAAAGCATGGCTGTTATAAGTTTGTCACCATGGTTGGTTGACAAAAATAATTTAAAGAAGGAGCTGGCAAGGTCCTTAGCAAATTATTTTTGCTTCGCTTTGAAAGAACTTGACTATGCTTGGGACTCATTACAGAGCAAAAGTCACTATAAAGTAGATGTGTATGTCCAAAGAGACAAGCACATAAAAGTTATTTGTGCTATTTTGCTTTTAATAAATTATTAAAAGTGTTTCATTATTTATGAGTATTATTTTTAGATTTCTTTCAAGGAGCTTTTTATGATTCTTCTAATTAAGAATAGTTAACTAGATTATGTATAGAATTGAAAGCTATAAATTCCTAGTCCCTGTGATAAAAATGTTGTATTTGATGATAAAACATAGAAAAACTGAAAAGGAAACAAAGAGTTCGTCCTATTATGATTCTGAAATCAGAAGATAGAAAGTAAAAGATTTAATCACATTATTTGATATGTAGTGAAACCAATACATGTGTTTGCCTGAATTCAACTTAAACAAATCTTATTAAATCTAATTATATTAGCATATTGTTTACATGAACTAGATGCAATTTATTAGACTTACCAATATTAAACTTTCCTATGGGAGTATGCATATTTTAATTGAAAAACAACAAAAACACAAAATAAGACACAGCTAAAAAGTGAATATGGATTAATGCATACAAACAGGAATGAACTACTATTACATTCATAAATAGAACTAAGGCCCAGTTTTAGGTCAATTTTTGCATTATTGACTGAGGCTTACTGACTCCTAAGAGATAGGTTTCACATATACTTGAGACATTAAACATATTATCTCCAGTTGAACAGAAGTAATTACTGTAATAAACAAAGGCTAACCTTAGTTTAAACAAATGGATGCTTTTTGTTGAGTAAGCAGTTTACAAGAACAAAACAGCCATGCATTTGCTTATGTTCTTCTATCTTTGTAAATTTTTTGTCCACATCAAACTAAAAGCAAATAGTTAGACTACACCTTCATGATTTTTCCTAATAGTGTGAAATATCTAATTTATATTTATTAAATATAAATTTTATCACATCTAAAGTCTCTTTAAAAAACTTTGCCTAAGAAAAAATAAACGCACATGCGTATATACACACAAACATATATACACACATATGTAAATTGTTTAAGAATTACATTTAGTAAATGTGAGGCTCAAGCTTTCTCTATCATCAAAGAAAATTATTTATTGATTTTATATAAGGCATTTGGGCTCAATTAAAGTCAGTGCAGCATATAAATAAATAAAATTGAATTTAAATTTAGCAAACATTATATTTGATCAGGGATTCACAATGATTGGAAGCCTATGATAGGAAAGGGAGGAGGAATATGTCCTGAACCCTCTGCTAAATGCAGCGGCTGTCTACTCTGACAACACATTAGAATCATCTGATAGAGACTTTAAGATAAAAATACCAGTGTTTTATCTCCACCCTAGGGACTTTGATTTGTTGGCTAGAAGTAGGAGCTAGATGTTGAAGCCAGGTAAAGAGTCACTAATTTGAAAAGAAGAGTGAACATAGTGTATGTTTGTGGAATTCTTTTATTATTTCAAGGAGTTCTGAACCCTTTCATGGTCGTGTTACTTCACAGATTATGTGACAGGCAATTTAAAAATGTGTTTCAATTAGTGTTGGTTAAGTTGTGAAAGCTGAATTAGTAGAAATGATTTTAAATGAAGTTAGGCTATTTCCTGAAATAATGAATCATGATAGAACAGCACGTGAATTTTTTTTTTTCAAATCATTACTCTGATAAATATGCCTAATGTTGTACTGGATATTACTACAGTAAAATAGATGTGTCATTACAATGCTGTATATATAATCTCTGTTCTTTAACAAGAGCAGACACCTGGTTTAGTACCTTCTGATTACTATTATTATTATTAGTTCTTGAGTTACTGCTTATTGAATATTTAAGATGCGTCAGTCGCTTGTTCAGTGATAGGCCTGCATTATCACTCTTTAGTTCTCACACAGCCACAAGAGTTCAATACTATTAATATTATTCTGAGCATAAAGAGGTTACTTAGCACAACACTACATTACTAGATTATTTTAATTAATGTAAACACAATCCATGCTCCTTGATAGGAAGACAGAGAAACAATTGATCCCTGGCCCTACCTTAATGGAAGGACTACTACAAACCTGTATCAATGGAGACAGTGTGGTATTAATACCAAAACAGACCTATGAATTGATGTAACAGAAAAGAGAGCTTAGAGACAGACCCATACATATATGATGATACAATCTATGAAAACTTGCTACCAATGGTAAATGGCAGATGTTTTTGGTAGATGGTATAAAAAAACTGACTTATATGAATAAAAATTTAAAGACACACAAAAAGTAGCTTAAGATGCATTAAAAACTAAAATGTAAAAGGTCCACCTATCAAGTAAATACAAAAAAATTCTAGGAGACTACTTTTGTGAGGAAATTCAAAAGAAAACTGTAAGACAAAATATGATGGTATAATTTGCATGAGAATGAAAGATTCTGTTTAACACACATGGAGGAAGATGCGTGTTAAACTACTAACGGAAAAAGATATTTATTTACAGCATGTAAAAATCGACAAAGAATTGCTGCAAATCAACAGGAAAAGGACAATGACTGTAAGAGCAAAAAGAACAAAGTGTATAATCAGGCAATTTATAGAAGAAGAATTCCAAAAGATCATTGCATACAAAGGGAGACTGCAACTTGCTAAAGATTGCAGAAATGAAAATTAAGTGATATAATATGTTTGTATACCTGTTAGTCTGACTTATGAAATTATGGGAGAATAGAGTGGTGTAGCAATTTGGAGAGTGAGCTAGCAATTTGGATAGCCTACTTAACTTACAGTTAAAAAAAACAATAAGTATTCCCAGATTTAATTTAGATTTCACATATTAATTTTATCTTATGAATTTCACGCCTGTGGTGAATAGTAATAAAGGAAGAATGCTATCTAAATTTATATTGATACTGACATTGTTAAAATGTTTAAAGTTATGCATTGTTGCACACAAAGATTGTGGGAGAAAGAGGAAAGTGCACTGAAAAAATCCTAATGTCATCATGTGTATGTAAGGGAAAGAGTATACCACAAAGCTACATGCCGTCAGCCTGAAAGATGTGTTAACCGATTTCAGCTAGTGTTGGTTATGGCCACCGATTGGTGTTTAAAAAGCTCCTGCTGTGTATATAGCTTTGGGAAATATTTATTTTTGTAGAATGGATTGTCCTTGAAAGTTGCTGGAGGTCCCTAAGGATCTTAGCTTGGATTCTAATTCTTACCCATTTGGTTTCGGTTAAATTTAAAGTAGGATAATGTATATATTGCAAGTCCTTGTGTATTCTGGAAAATCTAGCAAATTTAGTATGGAAACAGAATTGCTATTCACAGAGCTGGATATCTTGCTTAAAATCAAAGCAAGTTGGCTAGCTGAAACAATACAGTTTTTAAACAATGATTTCTTTTTAAAAAAGCAAATTGTCTACTTTAAAAATAAAAGGAGTTTACCATATGAATGAAAATATATTATCTTTGTTTTGCTAGTTAAGAGGTTTCTAAAGCCTATAAATCAGAGATTTACCATATGAGTTCCTTCTGGGAAGCATAAAGCTACATTTTTTATTGGAATATACTACTGCAGCTCATTTTTTTATTATTATGATATCAGATTCTAAGGGGTTCATTAAATTAACAACATTTTTAATGAGCGTTAATTGCTTCAAATAGTTTTTCTTTCGGTACATAACAATGCCTGAGAAAACAAGACAAATAATTCTACTTTTGATAATTTGAAACAGGCTGTGAACTATAGAAATAACTGGATTTCTATTAGCACTTTCCTCATGTATTATACTAATTTAAATCAACGATTGACTGTGTTTAGTGCATTTAAGAATGGATTACTTTTGCAAACACCTAAAGTTTCAACTAAGTGCTAAAATCCTAGACCTACGCTAAGATTTAAATTTACTTCTGAGTTAACACCAGTGTGAATGACATAGCAGATTATTAAAACTTTCATGATATTTAAAGCCGAAATATTAGATTGCAAGCAATACACAGACTAAAAAAACAACACAAGTTAAAAATACATATATATGTCAAATCGCAAAATTGATAAATGGCAAGTAATTATTGCCCTTAAATTCGTTACCTGAGTATCCAAAGTAGTCAAGTTGCACAGGAAAGTGAAAGTTGTTATTACAGGAATACATTGACAAAGTCCAAGTTCTAAATGTGTTCCCTGCAAATATCCTTTCCTACTTACATCTAGAATCTATCTCCACTCATTGTGTCAGTCTTTGTTGCTCTGTCTCAGCTAATCCAATAAACTGAAGTCAACACAAAATGTATCATTTGTAAGATAAAATTGCAAAACTTACCATAGATAGAGGATTTCACAAAATATGAGATTTCTATAAAAGTGTTGTTGGAAAACTGCTGCTATCTCTCATTCTCTCTCTCTCTCTCACACACACACACTCACACACACACACACCCACACACCTTACTGGCAAAGGAGAAATGTAGGATTTAGATGAACTAAAGTTAAAAAAAAATTCATAAGAATATCAAAATAGGTGCTACACAAAGAATATTCAGGTAATTTATAAAGACATGACCCTTTTGTAATAACACTGGCATTACATGTGAAGTGATGGGTTTCATATCATTTTATCAGACAAGGATTATCTGATAAATTGTGTTAAAATTAATGCTCAATTCATTATGAGAGTTAGAGGAGAGTTGCAAACATAAAACACATTTTATTGAACATCATATACATTACTTTTTGTACATTGTTTCATTTAAAAAATAAAATCCTAATTGCTTTTACAATTTCAATGAAATTTTACACTTGCCTTTTTATGTGTGTGAATTCTTTTTAGGTAGAGTTTGCTTATTCTGATTATAGGTGGATAAAAAGGACTGCTTGCATGCTAAAATTTTGGGTGTTAATAATTTTGTATTTTATGCTTTTCTTTATTTTCTAAATTACCTGTATTTAGAGTGATTACTTATGTAATCAGTAAAACTCTCAACAAAGGTAATTTATAAAGATTGTTGATATTGTTGAATTGCTTAAGTAAACAAAGTTTACTAATTGACATATTTCTAACATTTTTGAGAAGTCTTTAAAGCTTATTTAAATTATCACTTGGAACACTGAAACAAAGAGTTAAGATAATACTAATATAAAAATACAATTTTCCTTTGTACCTAACAAATTGTGTTAATTGCAGTAGAATACGGATGCTCAATGTAAAAGCAATGTAACTTATTATTAATAAAATAATCAAATGATTTCTTACTCTATGTCAGAATGCTGTTAATACCAGAAATACACCATCAGTCTTTTATTTCACAGTCTGCTTAAGCAATCCCTAATATTTTTCCTTTAATTGAAGTTGTTGATTCTGACTGTTGCCTGCAAAATAATTTAAGTGAATATAGTATAAGTGATTTAAAAGTTACTGATTTTAATCAACTTTCTCTTTTTCTTCCTTGATAAGTAGAACGTACCCGAAGATACATCTACGTAAATTTCTAATTTATGTAAGGCAGCAGAAGCAACAGGGAAGTTACAGTTACTTGTATAAAATTGCCTGTCATTGAAAGGTGACTCTATACTTTTTCTCACATTTCACTTGTTCACCTATTTAGTCACTTTAAACATCAATAACAAATACTAATGTCCATTCAACTACTTTTATAAAGTTAGCACATTCATGCCAGTACTTCCATTTGATGTAAGTCCTAGAGAAATGTATTATATTAAAATATGTTAACAATTTGTGTCTAGAAGCATCCTTTTTCAGTTTAAAGGCAACAATATATAATTATTGAATACAATTCTGAATATTTCTTTTTATCAGTACTGTTAGTAAAATTTAAGATCGAAACAAATACAAGAGCAATAGGTTAAAATTTAAAAGAAACTATACATGCACATTAAAGGCTGGGTGAATAAGGGTGCTCTCTCTCTATGGTCATCTCAGAGTAATGTCTTGATTAAATTATAGAGTGAATAGACAAATTCTCTTCAGAACATTTTTATTAATGAGGATTTCTGTGGCAAACCCCTATTCTAGAAATGGTAATCTGGCTCTGTACAGTTCTTTGTGAGAGGATTTTGTGCATCTCCACCAGTTCTTTTAAAATTGAAAACATCTAAATTGCATTTGAAAAGAAATAATGAACTAGCATATTTAGTCACAAAAACTATATGCTGTATATATTTTGAAGCATAAATCAAATGATAGGTATTTTATGTAGATCTTTACAGTCTTGAGGTTAAGGTATATCACAGTGCCTTTTTCATTTTTTTGTAACAGAAAAATCAGTTACGGGCATTTGTTTCTGGACTGGATCTTTAAAACTGAGGTCATGTCTGATCTGAATGGATGGTTAAAATCCCAACACATCAAAGCATGTTTTATAAGATTTGGGTCTTGGGCAAAAGTTTTTTTTTTTTTCTTTAGGTTTTCTTTTAACATAGCTGTGTCAATCAGGGTACTTATTCAAAGTTCTGTTATGAAGTAGTTTTTAAAACGCAGATGCTAGCGTGAAACATTTGACATACACAGTATGCTGTATTATATAATGGAATCTAATAGAACTACAATAATTCTTAAGAATTAATGTCTTAAAACTCTATCTCAAGTTGTGAAATATTTCACACATGCAGAAAATGACACAGATATAATAGACATTTACATACCACATAAGTGAAGCATTATTAAATGTTTTCTATATTTGTTTTAAATTCTCTTTAAAATAATTCCAGATATTGCTATAGCTGTTTTCTCATTGTTTTCTACTTCTACTTTCTCAATGATAGCTGGCATCCTGATGTTGGTATAAATCATTCCAGTGCATGTTTTTATGCTTTTACTACTTATGCATGGTTCTCTTATTTTATCTGTAAAAATAAGGTGTTATGCTTAAGAAATTGATATATCTATTATTACTTAAAAATTTTATTAGAACTAACAGAATAGCACTAGGATTAAAATTGACTAGGAGGCTACTGAGACTTCAATCTTTAAAACTGATTTTCGGGGAATGAAAAGTCCTTTATGTAACAGTTATTATGAGGTGTTCCATTTTTTCATGATCTTTGTTTCCTACTTGTATAATCATTTATACTGAAATTCAATAGTCTGCTCCTGAAAAGAAGCACTGAAGGCTACATAAGTAACTATGGGTTAATTGGATAAGTGTGATAATTTGAATGCTTATAAATGCTGACTTGGCAATTATTAATAATACATGAAGCTTACTACAGATAACCCCTACGCTGGTATGAGAAGCAACTGAGAATAGAAACTAGATTTCCTGGATATGATAGTGTGTCATATTAAGAAAATTGTTTTAATCTCTTTCTGGCTCAGTCTGTTCAGGTACAAAATGGAGATGATAAAACCTACTTTGCCAAGCTGTTATGAGGATTATATGAGATGCTGCCAAATAATCAGTGCTGTGTGCCCACTAAGTGTAAGTTATTACAGTGAATGTGAATTGGGCACATTTTAAACTTTCAGAAATAATATTTATATGATACTAAATATACATGTGTATATATATGTACACACACACATATAACATACAATACTAGTTCACTGACAACTTGGAAGCTCAGACTTAAAGAATTTTCATTTCTATATGGCCTGTTGTTACCTGATTTCTTGACTGCTTCTCTGGTGTAATGCTTGTGCTGACTTATTCTAGACGTTATTTTAGAGGCTTAAGTTCTTTTTTTTTTCCCAGTGATTTTGTAAACACCCAGTTGACTGAGTAAATCTTCTTAAAACATCTCGTGTCACTTCTGGAGGCACACCATGCAGCAGATGCTACTTTTGGCCATAGGATATCGAGGATGAGAATCTCGTATTTGTTAACTCATCTGCTTGATTATTGATTCGAAGTGAGTAAAATAACCATTCATTCATTCATGCAATCATTTATTTATTTATTTATGAGTCAGGGTCTTGCTCTGTGCCCATGCTGGGGTGCAGTAGCAAGATCATGGGTCACCGCATCCTTGAACTCCTGGACTCAAGAAATTCTCTCACTGCAGCCTCCCAGGTAGCTAGGACTACAAGTGTGCACCACCACACCTGGCTAACTTTTAAATTTTTGTAGATGGAGTCTTGCTATATTGTTCAGACTGCTCTTAAACTCCTGGCTTCAAGTGATCCTACTGCCTTGGCCTCCCAAAGTCCTGAGATCCCATGTGTGAGCCACTGTGCCCATACTTGAAGTGTATGAAATCTGAACGCAATTTGAAAATGAGACATTGACAGTGACACAACAGTGCCATAATATATCACTCGTGGTCACCTTTAATTAAGAGCCAATTAATACAAACCTTTAGAAAGCTCAATGGTTTCTGCACTAGGCTGTTATGACATTAGTAAAGAATACAAGGTCTGCTGGGTGGGCCTCTTGCTTCTGATTGATCCGACTCATTTATAGAGACAATATACCCATGTTTTAACTTCTTGATTCAGGCATAATCCGAAACACAGAGAATTTCTTTTGTCTAATAGCCATAGGGCTATTGTAGCCGAATATCTGACTCAGCATTGCTGAATTGAGGCTGCCAAATTACAATACAGAATGACTTTATAGCTTAATCAGGCCTCTTGTGTGAAAGTTTAGAGCACTGATTGAAGGAAAGTGCAGGATTCTGAAAATTAGAAAGGAATTAGCTGAATGGGTTCAGACAAATCTGAATACCTGATCTCCCAAATTCCACTACTTTTCCCTTGCCAGCAGGAAGAGCCCTTTCTTCTTATTGTATGGAGCTGGACCTGCCTTGCTTTGGGCACTGGAGGTAGTTATCACATTAAAAATTACTCATTCACCTCGAATCCCATTCCATTGCTGCTCATTACCTCTAGAGCAAAGATCAGATTCATTTCCCAACATGTCACAGCTGTAACTATTCAACCCAGGGAGAGAAGGCTTATTAGCCGTCTAATAATTTATATCAACAGAAACCTGGACAATATCTGTGTGATAGTATTCTAATTGTGCTAGACCAGAAAAGAAGAAAATAATTTTAAAGTAGCTGAATGTATTAATATGGTTGCCTTTAATGGAGCTACTGGATGCAAGGACTAGTTCAAGCAGCTGGAAATGGTTCTAGCTGTCTGCTTGGTATTGACTAATCAAACTTAGATGCAAATGATGTTTTAGTAAATAAGGTTTAGATAGCAGAAATTCCTTGGCAGAATGGAGAGAGAGGAATTCCTGTGGTTTTCAAGCGGTTGACATGTGGCTAGTCCAAAGCGAGATGTTTTCTAAGTATAACCTAGTGCATGAAATGTAAAGTATCTCAGTAATACCTTTTATATTGATTACATGTTGAAACAATAATATTTTGGCTATATTGGGTGAAACAAAATGTAAGTTTTAAAAATAATTTTATTCATTTATTATTACTTTGTTTTGAAATATGGCTACTAGAAAATTTAAAATTGCACATATGGCTTGCATCTATGGTGTGAATTATATTTTTATTGGGCAGCATTGATATAGAGGAATACACATATTTGAATCGATTTATCATATGTGACATGCTTACTCATCCTCCAACCCTGTCTCCTGAAGAGTCTAGAAGGCATTTCCTTTAACAAAACATTTGGGACTGCACTCCAGAGAAGTGCTCCTGAATTTTTTAAAGACATTGTAGTGTTTGTTCTTTGTTGGCTAAGGATAAGTTAGGAAGTACCACCTCTGAATTCAGTCCTGGATTTCACTAGGGATGATAGGTTCCTGAAGTGGTCAAGTCCAAAATGGTAGCATTTAACTCTCAGAGACAAAGCAAACATAATTTTCATAGTAGTTGATGAACTCTTATGTATGTTTTGCTGTGATTTAGAGATTATGCTAGAATTGAAATACCTGTGATTTACCAAGGCCCAAATAAGTTTTAAATAGAAAGAATATGAGACGTAAAGGAAAAAAAAGACCTAACTTAAGTCATATATTGGAAAGTCATGGTTCATCACCAAATGGCCCAATGCAGAAGTTTGAAGGGGACTCTTAACTGAGGGAGAAGCCAGGTGGTTGTGATTCTCCTGCCTCAGCCTCGTGAGTAGCTGGGATTAGAGGCACCCCCCGCCATGCCTGGCTAATTTTTGTATTTTTAGTAGATACAGGATTTCACCATGTTGCCCAGGCTGGCCTTGAACTTCTGACCTTAAGTGATCCACCCACCCTGGCCTCCCAAATTGCTGGGATTATAGGTGTGAGCTACCATGCTGGGCCAATTTAAATTACCTCTAGCTTTCTTATAATAGCTATAACAATGTAAATGCCATGTAAATAGTTGTTATACTGTACTATTGTGAAGTTTGTATAATTGTTACTGTTGTATTACTATTTTAAATTGTTTTTAAAAGATATTTTCAATCCATGGATGCAGAAGTGGTGAGACAAGAAAGCGACTGTATTTTTAGTTTTCCCTCTTCTCAGAGCCATAGTAGGATTATACTTTCCTATGCTATGGAAATTAGGTATGTCCACAAGACTGTCTTTGGATAAATAAAAGAGCAGAAATTACTTCTCTGCGGAAGCCGGTAAAGCCAGTTCATGATTGTACTTGTTGCAGTCACAGAAGCCTGTGTCAAGATAGCACATCTGCTGGCCTCAGGAATATGAGTGACTATATTAAACAGAGTCCCTCTGACATGTGAAGACCAAGTGAGGAATAAATTTCTGTTCGTCGCCTGAGAACAATTAAGTTGTGTTGTCATGGAAATCTTATTTTTGCTTGTGACTGAGGCATAACCTACTGTAATACCCAACTAAATCACTGCAATACCAACCTGTAGCTGACTCAATAGTTTCTTTCAAGCAATGTAAAGTAACAGTAAAATGTTTTACTTTTATTTAAACGCATATGCACTTAGCCCTCCAAATATTAACTTTTTGAAATAAACTGAAGTTAGACTAATGTCTATGATTGTGAAAAAAGGTTTACAGGAATAACTACAAGAAAAAAATTATCATTGTGCAATATTCTAAGAATTCGAGATTAGGAAGACTTAGCCAATTGTTTTTTGGTTTTCAAGAAAACTTGGTGGACTGCCAAATATTTCCTTTCTGTGAATTGAAAAACTAAAACAAACATAAGAGTGATGATTTAAATAGGGCCACAGCAGTAATATAAAGAAGCACAGAGATGAGACTGTACCCACGGCTGTGTGCTCACTGGAAGGTGAGGATCATGATGTCGGCATGGACTGCTTTGAAGACTTCTGAGACCAGTACAAGTCTTACCAGGTTAGTAGAGCCATTTCCAAAGCCAGTCCTCTGAAGCCAACCTGAAGAATATTTCAGCTAAAAATATTAGGCTGGTGCCAAAGTAATTGTGTTTATTTATTTATTTTTTGCCATTTCTAATGGTAAGACTGCAATTACTTTTGTACCCATGAAATATTAATTTATTTCATAAATTGCCGGGTAAACAAAGATTCTTATTGAATTATCCAGATAATTAGCCAGTCACTGCTGTAGCTGCTACAACCCAAGTATTATTTGTTTCTTTAAATTTCCCTAAAATTTCTTAATAAAACTTTAAATCTGAATTCTTCATGTATTCTACAGTATGGATGTCGGCACACCTAATGAACACCTGTGTATTTTATGTGTCTGAGTGTGTTTACTTACCTATCCCTAAAGTGTGTAGCTTCGGTTTATACTTTAATCATTGAAGCAATCTTTCAACAATTAAAACTTTATCAAAAGTAATTAAATAAAAATTTTCTATCAAAATCAAGGTTTTTCTTTGTTGTTGTTTTTTGTTTTGTTTTGTTTTGAGATGGAGTCTTGCTCTTTCACCAGGCTGGAGTGCAGTGGCACGATCTTGGCTCACTGCAACCTCCTTCTCCCAGATTCAAGCAATTCCCCCTCCCTCAGTCTTCTGAGTAGCTGGGACTACAGGCATGCACCACCATGCCCAGCTAATTTTTTGTATTTTAGTAGAGACGGGATTTCCCCGTGGCCAGGATGGTCTTGATCTCTTGACCTCATGATCCACCCATCTCGGCCTCCCAAAATCCTGGGATTACAGGAGTGAGCCTCCGAGCCCAGCGGGTTTTTTTTTCCTTCAATACTTTAAGTTCTGGGGTACATGTGCAGAACGTGCAGGTTTGTTACATAAGTATGCACTTGCCATGGTGGTTTGCTGCATCCATCACTCCATCGTCTATGTCAGGTATTTTCCTAATGCTATCCCTCCCCTAACCTCTACCCTCTGCTATCCCTCCCCTAGGCCCCCACCCCGGCAGGCCCCAGTGTGTGGTGTTCCCAATCCTGTGTCCATGCGTTCTCATTGTTCAACACCCACTTACGAGTGAGAATATGTGGCATTTGGTTTTCTGTTCTGGTGTCAGTCTGCTGAGAAGGATGGTTTCCAGCTTTATCCATGTCCCTGCAGAGGACACGAACTCATCCTTTTTATAGTATATGGTGTATATGTGCCACATTTTCTTTATCCAGTCTACCATTCATTTTATTTAACTTCACGTACTGCTTTTCCTTTCCCACCATAAAAACTCAAAATGTTGAGCTCCCCAATTTTCCACACGAAAAAATATTATCAAATTACTAATGATAAATATGTAAATATGTAATTGTTCACTTGGAAAGGTTTAAGTCTCCAAAATGCTAATGAGAAACTTTAGTGTTAGAGATAGCATTAATAAATGTGAGGAAAACACACAATTAATCTTTAATTTTTAAGAAATAATTAAGATTAACTACTTTAAACTGTTCTTCACAGACTCCAGTTGCTAGAGCTTAACTTACTTTTTAATGCTCAACTTACTTGAAGCTTCCATGTCCTGTGTTCTGTAAACTTCAGGATGACAGAATTACATATGTCTACCACCTATTGTCAATTATTATAAAAATGAAACCATTTTTCTTTCTCAGTTCTAGGGAGAAGGCTTTTGGAGTATGAGACATGACTTTAATCCGTGATCCTAATTTCTGTCTCATTTGCTTGCTAAATATTTTCAGAGAATTGGCAAAATTTCTTCATAATTGAGGTCACCCAAAACAAATCACAAATTTGACACCTTTATATTTATTTCCCTGAACTACTGAAAGACTAAACTAATTGATTACATTGATGTGAGTTAATAATTTTATTTCTAATACAGATCTGTACCAAGTGGAGATGGTTTATCTTCATTTTAAGAACTGTTTATTAATCTACTGTTATGCATAAATTAGTAATCCACAAGGTTATAAAGAGAAGCTAATGATGGAGCCACTAGTTATGATGATCCACAGATGAGTGAGTGATTCATGTTTTTTGTTGCTGTTTTTTTTTTTCTTGTTGAGAAAGAGTCTCACTCTGTTGCCCAGGCTGGAGTGCAGTAGCATGATCTCGGCTCACTGCAACCTCTACCTCCTGGGTTCAAGTGATTCTCTTCCCTCAGCCTCCTCAGTAGCGGGGACTACAGGTGTGTGCCACCATGTCTGGCTAAGTTTTTGTATATTTAGTAGAGATGGGGTTTCGCTATATTGGCTAGGCTGGTCTCGAACTCCTGACCTCAAGTGATCTGTCCACCTTGGCTTCCCAAAATGCTGGGATTACAAGTGTGAGCCACTGTGCCTAGCCATGATTCATGGTTTTACTCTTAAAAGATAGTATATCTCATATACCCCCATGTACTTAGCACAATGATAAAAGTATTGGTGGACAATAAATATAAAGGTTGTTTCCAAGAAAGTTGGGAAAAAAAAAAAAAGAACAAGATTTAGAAATTAGGAGAGAAAAACAAGAGATTAATGGATCAGTCCAAGAGGCCCACTGCCTGACTGATAGCAATTCTGAAGGATAGCAGAGAAACAAGAGATGAAAAAATTATCATAAAAATATTAAGAAAATTTTCCATAACTGAAATAAATAGTTCTCCAGTTTGAGTGGGCCCATCTAGTGTCCAGTATGATGAAGGAAAACAAATAAACAACAAGTAAAGATGGGCAAAATGTCACAAAGCACATCCTACAAAAACTTTTGATTTTGATGTTCTCCCAGCTTTCCTTGAATATGCTTTCTGGAGGACAGGATGCTTTTAATAAGTGAAGAAACCAGGAAAGAAAAATACAATAGATCTAAGAAACAGGAGATGCAACATAGAAGAGTTATGTGAGAAAGTCTTAGGTCTAAAGAGAAATCAGTCAGTTTGGGAGAAAAATATGAATGGTTTAATTAGAGATGTGTCAGAGAAAATCACAGATTGTTGGAATATTAGACATAATCGAGCATCTAAAAGGTTAAAATATGCAACTGTTAACTCCAGAAAATAATCAATTGCATACAAAAAAGAAAATGTACTTACAGTATTATACTTGGCTCTGCAGTAGACTCATCTAAAGATAGTTTGCTTAATGAAACTAATGTAAACTCTGACTATTAACAAATAATGTGACAGTAAGATAATGGGAAAAATTACGATATAATTTTTAATATTTCTGACAAAGCTGACATGGTTAATCTGTTCCATTTCTAACTACATGCCCAAATGTAGCTTATAGACACAACCCATTTAAATTCAAGACCATGTGAAGTTAGAAATATGTGATTAATTTTGGACTATTTATCTTTTAGAATATTGAAGCAGATATCAGGCCTTGTTGCTATTAATAATATCACTCTCTTAAAGGGTTGCTGTAAGAATTAAATGAGTTGTTGCAGGTAAAGTGCTCAGAAAACTGCCTTGCATGTATGTAGTAATAATAAACACTGGTTTAGTATCAGGACATATATGTTAAAAATTCACTTACCAAAATGGTGTTTTTGCTTAGTTTGAATGGTGAAACTATACAATTGAGAATGTAAGGAGACATAAGAATCAGTGTCATCATCAACTAATAGTTACTTGTTGAAATTCCTAAGCATGAGACCATTCATGGTTTTGGGATTGCATTCATGTTCATATGGGCAAACATTCTAATTTGTCAAGGCCTTTCTTTCTTTTTATCTCTCTCTCTTTTTCAAATAAGAAAATATATTTTGTTTTCTTCTAAACAATTATAACCAAACTTTACTTAGAGATAGTGTTGAGTGGTAAAAGACCCTAATATCCCCATTTGAAATTACTCTAAAATTTCTGACATTTCATGGCTAGATTTTACTTAAATTGACAGTGACATGACTCTGATAATTTTTTAATTTTAAGATTTTAAATTTGCATTATTTTGCTTTTCTTCCAATATTCTACTGTAAATATAGGTACCACCTATTCCTTAAAACAGACCTGTGGAGATGGAAGACATTATCTTATTTTAGTATGTAAAAATAGGGACAAAGGGCATATTTTAGACATTTCAAGTCAAATTTACAGACATTTTTTGTTACTCAGAAGAAGGAATAATGTTAGATTCCTTTCCTAATTACTGCTTTGTAAAAAGATTAAGAATGTTACTAGGATTTCATTAGCACCCATTTATTCCCTGAATTTTTATATGTCAATACATTTTTCGTTAAATTTTGTGTCCTTACAAAAGTATTTGCCAGAAATCTATACACAAATTATATGTATATTTTAGAAATTTAAATATTCTTAGACTTACTATTTAATTTTTTTTTAAATTTGGAAAACACCATATGCACTTCCAGCAGTCAATAAACACTCTGCTCTTTTCAGAAGCCACTTTAAAAAATCATTGATTATTACATATTCAGATTCTTTGGGATGTGTGTCTGACCCCATAAAGTGCTGATCTGAAACCTCTTCTTACTTGTTCTTACAACAAAGGCTATATGCT
This sequence comes from Ateles fusciceps, assembly GCA_036589455.1. Lineage (NCBI taxonomy): Eukaryota > Metazoa > Chordata > Mammalia > Primates > Atelidae > Ateles > Ateles fusciceps. Next base: position 983,046 of record JAZHEH010002345.1, on the reverse strand, counting down.
GTGAACCATTAAATAACCCCCAATATTTATGATACGCTTGGTTAAACAAGAAATGGGCTACTTCACTCTAAATAAAGTACAAGTCCACTTTAATAACATACCACAGTGCTACCTTAGAAATTGTTTGTATTCAATGATTTGTAAGAGAGAAACTGAAATATTTCAAAACATTACATGGCTTTATAATATTGTTTCTAGAGATGGTAAGGAGAAAAGGAAACAATATGTTTCTTCTCTGATATTCTGTATTTCCATTTTAAAAATCTGGTCCCAACTAAATCACTTACACAATTCAGATTAGAATGATATATGATATAAGCAGCAACTACTATCATAAAACATAAACATTTGTTCACTAGATCACTAATGAATATCTAAATTGTAAGCTATGTATATGATGTGATCCATGCATTCTAGTTAAATGGGTCAGTTTGATAGTGATTGTCCCAAATGGCTTAAGTATCAGAGCAGATGTTGTAGTAACAAATTAGCTTGCAGTGGAAATTATACTCTTTTTAGTTATTTTTTTAAAAAAGGATAATTAGGGGGGATGTAAATGTGAATTTTAGAGAAATAATGATCTTTTTTTGAGATTATTTCATGTTCCCCCAAAAATGTTTTCAGGATTATATTTATTTTCTTTTTTATATATTAAATGTTAGGGTGAGAGAGAAAAGTCTCACATGTTACCTCAATGAAGTGAAGCAACATGTATTAAAAAAGTAAACTTCTGACATATAAAATCTGTACAGTCATTTTGAGATATTGTGTAAAAAATATTAATGCCACAAACAATACCTGATATACTTGCTTGTTAACATCATGGTAACGTTTGTAAGTAACTCATACCAATTACTTACTTGACATTTGCATTGTACATTCTCTAAGTTGTTTAATATGTATATTTTATTTCTTTAAAGTTCTTGCCCTGTGTCCAGGGTTATTTACCTCCAGATATACTAAACTCTAGACGATTTTCATTAAATATATAAAAATGTTCCTGAACAGATACACATATCTCATTTTATTCTTAACTCGATTTTCTCTAATATAAAGATTCTATCTACTCAATTATCTGTGATTATAGTACAGGGAATTCATACATTCACACATTCACAGACATGCATGTGCATACAAAAGAAAAGGATATCTGTAGGTAATTTCAAATAATACTTTTAACTATTAATCCTCAACTATATGGCCAATTGGTATCTTTCTTTACAGTTGTACTGAGGCAGCCAAAACCATTTTTTCTACTTTATTTTTCTTACCATTTGCAATGGAATTCTTATTGAGTATATATATGGTTAATATGCAAACAAAGGAGACACATAACATTTTTAATTTGTATGGCAGAAAAGAGGTTTCTGAGTAATCAAGAGTTTTCCAAAACAAAATATACAGAATAGACTTCCTTTAGCACTAGATTGTTAAAGACAGTTACAGTCTTAGGAACAAGATTATTCAGAAGATTGTCTTCCAGTCACTTTGGATTAATTGTAATACTTTAAGTTAGTTCCTTTATAGACTATAATTTTTTAAGTTTATTACCTTATGTTAATTTATCTAATGATATGTTTAGTGGGAGAAATTTGACACCTGATTAGCCTGAAGGGAAAACATGAAAACGAAAAAAATTAAAATATTTAATCTGAAATGCATTACTATTTAAATTCTCTTAATTCGACATTCCAACATGAGTTATGCATTGCTTATACATAATTTTTGAGAAATCTGTAAAAGATAAAGAGCAAATCCTATTATTGTATCAAAACGATACAGTTGTTCAGCTTGGGTGAGTACAAGGGAATAGAACTAAGAAGAATTGGCAAATGAGGATGCCCCTGAGAAAGAATACTACCTTGGATTCCTCCTTTCACAAGTATGAACTTCTTTGGTATTGATGTTATTAAGGAATGACGTTTACAACTTTTTCTTTAGCTAAGTGTCTGGGAAAGAATCATACAAACTCCCTCACCATCTCACGCCAGTGGACTTCTATTTTGTAGACCTTTGAATCCTCATTCTTATGTTGGAAGATAGGAAAAATGAAAAAGTTATTTACAGAAATAAAAAAAATACAAAAATAAAGTTGTTTATAAAGGCCATATTAACTATACTACTTATTCCTAGTGTTTAAAAACTAAAATTATATAGGCCAGGGAAAAAACTGGAGAGTGATATTTATGAAGAATGTGAGGATGCTTCAGAAGTAAAATATCAGTTTATTATCTAAAGTGAAATGTGCCTATTGAATTACTTTTTTATTTTAACAGTCATCTATATGATTGTTATGATATACAGAAGAGGACTCTCATCTCTAACCCCAATTACCCAACCTAATACACACCCAACCTACAGCTCGCAACTTAGCAAAGTCTATGGAGAACTGTGTTAACAAGAACCAATGAAGAGAACATTGAAAATAGCTGATCTTACAAGACCACTGTAACAACATTATCTGATTCAATGGGTTATAAGCGACGTATTTTATTCTTTCTCCTTATGTAAAGTTTTAGTCAAATTATCTCAGAGTTAGAGGTATAGATTATGCAATTATATTTAGAACTAAAAACATCTCTGTGAAACACATATTTCCAGGGTGATCATTCTTAAACATTTATATCTCAATTATTTCTAACACATTCAATTAGTTAATTTGTTACTACTATGTTGGGTAACAATAAGTCATGCAAACACAATCCTAAGATGTAAGTTGGTGATTATGAATTACATCACTCTTGCTAAGAGTTTTGCTTTCTGTTGTTTTTAAGACTGTAAGTGTAAAAAAAAAAAGTGCAGATAATTTTGAATCCAAATTACTTGCAGGTAGTGGTTTTTTTTTTTTTTGCCTTTATGTTAGCAATGTAGTCAAATATTAAATTTCTAAGGAAATACCATTCTAAAAATATTAGCAGTATCAAAGTTTCAGATTGATAAGCATTCTTTTGTATTAAATATAGTAAAATAATAAGAATGATTACAGTTTTCATGTACATTTCTGTTCTCAAAAGTGTTTATTTTAGCAATATGACCTCCCAGCTACAGAATGAGGTTTGAAAAATGAGAAGTTGTTGTGGTTGTTAGCTGGAAGTAGGGATGATTGGATTAATTTAATACAGGTGGTTGATGATTGATGGAGACGGAGGTATTTTAGAAGGAAGTTAGTATTTGGGAAAGAGACACTCTACCTGTATAGCCCAGCGAATTGTCATCGTTATCAGAGGTGGGGATCGGGCGTCCGTGGTCGTTCCCCCTCTCTAGATCTTCAGGGTCTGTCGGAAACAACACCAGAGCTGCTGATGGGGTCACAGTAGTAACAGTAGTTGCCATTTCGATCACAGCATGTCCAGACACAAGTAAATCCACATGTGACAGAAAAACACACAAGGACAACACACAGCACACTTCATCCTCGCCCCCTCCTGCGGCACACTAAGCCCTGCGAAGGTCTCAGTGTCATGGTTTACAATTTCTACTTTTTCTCCTTAATTTCCCTAATTCTCTGCTCTGCCTGCACCTTTGCTGCACTTCAAAGCTGGCGAAGGGCTCCGACTGCCCTCTGTGAGGCCGCCAGCACGGACTGAGAGAGCATATGGAGGAGGGAGAGGGCAGGGTGGCTGAATGCTAGCATTGCTAATTTTCTACCTTATTGTTAATCAAAGCTATTGACTGTGATCACTCCCCATCATTGCTTCATCTCCTGGCAATTACAGACTCCAGGGACTGTACCTCATATGAGGCAGGGAGGATGGGGGGGAAAAACAGGTCTTGTCAAATAAGAGAGAGGATGATAAAAACGTCATACTTTTTCTGAGAAACATGGAAGAAAGGGGTGCAACACCATGTCTTTTGGAAGGCAACAATCTCTTGTCTTAGAGGACTGATATAAATTTACTGCAATGAATGCATGACTAAAACAACAACTTACTTTAGATATTTTGGTTTGGATATTTTAAAACATTTTAAAATATTGAGATTATATGTCACAATCATCTGTATAAGTATTTTCATTCATCTATGCCTATTTTTCTTAAATAAAAAGTGCATTTTTTTTCTATTTTTCTTCAATTGCACATTAATTTTCCTATGTAGAATTTTAAAGTGGAGGCTAACCACAACACTCCAGTTTCTGTAGCCAGACTCGGAGTAGCAGAGTAGCAGTATATGTGTATATAGAAGCTCAGACACTACTAAATTTCCCTGGTGCACAATCACTCTACCTGTCATATCTATGTAAGATAACTATGAGTAGTGTTTATAGCTCTGCTACTGATAAGCAGACACAGACACAATAAAAACCAAGAGTGTACCTCCTAAATCGAATAATGTAGAGCCATAGGTCATTGAAGTTCTGATGTTCTGCAGGCTTAAAAAAAATCACCTTTAACAATATCTACAGAGGAAGGATTTCTAGGTCTGAGCAATGAAGAAGCGCAGATGTTTATTCGGGGAACAGTGTGTCACTTATGAATGAGCCAGTGAGTACATGCAGGTAATGCCCCTCTAGAAACATCACAGACATCATTAATTTTGTGTCTCCACTAGCTAGGTCGACACATTTTGTCTTAGACACAGCTATTCAGGAATGATTTAGAAATTTTTAAAAAGGAATAAAAAGACTAACATTGAGTCCACTTGGTTTCTGTATGCAGCCTATTTATTCACTCTAATCTCCCGGCCTTCCCTCCCGTCCTCCCACAAGTGTCACAGAATTATGATAACCTGATGTAGATAAAATGATAAGAAAAGTTCAGATCTGTGCAGACAAAGAGAAAAGATACTCATTCTTGCTTTATTCATTCTTGCCTCTCTAGTGATGGCTGTTGTCATTTTAACTTTAAAATAGATATTGCAAGTGATAAGGCAGAAAATGTGTCCACTTTACGTTTTCACGTGTATGCCTGTGAACTTATTGCATGCACAAGTTGTTTAGGTCAAACTTTTAAGTCACATCAATGAGAAAGACTGGAGAGCAGGCATTTGTGGGGTTTTGAGGCAGGGTTCAGAATGTTCTGTCACCAATGAACTCATCTTGCTCATGCAGACTAACCAAATATAAGAGGTTGTTGTAGGAAGATCATCAGAAATTGCTTGGTCAAATGCATGAAACAGCTTTTATGAGAACCACCCTGCTTACCCGCAATCTTGTTTTAAATGATAGAATGTGTTTTGAATCACTTTAATTGTATGAATTATTTTTTTAGTAGCAGAATGCAGACTTTTAAGGGAAGTCTTACTTTTAATTTACAATCTGTTACTTAATGTGGAACCACACATTTCTAATCACTCTGTTAAAAATATAATACAGATTCATCCAAATGTACAATATAAATTAAATCAGTGTGTCTACACAATATTGCAAGACTTTTGAGGTGAGGTTTGTATACCTTTGTTATTGAATTCTTTCTGAGAATGGGGATATTATGAAAGCAACAGAGATGAGGAAAAAAAGTTTACTGTCATTTGAAATGGAATACCTAAATCATATAAAATAGATTTTCACCTGCAGGTAACCTATCTTAAGTGGTTTATAAATTTGCTTCTCTGTTCCTACTCATCACCTTTCTGGCCCCTTCTTAGGCTCAGGAAAGAATAGATTTTGCATTAATCAATGAATCTTACCATATCTCTGAAGTCCATTCAATCTACCTTGTTCTGCCTTTAATTAATGATATGCCAGACCGAAAGGAAACAAAAGGTGCTATTTTTAGCTGCTTTACTAAATTTTTTCTTTCTTCTCTTTTCTGTCAAAAGATTAAAATAACATGAAATACCCATTTGACTCACTGCAAGAGAGATGGAGGACTAATTTAAGGCCACTTCAAAAGACAATTACTTAAATTTTTGGTTAAGTAGCATTGATTATGCGAGCTATGGACTAGAAGAGAGCGAGCAAGAGATTATTGTGTGTTTAACACATCTAAAGGAGGTCTTCTTATATTCCAACTCTGAATTTAGGGCTACCTAGGCCTGAATTGAAGTAGGTTCAGTTGCAATTGGTAAAAGCTGCCATCCCATCTAGAAACACACCGGCAGTAGAGTTGCTGGGTTATATGTGTCTGTCAGCTCCATTATAATCTAAATTCCTGAGGGTCAGGTATTCTGCCTGCTTCTCATTTATATACCTACCCACTTTATATTGAACCCAAGATAATAAATAATTCAATAAAAAGATGGTAACTAAGAATACAAACCTTACTTAAATGATAGATACTCAATCTGAAACAACTGAAGAGGATGTAAATTGTATTTTCTGCACCAGTATTATACTCAGAGGGGGGGATAAAAAGCTTGCTCTAAGTAAACTCAAATGCTATTGCACATCCTATATCATCAAATCCATACAAACAAATAAGGCATCTTTCAATATAAAAAGGAAGTCTTGAATCATAACATCATAGTCATTCAGGGTTGGAAATGGGTCAGAGTGTCCACACTCATAACAATCTTCGATGAAATATATACACTCTTGTGAATATAGTAGCCAATGGGCCTTCACTGCTTTTTGGGGTGATCAATTCCAATTTTATAATTAAGTCTTGTTTTTTCTTAAATTTGTTTTAAAAAATCTGTGTTCTAGATTTTCTATCCATTGACTTCAAGTCTGGAGGAGGGTAGAGAACTAATGCCTCATCCATAATAGCTTGTTTCCGTCCCCATATGCCTTAAATACTTGTGTTTCACATGGCTCCAGATTTCATCCTGTTCTTTTCAACATGCTGTCTGTAGATATCTTCATCCAGACTCAAGACTCTGATTATTTTTCATAACATACGCAACTTCTACATTTCTCAATTGGATGCTCTACCGACAACCAAATTTTATTTCCATTGGTGATTCAACTTCATGTAAATTCCAAGAAACTTCACACCTTTCCTTACTAAACACTAAACCCACCCGTTTGTCTTCAACCTGCTGCTTTCCTATAGTCCCTATCTATGCTACATATTTCATATAAATATTAAAATATTTTTAGAATTTTACAATTCACTAAAAAGTTAGCTTCTGGGGTTAAAACTGAACTCTGACTCATAGGCTTATTGATTATAAATATTTTGCTACATGGCCTCATATATTTTTGTGTAGGGATTATATGGCATACTTAAACTTACAATATATAAGATTACATGTATGTATATATGTACCTATACATGTATATACATACACACATACATACGTATATATGCATACACAATATACATACACACAAACAGTATGTGAGTGGAGCATCTTAAAACAGTCTTTTGCATATATAATAACAGCAACAAATATAAAAGGGAATAAACACCCATATATTTCTTTACAATATAAATTATGTCTTCAAGGAAACTTTGTCTTTAAATATAACAATTCATTAAATGTTTGGGTTTTTAAACATTAATTATTTTTTAATTGACAAATTTAGATTAGATACAACATGATGTTTTGAAATACGTATGTATACGTTGTAGAATGGCTTAACACAGCTAATTAACATATCTATTACCCCACACACCCATCATTTCTTGTAGTGAGAACACTTAAAATTGAATGTTTTAGATATGGTCAAGACTACAACACATTGTTATTAACTATAGTCATCATGCTGTACAATGATCTTTTGAACTTATTCCTCCTAACTGAAATTTTGTATCCTTTGACCAGCATGTCTGCAAGCCCCTATATCTATTGAGTGAAAACTGGTTGGAAGACAGCCTATTTTACAGTGCCAAAGTATCACCCCAGAGGCTATTTGCTAACTTGGAAGTAAAAATACACTTTTATAATGGATAGATCAGACATTCATTACTGTAAGTCAGTAATCAAATTTAGGTCACCAATAGCAGGTAACTAAGAATGAGAAGACCATTCTATAATACAGTATACAATATCAGCTATGAAGCTTTTCTGAAAACAAATGTTGATTGTTTAATGAAGACTTAAGATTCAGCTTATAGTTTCCAGAAAAAATAACATCCTTAGTTTTTAGGATACACAGGTGGGAATAATTCAGGCATGAGGTATCATATCTCTAACTCGCATTCAAATGGATGAATAAAAACTATCTTGAGAGAAAGAGCTACAGCAAATATGGCATAATATTACCAATCACTCAATCTTTTTTGAAAAACATTTAAAAAGTTTAAACGATGGTGGATGAAAATTGAATGACATAAAGCCTTCTCTCTAATGTGCAGCAGACATTCATGCAATGACAATTCTCTTTCACCAGTGATATTAAAATAGGTAATATTAGATTTGTAGTGCAAAGACTCATATTTGCACTAGCATTCCATTCATAGTTCTTTAAATTGTTCATTATCCCATGGTAGCCAGTATTATATTGTGGAAATGTAGAGGCCTAAGAGAGAAGCCTTTGGTTTAAATTCATAATTTTGTTTATTTTTAACTTTTAAATTGGGTTTCCAATCACAGCTCAAAACATTAGGGTTTTCAACCTTTTCTTTCCTTCTATCATATTCAGTTATGTATAATAAAAACATAAAACATAAAAGCTTCTTCCGTTTGCCCTACTTACTACAAAGTGTCAAGCTAGTTTCTTTATAGATTTGCATGATCGTGGTGCAGAGCTTTGGCATTAATTGACATTTTAAAGATGACCATTAATAAAAGATTAGGGAAAAGCAAATGAATATAAACTACTATCAATATGAGAACTGTGTTCTACAAATTGGATCAATTATCATTGATTCTTTCCTACTAATCAAGAGGAATGCAGGAAAGGGGTACTTTAAATGGAGTACTGAGAACATTTAATTAGAAACCTAGGCAATAAATTATAAAATCAGATACAAAAAAACCCCTATATTTGTGATGCTTTAAATTGACATCAAAATTCTGCAAGATCAAATTAAAGTTAAATTCAAACTTCTGTTTAATCATGTATGGCTGAAATAATTGTTGAATGTATTTTATTATCTGTCCCATACTTTTTAAATGGGACTATGCGAAGGAATATAAAGTTATGTTATAGAAATTGAGAGGAAAAAAATCAGTAGGTGATTTTGAGTGGTACCTACTTAAAAATATTTAGTGAGTAATGCAAATAAAGAATTATATTTGCAGTAGCTGAAGAAATCTATGTATTATAGAACATTAAATAGAATATGTATGAAGTTAAAAAATGTACCACTAAACATTGAATAAACTATTTTTTAAAGCAGCAATATGAGAACAGAAAACAATGTGTTAGTTGTTTCTTTGTGTTTCTTTCAAAGATGGGAGAACCATGATTACAATGATCCAAGTGGGCAATACTTGTTAGAAACTGTGTTTTGACAAAACAAACAAAAACGTTAACCTTGTTGTAAAATCTGTTTTCAAATAAAATGTTTAGGGAGTGGATGGTTATTTCAAAATTTGAAAACTTCATCTTCCAATAGTTTTGAGAAGAGAAAAAAAATCAGATTAGTTTATTATTTGGATAAGCTGAAATAATGGAGAGTAGGTAATTTTAACCTGTGGCCTGAAATGCCAGGACTGCGGTAAATAAAAGAACAGATTTCATACAATGATCTCAAAATACATGTTACTGCTTTTTTCTCATTTTCTGGTTTAGGTGATTAGATAACTGAATGAATCCAATGTGAAGAAAAGGAAGTAAAACCTGCACTGATTATAATCACAAATAATGTTTATATAATGCTTTAGTTTATTTAACACATAATTTTATATGCATATATATGTTCTCATGTACTGCTTAAAGTTCTATCATCATCCTAGCCATCATCATCATCATTATGATTCTCATCAATGTTTCCATTTCCGAGATACCGAAATATATGACATACTTCTGTCATGCAACTAGTAAATTGTGGATCTGAAATTTAATTCCAAATTATTTCTGACTCCAAAGTACTTCACTTTTCACTACACACCATGTCCTCCTTTTACTCATCAATCTCACTCTGGGAATTAGATGGAATTTCAACAGCATACAAACAATGGGACACCAGGTTAGTGATTCTTTTCTAGTCATTGAACAATAAGATTGGATAATTTCACAAATCTATTTCTGAGCTCCATTAAGTGTATCATCAGGGCTTCTTCATGTGTCCTTTTACAGACACAATAAAACAAAGTATTTAACATGGGAGTCAGTTGTGCTGAAACAAGAAATACACGAAAAAGTATTATTAGAATAGGAGTTCAAAAGCATAAGGCTTTGCCCACAGTGTTTTTAAATACATTGATTTGGGGATCAAACTACTGACTGAAATCAAGATAAGATTTTTTTTGACAATTATTTCTAAAAATTATCCTTCAACAACAAAGATGCATGTTTTGGAATAAGTTTAAGGGTGATTAAGATAAGGTCATGTCTTACTCATATTCCTATGCCTAGCCCTAACACAGTGCTTAAGAACAGAGTTGACAATCAATACATTTTTTGTTGAATGATTAGATGAAACACTGGGCCATAGCTTTGCTGGAGTCAAGAGTTTAAGGTGGAAGTAACTTTTCTTGATGAATGAATATGAATTACTTCCTTATTTGGGATGTTATATACTTATATATCTAAAATATTATAATCACTATAAATCTAATTCAAAACTCTAGTATGGCAAATTGCTATTTCTAATAGAATAACATATTACTTCCTCTCTCTCCCCTGTAAATGTAATGTATACACTTGGAAATAGAATCTTATTAACTTAATTCAGGTGAGGATCTTACTGGTAAGAGTTTTTCTTCTTGCATGTTAAAGGGGAATGATTAACAAAGTGCACAACAAATGTAATAAATTGTGATAATACTCAAAACTGAAAAAATTATAGTATGAATAATCAAGGAAGATATTTAAATTTTGCCAGGTAGGTGAATTATATTTAGGTTTTACAAATTCCTTTTGATTTGAGGAACTTCTGAAATAGATATATAGATGATAAAGATATATTCTGATTTGAATGGAGTACATTTTTCTGAGAGGGTGCTCTTGAAACTAAAGTGATCTGATAACAAGTTGGAATTAATATTTCATTTGTCAATGTTACATTCTATTTTTGAATCTCCAAAAGTGTTACAATTCTGAAAACAACAGTAGAATAACTATTCAAAAACTGTGAAGTACAATTTGGTTTAAGCTAATTTGGGGTACATCTAGCTATGCCAGACTGATGAAATCTGACTAAATAAAAGACATCTAATATATATTTAAGCAAGAACATCAACAACAAAGATATATCTATCTATCTATGTGTGTATATATATATATAGATATCTATCTATATAGATATCTTTGCTAATATATAAGCATTGCTTTGTATATATAATATATAGTTATATATATATATATAAATTCTATTAACATAAAATACACTATTGTAATAGTAGAAAGGTAAATGAATTAATGGATAAGCCTATTTAGAAGAATATCAATGCCACAGAAGAAGTTTTTAATTCATTTTAATTCAGCTTAATTCGACTAAACACGATAGAGCACCTTCTGTATAAAAATCATTCAATTGATGGAGAAATGCTCATAATTTTAAAATCATTTGTTCCAGATCTCTCCTAGTAGAAACACTGACAAAGTAGAGCTCTTAAAGTAATTGGGGGAATTATGCTTCTGTATGACACAACATGTTTTTTTCTTGATGTTTGAATGTTTGGTCAAAGAAAGTCAGGGAGGTTATCATAGAAATAATGTGATGACTACTCCTTTATATAATTAAAAACTGAGCCAATTGTCCGGATGAGGTCTGCATTTATTCAAAATCCTCAAATCAAATCCTCAATAACATCTGATGTGACAGATACCTTGCTGGGTTGGAATTTAATCTGCAGAGATTTGCTGCCTTGAACTTTATCTGTGAGAGTTAATTTCCGGTCTATTTTACGAGTGCTTCTGGCTCTCCCCCTTCTGTTGACTTTTTTTGTTATTCTCTCTACCCACTTTGCCCTGGTATTCAAAGGCGTTTCTTTTATTGTGCTTAGCATCTGCTACTGTTCCACTCCCTTCCAGTCAAAGCATACGGTAACTTCAACACAGGCTAATTAAATGGTGCTTGAAGTTAGTTAACAGGTGGTGTCCCAGCTGCCCTTATAGTATGAACAAATACATCTTACATTTTCAGGCACAGAAATGGCACAAAAGTAATACCTAAATTAATGGAGTACTCTTTTTATAGCATTAAAATGATGGATGGGGAATCAGGGAGAAATAGGATCCCTTTTGTAGAGACAAAAACCTGGATTTGAGATATAGTGATCACATCTGAGATATGAAATAAAAACAGAGTGCTCCTTATCCTTTATCTAGTCCTCTTGTATAATTGTAGTATATATAAATGTATTGCCTCTTAAGTATGTTAATAATCCATGTTCATAATCACTGCTACTAGTTACTATGTAGAATGATATTTAAATAAGATTCACGTTTTGTTAAATTCAGTCAAAATATCAAATTATTTACTTGACATTTTGAAATCACTATAGCTAAATATGTTATTATTTATTTAGATAATCAACATTGTATGATGTTTAGGAGCCATTAGCTAACCCTATGACTTTGGGCAAGTTTATTTATTTATATATTATTTATTGATTGGTCTCAGTTTCTTTACCTATAAAATATAAAATAATAGCATATATTTCACGGGAGTGTTGTATTAAATAAGCAATGATTTATAAAATCTTATGATAATCCTGTACACCTAGTAAGAAGTTAATAAAAGTTAGCTTTATTATAATTAATTCAAATTATAAACCAATTTAAATGGATCATTTAGTATCTTTTAACAAGCAAAATCCTACATATTTTCCTCCTGCAATGAGAAAAGACACACTCTGTCTCTATTTAATGTGCCAATTGGGAGCTTATATAAGAGAGAAAAAGTGAATAATGTATCAGTTAAAATTCAAGAGAAAAGTGAATTTTGAAAATGTCATTTTTTCTAACTGTGTTTCTTCACATCTTCATCATTGCATTTCCTTAGCACTCATTTACATGGAATGCCCCACTGAATCATTCAGGAAATATTTCCACATAGCCAGCATGTCATCCTTATGGCAGACTACTTGAACTACAGAACTTAGTTTGCCTAATTGCCTGGTTGCTTTGTGCTGCTAAAGATGAATTCACTGAATTTTACTTTTAAGAAAAAGAAAACACACTTGATATTGAAATTACCCTGCAGATTTCTTCACTGTTAGGATGAAACATTTTTTTTTTTCCTTGCCCAGTGGTATTTCAACATCGGCCCAACTTGTTTCACTGCCTCCTGTAGAGAGATAGAAACTATGCTTGGTGCATTGGATGGTGATGGGGGACATCTGAAGCATCCAGATCATGTGACAACTGCCAATTTCTCCCCATCTGCCCTCCCTCATGTGTCCTGTGTTTTGTGGCTGCCATCCATCTGCGACCATTAAGGGCACCTCTAAGGCTGCATTCATTCAACTGCTAAAGGGACAAATTTCCTCCATGGTCTCTTCATTGTCTGCTTTTCTAACCACAGTCACGGTTTTGCACACTTCATTCTAATTGTGCTTTTGATTATTGGGGTCATTTTATTCCTTCAGGTTTCCTAAAGGTCACAGGGATTAGCTGTGTCCAATTGAGGACCAGAGAGAGCAGTTGAGGCTTACCCCCCATTCATCCATTTCCATTGATTTCCTCTCAGTGTGAGAGTGGCAATGGTGGTTGCTGTTTTTTTTTTTTTTCTTTTCTCTAACTCTCATTTGATTGCACCTTGCACCCTCCCCCACTTCTCCATAGAGGGAGGCTGTTTGTAGCAATGGTTATGGCACAAGGGGTTTCACTGCAGCAAATTCACACAGGTAGAGCACTGGTGATCAAATGAGCTTGCACTTGATTCTTCCTCCCTTTATTATTTCAGTTTACTTGGGTCACAGCCATTGAACATTTCTATTTTATAACCTAAAGCTGAATTTTAAGATGACATTCCCTTTTCTCCTTAATTCAGTCTAATTAATTACACATACATATTATGTAGATACTATTATTATAGTCATACATACCACATATAACATGCTTTTATTTTTGTTTTCCTGTCTATTTTTCTTTTTACTCTGCTGATTCTCAGACTGATATTTGTGTTTTTGTTTCATGGGGATATCTGCCATCTTTTATTCTCACAAGGACTTTTATAGTGGGATGATATGTTTCACTTACAAATGCTTTTCCAAAGGAGATATTCTTATTGCAAATTAGTGGAAATTTGTGAAACTTAAGAAAATAAAATAGCTATTTTTAAGAAATGTGTTTATTTATGTGCATGTAGGAGTGAGGATTAAGAACAATAAACACACAAAATAACCCCAAATACCTTAAAATATATTAGGGTATTTATGTATTTATTCATATTCAAGTGATAGTGGGGATAGTTTATTATGTAAAAGTATAATCTGGGCACCAATGCTTCTGGCTGAAGTCCATTCATGACTGGTGGTCAACAGTATAAAACACAGTAGGAATGCAGTCCTCAGTAAATTTTCCTTCTTTTGTGAGTCAAGTGAGAAGTGACTTTGTAGTTGGTAAGATTATCAGAAGGAAGATTTGATGTATTTATTACATAATATGGCCTCCTAAGCAGAAATGTGTTTCAAAAACTATATTGCACATTGAAATTAGAAGATATTGCACCAACTAATTCTTCTTCTGCAGTCTCTGATTTATAATTCATAATATATTTAATTATATGATATGTAGTATATGCTTATCTGTAGATTCAGTAGCCTCTGCATATGTTTAGAGTGGACACAGCCTAGGTGAGTAGCAAATATAAGACTTTTTATTCTAATAATGCAGCTCTTATGTGAATACATTGATGAGCACATGTGTGGGAAATGAATGAAAAGTTTATTATAGTAACTAGTACCCTTTCCATTGGCCTTTTGTTACCACTTTTTAACAGAGGTTAGAAGTTTTAAATCATTCACTTTTTCCTGCAAAATGGGAAAGGAAACTGAAATTTATAGTTAGGGAATAAAAATCTGCTGAGTTCTATATATTACCAGAATTATGATAACTATGTATGAATATTTTAAGGAAATATTATAGAAACCATAAATGAATACTTGTAACTCTTGTTGACAGAGAATATTAACAAAAGCAAATCTCTGTAATCTGTAATCTGCAACATTCGGCATTTGACAATGCCTTACATCTTCAACATAAACCTTTAAACTATAATGGGGGAGCCAGAAATAGCCATAAGATTGACAGTATTTTTAACAAACGAATGGTCAGACTTGCATTAATAGTAATTGGTATAAATAAATCAAACACCTAAGAATGTGTTCCTCTTTTCTTAGATTGTCTGGGATAAGACTAAACTATTTGTTAATGTTAATGTTACACCTTTATTTTTGGAATGGCTATTTGAGTGCTTCAATATGATTCTAAAAATAACCCAACAGACTAACATCTGGTAACAAAGTTTGCTAAAAAATAATAAAAATCTTCCATTGCTAATAAAAATGCTTGCTTATCTATTATTCTGTAGCTTCTAGGTAAAAAATTCTCTCTCTACGTAAGTCCGGCAAAAACAAAGAGGTATAAAACATGATGGTGAATGAGATAACACAGGAAATCAAAAATGTGCCAAAGTAGTTACTCAATGCAGGGAGTTGACTGGTCATTATAAATGTGATAACAGCACATTTTATTTCAAAAGAGGATGAAGATATTGTTATCAAATTCTGCATCAATCATGTATATTTAATGTACTATGCCATTAAGTGTTCTTCTATATATTCTACTTGCAAATATACTATATGCAGAAGTTATTAAATCATAATGAAATTTATCCCTGATTCCTTCTGTAAAAACTTTTCAAATTTTGAGATAATAGCAGGTTCATATGCATAATACAGGAAGATCTATTATATATTTTACCTCATTTCCTCCAGTGCTAGCATCTTGCAAAACTATAGTACAATATCGCAAATGGGATATTAACATTGGTACCAGCAAGATAAAGGGCCTTTCCACCATTAAATGGGTCATTCATGCTGCCCTTTACCGACCCACACACTTTCTTCCCACTCAACTCCTTATTCTCTGACAACTACTAATCTATTCTCCATATCCATATTTTTTAGAATGCTGTATAAATGAAATCATACAGTGTATAACTTTTTTGAGAATAACTTTTTTTTCCCCACTCAGCTTAATTTTCTGAAGTTTTTCCCAGGATTTTGTGTGTTTCAAGAATTCGCTCCTTTTTGTTGCTATGGCAACGTAGAATTCCATGACATAGATGTACTAGAGTTTGTTTAGCCATTGATCTGTTGAGGAAATTTGGGTAGTTTCCAGTTTTGCCTATTATGAATAAAGCTGCTATAAATATGTATGATTTTAGTGTTAAATATACATTTTTATTTCTCTGGAATAAATGTCAATGACATTTGGTAATTGATATTTAGTTTTTAAAAGAACTGCCAAAATTGTTTTCCAGAGCGTCTAACAGTCAGCCAATCAGATTTTAAAAGGCATACATATATTCACTTGAAAGAAATGTCACTGTGGCATTAGGATTAGGTTAAAGTTAAACCTCTGAGGCCTTTTCCTTTTCTTCTTCTTTTTCCCTTGCTTCCTTTCTCCCCTACTGTCTACACCCTTCCACTTTTCTCCCCCTCTTCTCCTCTCCTTTCCTTTTTCTAAATATTTCTTTTATTCCTTCCTTTTTTTAAATCTTTCTTTTCTTTATTCATATGTGCATAGGACATTTTGATTGATAGACTAGACTATGTGAACCTCTGAGATCAAGAAGAATAAGGAATACTGAAGCTTTGTAGGTCCTTTAGAAACACTGAAATCAGTTTTATAGGCTTTTTAATATTTAATAATGTCATCTGATTCTCCTTATAGTAAAAGGAAAAATATATAGTTGATTCTACAAATAAAGAAATGCAAAATAGCCTTTAGCATCCCCTTTTCTATTAATGTTAGCAAACTAAAAGCCAAAAATAAAAATCATTTAAGTATACAAGATCCAGCAGATGGTAATCTGTTATGTTGCCACTGTGGATAGCAATCTATCTTCTTAGAGAAAAAAAAATGGTTATTATGCAGTGCAGAATACAGTGTGTTTGGAACTATATAATGGAAGCAAACGATGTATGTTCTACATGTATGTTCTACTCTAGTGCACAACTATAAAGAGAAAGACCTGGACAGAACTGCCTACATAAAATTGTTCTACAAAAAAGATTATTGTTTTTGTACATCCTATTTTTTATATCTTAAAATCTTTTATATCATTTTACTACGAATGATCAGATTGATTTGTTTTGTCATCACGAAGCTATAACTGCTAGTTGTTGATATTCTCTAAAAAGTAAATTGATAAAAGATATAGGTAAATTTACATTGACAAGGAGAATAATAAAAAATTGGGTAATTAACTATAAACTCAAATATCAGAGCAATAGGTAGTCTTCAAAAATAGATAAAAATCATTTATAATCTCAAATTTTTAGATGTATAGGATCTGGAATCAATAAGAGATGAAAGAAAATTTCTGATGCCAGAAATACACACATGCGCACACACACACGCGTGCACATGCACTCACATACACATACACCACTCATCCTATTTTAAAAACTTTATTAATTTTTAAATATGAAAACTATAAAGAAAATAGATTTACTTATCCTACTAAAGGTGGTCATTTGAAATGAATATATTTACCGTACTTGAAAATCTTGTCATAAGACTTTGTAACAAACCTTATGTAAGCTAAAAAGTGGATTATGAAGCTACCACTATAAAAGATGATATAAGGAAAAAAAAATGTTGCCCAACTGACCTGATCAATTTCTGTGAAAGCGATTGAAAGACTATTGATGGGGGTCAGACAGTGGATTGTCCTGAATTTAAACCACAACCTTTTATTCAATAAACTCTGACAGCTTGGCAGATAAAGCTCAGGTCACCCTGGTGTTATTTCCTTCATAGCTTGATAAAATAAAAAAAAAAAAAGCACAGTAAAATAACATGAAATTAAATAAAGTAAAATGATCACCTTTACAGTGTTCTTTGATTGAAATAGATGGTGACTGAGATAAAGATATGTGGATAATTCTGCTGTAGATGATGTGATTAGAGATTATTTAATTGGTAGAAATAATGGTGTGCTGCGCTCAACCTCTAAACCTTTGGGAATACTTCAAGAGGGTAAGTTCATATGAAAGATGAAGAAAGTAAAAAAAAAAGCCTAAATTGCCTGAGAATTTTTCATAGGCTATTTCTATTTATAAAATAACAAACATTTATTTCAAATACCAATAAAAGTGTCTGCTTTAAAAGCAATCCTAAATATACAAAGGCAATTATGTCACAGAGCTTGGAGTTGGCCCCACCCCCACTTCTGAGGTTCACCTGTCATCTGTCACCATTCAAAGGGGGCCTGTGAATGGATGTTTAGGGCAACAGGGTAGGTCCTCAGGGAATAAAGATGTAGAAGAATATACCACTGAAAACTTTTAGGAAAAGAAATGGTCCGTAAAAATAGAGCCCATCAATTCTGTCAGCTATATTGATTTTTTTGTCATTTTTGTGAACATAACTGCAGAAAAACATGTTTATTATACTTTTGTAGAGCTATAGTGTGACAGATATAGGATCATATAATATATATATATCGCTCATGTATATGTATATACATGTATACATGTGTCTGTGCATGTATATGTGCATATATTTATACATATATATGCATATATCCTGGATTTGTGTGAAGTATACAGATATCCATGCTAAATAAGATTTTAATATTGATTTTTCATTGTTATCATTTTTGCATTTTTATTTGGGGCTGTAAAGAATTAAATGTATGCTACTTATAGAACTAATGTCAATATTAAAAACATAGAAATATGAATAGTACTGAAAGGAAGAAGAATATAGGAAAAAATTGGATGAAAATGCTCAGTATCTAGTATCTAGAAAAGTTAACATAGATCTTATGGGACTCTGATTATTTAAGAGGAGAAAAAGCAATGAAGTGGCCAGTTTTCTTGAACGTAGGGAAAAATTCAGATTGTCTAAGCTGAAGGAAATGGTGAAGATATCATTCCGATAGTTCCTTTAGTTATATATTAACAGAGCAATGGATATTTCTTAAAGGTAGGAAGAAGTATTGAAATTAGTTTTAGAAAGAAATGCAAATAAGTATTAACATATCCATGGAAAACAATGTAAAAGCGTCTCTGATCAAAACTAGATAGTTGCATAATATAAATGCTCTGAATTTTCTTTTCAAATAGCAAGTAAAGATAGTAATGGAAATTTTTGACTTAAATTCCTATTTTATAACACCTGTCCAGTAGCAATTTAAAATGAATATAGTCGACAAAATTGGTTCAAGTGTGGTTTAAAGGCTGATTTTACTATAGCTTGAATTTCCAGTTGTGCCTACCTGCCTGAGAGATACTTTGCCAATCACAATATTCAGAAGGTGCTTTCTGTTTGGTAAAAACCAAGAACTGTGACCTACAAATCTGGCCACTTTTTCATTAAAAAGAAACATAAAAACACTGAGCAGGTGAGTTTTCTTTTTAGTAAATGAATCATTTTAAGAGATCAAAGAGGCCGAAAATGAGATACCCGATATTTAGGTGATGTTCCCGAGGCAACAATATTCCTTACACAGCTGTTGTCCCTGGCTGAAATTAGTTGCTTAGACTTTGAGTTAAATAATCCCGTCCTTCAAATGACTTTAGGAAATTGGGTGTTAGGGAGACCAGCCAGCACCATTCTATTAAGTGGTCCTTGAACAGAAACGTACTTTCCTTTGAGTAGGGGAACCAGTTTGATCACATTTAAGCTAATCTATCAATTATACTCAGTGGGTGAGATAGTTAATGACTATTGATTTCTTTTGGTGCTTAGTTTTATATATAGCATTTAACCAACATGAAACTGAATATGGAATTTGTTTTCCATTTGTTACTGATGCACTTAATTTTTTTTATTTATGCTAATATGTATTGATTTCAATAGGAAATTTCAAAACAGCTTTAGATAAAACTAGATTTTAATTCTCAGATTTTGTGTTTGTTGTTAACGTTAGATATTTTTCCATGCCAGGCTTATAGTTAGCTTCAGAGCTCCTGTTACTTTTACTAGGAAGGAAAAAGAACATTGAAACTTTGCCAACCATGTTGGTCACAGACATTTCAGAAATAGTTTTTTTTTTTCTTTCTCCTCTTTCTTATCTGCCTCTGTCATATCCCTACTGTTAATTTATGTAGGCTGCAATAATTATTTTTTATTCCTCCCTCTTCTTTGAGAGTCATGTGGGCCATTCCTAGAAGGCTATCTGTCTTTAAAAAAAGACAAAGAAATAGAAGCACAATAGGAACACAAAGTCTGCAAATGTGTTCACACAGCACCATGATGGTAAAGGAGATTCACAGTAAGAATGAGAAGACTGAAACACTGCATATAGAATGAATATTATAAAAATAACCATTTAAAAATTAAAGGAGCTGGGAGAGGTAGTGTGCATCTCAGATACTCAGGAGGCTGATGGGTCTCCTGAGCCTGGAGTTCCAGGCCAGCCTGGGATAGATCTCTTTAAAAAATTTAAATGGAAGAAACACTAGCAATAAGATATAAGCCTGGAAACAGGAGGCAGATAGAAAAATCGCATAACATGAGAAGAACAAAGCAAAACCAAATTATTTAGGCATCATATGAGAATCAGACAAAGCTGATTTCTGAGTTGAGCTCAATAGTCTATTTTGAGTGGGAACATTTATGTAAGGACTAAAGGATTAGACCTGTACATGATCATAAAGTAAGTTGTTAAATTCTGAAGCTGTCTGAAGTCATCATTAAATTTAAAAAGCTTAAGAATTCAAATGATACCTCAAAAATCAATTCTTAACGTTCATACTTATTCCTAACAAGGATTCACTGAAATGCTGAATTCCTAATATATTGTCTAATAAGAATGGTTAATTAGATTAGCTGTATTTTGTTGATATGATCAATAATTAAAATTTAGACATAGATGAACATAACTTTAGAATGCAGATGCTCAGAATAGCAAAATCTAAAATGTGTTCAGGAGTCTCACATATTGGCCCCCAAGTGAGCCATTGTTTCCCAGCAATTGGGACTTAACACTTGTTGGAACACAACAAATGTTCCCAATAATCTGTTCCCAGTTCCATATTTGTGCTGAAACACTGACAGCCTCAATGTTGAGAGTATTTACGTGAAAATCAGTAAACATTATAAATCAGGGCCTTTGCCCCAGAGAACCAGTTGTTAACTACTTATCAGCATAATTCTGCCTTCAGATAAATATAACATACTTTAAGTGTTGTTATTTTGTGGTTTTAATTGAGCATTTTATATGATTTCATTTTCTGTCCTTTCTTAATAGCAGTTTGACATTTTTGTTTTTTAAAACTTTTTTTTTAGTGATTGTGCTAGAATTTGCAACATACATTTGCAACTAATCCAAGTTAACTTTAAATAACGCTGTACAACTTTATAGTATTACAAGTACAGTAGTGCAAGTATAATCATAAAATATTACCTATTCCTCCTTCCCATCACTCTATCATTGTCATTCATTTTATTTATATATAAAAACATATAGACATATATATGTAGATCGACTACAGATTAATTTCACTTATATGTAAACATACATAATTATTTTGAACAAACTGTTATATGTTTATCAATTAAGAATTAAGAAAAATAGATTTTTAAATTTACCTTCACTTATTTATTCTCTGAGGTGCATACTTTTGTACCTATTTATCTTAAATTGAAAATTAAATGTTGTATATATTTATGATGTACAACATGATGTTTTAAATATGCGTATATTGTGAAATGGCTAAATCAGGCTAATTTACATATACATTATCTTAGATATTTATTTGTAGTTAGAACACATGAAATTATGCTTTCTTTATCTAGATCTGAGTTTCTGATCAGTATCATTTTCCTTCTCTCTACAGAAATTCTTTTAATGATTTCTTGCAAGACAGGTCTACTGACAACAAATTTTCTCAATTCCTGTTTGTCTGGAAATGTCTTTATTTCTCCTTCACTTCAGGAGGATAATTTTGCAGAGTACAGAATTCTAACTTGGTAGGTAAGATGTCATTTTCTCTCTCCCTTCCTTTGAGGTTTTTCCTTTGGTTTTCTAAATTTTGAACATATCATCTCTATTTATAGGGTTTCTTTTTGGCATTTATCCTGCTTGGTGTTCTCTGAACTTCCTACATCTGTGATTTGATGACTGACATTAACTGGTGGGAGATTCTCAGTCATTATTGCTTCAAATATTGCTTCTGTTCCTTTCTCTCCTTCTCCACGTATTCGCATTTCACATGTTACACTTTTCATAGTTGTCCCATAGTTCTTAGATATTATTTTCTATTTTTTCCGTATTTTTTCTCTTTGCTTTCAGCTTTGAAAAACTCTGTTGTCATATCCACAAGCCACGAAATTATTTCCTTATTCATGTTCATCTACTGATGAGTCCATCAAAAGGATTCTTCATTTCTGTTACAATGTTTTTGACCTCTAACATTTCTTTTTGATACTTTCTTAGAATTTCTATCTCTCTGCTTATATTATCTATCTACTTTTGTATGCTGTGTGGTTTTTCTATTACAGTCTATAGCATATTAATCATAGTTGTTTTATATTCCTGGTCTAATAATTCCACATCCTAGCCATATCTGATTCTAGTTCTGATGCTTGTTCAGTCTCTTTGAACTATGATTTTTTGCCTTTCAGTATGCTTTTTGTTGAAACTGGGTATGATGTATTAGGTGAAAGGGCCTCAGGTAAATTGGCCTCAGTGGTTTGGTGGTAAGGTGTGCGGGGAGGGGAGGCAGTCTATACTCCTGTAATTAGGTCTCAGTGTTTTGGTGGTCTGTGCCCCTGGACTTTGAACTTCACCAGTGCTTCTCAATCTTTTCAAAATTTTTCAACCCTTAAGTGGGCTGTAGTTGGGTATGACTTTTGCCCAAGTTCAGTTAGGCTCTGATAAAACCCCCATAGGTTAGGTCCTGATAAAAAGAGTTACTCCTGATGGCAGGCCTTTTAAGAGGAACAGAATGCTCTGGCATATTTCAAAATGGTTCCTTTTCTCTTCCCTCTGTCAGAAGCATGAGGGGAATTTTCAATAGTGAGGACCTGGTAGAGCTCCTGGAGGTAAAAATCATAAAAGGTGAATGCCCCTTATCACCGGGTCCTCATGGAGTATTTAACTCTCAGACATGCACACTGAGCCTCCAGTAATTTGTCAATTACAGTTCAGATTTTCCCATCCAGACACTGGTTCCCCACTGAGGTTTTTGCTCCAGTTAGTTGTTCCTGTTTGTATCTGCCTGTGTATGTCTCTAATTTTGGGGTGGTGGTTTGCCCTGTGACCTAACTTCTGTGACAGATCTAGAAGAGTTGTTGATTTTTCCTTTTTTTTCTACCTTTCTACTTGTTATTAGGATGTAGTGGCAACTTCTAAGTTCCTTACATGCCAGACCAGAAATCATAAGTCCAGCATTTTATTTTTCATAGTGGCACAGTTAACTTGAAGTAATATTTTTTCTAAATGTGTGTTTTCAATTTTGCAGGCAAGCTTATTGTGTTGCATTGTGTTTCAGCTACATGTAACAAATGTCAGTGGAGGTATTTAAAAGATAATGTTATGCCAGGTAGGAAACACATGTATTCTGAGATTTAATATTACATAAATAATGATTGTAAGTTATAAATTAAATATTTATATTTACTAAAAAAGGATATTCTTAGGGCATTTAGACAATTCAACATACAGGCCCCCAAACTCACGTTTAAACATTAAAAAATTTTAAGACCTTTAAATAAAATAAAAAGTAAACTGTAAATATTTGCATTATATTTCAGAAAAAGCTACAGGTTTACAAATAAATATTAACGACATACATTTTGATGCATAAATAGTGTCTCGGGCTTACATGTCCATAAAAAGATACCTTGCCTTCCTTGTCTGCCACCAATACACAAACATACTAAATCTCACTAAAGGACACAATCCTTTACCTTACCTCGCAAACCAAAAGTTTAGGAGTCATCCTTAATTCCCTGCCCCAACCCCTCCAATATGGTTTGGCTCTGACCCCACCCAAATCTCACCTTGAATTGTAATAATCCCCATGTATCACAGGCAGGACTAGGTGGAGACAACTGAGTAATGGTAGTGGTTTCTCCATGCTGTTCATGTGGTTAACGAGTAAGTCTCATGAGATCTGATGGTTTTATAAATGGGAGTTACCCTGCACTAGCTCTCTCTTGACTGCCACCATGTAAGAGGTGACTTTGCTCCTCCTTGCCTTCCATTATATTGTGAGGCCTCTCTGGCCATGTGGAACTGGGAGTCAATTAAATCTCTTTCTTTTATAAATTACCCAGTCTTGGATATGTCTTTATTAGCAGCATTAGAATGGACTAATACACACATGCCAAATCTCACTAGAGAATACTATGCTCTACCTCATCTTGCAAGTCAAAAATTTAGGAGTCATCTTTGATTCCCTGTCCCAACCCCTTCATTCTGCATTTCACACATTCATTCAATCACCAAGTATTCTTGGCTCAGTCAACAAAATATACCACTACTTCTCTTCCTGCCATCATCTATCACTCCTTAATCACCCCTCATCTCTCACTTGGACCATGCCATTAGCCTCCTAACCAGTCTCTTTCCTTCTGTGCTCCTCTTTCTCTATAGTATATCCTCCAGAGAACAATCAGAATTATTTCTATTTTGGTTTAAAATAGAAATTGGACTTAGTTCTCTGCTTATAACTTTAAATGACTTTCCATCATCTTGAGAATAAAATGAAAATTCCTTCTCCTTTCCTGCAACATCCTTCACACCTTTGTCTTACACTACAATTTGGGCCAGTTTCCCCTTTGATCAATACACTGACATGTTGGTCTTTCCCTTCAAATTATAGCCCAAGCTCATCTTTGTCTCTGCAAATAGCATTCTCTTTTGTCTGAAACTCACCACTCCTGTCTCTGCTGAACTGGCTTCCGGTCATCTTTAGGTGTCAACAAAAATGTCACTATACCACAAAATTCCTCCCTAACATTGTTATCTGATCTCATCTAATGTTGACAGCCTTGGTCCCTGAGTAATATTACTGACATTTTCTTTTTTAATCTAGCACATTTCAAAATCTGAACTCACATGTATTTATATGAATACACACCACATGGCATCTCCTTTCACTGGAATATAGGCTTTATAAGAACAAGGCTTGTATACCTCATCATTAAAAAAAGTCTTATTATCTAGAGCAGTGTTAAGTGTACTATTCAATAGATGTTCAACAAATGTGTTTAATGATATAGAAATATGTTACATGTGCAACAAACAAGTAGCACAAATACACCTTGAAACAGAAATAGTATAGATGTTTATGCTCTGGCATAAATATAATAATATAAAAATATAAAAATATAATAATAAAGCTTCTATTATCCAGAAGATAATATTTCTCATAAGCTTCATTTCCTCCAGATCAGGAAAGGGAGTGAGTGAGAAAAAGCAGAGATAGAAAAAAGAGAAGAAAAGAATGTGGAGGTAGAGTGTGGGGACAGAGAAAAGAACTAAGGTGGTACAAGAATATGTGCACTGACCCTTCACTGCATTTCTCCTGTAAGACAAAGAAAGCGTGCCCTCATTTTTAATTGAACTGTTGAAAGAAGGAAAATAACATTGCTTTAAGTATCTGCCAAATGCTAGGAAAATCATGTTTATTATATGCATATTGTGTAATAATCATTCATCCACTCATGTAAGGAGTATTTATTGTACTTCTACGACAGGGTCAAAACACACACACACAAAAGATGATCTTTAGCCTGATGAAGCCGACAGTCAAATGCGAGGAATCTGATAAGAAACCGAAGTAATAGAAAAATAGAATAATTGTAAACTGTGCCAGAAACAAACAAGACACTCACACAATCATACAACAAGGGATTCATTTGGAGGTGTAGTATCAAGAAATAAAGTCTTTTCCAAGACAGTCATATTTAAGCTGAAATCTGAGGAATGAAGAAACAGTTATCTGAATATTTCAGCAGAAGACATGGCATGTTCAAAGGTCCTGAGCTGGAAAAGACTTTGGTGTTTTCAAAGGCCTTAAAGCAAAAACAATAGCCCATTTTGAAAAGTGAATGAGGTCCAAGTCTGGCAAAGGCCAAATGATGTAGAATCTCATAAGTACTGGAGGAAATTTTAAAGTATTTTAAATTTCAACAGGCAAAACTAGTATTTTAAAAACCTAAGTTGGATTGTGTCCCACATTCAGTGGGACACAATCCAACTTAGGTTTTTAAAATACTAGTTTGCCTCTTGTGTGGAGGATGCGTATACATGCGTTGAGGGTGAGTGGGTGGTAGTAGTGATGGACATTTTGAAGTGCACATTTATCATTTTGGAAAGCAAAGTTTAGGGAAAAGTATAATTCAGGCTGAAGACTTCCACATAGCAGAACTATATTGCACCAAGTAGCTAATGCTCAGTTGCTTAATGCCATCTTTATCAGAGAGCAGAGGGTTGGGTCTCCACTAATAAAATATTCAACAATAGCAACAAAACCAATGATAACTAATTTTATTTAGTGCTAATTCTAAGTAGCAGAGTGCTAATTCTGAGTAGCAGATAACTAATTTTATTTAGTGCTAATTCTGAGTAGCAAAGCTCTATATTCCAAGCAATTTAAAAATTGAAATTAAAAGAATCTTCAAATTACTTCAGAGAGAGGTTAATGTACCTAAGGATCCACAGATAATAATCAGCAGAGCTTTGAGTTCAAACTGGGTTTTTTGAATCCAGAGCTCATAGATTAGAGAAGAGAGACTGCTATGTTATAGTTCACATGTTGGTCTAAAGGCTTATTGCAGAAAATAGCAAAAGGAGTAATAATTTGGCAAAGTAAATTCAACTCCTCCTCTACAAATATACTTGTCTGCTTAATAGTGTTGTGATTTATTTCTACAGCTCTTTACATATTTGAGTATATATATTAAATCATATATTATATATGTAATATAAATATTGTTGATATACAAATAATATATTATGTAGATATAGTGAACTAAGTTTTAACATCTATCATTAAAAATTACCCTTAAAAATATTCTATGTGGTATGCATGACAATTGCTGGTTTGTCCATTTTACTCCTAAGAAGTGGTCTCATTGAGCTAAGTGATATATCCAAGGACATAATCAAGTATCTGCTCCTTAGAGAGGCTGTCGCTAAATACCTATCCACTAGTCAATCCCCCATTTTACTTTCTGCACAGTATATATCACTATCTGAAATTATCTTGACTTTGACAATTTTCTTCTCTACTTCCCCTCATTAAAATTTAAAGTCAATGAGATAGAGACTTTAATTGTCATCTAGCATCTAATATCTGCCCACATATAATGGGTTCAGAGTAAACATTTATTGAGTAAATACTGCTTTAAAACATGTAACATTGATAAAAGATGACAAACCTGATATTACAACTAGAATCTTTTCCATCTTGGTTAATGCTCATTCCATCACACTATGCCACTATCTCAGATCATGGTGACTTGAGACCATGTAAGGACACCAATAACTGAAATGATATTTTGCATTTCAAAAGCAATTTCAAATAGATATATTTTTATTTCAAATTGACCACAGTAATATATCTTTGCAATGAAGTTTTTTCCTCTTTGTTTTCTGCATTGCATTTCACATGAGAGAGATGAGCTCAGTCAACATAGTCACTTGAGATTGATCAAAGCATAACATATTGCATAAAACAACTCACATTTAATCTTTGCAAATGAATAAGTAAAGAGAAATTAATGAATTCTTAAAATATTGTTCCTTGATGCAGATATCAGCTTCTTTCTGGTTTTAGCATAAATCCACATGGGCATCTTTTCCAGAGACACTTTTATTTTTCCTAAGCAACTGGTATTCCCATTGAATTTTGTAAAATATGAAAAAAAGGCAAGTTTGAAAATAGCATACTCCTTATCAATACTGTAACTAGGCTGAATAACATTTAGAACATAAATTTTCTTTTACCTTTCCAAGCTAAGCTTGGGAAAGTAAATTCCTTGGGCATTTATGTTAGGGCGGAAATTTGTTTTACCTGAAACAATTGATATTTGCAATCAGTTTATTTAGCACAAAAGCGTGTAGAAGAATAAAATAATAACCACCTCCCATTTTTTTATTTGTTCCCTATTTTCTGTGGTTGAAATCTGTGGCAGCTGCTCCAAAGGCAAGGATGAAAATAGACTTAACTACAGCTCTGCTTGGGTACACACATGAGTGCCTCTCAAAGGACACATTGACTCCTATTGCCAACGATGCATGTGGTTCACAAACAAAGAGCAGGCTACATTTATGTCTCAAACACTGAGTAGCACCAGGTCACTCTGCACAATGCGTAAGGCAGATTTGAAAAGATCTACTTTTTTTTTTTCTGGATTGCTTTATTGCTTGCTAAGTTACATTCTACGAAAACGAAAAAAGGGCATATTTTGTAGCCTGTAGAGAGAAAGATAAGCAGTCTGTATAAAAGTAGATGCAGGTATTTGGGAGGTAAAATAATTGTCATTGTACTGAATTGTATTTACTTCCTTGAAGTAAAACAAACTGTAAACAAATACAAAAACATGGAAAGTCAAGCATATTAATATCTACAAAGGAAAACTTTTTCCAAATATAAGACCTTTTTTCTTTGCCTAAAATTACTTTGTGACTTAAATATTTTCTTCGAATATAGCAAAAGTATACTTATCTGGACTGATAGTTTGTCTTTCCCAGTTACTAGTAATGCTAGAGAAAACCAGTCTCTTCTTCTGCTTCAGTAGAGTCCACAGTACATGTGGCAAGAACTGTGCCTAACATTTTTCCATGGATTATTTCATTTATTCCTAACAGTACCCTACAAGGCAGGTGCAGACATTACTCTTGTTTTATGAATGAAGAAGTAAAAGGATTCAGCAATTAGAAAAACTGTCCAGTTTGCACAACTGGAAAGTGATAGAGTCAGAACTTGAATCAGAGTCCCAGGTCCTAGCCAAATTGTCTTGCAAAAATGACTTACAAAAATAATTTACTTTAAAGCCATGATTAAAGTCAGATCTTCATTTTCAACATGGACTTCAACTCTCTTACTGCAATCTATCATTTACTCTGCTCCAAGAATTAACAAGTGCCCACCAAATAATTCACTTTCCAATTTACAATCCTGAATGTCTTCAACATTATTTTGCACTTTCTGTGCAAAATCTGAAAGTTTCTTGATCATCCAGCTACAGCCAGCTTTTCCAGAGTGTCATTGACTCCTAAACACCCTTAGTCCTAGCCATGCTATTCATACTTCACTTAAAATGCCTTTCAACTTCTGTCCCTGACGGAATGCCCTTTATTCTGCCCAGCTCTGCTTAACTGGGGCTTCCTTTCCTAACCTCTCTTGGAACTGTTTGTCCTTTTCATAGTCAATCTAATGCATCCTGTACTTACAGCTATAGTAAAAATAACACACTGGATCATAATTTTTTGGTATATTCATTGGCTGTAAGTTAAACTCTATAGTAAAAATGACACATTGGATTATAAGTTTTTGGTGAATATTCATTGACTATAAATTAAACTCTTCAAGTGCAGAAATTTCTTTGCTCTGGTACCCCTTTCATTTTTCACATTGCTACATAAGTGACGAATAAATGTTTATTGAATGTATAAAATAAAATAGCATTCTATTTAAAATATATAGTTATAGAGGAAAATGATATTTTTATGTTTTCACTTCAGTCAGTATAGTTCAGCTATATGGCAGCAATTCAATTTGGTTATGAGGTAGACAATTCATCTATCAAATCAGAAAAAAAATTCGAATTGCCTTTTGAGCAACACTTTAAGGGGGACAGTGTGGACAAAAGGTCCAATGATGAAATGATTTAAAACACAGAAAAAAATCCATCTAAATAACGAAAACATGCCACTAAAATTGTAAGTTAAAAATGATACCATTTCTATATTTAAGTAGTAAAGTATAATCTAGTTCAGTTACACATGACTTTCCTTGATCAACAAGGAAAGTAAACTATTGAGGCTGGTAAGGAGAAGGTGAGTTAGGATATCTATCCTTTACTTTGTAAGCCTCTTATAACTGTGTTCTTCTAATAGTACCACGTTCATATACTTAGAAACAGAAAGCATCATCTGATTTTGGATTCTTTCAGACAGCACATTTCAGACTGGTTTGTTCTGTTTACTCTCATGGGATGGGGAAGGGCAGCAAACTGCACATGAAACCACAAACATTCATTTTCATGACCACCATTTAAAACTGTATGTATGTTTTTATATTCTCATGTTAGCCTGTGTTCTCTGTCTCTCTCTCACTGCTTATCTCTCTTTCTGCTTATTTTGTTGCTGCTTTTATGTTAGAAATAGTCCTCTGGGGAAATTTTTTTGGAGCTTTTTTCCTGGACTTTCTCTGCAATGATTCTGTGAACACATATAATTTTTTATTGTCTACCATCATTGACAGGTTGGCCTCAAGGCACAGTGTTCTGCATAGCACATCATGGTTTATTGATGAGCAGTGGGAACTGGAGCAGAGTGGTGGAAGCTGGCACACCAGTTACAGATCCTTGTTTAGAAACCAACTGGGCATTCAGTAATGAGACCATGTGGTCTTGTTTGCAGGCCTCAGCTCAGGCCAGAGAGCTGTCTAAGGATGTGCTGGAAGGAAAAAAATCACACACCCATATATTTTAAGTAGCTTCTGCTATCAGCAGTTTAAACCTAACATCATTTCCTTATCGCACTTTCAGAATTCTTCAAAGAAAGGTTTAGGATGGAACTAAAGAGTAAACTAGGTTCTTGGCCCAGAGTTTGAAGTATACAATAAAAGGAATATGAATTCATTTTCCCCCCAGAATAATTTGTTCTAAAAATTAGAAGTAGTACTACTTAGCTGAAGAAGTAACATGTGCATACAGTAAAATTTTTAAAAATCAAATATTATGAACAAATAATCTAGGTAACCGTAGATATATTAGCTGCTGCCAACTGTATAACTTCTTTTGGAAATATTCTATATTCATTTACTTTTGAAAGCCAGGAAGTGCATGGAAACACATTCTCTAAGTTTAATTTTCACCCCTTTAACAATACATGTGGATTATGCTCCTTATCAGCCCATGCATTTTCTTTATTTTTATAGTGGTGCCTCATATGCATATAGCAGTTTATTTAACTGATCTTTGTTTTCAGTTACTAGACAATGCCAGAATGAACATTTTTATACCTAAGTACTGTGGCGAGTATATTTATAGTTTTAATTTCATAAAAGAAAATGGTACTTGTCTTTTATATTTCTAACAAGACTTGAGGGCTTTATCTCAATACTCCTGCAAAACACTAAAATTTTAGCCACATAATAGTTGAAAAATGAAATCTCATTGATGTAATTTTCTTGATTATGAGTAAATTTTTCAACATTTTTCTGTAATCTATCTGTTCTTGTAGTTTGTAAAATGTCCCATTAAAGTTTTAAAATTCATTCATTTATATATGACATACATTATATATTTCTATAATATTTACATATAATAGTATGTAACATATGTATTTTCTGTAATGTATGTCTTAGTTTTCTAATTTATCTTTTAATTTTTTAATTCTATTTTTATGTAGAATTTTTTATTTCATATATTATCACATATATTAGTAATTTCCTTTAATACGTCTGGGTTTTTAACTTGTTCCATGTATATATTCCCTACTCCAAGTTGTTAGCCATTCTCTTGTATTTTGGGTAGATACCTGTTTCCTTGGATTGTTTAAGTTTAGGTCCACTTGAAATGTATTTTGTATTTTGTTGTAAGGAGTGAAGCAAGGGTTAGCCTTATTTTTTCAAGATAATAAATACCTGTCCCAACATTATGTGACATATATCTTTTCACCATGTTTCAAATTCTGTCTTTACCTTGACCTCTATTTCATTGCGTTATTCTATTTATTCACGAACAAGCTTCACTCTATGTTCAAACCATATTTAATATAGGCTTTTATATTTACTTATAATACAAATTTCTTCTGATATTCTACTGTGTAATCCTGCTGTTTTGGCTTGTAAAGCTTATACAGAAAGTAGTCTCCACATTTAAAAAAAATTATACATTCCTATATTTAAAATAATTATAGATTATGTGCCATTCACTTATTTGGAATGAAGATTAGATCTTAATGCATGATAAAAGTGGACTTGAAAATGAAAATTTTTGGAAGAAATAATATCCCCCACATTATTCAAGTAATATTGGTATTATTGTGAAAGACAAAGTGGAATATCTGCAAAAATACTTGACACAGCATAAGACAGTTTATTGTGCAAGATCTTATACATCTTAGCTACACAATCCTAGTAAGTGATTTGGCCTATCTTAACACTGGATTACTTTTGACTAGGGAAAATGTTCTCAGTCTACCTCATGAAATTGCTGTCAGCACAACATGGAATACTGTAATATCAATTTTATTTCCAAAGGGTAATTATCTAAATTATATCAATTATTCTTATAATAATAATTCTACATTGTGTGATCTATCTAATAAGGTTTGTATCAATAGTGTTGTGTATCAGAATCTGCATTAAATCTTTATTACTCAAGTTTCATTGTGCTCCTGAGGAACTTAGCCATCTTTTACTTTTGACATTTACCTACAATAGTAGAGGTGATCACTACATAATATGTTGGTCTAATAAATCAAGTATTTGAAGAGCGCTACCATTTAGTGATTGGTACTGAGAGAGTATAGTCGTGTAACCGAGTCTCCTAGCTTTATAAGATTTACTATTGCACTGATTGTCAACTTGCAAATTGGCAAATTGATAGCCCTCATATTCAATCTATGTCAAGTCCTTCAAGTGACCTGAAAAAATGACTCCTACTCTGATAATTTGTACCACATCCATTTATCCTATTTACTATAATGATTCTTATGTTTCTGAGTCCGGGATTGGACACTTGATTTGGGTCTGGCCATCAGATTTGCATTCCCTGGCCACAGTAAGAAGTTCACAGATGGGTACATTGCCAGTCAAAACTAATGAAGCATGATGAGGCTTTTACTAAGTTTTCTGGAAAAGAAACTGCTTCTTGTTGCACTTGAATCTGAGTGGAAGCAAAGGCTAGATCTAATGTAGCAACTCTATATGTCTGAGAAAAAATCACACAGAAGGATGTCAACAGATAGAGAGTAACCTCTTCCTGAGGACATATTTTACATCAGATTCTAGACATATGTGATGCAAAATATTCCATTTGAGTTGAAATCACTTTAAGGCCATTTTTACTTACAGAATTTAATGAAGAATTTAAGGTTATTCAACGCTATTGTAAATTATGCCATAATAATTGATTTCTCAAGCATTAATGTTCACAATATTATTCTGTTCACTGCCTTTAAAAAAAAGTTTATGTGTGTGTGTATGTTGTAGCATGTTGTAGTATGATTATCAAACAGACAAACTTTTGTTTCAGTAAGATGTCTTAATTGAGTTACAGTTTATCAAAGACAACATGAAAGTTAGATTTTCTTTAGAAATCTTTTAAAATAAAGAATGTCAAATTTTGCAAATATTTTCACTGGAAGCCAATGATTATTAGCTCATAAATTTATCTTTAGTACGGCAGTGTCTTCATATAGAACAGTTCAAAAATTGGGTGTTAACTGAAGGCATATTGTAGGTTCTATCAACATTTCAGGAACATTGTCAGGAGCAGCTTGTAAAGGGAACTACTGTTTGACTCTAATTGTCAATGTAGTAAGATACAGATTTTTAAAATTTAAAGTTATCACCCTAGCCTCTTGTGAATTTTCTCATGATTGACTGGTCTAATATGTCATTCAACTAGTTGTCTAGATAAACTGTGATTTTATTCAGAAACCTCATGTGATTACAATGTGGATTCACAGGATGAACAGTGAGAAATATTGAAAGAATGATCATATAGCACATATTACAAACACATGAAAAATTGAGAGTACCTGATAACAACAAAATTTCTAAGCAGTTTCTAACTTGTAACTGGAGCTAAGCATCACCCCCCTGACCCTAGATAGGTAATATTAATGTTACACTAAGTCATTTTTTACTATGCATGTAAAAAGAATTAATGAAAATGTACATTAAATATATTTCCCTCATGAGATGATTTTCCAAGTTTAATAATCATGTATCATTCTGATAGATATGCTTTCTTTAAACCTCCTCATTAGAATGATAAAAAGTCAAGGTATTTTGTTAATCAAAATAGGAAAATGGCATGAAACTATAATAAAGGAAACCCAGCTGAGGAGCCTGCTACAAAACAATGCCATGTGTAATTGGTCCTTAATTATGCAGATTTAACAAATGGCAGGACAGTTGTATTCCTTGACCAACGCTGCCTGCCAAGTCAAGCTGACATAAATGTAGGAAAGATCTCACTCTATGATCCTGACGGCTGCATCTCTTCCAGAAAGACAAAATATTTTTGAGTAAGAAAGAAATTCGTTGATTTTCTAAAACAAGTCAAATTGATGTGTTTGGTGTGAGGGACAATTCCCAATAACACCCTTGACAAAGTTTTGTTAAACATACCTATTTTTAAAAAATCATAGGTTTAAGGGCACCAGAAGAAAACCAAATAATATCCTACGCATTTGTGTAGAGGATAAGTTTACTGCATAGTTCTTTGCAAAAATAATCTCTACACACAGAAAAGGATCTTTGAAACAAAAAAAATGTTGAAAAAGTAAATATGAGTTTTCTTTTAATATATCCATTGAAGAAACAAGCTATAGAAAAAGTTGATTATTGTTGTTTTTCATATTTGCACCATAACCTTGTGTACCTGCTAAAATATCTTAAAATGCTATTTGTAAACAAACAAGTACTTTAAAAATCATTTGTGCAGGTGCTTTATTGCGATTGCCATAGCCAGAGCTACCCTCTAGTACCATCACTCCCCTCTTGACCTCTGAGTACACCCTCATTGCTAGATAGATGGACTATCACTAGCTTGGCACCCATAGGCACTCGTTGATTTCCTGAGATGGTAGAAAATACCTGGGCAGAATCCAACAGTACCATAATTTCACAATAATAGATTCAGCCTCTGGTGAGCTGCAGTTAGATATACTTTCCAATCAGTCACTATGGAGGTGACTTTAATGGAGCAAAAGTAAATTTAGTTGAATAATTTTTCCTTCCTCCTCTCAAGTTCATATTTTTTACTACTGTTTTGAATGGGGAAGAGAAGTAGCATGCCTCAGCAATGTCTTGCCAATAAAATGTATCTCTCAATATATGATAATAGGCACTAGAGTCATTTCCCGCTTCTTGGACAGTAAAATTGGAAGGGAGTTCCTTGACTACTTATCAGGGCTTGAGATGCCATACAAAATCCCAGTAAAAATGTATTTCACTAGGTCAGGGAAAATCTCTGAATAGCCTAGGATAAATAGCATCCAAAAAGTTGCCAAGAATTTAAAAATAAGAGAAAAGAAGGGATAGGAAGATGAGGTAGCACTGATTTAGAATGAAACTGAAAGCTAAATTAAGGTGGAACCTACATGTGGTAAGGAAATACAGTTTGAGGGATATTTTTGCCTTAATCATTATATGTTCATATGATGTTCTCTACTTTAAATAACATTATCTCATGTGAAATGGAAGAATATATATGTGTTTTCTCTTCTGGATGGGTGCTACTATGCATCAAACGTTAGCCAGTCATCTACCAATCTGAAATTTCAGTGTTCACAGTAACATGTTAAGGTTTTTAGATTTCTGTAATAAAGCACAGAAATACTTTCAATGGCAAAAACTGCAATTACATTTGCACAAACCTAATACTTTATGCATTCATAATAGGATTAGTTCAGAATAGTTTTAGTATCTGTGAAACATTGTCTTACTGTAAAGCCTATTCATATTTTCATGTTATCAGGTGTACCTTCTTAGCAGCAAGCATGAGATTCTGCAAAATAAAAGAAACAGTACTGCTCTGCAATCTGTTTACATCATTAATCACCGGTAAGAAACTGAATATAACCTCACTTGTTGGAATGAACTAAAAAACCGTATGTTTAAATTGATAATTCCAAGCCCTTTCAAAGCATTTTTGTCTCAGTTACCTTGATCTGTGGGCCTCATATATTTAATATTATTTTTATTGTGATAAAATACACATAAGATAAAATTTACCATCTTACCCATTTTTAAGTGTGCAGTTCAGTGGAGTTAGATACATTCTCAATGTGCCACCATCGCCATCATCCATCCACAAAATTCTTTTCAACTTAAAGACCAAAATTCTGCACCAAATAAACAATAATTCTCTATTTCTGCCTCCCCCACAATTCCTGGCAACCACCATTCTACTGTTTGTTTCAATGATTTTGACTATTCTATCAACCTACCTCATTTAAGTGGAATCATACAGTATTTATCTTTGTGTGACTGACTTATTTTACATAGTATAATGTCTTCAAGGTTCATCCATGTTGCATCATGTGTCAGAATCCCCTTCCTTTTTAAGGCTGAATGATATTTCACTGAAAGCAAGTGTCACATTTTGCTTGTTCATTCATCTGCTGATGGACATTTGGATTGCTTCCATGTTTCAACTGTTGTGAATAATGCAACTATGAACATGAGTGTATAAATATCTCTTTGAGATAGTGCTTTCTGTTCTTTTGGGTCTATACCCAAAAGTGGAATTGGTGCACCATATGGTAATTCTATTTTAATTTTTTGAGGAACTGCCATACTGTTTTTCACAGCAGTTGTACCATTTTACATTCTGAATGTGCACAAGGGTTCCAATTGCTCTGCATCCTTGTCAACACTTGTTGTTTTCAGGTTTTTTTGTTTTGTTTTGTTTTTTTGATAGGAGCCATTCTAGAGCCTCTTATTTTGTAGAAACTTTTATTCATCTTGAAACAAAGAAAAGAGATTCTATTTAGAATAGTACAATCCTTACTTATTTGTAAACTTTAGACAGATAAACACATGTGATTATAAGATTTTTTCTTCCAGCATCCCCTGATTCTAAATCTTAGGAATATTGAAGATGCAATTTTCAGATTTCCACATTTTAAAATGGCATTAGTTTGGTAATAACATTCATGATTACATTGTAAAAATGTACCAGTAAATCTCGCCCTGCAATTAAAAAAAAATCCTTGGAAGACACTATGTGGAATTGTTTTATAAGGGGAGATCACAGTGAAACCCTTCAAAGATACCATTTTATTGTGCCAAATTTGATATTTAAATGGTCCAAGGGGTGGGGGAAATAGAACAAAAAACCCAGTGAATCCTCAACATTACACAGTGTAAATTATTAAAGAAGCAGCTAATAATACAAATGTGGTCCAATCCCTTCAACAGACTCAACAAGAGTCTCTTCATGGTCTCTAATATCTGAAGACTATATCAGGCAATGAAAAATTAGAGTACTAATACATGGTTTCAAAAGTATATAGCACAGTTCCTTGAAAAGGAAATCTATCAGTAGGACATATATTTGTAAGACATTTAGAGCAGAGGTTCATGTCATTTGACAACAGGTAACCTGTGAAATAATCATATGACAAAAATACAAAATCATATTGCACCACCTTTATAATGTAATTGGGATATAAGTACATCTCTCCTCCTCTACCAACACTCTCTTTCTTGTTCCAGCCAGCCATCTTCATTTGCCTGCTTTTTTGTAATAGCTTGAAATTATTTTCCCATTTACTCATTTGTACCTTAGTATTTTTTTAAGACAACATCTTCAATCACTTCATTAAAATAGAATTCAGGTCCTGGTACTGTTCTGTTAAAAGCTGTCCAATCTCCTATATTATGTCAGAATTAAAGGCACAATTCTTATGGCAGCCTACAAGGGCTTTCACAGTCTGGCTGCCAATTGCCTCTCTGATCTCATTCCCTACACCTCTCCCCTTGCTCTGTCTGTCCTGGCCTAGTGGTTTCTTACTGTTTATCAACACACTGCAAATACTCTTAGCTAGAAGCACTTTCTCCAGATAGATGCATGACTTATTTATTGAAGCCCCCACATTTTTCTCAAATATCACCTTGGCAAATCCGATTACTGCACTTAAAATTACAATAGATCCTGTCACACCCCACCCCCCTAACCTGATCAATTTTTTTTCCTGACACTTACCACATTTTAACTTGCTTTAAAATCTAGTTGGTATACTTATTGTTTATGTTATGTCATTGCCAACCTACATTACTGGAATGTAAGTTCCATAAGGACAGGAAATTTTGATATTTGTTTACTCATCAATGTATCATGAGAGCCTAGAATAGTGCCTGGCACAGAGGAAGATGCTTGATAAATATTTCTCATTCACATAATATGAAGCTCAGTAACTTTATTGGAGTCAGCATGTTTTGATCAGAAGACCTTACTCTACCATAATATTTGTAATAGTTCTGTACTTGTAGCTATCAGGCATAGATGTGGCATTATAAGTAATTAGCTGAGGCATTTCAAAATTATTTTCCTATGAGCACTTTGTAAAGTTGACTTCTTTCAGCATTAGAATAATTTTCCTGTTTGAGGTTCTTGAGAATGTGTTGAGTGAACTTAATATTCCCTCCGAGAGACTCTTCCATTCTTCACCATAAGCAGATTGTATACAAAGTCTTTTGGAAAAAAGCTGATTTGAATGACTAGGAATCAGTGTCAAAACATCTGTACTATTTTCCAAGAATGGGGAGCTATGGGTTCCCTAAGTATTTCCACAAATTTTAAAGCCTGAAGGAAGAGAATTTCCCCTGGATAAATTGCAAAATTCAAGTTTTACCCTAAAGAAACAGGCGACAGAATTTGGGTATCTATACTAGCACAATGTGCACCAGATCAGATACACATATCACATAATCTATCATGATGGTCCTTTTGATGAGTCAGCTTGGACAGACTTCAATCCCTAGTTAGCCAACCCAATGCTAATCTGGGAGTTGCTGAGAAGATGTTTTATCCATGCGATTAAGTCCATAATCAATTGACTTCAATTAAGGGGAATTATCCCAGATAATCTGAGTGGGCCTGATTCAATCAGTTGAAAGACCTTAAAAATAGGACTGAAGCTTCCCTGATGGAAGAATAAATTCCCACCTGTTGAGAGCAACTTCCCCCCATGTAGAAGAGTTCCACTCTACCCTTCCTGATGGCCTGTCCTACAGATTAGAGACTTGCCTAGCCAACCCCCACAGCAGTGCAAACCAATTCCTTGCAATAGATTTCTTTATGGGTGTCTTCTACTGATACTGTCTCTTTGACAGAACCCTAACTAATATAGCTATTAATGCCTCAAGGTAATGTAAAACTGGGTGGAGATCATAAAGGCACAGAAAATTACATACTTAATCTAATGCCCACAGCCAATTCATTTCTGTTAGAAAAAAATAGAAATTGAAGAATCCTTATAAACTTGCCCTTGAGTAAATTTTGGACAGCTGTATTATTTATGATGGTACTGCAAATATATTCATTACTCATCTTATACCCTCAATTGGAATTTTTATTCTTGTATCTCCTACACTTAAGAAATCCTCTTTTTTATAAATAATTTAGAGACATTATATTATTATATATATATACATATATATATATTTCAATTATGAAATAGCAATTTTCATAAAATCTTCCCACTAGAATGTACGTTGCATGATGGAAGACATGTTTTCTATTTTTCTTTATTGGTTCACTAATGTATTATCGGTGCCTAAATCAGTAAACGATTCATAATATTTGTTGAATGAATGAATCACTTAACACTTTTATGGATAAAGAAATAATATTCCAAAGACGACTTCTTAGACTTCTGAATTAATGCTACTAATATTCATTGTGCCTTAGATGATGTGCACATATCCATGTGTCTCCAATGTTAAGAATAAAGACTGTCAGAATTCTGACTACTCAATTTCTAATCATGTTTCCTAAAAGACATAATCAGTGCCAAACCACTTCCTTTTTCCCAGGTCAAAGTATTGCTGATGATATTGATTATCAAATGGAAGAAGGTGTGTTAGGTTTGAAAATTAATAGCACAAAAGCATTTCCTAATTCATCCAGAGCATCTAAACTCATGCTAGTAAATTTTCTTCCAGTTAAAATTTTTTGTTTGTTTATTCTTCACTATCTTGGTTTGCTTGTACCAATACAATTCCAGAAGTTGCAAGGCAGCAATTTCTTCTTTAGCAAGAGGAACACATAAAATTTAGCCTTCTGTTCTATTAAATCTGTATTGTCTACATCCATACTGTATCTTTGTCATGAAATCAATGTCACTGTTCCTTTATTCTAAATTCCTATGACTTATATCTTCACAATACCTGTTGTGACTGTCATCATTTTGGGGAAACTCTCTTCTTATCAATGATAAACTATACAATGGCCTTCTAATAGGGCACTTTCCTTTTTATCTGTCCCAACTAGCTCCTTCTCTTCACACTACTGCTTTATCAATTAAAACAAGGAAAAAAAAAATAAAAGCAAAAACAAATAAATATCCTTTATTCATCTCACATTTTTGTTCCAGATCTTACAATGACTATTAATTTTTCTGCTAGTGCAATCTGAGCATTCTGCTTTGGTAATTAAGATGTTTTAAGAACGTGGGATCAAGAAGTCAGAATGCCTGAGTTTGAATTTTGGTTTTGAGGTTTATTAGCTGCATGACTCAGACAAGTTATTTAACTACATTGTACTTAATC
This sequence comes from Ateles fusciceps, assembly GCA_036589455.1. Classification (NCBI taxonomy): domain Eukaryota; kingdom Metazoa; phylum Chordata; class Mammalia; order Primates; family Atelidae; genus Ateles; species Ateles fusciceps. The sequence continues at coordinate 942,228 of JAZHEH010002345.1, read as the reverse complement.
ATCCTCATCTGTAAAATGGAGATAGAAATAGTATCCATTTCACGAGAGAGGTTAGGAGGATTCAGGGAGTTAATACATACACGGGAAGAATTTAGAATGGTTACTGTTAGATGATAACTGAAGAATAAATTTTAGCTATAATAATTATTTTTAACTTGTACCACATGTTGGTCAAGCATTATTTGCTATTTTGTGGAATGTACACTTGCATATAGATTCAGGCAATCTGCACAGCCAGGAATGGAGAGAATGGAGAGAGGAGAGAAACTGGACTTAACAGTATTCTTTAGATTTGCTGGCACAACTCTACTGGCCTGTGTGCGATTTGGTTAATTGCACTTTCAGAGAAGAGCCAACAGTGACAGTTTACTTAATCAGAGGAAACATTCTGCTTTAGTCACCACCCTACTAAAAGAAATACTTTGATGCTGAGTCAAGAACTTCGGCTTTATTTAAATAAATACTGTTTCTTCTGGGATGATAGTTTTTATTTTCAGAAATCCTTAGAGAGATTTTCTTAAAAAAAAAAACAAAAAGATGAGACTATCATAATTCAAAGCTAAAACTGGCAGAAACTCCTTGGCTCTCTGAAAATGACCTTTGACCCAACATGGCAAAATGCATACCCATTTTATCTTTCTTCCACTGAGTCCTTATATCACTACTCTGCCTAGTTCATTTTACTATTTCCAAACTGTCCTACTCTTATTTTTTCCCCCACTATTTTGCTTATGCTGCTTTTTCTTTGTAGAAGTCTCTCTCTAGTGTTTGGAGGTTAAAGTCATGTTTTCTCTGTCCCAAACTCTTCAATATCTGGTCACTGTCAACCTTTCCATTCATTTACTTAGTTAGGCAACACTGACTCTGTGCTCCCTGTATTTCCGGCAGTGTTCTAGGAGCTGAAAAATTCGGGAGTAGATAATATACCAACAGTTTTGGTCCTCAGAGGAGTTTGCATTAAAATGAGGAAAATGCATCATTATTATTCATACAAATAATTAATTACAGATGTTAAGAAATAATACTAGAACATTTTAGCAGAATCTTGTTAGGAAAATCCTAAATGGGAAAGTGACATTTAAAGCTGAAAACTTGAAGAATTAAGATAAATTCATTGAGCAAAATTCTAAATATCAAGGGAAAGAAGATGTTTGTAATGAAAAGAATGATTTATGTAGGAGCAGCAAGTTTTGAAGACCAGAAGATGGGAAGAAGAATGGCACTATTAGAGAACTGAAAGAAATCAAATGTAGCTACAGCTTAGATAACCAAGGAATAGCAAGGTTATGAAACTGGATTATTAATGATTGGGATCACTTCAAGAGTACATATTAGTGCACATTTGGATTTAAGATCTTGGCATACAATAGTAATACACATTCATTGTATTATATTATAATCTACATTAATTTTATATTCCTCCAACAGTTAATGCAGATTCCATACAAAGACTTTAAAGTGGAAGCACAGAAATCTTGTCATTTATTTCTTTTGCTTGCCCCACGGCATATCATAGCAACAAATAATTACTTGTTGAGATTATTCTACAGGATTCCACTTTAATCCTATGCAGCCTTGCTTGTTTTGTCTGTAGAAATGGGGACACACACGCACGCACACACACACACACGCACACACAGGTTCTTAATATTACAAGAACAGAAGAGTTTTCAAATAAAATCCAGATACCCTAGTAATTACACAGACTACTTGATTTTAATCAATGTAAAAGACAATAATCTTCCATGACTAAAGATTCTAAATAATTGAAACCTGGAATAAATTCCTCTTAGGTGGGCATTATAATAAGATCCCTTAGGGTAGTTAAATTTTGTAAGTACTTAACCATAAAATAAAACCACATGATAAAAATGGTTCAGCTTTGGTGTTACCATTTTTAGGATCACAGCTATTATAAGTGACCAGTAAAAAATAAATAACCTAAATCCATTTTGTTATCTCAATTCAAAATTTCACAAGTTTAGAAGTCTTAACGCCAAAAGCATAATAAAAGGAATGTCCTCAATTTATGGACATGAAGTATATAAAAATAAGGATAGGGCCTATAAAACTCTGAACTTAAAGAGGTAAATTATATAAACATTTGAACATTTAAATTATTCAAAGCTTTAACTTACAAAAATGTAAATAAATGTTTAGGTTAAAAATCCTAAAATGTAAATGTTATAGTCAAAGAGAGAAGAGAGAGAGAGAGAGAGAAACACACTCTTGGTCTTTAGCAACAAAGGAAACAATAAGTGGGAGTCCTGAGTGTTAGTATCTGCATAGCCTAGAGTAGGGCTCTTTGATGAAACATTCTCACTAGATTAGAGTTCAGGGCCATTGTGCCGATCAAAAGAAAGGGGGCAAATGGAACCTTCAAGCTTTTATCCCAGGGTCTCATTTACCTACTAATTACTGATGAAATCATTATAAAGCCTCCATCAGTTAACACACCACTCATTTCTGTTAACACATGAATGCTGTCAGAGGCCATGGTGTGCTATTTAGGTTGGTATTTATCAGAAAATTTAAATGTGTTTCCAGTTCAGTTAACAATCAAAGGTCACTCTTCTTAAATTAGCCCAAGTAAAGTAAAGCAAACACACCAACATCAATCCATATAATCCACCAATATGTTCCATTACCTAGACCTCTAAGAATTTTAAAATATTCTGCATTTGATATAGAAAAATATATGAAATGTCCAAATAGCCTTGCCCCTAAATTTACAAGTATTATCCTCTTTGTACAATAATCTAAATTCAATTTCCTTTCCTTGTCTAAACTAAGGCAATACAAAGATTTGTAAATTTCCTGTAAATCAATTTTAGAGGTAAAAAAATTGCCTCATACATGTATTTGGGCATGGATGTTACTACTGAATTAGACAAGTTATTTTTTTCCCCTTAGGAATTTAAATTTAAAAACAAGCCTGCCAGGAAATAGTCAAAGAAGGCTAAGGGATACATCAGTTAGGAGGTGGACAGAGTTGATTCTTCATCAACTTTATCTGCATGTTGATACTTGCATCAGTCTTAAGTAATTTATTTTTCATACTTGTGTTCATTTCTTTTTAACAGAGTAATTTACTTTATATATACCTTTCCTTCATTTAGAAATGAAGAAAATCATGTAGCTGTGTGCTGCATTTAGATATACTAGTTCACAAAAGCCAATTGATACATGTTCAGAGATATTTTGAGTTAGTTCTCAAATTCATTATTTAAAGTTATTTTTTATAATAATCACTTTATGTATAATTATTATTATTTTATATAATAATTTCATTTGTAATAATGAATTTATTCTATGACTTCATTCATAATATTCAGTTATTAAATTCATTCATAATGAATTTAAATTTATTATTTAAATCATATAAAGTATAATTAAACATCTTATGTTAAAAACAGTTTATAAATTTATAATTACATATATTATGTTAAAAAAGCTTATGAAAGTCACAATTTTGTAATAGTTTTACTTCGTCATTAGTGTTATCTATGCCCTTGGTATTGTTTTAGTGTATTTTATTCATGTGCTAGAAATACTATGCAAGCATGTGCTGCCGAGCATGTCTTCTCAACTTTACATTTGATGATGTCGCATCAGTAGCCATGGTACAAGTATATATGCCATGAAAAGAAAGAAAAGCTGGGTTTAATTTTTTTCTTTTGTTGATATTCTAGAGTTAAAAAGTGATGGGCCGGGTGCGGTGGCTCACGTCTGTAATCCCAGCACTTTGGGAGGCCAAGGTGAATGGATCACGAGGTCAGGAGTTCAAGACCGGCCTGGCCAAGATGGTGAAACCCCATCTCTACTAAAAATACAAAAAAATTAGCCAGGCGTGGTAGCAGGAGCCTGTAATCTCAGCTACTCAGGAGGCTGAGGCAGAGAATTGCTTGAACCCAGGAAGCAGAGGTTGCATTGAGCCAAGACCGTGCCACTGAACTCCATCCACCCTGGGCACGACAGAGCAATACTCTGTCTCAAAAAAAAAACACTATAAAAAATAAATATAATTGTAAAAAAGAAAGTGTTGAGGAAAATATAAAACAGATTAAACTTAAAATTGTGTTGTATCAGTAGACATTACACTGCAAACAGCAAACACATATATAAAAGGATAAAATATTCTTTCAATATTAAAAAAACTATTAACCATTTCAATAAAGAAGTCATTCACATGATTGACAAACAAGTGAAGTTCTGGGATATATCTTTAGTTTTACACCTTTGTCTTGTTACATAAAAAAAAAAATCAACTAACATTCATGTTAAAACTAATACCTTCAAAGGGTGATTATGGATACAAAAGTCAGAAAAAATTAACAAAAACATTCTCTGAAAATCAATTGACTGTATGAAACCTATAATAAAACTATGATATGTAATATTATTACTTGTAAGTTATATTGTACACATCCTCATATCAGTATTATACGAAACATACACAGACAGTTTTCCTTTGGAGAGTCTATTATTAAAATATTTACAACCATATGACCGATTATATGAATATATAAAATATAACAATACAATATATAAAAGTATGTGATAAAGTAAAACAAAAGTAGAGGCATAAAAATCAAGCCAGAAGGAGACTTTCAACAATAACAACAGCAACAACGAAAATGATCAAAACCTACTAAATTTCTAGGGGTACCTCAATTTACTCTAAGCCTCCCTCTAATCTATTTGATAAAGAAGACCCAGTGGTGTACTCATTCACAATATTTGTCAGATGAAAGCATTTTAGTTACTTAGGAGAAACTATTTTTGATCCTAAATTTGTTTTAGCGTGTTGGATCAAATTCTTATCATTGCAGGTTTTTATGAATGACTGTAAAAGTATACAAACAAATAAATTGAAAAATATTACCTGCTATCTCTGAAAGTAAAACATTTTTATTGTATTAACTACATCTCTAGACATTTTTGTCTCAATTTCCTGTACTTCATTGCCTGCTCGGGAGCAGCATTCCTGGAAAGTTGCTCTTCCTGGATTGCCCCTGTAAGGAAGAGCACACTTCACAGAGACAGTTGATTTCAAAGTCCTTTGAAAATGGGTTAAAACAGATTGTCTTCACTTTTGTTAATTTGGAGCAATCCTAGAAACTTTACATAAAGTTGTATTAAAATTAAAGTGCAAACTATGTTTTTTCCCAATTATAAATATGTATGCTATTATTTTCTACTTTTTTTTTTGAATCCTGAATTATCTTTCCAGCTATTCCCTTCAACTGTGTCTACCTTGAGAACCGCATTATTGATTAAACTGAAATGCTCGCCAGTTCTAGGATGTGTTATACATTCAAGTACATTTTAGTTTGCTTATGACATTTGTTCTTTTAGTTTAGAATACCTTTATACCCTTTTCTCCAATCAAGGAATTTCTGTATGCATTTAATACTCAGTGTTAAGTGTTAACTCTTGATCCTCCCAGGAAAAGTTAATACCTTTTTCTTCTCTGCTCCTAGAAGATATTTCTTATATATCTATTTTAAGCATTTTTTAAACTCAGTACTTCAGTTGTGTTCATATCTGCCAGTGTAACAGTGTAAGGCTCTTTGAGTTGAGGTCTATGTCTTTGTCTCAACCACTGAGAGTAACAGAAGTGCTTTACATGGGTTCAGTGCTCACGAATAAGTGCCAATTGCACATCAGTGCACAGTGATGGATGGAGACAATCACTACATTTAAAATAGCTTGGAATTTTACTTCATAGCCTATAATTGCCAACTATAGTAGTATAGACAAATAGCAACATGTGGGTTCATTTTCCCCACAGTGATAGCAAACAGTTAATACAGTTGCTAATAATAAGATATAAGAAATTATACCAATTTAGAAAAATCCTAAGTTTTATGCAGAATGTTTTAATTGATTTTAAGGTAAAGCTTTGAATAGGGGCTAAATATTAACAACCAAATGATACAACCAAGGTAGAAAAGAGTTATTTTTTAGAAAAAAATGTCAGGGAAAAACTAAACATGAATTAGATTTTTTTCATTTAACTGTATACTGTTAATGTATTTTTTTATTTTAAAGGGAAAATATTTTTTCAAGTAATAGTAACTTACCATTAGTTGGATATTTTCTTTTAGGCTTCTCTTATCCGCAGTAGAAACGCCCATGGTCCTAAACATCTTTATTTCTCAAACTTATAATAAAATTAGTATAGCATTTATTGATAATTTTTATGCCCACTTGCACTTATTCTACTTTAATTCAGCTAACATCTATTTTTAGTAATCCTCAGTTATTTTTACTTTATTTTATTTTTTAATTGAAACGGGGTCTTGATGTGTTGCCCAGGCTGGTCTTGAACTCCTGGGCTCAAGCAATCCTCCTGCCTTGGCCTCCCAAAATACTGGGATTATAGGCATGAGCCACTGTGCCTGGCTCTAAACTGCATAAATCATACAGTTTATCGACTTGGATCAAATTAATCTTAGCAGTATTATTGTTCTTCCTTCTTTCCTAACACTAGAAAACTTTCCTTGAGTTTAACTAGGCCACATTGCCCACAAACATGAGCTAAATAGTGCCTAAAACATTTGCTTATTATAATTCTTACTGTAATAGAAAAAAATTATCCTACAATAAACGCAACAGAAACTGTGGCTTTTTCTTCTTCCAGGTGACTACACATATTCCTCTAAGACATACATTTCATATTTGGCTATGTGACAAGAATAATTTTCAGCCACAATGATTAATTTCACTAACTTTATAAACATTATTGGCACATGGTTCTTATTTGCCCCACTCTTATTTGCCTTTCTAAACAACAGATGAAATGTTACAATGCTATGTACATGTTGTATGAATTGTATAAATGAGAAAAATAAAAATTATGATTTTCCAAAATAACAAACAATGGATGTTCTGGCAATGTTCTGGTTTTCTTCTACTTTCCCTTCCTCCACTTCCCTACTCAACTCCTTGGAGGTTAGGCTGATCAACTGGCTACCCTTGGGGTGGGGTCATTCTGGTTTATATCTAAAGAACATTGAAAAAACAGAACTGAGTCAGATGGCTAAGCCCAAGGGACATCTGGCTGCCTGAAGTCTTCCAGGCTATGGGTTGTCAAAAAAGTTTCTAAAGTGCAAGAGTGTGTTCAAAGGACAAACTTTTACAAGGCACGCATGCCTTTTGCATTAATGTTCCCTGATGTTTATTTGTCACTGCTTATATCTAAATCTTCAGAAGATGTCTTCTCTCTCTGCTTAATGTCATGACCTAAAAGAATAATTATCCATTTTGTGCAGCATTCTAAATAATATTAAGAAATAGCAAGTGCATCATATTTTGTCATCAAAATCATCCAAATTAGTGATTCCTTTCAATTATTTATATAAAATAATTTGTAGGCTATGATGATGAGGATTATTATTATTATTTGAGATGAAGTATCTCTCTGTCACCCAAGCTGGAGTACAGTGTTGCGATCTCAGCTCACTGCAACCTCTGCTTCCTGGGTTCAAGTAATTCTCTTGCCTCAGCCTCCCAAGTAGCTGGGACTACAGGCACACACCACCACATCTGGCTAATTTTTCTATTTTTAGTAGTGATGGAGTTTCACTATGTTGGCCAGGCTGGTCTTGAACTCCTGACCTCAAGTGATCCGCACCCCTTGGCTTCCCAAAGTGCTGGGATTACAGGCATGAGCCACCACATCCGGCCTGAAGATTATTATTTTAACCAGTATTATCATCCTCCCTATTCAGAATGCTACAACATATGCTTTAAGATTCACCTAAAGATGGTATTATATTTTCAATGGATAGAATGTAAAATCCTATTAGTAAATGTAAACCTTATATTCTACAAATTATATTAGCTCATAGTGACATTTATTACCTACTTAATTAGTTAATACATAGTATCTCTGTCTTAATATAAAATAAGGGCAAAATAATCTACATTCTTGAAGACAATGTAGCAGATAATTTGGAAATATTTGAATGAGATACTTGATAGAATTTTAATTTTTCTCAGAAATAATTAGCTCTACAAAATTTCAGTATTTTATAAAAAATTTCATTCCTTGATTGCTATCCTAGCCACTCCTAGCATCTCTAGGCAGGACACTGAACTGAAAGGGAAATAGATTCTTCTTGGAAACCAGTAAAATAATAAACTTAGGTCTCAAAGACACTGCAAATACAGGGTTGTGTCCTCTGTTTAAAATCAGACATATGTTTAACTCTTCCTGAAATTGTTGGAGCTGGTACCTCTATGGATCTTTATTAGTTGCTACCATTCTGGAGTCAGAATTCTTATGCTTTGCCAACAAGTGCATTGGCACATATGGAACGCTCTTGGATCACAGACCAGACCCCTTTCTAATAACCCTCTCCTCCCTACAAGGTCAAGGGGCTAGGGATATATAGGATGGGCGGAGCCTCCTACCCCCAACCTTTCCCCTGCCACCCTTCACTTCTGTCACTCACGGGTCCCAATCCACTCCTCCCCTACTTTAAAAGGCTACAGAGAATGATTTCCTCTCATGGACTAAAGGACAACATTACAGAGCTATCTTATCTTACACTCAGAGGAAATCTAAGCCATTTGAGGAAGTAGAGAATGGCTTTGATTACTGAAGCTATGTCTTTCCCATAAATTGAACATGGCATAAGAGCATTCTTGAACTTGCTCAGAGAGTCTGCCCTCAGCCTTGCCCTTCTTGATTTTCTAGATAGGATTACTGGCTTCTGCTACCTAGGGTCCTCCCTGAATTACCTTTTTTAATCATCACGACTTGATGCTTATTTTTAAAGTTATATATAAATATAAATATTTTATTTTAGTTCTGATCTCACTTATAATTAAGAAATTATATCTTCAATTTCTTTTTCAGAATTGATTCTATTTGAGAAATATTTGAAGTAAAATACATTTGTCTTACAGTATATAAGACCATGTGGCTAATTAACAAGCTCTCTTTTTACCTGCAAAGGTGAGAAACATTTTAAAATAGAAAAATAAATAATTACTAAAAATTGCAATGGAAGTTATCAGCTCTTACCTCGATTTTTGACAGTTTGATTTTGGTTGCCTGTCCATCTGTATATCTATATATTTAAAGAAAAACACTGGCTGGTGGTAAAAGATGCTTACTCAATAACACTGTACATGTTATATTTGCTCCTCTTTCAACAGTTCCTATTTATTTAGAATATGAAAATCTAATGAACAAAACTAGAATTAAGAGTAATTCATTTTAGAGAATCTGAAGCATGTTTGAAAAATAGCAGCAAATGAAGAAATTATTAAGAATTTATTCTGAAAAAGCCTTATAAGAACTAATTGTACACATTTCTACAAATTCCCCCCAATATGCATAAACATCCACGTAATGAAATAGGAATTAGTACCCTGGGCTCTTTTTCCTCATTTGATTAACATGCTTATTTTAGGAGGAAAAAAAACTACTGGTGAAAGATGTGGCTTTTGAATGGAAAAGAGGGGGGGAAAAAAACCCATAGTGTCACAGATGGCTGTCAGAATAAAATGAAGCATGGGTCTGCTGAGAGAATCAAGCATCAGTGTGAAATCCGAACAGAAAGGCACAGAGCAGAAGGCAACATTTCAAAAGGCATTTGGCACCAAGTGGCATTGTGAGGGTTAATTTACTGCCAGGAGCTGCTGGGCCTTTCATTTTCCAAAGACACACAATAGACAGATCCCCGAAGTGCCCATGATAATCACAGATGCTGGGGGATTAATGCTAAGATGAAAGCTTCATGAATATTAAAAATATCAAAACTGATAATGATGTAGCAGAGTTTGAACTAACATTCAGTCTCAAAATCTAAGAGTATGGCACGCAGGCGTAGTAAGACACCGTCTTTTAAAAACTGATTAAAACCTACTCAGTTTGTAACAGAAAGAAGCTTATGCATATTAGGACCTGAATTGGCTGCCAAACTTTACAAATTGCACAGACTAATTATCATAATTAAGCCTTGGATTGAAGAAGAAAATTCCATTTATTTCAGGCTGACTCAGTGGAACTTCAACAAAGAAAGTACTGACATCAGATGGGCTTTTCCCTCAAATGATGTTTCAAAGCCCACTAAAAATAAACAAACAAACGAAAGACCCCATCCTCTTAGAAGCAGGAATAGTAACCAGTTTAAAATGGAGCTGAAGGAAAGAATTGTTCAATGTTATAGAGACGAGTTTAGGTCAATTTAGCCTACTGCACATGAGAAGCTCCATTTAAAAACAAAAGGAATCCCTTAATTAAAAAAGTCTGAATTATAAATATTTATCTAAGAGAACTGATAAAATTTGAGGGGATTTCAATTTACTTCATTGACTTAATGAATAGTTCTGTGATTTAACTATGATTTAGGAGTTAGTTGGCTTAGTTTCTGGTAAGGATGAAGTTAGAATAACTTGCTAAATATCTTTACTGCCTTCTATCGCAGACATCAGTAGTAACAGAAGTAAACCAAGTTAGACCACATTTTGTTTATTTTTAGATTTTCTTAAAACATTTGTAAAAAGCCATGTCAGTGAATATCATGGTTATTTCCATGTGTTGCCTAGCCTAAATTCAGTTAATAAGTTTATTAGTGAATCAGTGAACTTTGGGAAAAATTGTAATTATGAAAGTTGAGTAATAAAGTTTCTACAATAATATTTCTGAAGCTTGTTTCTGACACTGAATACCCAGAATAAAGGATTGAAAACAATTACATCTGATTATGAGAAACATTAAGAGTAAACTAATTTTTAATCAGTGTTGAACATTTGATTTATGTTTTGAAATGAATTGATCTTGAATTTGAGTAAAGCATTTGCACTTTTAGTTTACAATAGTTGCTTGCAGAGATTGTAAAACTGGCCATATGTTGATTTTATTGGTCAACATGTGCAAATGATTTTGGTGTGCTTTCTCTTATATTTTAATAATAATAAAAAAAATCCTGGTAACCACAGTTTTAACTTGCCTCCTTTAGTTTATCCAACAGTTTCTTCTAATTTCAATTTATACACTGCCCTGAGTCTTGCCTTCTAGTAACCTGTTCTTCAGAGTTATTTAAGACACAAATATGATCACACTGTTTACCTTCCCTTCCTCAGTGATTAGTCTTTAGGATGAAGCCAAAACTCCTTAGCACAGTATAAAAGGTCGTTGCATCTGGCCATAGTCTACTTCTTAGTCTTCGTTTCTTGTTAACCCTTTCTCATTTATTAATTTATTTCCCAATATGAGTTTTTGAAGACCTATGTTTTAGGCACTGCCATAGTCACTGGGTATAAATACTAACAAAACAAATATGACTCCCTGCCTCAATGAAGATTATAGTTCAGTGAAGAGAAGTATGTTTTAAGAAATCTGTCTTTTTCTCCTTTCTCCCCCCAACCACCCTGCATATGTGCATAGACATATGTACTTTTTCCAACTTTCCAACTGCAAATTGAGGTGATATAGCACAGTGGCTAAGGACATAAATTATGAAGCCTTGTTCAAATCTTAGGTCCACCGCTTAATGACGTTGAACTTGGGCAAGTTACCCCACCAAACCTGCCTTCTACCATTTCTCAGTGGTTGTTGTGAAGAATAAATAAGCAAATACAATTTAACTACTTGAAATGGTCTGGCACATAGTAGTAACAGCCATTATTATTATTAGTGTAGTCAATGCTATAAAAAAAAAAGTCAGTGTTATGATGGGTCATGACTGGGTGAGAGGCTCTAACTTGGTCTGAAGAGTCAACAAGGGCTTCTCCTGGAAGTAACTACGCAGTTGATTTCTCAGGGTTGCTCAGTTGGAGGGTGTGGCAGTGGGTGAGGCTCAGTGTTTTCCATTCAGAACACACTTTCCTGAGAACATCTTGAAGGAGCCAGCATCCAGGGGTGTCTTATGGTCTGAAAGAAGGCTACTGAGATTGTAGCACAGAAGGAAGTGCGTTAAATGAGACAGCCACTCTAATTTATATTTGTGAAAATGCTGTTATTTTCCCTTATTGCTCAATTTCCTAGACTTCCCTCTCCCCCAAGCCCTCTGGCTCTCATAGTCTTCTCCAATTCCTACTTGTTCTCCAGAATATAAATATGTTTAGCTTCTCCTTCAGGGAAACTCCCCATGGATCCCACTATCCTCACACCCTTTCTTCTCTCTGTTCTAGACTGGGCACTTTCACTCTGTGTGAACCCATATCAGAGCATTTATTTCTCTGCATTTTCCTCATGTGCTCGTAGATGGTGAGCTACCTAATCACAGAGCTTTTGCATTATTTATCTTTGAATTGACATTGGCCTTGCATCCAACATTGATGCTGGTCTGGCATATGACATGTACTAAGGTATAAAGTTTTGCCAACTCAGTGAATTAAAATATGGACCCTCAGCGCGTACCCTAAACTTTGAGATGGTACAGTCTACATATCATATTGAACTTAGATACTCACAAATGCAAGGTGGGAGGCATCGGAATGTACTTATCTTGTGAAATCGAGGGTTTCTCGGGTGTGTAGTCTTGACTCTCATTATAAACTCTTACACTAACTATTTTTAAATGAAAGACAGAGTTGGCATTTCTGTTGTAAATTATTTTTAGTGAGGAATATGATAAATATAACATTTTACCTTAATGTAAGAAATTTTCATCAGATTCATATTTCATCTCTATAATCACACAGCCTACCCAGACAAACATAAATTTAAATAAAGATTTAAGGGACATAGGGAGACCCCATCTCTACAAAATAATTTTAAAAATCAGCCAGGCATAGTGGTGTTGCCTGTAGTCCTAGCTACTTGGGAGGCTAAGATGGAAGGATTGTTTGTGCCTGGAAGGTCGAGGCTGCAGTGAGATGTTGCCATGTCAATGCATTCCAACCTGGGAGACAGAATGAGATATTGTTCCAAAAAAAAAAGAAATTAAGAAAATTTATTTTATTCACTAATATATATATGATATGCTTTATTCACATTTATATTTATAATATAGTATTGGAAATCAAGGTCAGTTGTATAATTTCTTCCTGTATGCTAGTATATATTAATTTTTTGTTTGTATTTATCTTTGCTTTTCCCTTCTTCCATGTGGACTTAAAATTATTAAGTCATAGTTGATATTCACTACTAACATACGAAGCAACAATAAATTTGCTAACCTAGAATTGTAGATAAATTGCTCTTTAGCATCTACAGCTCTGTCCTTTCCTCCACTTTCCCATATTTTTCTCTGTTTAGTGTCAAATGCCTTTTGAGTGGACACTGATTCCACAGCTGATTGCCACTGACTGACTGCCAAGCTCCCGAAACTAAAAATGCCTTTTCCCCTCTTAGCATCTGTTTTGTGAGCCTAAGTACAGAGTACCCTGTCAAGAAACCACCTTTTCAGTTATTTCAGCCTATAAATACAAATGAAGCATCTACACTCCCCTAAATAGGGATTGATGGTTCAGAGGAAAATGCTGGGCTATGACACATAATGAAATAGGTCTGCCTTCATCAGCACTGGAGCACGGGTGTGTGTGTGTGTGTGTGTGTGTGTGTGTGTGTTGCATGCGCGCGTACACTGGAGGGGGTACGGGTAGGAGATAAGGCTGAAAATGTAAGTTTAGGGCATAAAGGGGCTAAATACTAGACATATGAGCAGGAGCAGACTTTTTCAAAAGGGTTAAATGAGAAATGTAAGTTCTAAAACAGGAAAAGTTTCAAGTGACTATTTTCCCACTTCTCCCAAGAATGGCACATAACTTGTACTAGTTAAGATACATAGAGATAAATTAATTTCTTACACACAATGGCTTTTTAATTTTAATCCACTAAGGCACATTTTATGATTTTAATTTCCTTTTTAGAAATAAGGTTCCACAAATTTTATAAGATTTGAGTCATCAAATTCTGGATCTACCATGAAAATGGGGTGAAATAGAATGATTTTTTACTTAGGTCCAGTTCTCTCTCTGAAATACCTGAAAGAGAGAACTCTGGAAGTAGATGGATGAATATGAAGAAAGAGAAGCTACAAGTTGAGGGCAAGTTTATCAGCAGAAACCAAGACTGTTGGAAGTGACTCAGTGGATTTAAGAAACTCTCCAGGTTTGGAACAGCCTCTTGAGGAATGGGAAATGTAGCTGGTTGGACACATGTAGTTGAATTAATAAATTCTGGTAAAAGCCCACATGGGTAAGGAAACAAGAAATAGATCTGTCTCCTTGCTAAGAAACATTCTCCAGGTTTATTGGGAAGCAGTGGAAGAGAAAAATAGAAGAGCTGAATTAATGTGTGGTCCTTGAGGATGATTGGGTTACAAAGATAGAATGAGAAGGGACCTGCTTAAGGTAATGCAGTTGGTTAGTGGCAGAGCCTGAACTGGGTCCAATATCGCCCCCAGGGTTATCCAGGAACTGAAGGAGACACATAGCTAAACTGATAATGGGAATTCCCTGTAGCCATTAGATGATTTCTGTTATTAGAGATGTAACATCAGTAAATTATCTGAATTTTTGTTGTCTATGAAGGAAAACAGCAACATAACCCTGAATGTAATGATTTAAGAACAAGGGAAGTTGTCAATAAATACATGCATTTTTGGTATTTCAGTTAATACAAACTTGTTATTCAATTATTATTATTAATATGGCAGTTAATGCTTCACTATGCTTCAAGTTAAATAAAATGTTTTGTTTAAATCCTGTAATCTTTTTGTTTCCTCCAGAATTTGACTCTTTTAATATTTGCTGTCTTATTCAATCACCAGTGATATCAAGCAGAAAAACATAAAATAAAAATATTGGCAGGATGCAGTGAACAGAGTAAACACATGACTTTTAAATGCCCCAAATGAGAAAGCTTAGGCTGAACATTATTGAAATGATATTCTACAGATCGTTAATGCTCTTCTATTTGCTCACGTTAGTTCCCTCAATTGGGCCTCTTTTTTAAAAGACAATAATCCTATCAACAGAAACTTGAAATGTAGGTCTTTCTGGGCTTTGGAAAGAGAGCTCTGTTCTCATTTAAGACTATGTATAGATTTCCAGTGCGGCAGACAGCAACATGCTGTCAAGTGAACTGTTACAATAAATTCCGAGAATTTTATAGGGAGTCATCACACAACCTACAGTTGCTTGTGTGTTAGAGAAGCAAGAAAGCACTACTCAATGACAGAAATGCCATCTGGGTGAAAAGACTCCTATTCTCTTGGTCAGTGTGGACAATGGTGTTGGGTCAGGGCCAGGACTTATGGTAGGTGAGTCAGCTTGGGTTTTTCCTTCACAATGACCAAGATTGGGGAAGAGCTGTATTAATGGGAAAATGATTTTTTGTTCAAGCTATTGTTTTAAGGAACAAAATCTCTCTGATTCGTAAAGTTTCCAGACAGTCGGAACTCTGGAAAGGATATCTGAAAAGTGGGGGAAATTGCTGGAGCCCTTCGATTCTAGGTATTCCTTTCAAGAGTTTCCTTCTACAATATCCTTCAATGTATAGTCTTTGAGCCAGACGGATTATCAACACAACCTGCAACATCTCTCAACTTACCTAGAACAAAAGTCAGGGTCCCTTTTCCTTCTTTCCTTGAGTAGTGGAGAGAGCATAGGTTTGAGAATCAGCCAGAGTCCTCCATGTTCACATTCTGGCTGTGGACATTTACGCAAGCTACACAACTTCAAAAAGCTCAGTTTTTTTCTCTGTAGAATGTGGTTGATGAATTCTATGTCATAGTGTTAATCTGAGAATCACAGTGTCTACCAGAGGAAGCACACGTACAACAATAGCACTAATTGGACAACTTATTTTGAACAAGTAACTCCTAGCCCAATCTAGATAACTCTCTGAGAAGGAAAAAATCTGTTGGGGCTCAGTTCTTTCTCCAGTCTCTATCTCTCCAGGTATCTTTGGATTTTATGCTGTGGTAATAATTTATTTTGGCTAGAAACACTTCCTTTTATAAGAAGATGGTTATAAAGCTAAAGGTTCATTCTAATGGAATTTCAGGCAGTCAGTAGAAAGACTTAGGACAAAAAGTTTCATTTTTACTCTTGTATTTACAAGAGCTTCCCTATAGTATAAATATCTAGAGATAGTATTTATGTTGTTTGGTGTCTCTCACCATCTTTAATCATTAAGGTCACTTCCTAATCATATACTTTATTCATCCTATTCTGATTTCCTATTATGTTTTCATCTTAGATAATAACTGAGCTAAACAGTTGAGATTAGAAATAGTCACATTTCTAATCTGTCTCAAGGGTGCTTGTTTAAATCCTGTCAGCTTGGTGATGACAGGAAGTCAATAAAGACCCATGCAACTTGATTGTAAAATTTGAAATTAATTTGTTGTTGTCATTCAGTATCTAGTTCCATTTAAAACCATGTGGACTTTTTGGTTGGTTATCTTGGAGAAGCCATGTTAAATGCTTTATCTTGTGATGTGAGCACAGCTTGCTTTCCTTTTCTTAAATAAAACTTATTAAAATGAATTTCAGATTATAGAATTCATAACAAAACTCTCTATGTTTATATCTCTGTCTCTGTCTGTATTTATATGTAGTGTATAAATTGTATGTCACCAGATCTGGTAAATACTTTTCAACTGACTTCCAAGTTTCATTAAAAATTACTTAGAATAAAGAATATATTCAACATAGGGTCTTGAAACATGTAAGTACCCCAAGCCCTTTATTTTAATGATGAGGAATCCAATAGCCAAAGACATTGAGTGACCAGTATTTGAAGTGACCAGTATTCAAAGTGACCCAGTTACTTAGTG
This sequence comes from Ateles fusciceps, assembly GCA_036589455.1. NCBI lineage: Eukaryota > Metazoa > Chordata > Mammalia > Primates > Atelidae > Ateles > Ateles fusciceps. The sequence continues at coordinate 925,477 of JAZHEH010002345.1, read as the reverse complement.
ACAGTTTTTGTATTTTGTTCTGTAGCCCAAGCTCTATATTCTATCTACATGTAAATTTTGGCTAAAGAATGATACCCAAGATAACTTTATTTGCTCTTCTACATGTATGAGCATATGTGATTTTCATTACATATATATGTTCAACTGTCCTCCTTTACTGAATGAATCTGGTTTTGCCTCTCTGATTTATGTATATCTACACAAACACACATATATCCATATACAAATACATGTTTATAAACACATATGTGTTTTAAATCTACACATATATATCTATATACATCTCTATATACATGTACATATAAATGTCTACAAACACACACACATACACGCACACACACACATATGTGGCTAAGCCTCTTCTCCATATCCTTCTTCAATATGTCCATATTCTCTATTGCACAGTTGTACCATTTAGGTGACAAGTTTGTCAATCTAGGCCCTGCCACTTGCATCTTTATGACCAATTTGGTAATCAGTGGGGCATTCACCATGTATTCTGCTGGCTGCCTTTGAACTCGTTATAGGATTGTACTATTTCACCCTTCTTGGATATGACCATGTGGATTACTTTCAGTGAAATGTGAGCAAAATATTAAAGGGCTAGTCCATGATTTACCATCTCCCCTTCCTACTGCTACAACAGTCATGGACACATTTTGAGATGAGGTCCTCATTCTGGGTTTCTGGATAGCAACAATGGGCAGATCTCTCTTTCTAATTCCAAGTGGGACAAGTGTAAAATAAACTACCCTAGGTAGTCTCTTATTAGTCCCTTATTAGAAATATTGCATAGTAAATGTTGAGATTTCCTCTGACTGACTGCCCAAATACAGGACTGGGATTGTAAGTTAACTCTGATTTCTCTGGGAAAGGTTTACTGCAGAAGTGCTTTATGACCTAGGTTCTGACATATGTGTAAAACGGTGAAAACAGAAAGCATAAAACCTCCCAATGTGAGTAGGAAGATGGAGAATTCACCTCAGTGTTCTGCTAATTTGAGAAGAATGCTATCTTCAGATTAGAAGAGCTCCAAAGTATGCAGTTATCCATTTTAACTTCTATTAAACACCAATTATCATAAGAAAATATGTCATGTTGTATTTCAGAGAGGTCAGAAGAAGAAGTAATATATGGAAAAACTTTCTGAGCATTAGATCTGTCCCCAGATGGAACTGGCACTCCTGTAAAAGGCCAAATGACCATCTGGAAGAGATACCAAATAAGAGTTTCTAGATTGTCTCTAAATTTCCTCCATGTGCCAAGATCCTGCCATCATCTCTCTCTACCATGATGATTCTAGATTTTCTCTGGAGCTGCATGGATCACAATCATATGTGCATTTCTTAAATACTACTTGATAGTGAGAATCGCCCTCTAAAGCATGATCATTTCTAATGTACTTTTTCTCAATCAATTACTGTACAAATTTAAATGTGGTACTGAGAATAAATTTTGTCCAACGCTGAATAATTCAATCACTTGAGGGGGGAATCATTGAAATGCAAAATGTTGACAGAACTCTTTTGAACAAAAGTTCCAAAAGCAATCCAGAAAACAGATGGCCCCAGAATTAGCTCGGTCTGCCAGAATTTCTGGGACATATTTTAATCTGGCTAGTATATAATCTGATCTATAAAACAAAAATCTGGTTTCAGGACCAGATATAGTAAATTCAATACAATTAATTAAAATTTATTCTGGCATATTAACAGAAATAAACCTGCATTTATTTAAAGTTATCCTAATACACTATATTCAACTCTATTTAGTTTATGTGATTGAAGTGAGCTGGTAAAAAAGAAAACTGCCTGAGGAGGCAGGAAACCCAGTTTGTAGTTGTAGTTTTGCCCCTAGGTCCCTGTGTGACCCACGCTGAGCCAAAAGATCTATTCAAATATCAACATTCTATGAGTGTGCTATTTCTCTAATAAAAACAAAATTTTATCTTCCTATTTTTATACTGAGTGCAAAATGCTTACAGATTGCAGTAGAATTTAGCCAGTCCTAAATTCCTGCTGCTCTGTAACAGGTGTGAATGAAAAGACTGACAAAATATATACACAAACAAGTGTTAGGAAATTGTGTTTAGCCTTGAAGAGAGACTTACTGTTTTTTAAAACTATATTTGTAATATTTTTACATGCAAATATCTTTAAGAATATGTGTGAGTTCTTAATGTAGAGAAGAAAGGCTGTTGCTTCTTTGATTTACCGCATAAACACAAAAACTAGCAGTAGTTACATTAAATATTTTTGGGGGCACAGGATAATTTTTCTTTTTGTTACTATAATAGTAATGTATCATCAAGACAGGAAAAACAAGAGAATACAGAAAACAATAGCAGTTTAAAGGCTTTGTATATATTAAACTGGAACCTTTATGTTATATACATACACTGTGCCCATTTGATCACTTCTGTATTTGTATATATACTCTGCATAGGCATTGGCAGAGTCATCTTTCTGTTTGTTTGTATAAAGGGAGTTGTTTCTTTCACTCATTTTTTAAAACTTGGATTTTTTTTTTTTAATATTAAGATGCCCTTTCATTGTACCGATACATTTCATGGAAGCTGAGCATGTTTTTTGGCCAACGTGTTCAAGCACTATCCTCTATGAGAGCAGAGATCTTGTCTGTCTTGTTCTGTAGTATATTCCTCAAACCGAGCAACGCCCATAGTGGTTTACTCACTGTCTGAATGCTTTTGTGTCCTCTCAAAATTCATATTATGTAACCTAATATTCAAGGTAATGGTATTAGGAGGTGAAGCCTTCGGGGTATGATTAGGTCATGAGGGCAGATCTCTCATGAATGAGCCCCAAGGGAGATTGTTTGCCCCTTCTGCCATGTGAGAAGACGCCTTCTGTGAACCAGAAAGTGTGACACCGTATATCTGCTGGCATTGTGATCTTGGATTTCCCAGCCTCAAGAACACATACATTTCTGTTTTTATAAGCTGCCAAGTTTATAGCATTTGTTATAGCGACTAGAATACACTAAGTCATTTGCTAAATATTTACTGATTAGATATATGAAATTGAAAAAATGCATTTATGGACACCTATCTATTAATATTAGGAATACAGTTGTACAGAGGTGGTTTAAGGTCACTTAATAGATAGCTTGAGTAATTTTAAAAATACTGATAAAATAGAAATTTATTAAATACATAAAATAATTAAGCATATATACCCACCTGCACACCAATTCTGGATGATAAATTTCTTTGAGCCAAAAAAAAAAAAAAAAATGTAAATATAAAAAAAAAAAGGAGTGAGTATAAGCAGAACAAAGAGAATGAGAAAGTTAGACTAAGTCCATGTTATGTTTGTTTCTGCTGCTGCTCCTATGAAAAGGTGAGGGGGATGTGTATCTGTGTGTACATCTGTGTATTTTTGCATAGCTATAAAATCCTAGTATTAACAGAGAAGATCCGAGTCTTTGGTTTAAGGACTATTTACCCATATTCCCAAAAAATCAAATATATTAGGCCAATACATCTATACTTTTGGTATAAAAATATTATAACATGAAATGTAGTCAAAATGAAGTGGCACTCTGATGCATTAAGCAGTTCACCATATTGCTTCAGGAGAATAATAAGAAAAGTAATACAGTACACTTGTAACCTATTTTAACTTAAAATCTGAGTTTTAAGCTCAATTTGAGATCTTAGCTTAAGATGAAACAGTTTAAAGAAACATAAATATGTGATTATTTATTTCAAAAGCACAAATAAATGAGATGCAATTTATAAATTAAACAGGTATGGTAGAATGTTAAGATAATTCACTAAAGTATTTACAGTAGCTCTTTATAATTTAATGATACTGAAGCCAAAATTAGAACCATGGGTTTCTTACTATACATCCCAAGTTTACAAATGAGTTGTGTTACAGAATTTAATATATTCATTGTTTTACTTGATGTATTTTCTGTTAAGAAATGCTTTAAACAATGGTTCTACTATTAAAGCATGTGTAATATTTCTGATGTATCCTATAACAGCACTAATACTTATATAGTAAAGTTTAAATAAAATTTACCCTGCCTTATATATTGTTCAGAAATGCATTCTGATTCCACATAAAATTCTAGAAATGCCTCTAGTCAGGCTACAGAAATGAGGATCCCTTTATGGAATGCTGCCCAGGAGAACTTTCTGTCTTGGTAAAAATATTCTATAAACCCATGTGTGCTTGGCTATTGAGTACTTGGGATGTGGCTAGTATAGAGAAGAACTGAATTATTCATTTTATATAACTTTGATTTAATTTTGAATAACTACATGTGAATGGTGGCTATCTAATTGGACAGTACACAGGTAGTTCATACTTCTAAAACTTTGTCACAAATTTAGTATTAGAAAGTAGGTTAGAGAGGTAGAGTACTCTTATCAGTTCCTGTTGATGATGGGGTTGTGTATTTTGATTTTATGTATCTTACAAACTCAGTGTCTACAAATAAATCAGTGGTGTTGTACTGTTTTCCCTTTCTGTTTTACATTTTTCTCTTTCCTCCCTTGAAGACCTTCTCTATCTTTAAGATCTGACTTGAATGTTTTCTCTGTAAGGTCCCTCTTGACTCAATTACTATATTATATGCATACATAGAAATTAAAACGTATCAAATAAATGTCTCACATCTCTAAGATTTTTATAAAAATGTTTGTTTCACAAACTTTATCTTACGCAGATTATGTTCTTCAGTATTATTATTGTTTCTAGTGAAACTGTGATTAATGACTATGTGAAGGAATGAATGAAAAAAAAATCAAACTTAGATTTTCCCTTTAAGGTGTTTATAACAGGGATACATACAAATATATTTTCCAAATTTCTCTGTGATCCATCCATTTAGATATTTTTAGGACAGACACATTAAGTCATACGTGAGCTATACTATCTAAAACTATAAAGAAAAAATGAGGAAACTCATATTTGCTGACAATAATTTTGAAATATGTAGAAAATATTAATTAAATATTAATTAACTTTTCTTGTGGTTTTTGAGTGTGAGGGGCAAGTTATCTTATTTTACTTATCTTTACTGAAAATTTATTGCTCTTTTCCTAAAAAATTGTTTGCCGCAAGATGGCCAAATAGGAACAGCTCTGGAATGCAGTTCCCAGCCAGAACAATGCAGAGAGTGAGTGATCCCTGCATTTCCAAATCAGTTGTTACTGCCCACGGACCAGGAGATTCCAGTGCTGAAAGGTGTCATGAGTTTCCAGCATGGATATTTCAGTTGGCACAGTGGGTGTCCACACAAAAACTCACACAAATCTGGGCAGCCTTTTCAACTGGCGCCTGGAATGCCTGGGAGACAGAGCTGCCCATTCAACTGAAAAAAAGCGGGCTGAAACAGGGAGCCAGGTGATCTGGCTTGGTGGGTCCCACCCCCCACAAAGACCAGCAATCTGAAATGCTCTGATTGAGAATTTCACAGCAAGCACTGCTGGACTCAGGATGGTCCAGCTTTGTAGGGGAAAGGGTGTCTGCCATTACCTAGGCAATCCACCACTACCAAGGCAGTCCGACATTACCGAGGCAGTCTGCCATTACCGAGGCAATCCGCCAATATTGAAGCAGTCTGCCATTACTGAGGCAGACCGCCATTGCCAAGGCAGTTCTAACTATACCTCTATAAACAAAACCACAAGGAGCTTCACACAACAGCTGGGCAGAGCCCACGGCAGCTCAGCAATGCCTCTGCTGGTAGTCCGTGACTAGGCTACCTCCTCGCTGGGCAGGGCATCTCTGAAAAAAGGCAGCAGCATATCAGAAACTTACAAATAAAGCCCCACCTTCCCAGAACAGAGTAGCTGGGAAAAAAGGCAGTTATGAGTTCCACTACAGCAGACTTAAATATATCTGCCCAGCAGCTCTGAACAAAACAACGGAGCTCACAGCTCAGCACTTGAGCTCCTATAAGGGTCAGACTGTCTCCTCAAGTGACTCCCTGACCCCCGTATATCCAAAGAGATGCCTCATAAAGGAGAGCTCAGGCTGACATCTGGCGGGTATCCTTCTGGGACAAAGATAACAGAAGAAGAAACTGGCAGAAACCCTTACTGTTCTGCTGCTGCCCCAGGTAATCCTCTGGCAAGCAGGGTCTGGAGTGGACCTCTAGCAGGCCTTTAGCAAGGGGCCTGACTGTTAGAAGGAAAACTAAAAAACAGAAATAACTTCATCATCAAGAAAAAGGAGGTCCACTCAGAGACCCCATCCAAAAGTCACCAACTACAAAGACCACAGGTAGATAAATCATAAAGATGAGAAGAAACCAGTGCAAAAAGGATGAAAACACCCAAAACCAGAACACATCTCCTCCTCCAAGGGATCACAGCTCCTCACCAGCAAGGGAACAAGGCTGGATCGAGAATGAATCTGATGAATTAACAGAAACAGGCTTCAGAAAGTGGGTAATAACAAACTTCTCTGACCTAAAAGAACATGTTCTAACACAATGCAAAGAAACTACGAACCTTAAAAAGGTTTGACGAAATGCAAACGAAAATAAACAGCTTAGAGAAGAATATAAATGACCTGATGGAGCTAAAAAAACACAACACAAGAACTTTGTGAAGCATACACATTTCAACAGCTGAATCGAGCAAGCGGAAGAAAGGATATCAGAGATTGAAGATCAACTCAATGAAATAAAACAAGAAGGCAAGATTAGAGTAAAATGAGTGAAAAGAAATGAACAAAGCCTCCAAGAAATATGGGATTATGTGAAAAGACCTAATCTAGTTTGATAGGTGTACCTGAATGTGATGGAGAGAATGAATCCAAGTTGGAAAACACTCTTCAGAAGATTATCCAGGAGAACTTCCCCAACCTAGCAAGGCAGGCCAATATTCAAGTCCAGGAAATACAGAGAACACCACAAAGAAAATCCTCAAGAAGAGCAGCCCCAAGGCACATAATCATCAGATTCACCGGGGCTGAAATGAAGGAAAAAATGCTAAGGGCAGCCAGAGAGAAAGGTTGGGTTACCCACAAAGAGAAGCCCATCAGACTCACAGCAGATCTCTCCACAGAAACCCTACAAGCCAGAAGAGAGTAGTGGCCAATATTCAACATCCTTAAAGAAAAGAACTTTCAGCCTAGAATTTCATATCCACCCAAACTAAGCTTCATAAGTGAAGGAGAAATAAAATCCTTTATGAACAAGCAAGTACTCAAGAACTCCTGAAAGAAGCACTAAACATAGAAAGGAACAACCAGTACCAGCCACTCCAAAAATGTACCAAATGGTAAAGTCCATCAACACAATGAAGAAACTGCATCAGCTAATGGGCAAAACAACCAGCTAGCATCAAAATGGCGGATCAAATTCACACATAACAATATTAACCTAAAATGTAAATTGGCTAAATGCCCCAATCAAAAGACAGAGTGGCAAATTGGATAAAAAGTCAAAACCCTTTGGTGCGCTGTATCCAGGAAATCCATCTCACATGCAAGGACACATATAGGCTCAAAATAAAGGGATGGAAGATTTACCAAGCAATGGAGAGCAAAAAAAAGCAGGAGTTGCAATCCTAGTCTCTGATAAAACAGACACTTCAAACCAACAAAGATCAAAAGATACAAAGAAGGGCATTACATAATGGTGAAAGGATCAATGCAACAAGAAGCGCTAACGATCCTAAATATACACACACCCAATACAGGAGCACCTAGATACATAAAGCAAGTTCTTAACGACCTACAGGTCTGGGTGCATAAATAATACCAGGAGAGTTTAACACTCCACTGACAATATTAGACAGATCAACAACACATAAAATTAACAAGGATACCAAGGACTTGAACTCAGATCTGGACCAAGGAAACCTAATAGACATCTACAGAATCTCCACCCCAAATCCACAGAATATACATTCTTCTCAGCACCACATCATACCTGCTCTAAAATTGACCACATAATTGGAAGTAAATCACTCCTCAGCAAATGCAAAAGAACAGAAATCGTAACAGTCTCTCAGACCACAGTGCAATCAAATTAGAACTCAGGATTAAGAAACTAACCCAGAACTGTATAACTTCATGGAAATTGAACAACTGGCTCTTGAATGTTGACTGAATAAACAATGAAATGAAGGCAGAAATAAAGATGTTCTTTGAAACCAACAAGAATGAAGACACAATGTACGAGAATTTTGGGACACATTTAAAGCAGTGTATAGAGGAAAATTTACAGCAATAAATGTGCACATGAGAAGCAAGGAAAGATCTAAAATTGACTATCATCAAAATTGAAGGAGCTAGAGGAGCAAGATCAAAAAAACTCAAAAGCTATCAGAAAACAAGAAATAACTAAAATCAGAGCAGAACTGAAGGAGATAAAATCCCTTCAAAAAATCAATAAATCTGGGAGCTGGGTTTTTGAAAAGATCAAAATATAGACTGCTAGCCAGATTAATAAGAAAGAAAAGAGAGAAGAATCAAACAGAGCCAATAAAAACAATAAAGGGGATATCACCACAGATTCCACAGAAATACAAACTACCATCAGAGATTACTACAAACAATCCTATGTGCATAAACCAGTAATTCTGGAAGAAATGGATAAATTTCTGGACACTTGCACCCTCCCAATCCTAAACCAGTAAGAAGTGGAAACCCTGAATAGACCAATAACAAGGGCTGAAGTTGCGGCAGGAATTAATAGCCTACTAACCAAAAAAAGCCCAGATCCAGATGGGTTCACAGTCAAATTCCACCAGACATACAAAAAAGAGTTGGTACCCCTCCTTCTGGAAACTATTCCAAACAATACAAAATGAGGGACTCCTTCCCAAATTATTTTATGAGACCAACATCATCCTGATGCCAAAACCCGGCAGAGACTCAACAAAAAAGAAAACTTCAGGCCAATATCCATGATGAACATAGATGCAAAAATCTTCATTAAAATACTGGCAAACTGACTGCAACAGCATATCAAAAAGCTTTTCCATCACGATCAAGTAGGCTTCATCCCAGAGACTCAAGGCTGGTTCAACATACCCAAGTCTATAAATGTCATCCATCACATAAACAGAAACAAAGACAAAAACCACAGGATTGTCTCAATAGATGCAGAGGCGGCCTTCAACAAAACTCAACAGCCCTTTATGCTAAAAACTCTCAATAAACTAGGTATTGACAGAATGTTTCTCAAAATAATAAAAGCTATTTCCAACAAACTCACAGCCAATATGTTACTGAATGGGCAAAAAGTGGAAGCATTCCCTTTGAAATCTGGCACTAGACAAGGATGCTCTCTCTCAGCACTCCTATTCAATATAGTATTGGAAGTTCTAGCCAGAGCAATCAGGCAAGAAAAAGAAATAAAGAGTATTCAATTAGGAAAAGAGGAAGTCAAATTGTCTCTATTTGCAGATGACATCATTGTATATTTAGGAGAACCCATTGTCTCATCCAAAAATCTTAAACTGTTAAGCAACTTTAGCAAAGTCTCAGGATACAAAATCAGTGTGCAGAAATCACAGGCATTCCTATACACCAATCACAGACTTAAAGAGATCCAAATCAAGAACCAACTGCCATTCACAATTGCTACAAAGAGAATAAAATACCTAGGAATACAACGAACAAAGGATGTAAAGGACCTCTTCAAGGAGAATTACAAACCACTGCTCAAGGAAATAAGAGAGGACACAAACAGATGGAAAAACACTCCATGCTCATGATAAGGAAGAATCAATATTGTGAAAATGGCCATACTGCCCAAAGTAATTTATAGTTTCAATGCTATCCCCATCAAGCTACCAATGACCTTCTTCACAGAACTGGAAAGAACCACTTTAAACTTTACATGGAACCAAAGAGAGCCCAAATAGCCAAGACAATTCTAAGCAAAAAGAACAAAGCTGGAGGCATCATGCTACCTGACTTCAGTAATCAAAACAGCATACTGGTACCAAAACAGAGATATAGACCAACGGAACAGAACAGAGGCCTCAGAAGCAACACCAAACATCAACAACCATCTGATCTTTGACAAACTTGACAAAAAAAGCAATGGGGAAAGGATTCCCCTGTTTAATAAATGGTGTTGGGAAAACTGGCTAGCCATGTGCAGAAAGTAGAAACTGGACCCCTTCCTGACACCTTATGCAAAAATTAACTCCAGATGGATTAAAGACTTAAACATAAGACTTAACGCCATGAAAACCCTAGAAGTTAACCTAGGCTAAACCATTCAGGACATAGGCATAGGCAAGGACTTCATGAGTAAAGCAGCAAAAGCATTGGCAATAAAAGCCAAAATAGACAAATGGGATCTAATTAAACTCCAGAGCTTCTGTATAGCAAGAGAAACAATCATTAGAGTTAACCGGCAACCAACAGAATGGGAAAAAATTTTTGCAATCTACCCATCTGACAAAGGGCTAATATCTAGAATCTACAAAGAACTAACACAGATTTACAAGAACACAAACAAACAAACGCATTCAAAAGTGGGTGAAGGATATGAACAGACACTTTTCAAAAGAAGACATACATGAAGCCAACAAACATGAAAAAATGGTGATCATCACTGGTCATTAGAGAAATGCAAATCAAAACCACATTGAGATAGCATCTTACGCCACTTAGAATGGAGATGATTAAAAAATCTAGAGACAACAGATGCTGGAGAGGATGTGGAGAAATAGGAACATTTTTACACTGTTGGTGGGAGTGTAAACTAGTTCAATCTTTGTGGAAGACAGTGTGGCAATTCCTCAAGGATCTAGAAATAGAAATTCCATTTGACCCAGCAATCCCATTACTGGGTATATATCCACAGGATTATATATCATTCTATTATAAAGACACATGCACAGCTATGTTCATTGCAGCACTGTTTACAATAGCAAAGACCTGGAACCAACCCAAATGCCCATTGATGATAGACCAGACAAGGAAAATGTGGCACATAGACATCATGGAATACTATGCGGTCATAAAAAACGATGAGTTTGTGTCCTTTGTAGGGACATGGATGAACCTGGAAACCATCATTCTCAGCAAACTGACACAATAACAGAAAATCAAACACTGAATGTTCTCACTAATAGGTGGGTGTTGAACAATGAGAACACATGGACACAGGGAGGGGGAGCATCACACACTGGGGTCTGTTGGTGGGGGAATAGGAGAGGGACAGCAGAGGGTAGGGAGGTTGGGAAGGGATAACATGGGGAGAAATGCCAGATATAGGTGATGGAGGGATGGAGGCAGCAAACCACATTGCCATGTAGGTACCTATGCAACAATCCTGCATCTTCTGCACATGTACCCCAGAACCTAAAGTGTAATTAAAAAAATATATATATATATATAAAATGTATATCCCTACAATGGAATATTATTTGATGATAAAAAGGAATAAAGTACTGACGTGCTGTGACATGGAAAAAAATTGTTTGCCTTGTGATAACTTTCATTTTTTCATTAGTTTAACTATTCTTAATTATGATAAAATTTAATATTTATGCAATGATTTTTACAAAAGCCATAGCATCATATTGTACAGTATGTAGATTATCTGGGAAGTAAAGAAGAAATAAAGAACTCACTATTTTTATATCAATGCACTGTGACATCCAGATTAGAGAATACATACAAGTGAGTTCTTAAGGGGGGGAAATGTGCTCCCCCACTACAACATGATTTACAAGCTTCTAAAACTCTTTGTATTATTTAGATTATATTTCACTTATGAGAACAGATTTGCAGTAGGTAATTAACTGTGTGAAGCACACATTAAGAGTTCAGACAATAAAATATTAATATAAATGTAAATTATTAATATATCACACATATTGTGTAAGTGAGCTTTAAACCTAATGATATGTATGTAGTAATTTCTCGTGGAAATTAATGTATAAAATAAAAATCTGTTCCAACCTTGCTTCACCTAGGCTCATCTCTGGGGAGGAATCTGATTAATGGGAGCAGTTATAAAATGTATTATGCTTTGATTAATGCACTTTAATTTTCTAAAAAATCAAAGGGTATCTTTTTTGCACATTTAACAATAAAATGTTTATATTCTCTAAAACATCTCAATTTTTTAGTTACAAGAATTTCTGTAATCTGGGACAAGGACTTATATTCAGTAAAGCTCACTAGTTAATAACTACTTTACTTTAAAAGAAGTTTCAATCAATAATATAATATTTTATTGTGCAGAGGGACTTCTTCATTAAAGGAAATTAAATTAGGTTAATAGATTGGTACATTATTTTTAGAGTTATTCGTCCAAAAGTTAAACTTAGAAATATATCCCCCACATTTGGAAAAAATCCATTCTCAATTCTATAATAGTAACCTTTATGCTGCTAAATGGCTTTGGACTGTATTTCTCATTCTGATCGACCAATTAAAAAATGTTCCATTGTTCATTAATTAGGTTCACTCATTTATTTAGCAGATATAAACTGAGTCCATACTATGTGTCAGAAACTATGCTAAGTATTGGTATATATGGTTCCTGTTTTCATTGATACTACATTCTACAGGAAGTGACTGATATTAAATCAACATGCAGGTAATATGTAATTAATAATTACAATAAGCGATAGGAGGGGAAAAAATGGGGGTAATTTAGATTGATGAAGAATTTATCAGAAAAGTCTACTCTAAGGAAACGAGATATGAGCTAAGATACAAAATCTTAGTAGGAGGGTTTCATAGGAAGTATCTGCGGAGAACAAGGGTGATGTGTGTTAGGCAGTGATCGTGAAAGAACAGTAGTGGGAATGGCAAGTCTAAAAGCCCTATGGATAAGACAAATCTTCTCATGTTGAAGAAATTCTCAGAGGTCAGTGGTTGGAATATAATGAATATCAAGGTGAGTTAGGAGTAGGAATCTGTTGGAACACCCAAGATAATCTAAGCCATGGGTAAAAATAATCATTTTTTACTTAAGAGGAAAAGAGAACTACCTGAGCGTTTTTAACCAAGTTGTCTATAGTTTGAAAAATGTGCACTCTGTTTATTTAGTGGGGGATGGATTATAGGGAATAACAGTTCACCTAGAGTTCAGAATATTAGCTTATTACAGGTAAGAGATGATGGAGTTTTGGACTAGAGAGGTGGTAGCAGAGATGAAAAACATAGATTGATTCAAAATACACATGGTTACATGTGGAGGGTGGGGAAGAACAAAGTTGTAAGAATGATTACAGTGTTCTGGCTTGCAGATGTTGGTTGCCAGAAGTGAAATTTACAGAAATAGGAAAAACTTTGAGTTTCAGGTTTGAGGAAGTTGTTCAGAGCTGAATAGATACAGCAAGAAGTGGAGACATGTTAAACTTGAAATGTCTGTGAGGCATAAAAGCAGATTCCTCAAGTAGACATGTAGGTATAGGAATGTGAAGTTCAGATGAGAGTCTTAGTTGTATCCAAATTCTGTGAGTCTTTGAATGTATGGATGACGTGATTATAACAGCAAATCCAGAACATACTTTTCCAATCACCATCTAAAACAATTTACATATATTATCGTATTTAATGGACAAAATGACCTCATGAAATAGTCACTATTATTCTCATGTTAAAGGTGGAAAAGATGATGCTCAAAAATTACCAGCTAGTCAATACAGAGCCTGAGTAAGAACAATGGCAGTCTGGATTTAGAGTTCATGCTCCCCCTCTACTGTATTCTGGTGTATTTCAAGAAAGCCTAGATATTTACCCTGTATTTTATGCCAAGGATGTGGTTTTGCTTTAATATATATATATATATATATATATATATATATATATGTATGTATAAAAGTAGAAACTGACCAGTAAACAATAAAAAGCAGAAACTATTCTCTACCTTCCTCTGATTTTACGATATATTTCTAATCTCAATTATCATTCTTACATATGATGATAATTAATGTGGACTTGATATCAATGAATTACAGAGAGAGGAAAGAAGACACTCCAGGACTGAGCCCTAGGGAACATCAAACTAGTTGGCTAGAAAAGACAAGTTGGCCAAGAAATGGAAAAGTTTAGTCAGAAACATAAAAAACACGAGAGTGTAGAATTATAGAAACCAAGAGAAAAGAGCTTCCAAAGAGAAAAAAAAGTCAACTGTGTACACTGATGTTCACAGACCTAGTTAGGGTCACTATCAAATGCAAGTTTTTAATAAATTGGTACCAATTTGAAGGAAATATATTGGAATGGCTGTGAGCAGTACACATCTAGTTTTAACTCCCACCCTGCTATTTCCTAAATAAATAACATGGAGTAGATCCCCTAATCTGTTGAGATTATAGATTCCAAATTTGAAAAATAAATATAAATAAAATAGTCTCTACAGACCTGTCATTCTCTTGAATGTTATTTTCTTATTTATGGCCTATTAATGTTTTACAATAATGGTAAGGTATTTTGTTTTTCCTAGGAAAAAAGCAACCTCTCTTTTAGCAAACATTGTATGTGTGGCTGCTCACATTCGCAAGATGACTTGCTACAGACAGCACACTACCAGTGTGGGAAATCTGCTTACATGGATATATTATACAAAAATGTCATTTTTATTGGTGGTGGAAGTTACATTGAGATTAGTAGTGTAGATTCAAATTTCTTTATACAACGTGAGTTTTCAATGTTATTATAATACATAAATCCCACTATCTACACAAAAAATACTTAGACATGAAGGAGTTCTGAAGTTCTCAAGTGTCTGGCTTTCAAACTTCAAGAGTTGTTAAATTTGGTGAATTTCCTATGTACTTGTATGTTTGATATTGGCATCTATACAGACATGTAAATGCTGTATTTGCTAAAGAATGTGCACTTATCTGAAATTCCAAAAACCATCCGCATTTAATTATATCCTTCTGTCTTTATGACCTTTCATTTACTCTTTTATTATAGAGGAATGATGAAAACAAAGAAGATCATCTTATTCTTTACTGGTATGTCGGGGCTGCCATTCAAGTAAATGAGGAAAAATACCCAGTATTTTATGTGGCTCCATAAAATTGGAAGTGAACCATCATTCTTCTGATATGGACAAATGTTCTGCCTCAATGATAAGTAGGCTTAATATGCCAAGTTATAAATAACAAGTAGGTTTGATATTTTTACTTATAAATATTCTGACTTAGAGGGCAATGCACTGCTAAAGGATAAGCTGGAGATAAAGACACAGGTAGCCTGTGGAGTCTCTGTTAACACACCAAGATAGTTTTGTAAGTTTTATCTACTAATAGAGAAGACACATAGTGATTATTACTTCAGGTGACTTTAGGTTTAACTTCCTGGATCTGTCAAATGCTAATTGTCTGATCTATGGCTGGTCATCTGACTACTCCAAAGATCAGTCATGTCATAATTAAAATGGGAATAATAATAATACCTCCCTCAAATGTCTGTTCAGAGAATTAAGCAAGATAATGTACATAAAACTCTAAATACAATACTGGGCACATAGCAAGTAGTCAGTTATTGTTAGCTGTTTTTATTATGATTTTACTATTATTGTTACTAGGATTGTCCTAAAATTGCAGAGTAATAGTATGAGGAATGAGCAACCAGAAACTTTAAGTGGCAATTAGCAAATATATATTATAAATAAAAAATTAATACAGATTGATGTCAAAAGCAGGGAATCACTTATTACTATCTTGCCAAACTATTATTTCCTTTTTATAGAAATTTTTACTTTTTGAAAGTTATCATATAAAAAGATATCTGATGAATTAGTTCTTGTATTATAAGAAGGACTTGTATAATGAAAAACATTTTCAATAAGTTATATTTTAAAACCAAAGAAAGTTTTTGTATTGGTAACAAACTATAAATGGAACTTCAGTTTAATAAAGTTGCTTGCACTTGCTATGTTCAAAAAAATTCAGTTTCAACATTTGAAACTATTGTATTTAGAATTTACTCCTTTGTTTTTTTAGAAAACCCAAAGGCCAACTCAAAAACGTTATACTGCAAACTAGATGCTAATGTCTCTTTTTAAACAAATTCAGATTACTTTCCCTTATAGTTTATTTATTAATGCATATCTTTTTCTATTAATTGTGAGCTCCCAATATCAGGAAAAGGATATTATAAAGCATTTTAAAAATCTCTAGAATACCAAACAGGTTATTAGTTAATTAATAGACACAGTAATTTAATTATTTATTAAATAAGGACTTATTGAGCATCTACTTCATGCCAGGCATTGAATAAAGCATAGTGGACAAAAAGATGAAAAGTCATAGTCTTTCCCTGGAAGAATTTCAGTTTAATTAGAAACCGAAACATGCAAGCGAGCAATAATAGCATAAGCCAGACTGCAATAACATAAGTGACGGATAAGAATACATTGTGGGAAAGAGTTTTATCTGTCCAAGAGACTTGGTGGTTTGCTCAGAAAAGATGGCATCTATCACCTCACACAGAGCTAGAAGGATGAAAAGAGTTTTATTCAGCTGGAGAAAAGGGAAGAAAAAGATGAGGTGGGAAGAAGACTATTCCTAGAAAATGAATCCATCACACACACATGCACACAAACATGCACACACATGCACACAGACACACATACACACAGAATAAAGAGTGTGGAAACAAAAGAGTGAGTGAGTGAGAATAAAAAATATTTCCACAATCCAAATTAGTACAGTATTCTCAAGGCTTGCTAGTAAGTTTATATATATATATATAACATATATACATATATATAACATATATACATATACATATATGTATCCAATTTTAGTCATATTTATTGTCAAGAGCAAATAGGATGGAATTTTTAAAAGAACAACATAAATGCCTGAAGTTGAGCCTCATAGAGAAGAGTTTGGAATGTGTAACTACTAATGATCAACTTGCTTTGTAACTTGTGTCTCCGTGGTTTTAAATCCAGCATTTGTAGACTGTGGGCTGGAAGTATCCATGGAAATATATTAGTTGCTTCAGGTGAACCCTTTATATTTTTAGAATACGGAATATTCAAACATGATATCTGGATATAAAAAATATTTCAAACTATTCCTAATCTTTGAATGCTTCATATAATGCTTTTTTCTCTCTGAATATGCATTAATTAGATTAGATTATACCACATTTTTAAATATCTTTAGTCTGTTTTTTTTTCAGTTGTGTGACTATCTACATAGTTTACTTAAATTATTCTACTTTTCTCTATTCCCATATGATAATGAGGGACTGTGTTAAGGAAAAAACTTCTCTTCCCAGGTCCACAAGAGACGTGGTTTCAAAAACATGAGTTTCCCAGAGCCTGGCCACCATCCATGCCCCCATCCGTGAACCTAGGGTTCTTTAACTTTCTTTGGGCTGCCCATGCATGTGCTAGGTAGAAAAACCCAGGTGAGCTTCTTTGTTCAAAAAGTCCTCAAAAAGCTCTGGGAGGAGGGGCCTCTGTTGTGGGCCAAGTAACCAATCCAGTATCAGAGTCAAAGATAATCACTCCAGCGGAAATTTGAAAGAACTCTTCTCATTGGATAAGAACATGAATGGGGCGGGAATAACTTCAGGGTTAAAACCCCGATGCTCCTTACCAATACAGATTCCTCCCTTGGATCCCCTCCCACAGCTACATGGGTGCTCCCGCTCTCTCGCACTCTCTCTCTCTCTCCTCCTCTCTCTCCACCTAATAAATAGCTTCTCTGCTAAACTCTTTGGGCCTACAATATTTATTCAAATGGTAAGCTCACCGTGCCTCCAGGGCCCCTTCCCCATTCCTGGGGTAAGAGAGGTCAAGGACCTGGGCACATCAGATCAGGAAACTGGGAGGCCTTTGGGATGCCCTGCTCCCTTCCCCTGGCTGACATCTTTGGCGAACCAGCCAGGAGGAGACGTAGGACTTCAGAGAAGTGGGTGGTATCAGACCCCATTAGCTTGTAATCTGCCTTTTCACTTCTTTTAAATTTTGTTAAGGAGGAAGGAGGCGGCCAGGCCTGCATGGAGCTGTGCACAGTAGCGGCTTGGCTGGGCAGTGTGCGCAGCTGCGTAAGCATGCCATGCCCAGCTTTTCACTAGTGCAGCTGCTGGGACTTAAAGACACAGATGCCAGGCTTTTTCCAAACCAGCTTCCCTTTCTTGCCATTTTTCCTTTCTCTGGGCCAAGCCAAGGGCTGGCTGGAGGAAAGAGTGAGTTCCTGAACCTCCAGGTCTGTCTGGTTGAGGTCGGGGCCCCTCTAAAACCTCCAAAGAAAAACCTGGCTACATGAGCCACACCCAGCCTCTCAGACTCACAGTGGTGGCGCAGAAGTGCTGGGCAGGGTGGCTGGAGCAAAAGCCGCCTGTGTGAACCATGCCCAGCCTTTCAGACTCACACCTCCTGGGTCCAGATTTCTGTAATGCAAACTTCTTCCCGACTCTTTCCACTAAGATATTTCCTACACATAAGGCTTTTGGGGTGGCAGTCAGGGACCTAGGCCTGCAGTGTCCTCAGGCTTATGCCTATGAGAACCTCCTATAGTATAAATGCACAGGACCAGTTCCCTTAGTCCCTAGTGCTAGGTTATGTCCTAATAGATCCAGAGTCTCTCAGTGGGTACTGGAGGCTATAGGACATTGTGTTTTCTGTCACCCACAATTTCCCAATCCAACTGAGTGGTTCCAGAATCTAATGACGTACAATTTGTCTTGCCTAGGATTGGCTCTCCGTACGGCAGAACTTCTCAATCTAGAATACCATAGACTGGGTCTGAGGCTCAAATAGTTAATTACAGGCCCCACAACGCTAAGGCATATTCCTATGATGGAGAGAGGGGTTGGGGAGGAGGCCCAGTCCCGATGTTCTGGCCATGTGGCCATCCACTACCTTCTTTAAGATTGTTGTGCTTACAGGTCCTCTCAAGGAGTTTATCCTCCTAGGACAGCTTTATAGTCAGGCTTATGTTAACTAAACTCTTGCTAGGGAATATTGGCACCCATCACCCAAGCGTCATTGGCCTAGTTCTTCATGGATGCACCGGTACAAAGCCACTAATCCCGACAATCCCCATGTCCTTAAGGTGGCCATAAGGACATTTAGACAGTGAGGGTATGCCCATGACACCAGTAAGCATGATTAAACCTATCACATGAGGGGCCCAGAAGATGATCACGCATCTAGGACACAAGGAAACTACAAGGTGCTATAACTGGGGACACCCCAGGGCTAGCAGTTGCAAGGAATAACTGGGGATGTGGGCATCCCTCTTCGATTTCAGATGGGTGCTACACTTCCCAAGGCAAAATCACCCTTAAAGTGTATCCAGAATAACTGGGACCAATTTGACCCGTGATCTTTAAGAAGAAGCTGTCCCTAAGGCCAGAACAGAGTCTAGAATAATTACTAAATCTAGCAACCTCAGTGTTCTATGATAGAGACCAGGAGGAACAGGCTAAAAGGAATAGGAGAGACCAGAGAAAAGCCGCAGTCCTAGTCATAGTCTTCAGGCAAGCAGACCTAAGGGGCTCAGAAGAGAGAAAGGCTTGGGTTAGCCTCCAGTCTGGCAGAGCTTGCTACTGCTGCAGCCTACCAGGACACTTTAGAGAGATTGTCCCCAGAGGAATGGACCACCTCCTCGTCCTTGCCCATGGTGCAAAGGGGATCACCGGAAGGCACACTCTCCCAGGAGACAAAGTTTCCCAGGGCCTAAGGTGGCTAACCAAATAACCCAACAGCAGGACTGAGGGTGCCCGGGGCAAGCGCCAGCACAAGCCATCACCTCACCGAGCCCTGGGTAAAGCTAACCATAGAGGGCCAGGAGGTTGATTCCCTCCTGGACACTGGCGTGGACTTCTCAGATTTGCTTTCCTGTCCTGGATGGCTGTCCTCCAAGTCTGTAACCGTCTGAGGAGTCCTAGGACAAGCAGTCTCCTGATATTTCTCCCAGCCCTAAGCTGTAACTGGGGAGATACACTCTTCTCCTATGCCTTCCTCACCATGCCAGAAAGTCCCACTCCCCCTAATAGGGTGGAACCTGTTAGCCAGAGCAGGAGCCATTATCTATATGAACATCATCAGGGAGGTAATCCCTCTCTGCTACCCATAATTTAAAGAAGGGATTAATCCCAAGGTTTGGGCAATGGAGGGACAATTTGGGCGAGCAAAGAATGCATGCCCAATTCTAATAAGGCTAAAGGATCCCCACCTCTTTCCCTTACCAAAGACAGTACCCCATTAGACTGGAAGCAAAAAAGGGGCTACAGGTTATTGTAAGGAACTTAAAAGCTCAGGGTCTAGTAAAGTCCTGTAACAGCCCTGCTAACACTCCAATCTTAGGAGTACAGAAACCTAATGAACAATGGAGACTAGTGCAAGATCTCAGCTTATTAGTGAAGCTAAGATTCCTTTACACCCAGTTCTACCCAACCCACACACACTGCTGTCTCAAATATGAGAAGAGGCACAATGGTTTACAGTCCTGGACTGTAAGGATGCCTTTTTCTGTGTTCCATTACATCCTGACTCCCAGTTTCTGTTCACCTTTGAAGACCCTTTAGACCAGAATTCTCAGCTCACCTAGACACTGTTACCCAAGGGCTTTCAAGATAGCCCCCACCTGTTTAGTCAGTCTCTACATCAGGACCTTAGTCATTTTTTACATCCAGGTACTCTGGTTCTTCAATATATGGATGACTTATTTTAACTGCTAACTCAGAAACCCAGTGTCAGCAGGCTACACAGGACCTCTTAAATTTTCTTGTCACCTGTGGATATAAGGTTTCCAAACAAAAAGCCCAACTTTGTAGGCAAGAGGTAAAATACCTAGGGCTTGTCACGTCTAAGGGCACTTGGGCCCTTGATGGAGGACGTCTCCAGCCCATACTGGCCTTCCCCAGTCAAAAGACCTTAAAACAGTTGCGGGATTCGTAGGAATAACTGGTTTCTGCCGATTGTGGATTCCCAGATATGGTGAAATAGCCAATCCCCCATACACTCTGATTAAAGAAAGCCAAAAGGCTAACCCGCATCTAATACAATGGGACCCTACAGCTGAGGCAGCCTTTCAGACCCTAAAGTAGGCGCTACTGCAGGCTTCAGCCCTAAGCCTTTCTACAGGGAACAACTTCTCCCTATATGTTACGGAAAAGTCAGGAGTGGCAATGGGGGTTCTTACCCAGATTCGGGGGACATGCCACAGCTGGTGGCATATCTAAGTAAGGAAACTGATGCAGTAGCAAAGGGCTGGCCACACCGCTTGCAGGTCATAGCCGTGGTGGCTATACTGGTTTCAGAAACTGTTAAAATAGTGCAAGGGAAAAATCTAACTGTATGGATTTCACACGATGTAGCTGGAATTCTAGCCTCTAAAAGAGGCTTATAGTGGCCCAACAACAGATTACTCAAATATCAGGCCTTAATGCTCAAAGGGCCTGTACTTCAGCTGCACACATGCACAGCCCTCAATCCAGCGACTTTCTTCCTGAGGAAGGGGCAGACAGAGAACACGACTGTCAGCAGGTTATAGCCCAGAACTATGCGGCTCCAGAGGATCTCTTAGAAACTCCTCTAGTCAGTCCTGACCTTAACTATACACTGATGGAAGTTCACGTATGGAAAATGGAGTTCAAAAGGCAGGATATGCAGTAGTCAGTGACCAAGCAGAGCTTGAAAGTAACTCCCTTCCTCCTGGAACTCATGTCCAGCTGGCAGAACTATAACTCTCACTCGAGCTCTAAAATTAGGAAAAGGAAAGAGAATAAACATATACACAGATTCCAAACATGCTTACCTGGTTCTGCACGCTCATGCTGCCATATGGAAGGAAAGAGAGTTCCTAACCTTGGCAGGAACTCCCATTAAATATCACAAGGGAATTTTAGACTTATGACAAGCTGTCCAAGAACCCAAAAATGTAGCAGTCCTACACTGCCGAGGTCACCAGAAAGGAGACGATAAGGAAGCAGAGGGCAATCGCCGAGCTGACCTAGAGGCCAAAGGGCAGCTAGACAAGAATTAATAGAAGGACCTTTAATATGGGAAAACCCTCTCCAGGGAACCAGACCTCAATACTCATCAGAAGAGGTAGAGTGGGCAATCTTCCAGGGACATAATCTTCTTCCTTCAGGATGGCTAGCTACTGAGGAGAGAAAAGTACTCCTACCTGCTGCCAGCCAGTGGAAAGTACTTAAAACCCTAATCAAACCTTCCATATGGGTATACACCTTCCATATAGATGATATACATCAGCTGGCCAAATATGTATTTACAGAAAAAAGTATCTTCAAGGCTGTCCAAACAAATAGTCAAAGGATGTGAAATATGCCAGAAAAATCATCCTTTGGAACATTACAAAGCTCCTCCCGGTGAACAGCGAACTGGTTATTACATGGGTGAGGACTGGCAAATGGACTTTACCCGTTCCTGGCACAGGAAAGCAACCTCCCTATTACCAATAGCACTCTTAAGGACTCAAAACTCTCCTCAGAAAATAGGACTCAGCCCCTATGAGATGCTTTATGGATCGCTCTTTCTTACTAACGTCTTGTATTAGACAAGGAAACAGCGGATCTAATGAAAGATATAACCTCCTTGACTAAGTACCAACAGGCTCTTAGGACCTTGCCTGAAGTACACCCTAGGGAAAAAGGGAAAGTGTTGCTCTGCCCTGGAGACTTGGTGCTTATTAAGTCTCTCCCCTCAGACTCTCCCTCTCTAGGCTCATCTTGGGAAGAACCATTTTCGGTTATTCTGTCTACCCCAGTGGCAGTTAAGGTGGTGAGAATTGACTCATGGATTCATCACACTCAGGTGAAGCCTTGGACACCTCTTGAAGAAAATCACAGGCCCTCCACTCCACAGCCTGAAGTTCCAGGAGATGACCCTTTGTACACCTGTGAACCATTAGAGGATCTACCTTTGCTCTTCTGAGGAGATCCCCAGGAAAGTAACTACTCATGAGTCTAACTTACATCCTGGCTTTAACAGGACTATCAGTCTTAACTTTACTATCCGCGACCAGACTCTATGCGGCTGCCCCTATGAATTGGCCTAACAGCTCTCCTCCTCTCCTTCCTAGTGCCCCCCCCATAATTATTTACACCAACTCTCAGGTGCAGAGTCTTCTCTTGCAAAGGCCACGCCATACTTGAACCCCAATTATTCCTTTCGTGAGGGGGTTTGAAATAATAGCAGGACTTAGTACTGACATCGCAAGAGTTACCACCTCTACTCAGTTTTAGTATATGCTATCTCGGGAGTTAAATAATAACGTAGAAAAATTTTCTCTGCAGAAGTAGCTTAACTCTTTAGCTGCCATGGCTCTTCAAAATAGAAGGGCCCTGGATCTGCTAACAGCAGAGAGAGAAGGAACCTGCCTCTTTTTAGAAGAAAAATGTTGCTACTTTGTAAACCAATCAGGTGTTGTCTTAAACAAAGTTAAAGAACTCAGGGAACAACCAAATGCAGGGCTAAACACCTTCAAGAAACATGATCGTGGCGCTTGTTTATCAACTGGCTGTCCTGGCTCTACCCTCTTCTAGGCCCATTTATAACCATTCTATTATTGCTGGCCTTCAGGCCTCTCATCTTTAACCTTATTGTCAAATTCGTTTCTTCTAGAATTAAAGCCGTAAGGCCACAAATGGTTCTGCAAATGAAACCCTGGATGTCCTTGGCTCATGAGTTCTATGGTGTACCACTGGAAGACTCCCCCTCTGGAGGAAACGTCAACTCCAGGGCCCCTTCTATTCCCCAATTCAGCAGGAAGTAGTTAAAGATGATCGACACTTGTGTCCCAACAGTGGTTTGACTTTCCTGTTCAGAGTAGGGACTGAGGGACTGTGTTAAGTAAAAAAACTCTTTCCAGGTCCATGAAGGACATGGTTTCAAAAATATGGGTTTCCCAGAGTCATGGGGAAACTCCATTTACACTGCCATCTGGAAACATAGAGTTCTTTGTCTAACTTTCCCAGGCGTGGCCCATGCATGGCTAGGTAGAAAAATCCAGGTGAGTTTCTTTGTTCAAAAAGTCCTCAAAAAGCTCTGGAAGGAAGGGGCTCTGTTGCAGGTCAAGTAGCCAATCTGGTATCAGAGTCAAAGATCAATCACTCCAGCGGAAGTTTGAAAGAACTCCTCTCACTGGACGAGAACATGAATGGGGCAGGAATAACTTCAGGGTTAAAACCCTGATGCTCCTTATCAATACAGATTCCCCCCTTGGATCCCCCTCCCACGGCAGTGGCAGCATGGGAGCTCTTGCTCCTTCTCTCTCTCTCTCTCTCTCTGCCTAATAAATTGCTTCTCTGCTAAACTCTTTGGGTCCACGATATTTATCCAAACAGTAAGCTCACCACGTCTCCGGGGCCCCTTCCCCATTCCTAGGGTAAGAGAGGTCAAAGACCTGGTCACATCAAATCGGGAAACTGGGAGTGTCTTCAGGATGCCCCATTCTCTCTCCCCAGCTTACAATAACTAGTAAATATACACCTATCTTTTATATAGATATGTGGCAATCAAAAAGAATGGACATGAATGAATGAAGTAGTCCTTAAATGGCTTATAAAAAATCCATGGAAAATTCAGGTTGTTTTATATTAATCTCACTGGTTAGATATAAAGTACTGAAATATTGTAACATACCCAAATATCAAAAATTTATATTTATTATTTTAAAATACTTTTAATGAACAGAAGACTTAAGACATTTCTAAGAAGAGCAAGGAACGAACTAGTCACCTAAAACCAGTTGTAGTTTTTAATCATTGTTTCTACTGGGATGTTTGGGAGAACTGTCTTTCACTCCTTAATAATGCTGGAATGGCTCAAAGTATAATTTTACAAATTGTCTCTCATGCAGGTAGGTGTATTAATTCACTTTCTTCAGTGTGTTCCTGATGATTTATCTTCTTATGAGTGGTTCAATCTTTGATGTGCATTTGGATCAAGGGTTACATAACTTTAAAACCCAATTACCATTTCATTTTGTTTGTTTCTATCCTTTCTTCCTGGATGCCAGAGTACTTAAAATAGCATTTACATGAAATAAGTATTTTTAGAATGTGACTATAATCTAATGAGAGATGTATTTTCAGGATGTGACACATTTTTCTATGTAGCTTGATAATTCAATTGTAGTGCTTTATTGCCACAATCAGTATAAAACTGAAGTTAAAACTCAGCTACTTGTTTTACTTACATAAACTTTATTACGGCAGTGGTAAAGAGATCTTGCCCTGTACTGCATAAAGTGAGGGCGAATAATGCAATGTTTTCTACATTTTTGTCAACGCTTAGAGCTTTTTAAATTAAATTTGAATGGTTATTCTGACTGTAAGGCTGGGACAGAAGGGAAGTATGGAGTAAAAACAAATATCAAAGGAGAGAGATAAAAAATAAGGAGGACCATCAAAGCTGTAACTGTAGTAAGACAAAAAGCAGAGCCATTTATATGAAGCAAAGCAGAGAAATAATCATGCAAAGGGTCAAAGCAGGTGAAGGCAAGAAGTGAAAAGTATTGTAATGAGTGGAAACAGAAAAGGATTAGTCACCATTTAAATTCAAATGCAATGCAATCTTGTGGTTAGCAATTTTTGTGTGTGTTGAGGAAGATGAGAAAGGTCAGTTAAATTCACAATGTAATTCTGAATTTAAGGATCACCCTTGACATAATTTATTAAGTAAAAATGTATTTGCAGAAAGAGGTATTTATTTATTTATTCATTTTGTTTTTGTTAACTATTGATACAAAACAGTGAGATTTAGGGAATTTCATTTCAGGATTAAAATATGTATATAATTTTTGGTGCCCTAATTTTTCTAACTCTTGTAACATCAATCTAGATGTATTAGACAGTAGGTGATAGGCATCAAATAAGAAAGGTTAAATATTACGTACTATAACAGGAAAACACAGCCTGGACAGTGTTACAAAGAAGTGCCAATTAAGTAGAAACTTTGAGCATGGGTAGGAGTGAGCAAAGAGTTTTCCAGAAGGAACGAGAGCGCACAAAACTGTGGATGTGCAATTTCTGGCCAGAGAATAGCATGTACTCTAACGTAGCATGAAAAATCCATTAACTGTGAGATAAACAAACCATGTTTAGACATATTCTCAAGTGGGTAAAATAAAGAGAAAAACACATTTTAGAAAAGCTTAGTTCAAAAATGTTTTTAAAAAAATTTTTGTAGCTATAGTTAAATGCTTAAATCTCAGGAAAATGATAGTGCTTTGCATTTTATGAAGCACTTTAATGTATTTGTTTTTGTTAAATTATGTCTTTGCTATATAAAATGGCTCATGTGCTAATGGTTCTAAATAGGTGAAATTTTCTTGTGAATGAAAACAGCAAACTCTGGATTCTGTAGGAAATGCTTTGCATTGATTATATGTCTAATTCCTACATGTTAATATGGCCACAGAGGATATCCTTTACTTATTCTTCTTATCCTCATTCTTAATACCTTAGCTCTGGACATTATCATCATTGGCCTGGATGCCTGTAAAAAACATCTAATAATTTTCTGTTTATAGCCAGGCTGATATTTTAAAGTGCTTAACTAATTTTTTATTCTACTGTTTAAAACCTCAGTGAGCTTTTATAGTTCTCATAATAAAACTGCAAACCCTTCAGATAGTCCTGGTCTTATCATTTGATATTGTCACCTTTGCAGTTTATTTTTCTGTCAGTAGAGATAATATGTTTGTAAGGTTTAATACAAATAGAACAATATCAAATACTTTTATAGTGCTCATGTATAGCACATATTCTATTAAACATGTTATGTGTATTAGTTCATTTAGTCCTCACAATGATGATATGGGGGAGGTAGTATCACAAATGCTATTTACTAATGGCGAAACTGACACAAACAAAGGCCAAGAAACATTTTCAAGTTTACACACTGAGAAAGCTGCTTAAGCAGTGTCTTAAGCAGTGTCTTCACATTTGTTCTCGGAACCACATCTGGGGTTTTGGAGTCGGCAGACCAAGTCTTAAATGTCAGGTCTTCCTCTTTCCTGTATTATAACTTTGGACAAATTATGAATAAATCTAGTCCTCATCTTCCTCAAATGAAAAATCAGTATAATAACCTTTTTCAGAAGGCTATTGTGAGGAGAATTTGAGATAATGTTTTTTAAGTACAAATTACAGCACTTAGCACCTAATAAATATTCGTAACTATTAGGTATTATTGTTACAATAGTAATTATTCATTGCAAAGTATTATATAAAATCTATATCTATTGATAATTACATGTTATATAATATATAATTAATATTTATCAGGTTGACTGTTTTACACAATAATTGTAAAAGTTTATAAATATTCTCCTTTCTAGTAGTTTTTCATCCCTCAATTTCCCTTCTTCACCTTGATAACTCTTATTTGCCCCTCAGGTTTCATTGTAGATGTCCACTCTTCTGTGAAACCTTCAAGTCTGGGTAGCAGCCTCCTAAATTCATAGAATGCCATATTATTTTCATTTACCCTACTTTAATCAGCTGTTTTCTTGCCTGAATCTTCCAATACTAATAACTAATTTTGTTTTTATAGGATTGTTTCTCAATCACTTTTGGTACCTTTAGTTTTTGAACACTGGTTGAAATATAGTAAGTTTGGCAAATATTTATTAGTAGAATAAATTCATGACCTAGAAGGTACTTAAAGATCACCTATATAACTCCCTGTATTTTACACATGAAGCCTAAAAATGATTGATTGGAAACTAACAGAATCTAAATGGATCTGGATCAAATATATATTCACAGAAAATATTTATCAAAAAATGAGACGAATTCACTCTCTGACTTTTATCACTTCCACAGTCCATCAGAGATCATGAACAAATTGCCTATGAACCATCAGAAACATTATATTAATCTACATGAAAAATCAGAAATGGACTTGAGACCAATGAAGAAATTAAAAAGAAACAGATAGATGCAAAAAGTCATTCATTAAGAAAAGAGAGAGAGAGAAAATACTTTCAAAAAAGTTGTTATACCCCCAAGCCACAGGTACCAGCATGGCCCATACACTTTCAAGCTTTTAGTTCAAAATTTTTGGTGTTTACTTGTAGTCTTATTTATTAAGCTCAATAAATTGGAATATGCAGCAGAATATTTAAGAAACATAGTTTAAATGTCAAAATTATTTTTTATTTCCTTAAGCCTTAATTAATTTTGGTTTCCAAAGCCTTGTTTTTCATTCACAAGCTATAAAATTTCCTTTAAAACTTGTTTAATGGTAGTGTCAAATGAGTTCACCATTTAATAGGATTGGCTTTTCTCCTAACTGCAAGGGACTGCCTTCCACCCTCTCATCCAGTTGCCTGGCCTTATGTAATTCTCATTTCCATTCTCAATTGTTTTAGTTCCTCAAGGGGAAAAAAAAATCTACCTAACTCCTATAGGTGTTGCAAGGATTAATAAATTGTAAAGCACACTGGAAAATTTGGATAAAATATCCTCTGACAGACTGGAATATTACCATAACTACAAGTATCATTTCCAGATGCAGCAGCTACAAGGACAGGAGAGCAGATCTGGAAATCACATCCAAGCCTCCCACATGGAGGGTTATTGCCAGGCCAAAGAGTTACATTTTGATATTTAAATATCAGTGATTTTATATCAAAGCCATCTTGCTGAGAGCGGTTTGTCTGGGAGCAAAAAGTGCCTGAATTGGCCAAACAAAAGGCAACAGCCCTGAGTCATTAAGACTTTATAACCACAAGCAACAGTATTCCCAGGATAGGGTTTATCTCTATTAGAAATCAAAGAGAACTTTCCTTTCCGTTGAACAGATAACTCAAAATTATAAATAGTCAGCTTCAGTAGACTGGCTCTTTATGGAGTCAAGTGGGTTACAAATTCCTTGAAATTTGAGAAGTCTCTCTGAAAGGGATACCGAACTTAGGTTAGTGCTCCCAAGTGAATCTTGGCATGGATTTTTGTCTGGGAATTTAGATTTTAGATGTGAGTAGGCTTACTGTTTCAAGGAATTCAATTTAACTCAGATATAGAAGTGTATATGGTGAACAATTTGAATATCAGCGAAACTGGTTTTCTTCTGTTCAAACAACTATATATGTAACAGTTTATGATTTCCATTGTTTTGTTGGTTTTTGCACCAGAGGTGCAGAGGGTTAGGTCAATTATACTTTGTAGTTCCTGGCACATCATAGTAACATCACTAGCAGTGTGAAGCCCATCTTATACGGGGTTTATTTATTTTTTCTTTCTATTCCCATTGTGTATTCCCTTTTGCCAATCCCACACCCTACTCAAGGTGTCATCCTAATGTGTGTGATTGGTATCCTTTTATTTTCATTTGTTGTTTTAAAATGTTGTGATATTGAGTGCATGTATTTTAATAGGCAGAAATAATTGTTATACATTTGAAATTTTGCTTCTTTTTCAGTCAGCACTGTGCTGTAGAAATTTTTTATTTATATACAATAGTTGTACATATTTTTGAGGTACATATGCTATGTTGATACCTGTATACAATGTGTATTGATCAAATCAGAGTAATTGTGATATTCATCACTTCAAACCTCTATCTTTCTTTGTTCTGGGAATATTGCAATTCTTCTCTTCCAGTTATTTTGAAATATCCTACAAGTTATTGTTAACTATAGTTTCCCGACAGAACTATCAAATACTAGACTTACTTCTTTTATCTAATTGTATTGATAAAAGTATGTCCATGTATAACCATGGCTGTATGAATATCTAGTGTGTTGCCTCTGGCTCTAATGAGGTATTTTTTAGCTTGTAGTCTCCATTCTTTATCTATTCCCCAGTGGCAGCTGCCTACATTGTCTCTAACCCCTTGCTAGTACAAATAACATGATGAAGAACATTCCTATATGTGTTCCGTCATAGCTTGTGCAAGGATTTTTCTGGGACATGCTTTGTAGTGGGTTGTGGTAATATAGCAGGTATGTGAACTTAATTGGATTAAGGCTTGCCACAGATTGCTTTTCAGGATGACTGCACAACCCTACACTCTGTGTTGGAGGTTCTCCATTTCCTAGGACTCCTTCCAACATTTGGCATTGTCCAGCTTTCTAAATTTTGCTAATCTCATGAGTGTAAAGTGATATGTTATTGTTGTTTTAATTAGCATGTCTTTAATTCCTAATGGATTTGAGCATATTTCATGTTTGTTAGTCTTTGGAGTTTCCTACACTGCAAATTGCTTTTTTCTAACTTTGCACATAGTTTTCTTGGCCCATACTTTTCTTTCTCTTTCTTTTTTCTCCTTTTTTTTTTTTTTTTTTTTAAAGAGTCTCACTCTGTTGCCCAGACTGGAGTGCAGTGGCATGATCATGGCTCACGGCAACTTCCACCTCATAGGTTCAAGCTATTTTCGTGCCTCAGCCTCTGGAGTAGTTGGGACTAGGTGCTCACCACCACATCCAGTTAATTTTTCCTATTTTCAGTAGTGATGGGGTTTTGCTGTTGGCCAGGCTGCTCTTGAACTCCTGTCCTCAAGTGATCTGCCTCCCTCAGCCTCCCAAAATGCTAGGACTACAGGTGTGAGCCACTGCCTCCGGCCTCCTGGGGATAAATGATTGGATTAGGGAATTGTAAACGTGAGACTCAATTCCCAGCAGTTTTACTTATAAACTGTAGGACTTTGGATCAAATAATTAACTTCTTTATGTATCCATTTAATCACCCAGATAACATGAAGTTAATATTATCTACATTTTCTACATGCATAAGAAATACATAATACTGGGCCTGAATAAGATGGGGCTAACAAAATAATGATTATCATTGATGAATAATTATATCATTGTTGAATAGATACCCCATGCTAGACTCTATTTCTTTTTTCTGGTTATAGCCTTAAATTTGTTTGAACAACTATCATTCTTGCATTCTCTTGGCATGTATTTGGCAGGGTACTACCTGCTCCAAAGTGGAGTTTATAAATTATATTCAGGAGAAATCAGTCATCCCCTGTACACAGTAATTGATACAAAGTTGAATACAAGACCCAATTTAGATTCACTGAAGTCTATAAAACTGATTTCCAGAACATTGGTTGGTGCCATCAGGAAACTGGATGTAAGGATGGGGTGTAACTCCTATCTTCTAACATGATAACATATTTGAGAAAGTTGAAAAAAAGTAGTTGAGTCCGTATGACATGTTTCAGTCTAAATTAGACCTCAGTCTGAAGCCACCTAAAGGATAATTTTCTAGGTAGGTATGTGAATGAGTAAATTCTTTTTTATATTATGGTAGTCCCAGGTACTTAAAGCTTCACTTTCGTAAGTTTCAGTTACCTGTGGTCAATTATGGTCTGAAAATATTAAATGGAAAATTTCAGAAATAAACAATTCATAAATTATTAACTGTGTGCCATTCTGTGTAGCATGATGAGATCTCACAATGTCCTACTCAACCCCAGCTAACACGTGAATCATCCCTTTGTCCAGAGTATCCACATTGTATATGCTACCCACCAGTTACTCACTTAGTAGCTATCTTGGTTATCAGATTGACTGTCATGGGATGGTAGAACTTGTTTTCATGTAATCCTTAGTTTGCTAAGATCTATGGTAAGAATGAATCTATCTATGAAATTATGAATAAAGAAAAATAAATTAATGCCTAGTATATATAGACTTCATTACAATCTGCAGTTTTAGGCATCTACTGGGGGTCTTGGAACATATCCCCCAAAGACAAGGAGAGATCACTGTATACTCATTTAGATTGTATTTCCTGTTGCTTGCAACTGAAAGAAGCCTTAAGACACTATCAAGCAGAAAATTTTGAAATATATTGCTTCCACTAAAAAATAGTTAAAATAATTTTCATTCTTTAAGGAATAAATGACAATGGAAATAAATGATCAGATTATTGAAAGAAAAGCAGTCTTTCTAGGAATGTTGAATAAATAGATTAGTGTTGAGGAAATAATTTAATTTAACCATGTTATAAAACTAGTTTAGAGATAATTCCATTAGCTGCGTATTAAAAAATAGTTGATTCATAAAATATGTTACAATCTGAAACTATAAACTATCAGACAGATAAATTTCTCAAAATGACACCCCTACATGAGCTCAATTTGCACAAACATATAAAGATTTCAAGTGAATTTATGTGAAGTGCATTTGCATGGTGATATTCAGTAAGATTGAATCAGAGTCACTTACAACTTTAGATTATTGCATTACATTAAATCTCATTTAAAGTAAATGAACCATGAGAAAAAATAGTGTAAATTTGTTGTTAAGTATAGTATCTTGAGCCAGAGGGTGGGAAGTAGGGAAAACATTGATCAAACAACTGATTTAACTGGAAGAAATAAATTGTCTCTTGAATAAAATTTGAAAAGAAAAATCCCATTTTCCAAAATCATTAGTAGAAGAACTTTTATGATGTCATAAAACCATGCCTCTTATTTGTCAACCTTTTTTGAAGGAGGTCAGTCATGGCCAGCTAACCTATAAATTCTTTCAAGTTAATCCATTGCAGAAATGGCAAGTCTTTATGTTCCTCAGTATTCTACCATCACCAAACTTCATCTACTTTCCGGCGATAATTGATTGGACTGCAGCTGAGAGCATGGACTAAGTTAGATGATTCACATTTAATTCTTTCAAAAATTTGGAATTTCCATAATGAGAGACTAATCCAGTGAAATAATAGTGAGAGCTTGATTTTTAGGTGGGATAGAATCTGGTCTGGTGACAGGTACATGAAAAGCCAATGATATCCCTCTATTTTTTTTTTTTTTATCAATCATGTTTATTTTAGGTATTTGAATTATTTTCTGCTTCTAACAATAAGGAAACCCCTGTTAAGGCCTTCCAAAGAATTCCCCTAATTTCTTTTACGTGGAGATTCGTACAAGATGTAACTGGTGACCTTTAAAATAGGGGAAAAAAAAAAAAGAACCCATTGACTTCAATTTGTGTCTAATTTTGAGTGTCTGAATCATTAGTACTCAGAATTTCATGTATTTATGGCATTCTGGGGTTTGAACACACCTTGATACACCAAGTAATTTATTTAGATAAATCATCTCTTAATTATTCAGGAGGTGAAAATATCTAACATTTTTTAGGAACATTAGTAAAAGAAATTATCCAAAAAATGTTTTATTTGTAAAAAATTAAATTACCTTGATGTCAAAACTTGATGATAACAAATCCAAGTTCCCCATGCTCAAATCTAAATAGATCTTCCTGGAGTTTGAATATGGTTATCCATGATATTTAGAATAGTTTTCAAACCTCTGAAAACTGCCTGTGCCATCTCTCAGCCTTCTCTCTAGTATCATTCATGACTAGGTTACATGTCCTCCCTACTTGTAAGCTTTATTTACTTATTTGTTTCACTTGACACCAAATGACTGATAGACCTCATTTTACTTTCCCCCTTTTTATCCTCCCATACCTTTTATTCTTGCAAAAATCATTAATTTAATGCTACTATGCTATAATGCATCTGTCAATACAGTGGTGAACAGGCAGTAGGCACTGCCATCAAGGGCTTATTTGGCAGAGTCAGATAAACAAACAGGTATTTAAAATGGTTGGATAAGCTTGAAGATAAGATAATTCGGGCATCATTAAAAGGACACATGATTTGAGAGAGAGTATAAGAAGGCTTCCTGTAGAAGGTGAATATTCACCTGGACCTAAAAGAGGTAGAGTGAGAAAGGGATAGGATAGCAGAGACGTACATTTCTACAAAGGCTCAAAAGCAGAAGTGAACATGTAAGCAAGGGTTTGCAAGAAAGTTAATATAGTTACTGTTGGTGGTGGTGGGGTGTGTGTGTGTGTGTGTGTCTATCTGTGTCTGCATGCATGTGTGTTGTGAATGTGTGGTTGGTGGGGGCATGGTGTTTGTTGTTGTTGTTTGTGTGTGTGTATGTGTGTGTGTGTGTGTCTATCTGTGCCTGCGTGCCTGTGTGTTGTATATGTGGTTGGCGGGGGTATGGTGTTGGTTATGGAGGAGGTGAGAGATGTGAGAAATGAGGTTAGAGCCAAGCCAGAGCCAGCTTTTGAATGACACAACCTTTCTGAGGAATTTCTGCCATACTTGGAGGGCAAGGGAGCATACTGAAGGGTTTCTAGCATAAGAGTTACAAGGAAGTCAGTTATACTCTCTGTTTATGTAGGAAAGAGATGGGCTTCAAATTGACACAATACTTTATATATTGTTCTTTTAAAATTATTTTTTAATTTTATTTCAATAGTTTTTTTGGAGAACAGGTGGTTTTGTTTTAGTTACATGAATAAGTTCTTTAGTGGTGATTTCTGAGATTTTGGTGCACCTGTCACCTGAGCAGTGTACACTGTACTCAGTACGTAGTCTTTTATTCTTCACCCCTCTCTTGCCCTTCCCCACGAAGTCCCCAAAGTCCAATATATCGTTCTTATCCATATAGCTTAGCTGCCACTTATAAGTGAGAACATATGATACTTTGTTTTCCATTGTTGATTTACTTCACTTAGAATAATGCCTCCAACTTCACCCAAGTTGCTGCAAAGGCCATTATTTGGTTCCTTGTTATGACTGAGTAGTTTTCCATGGTGTATATAATCGCATTTTCTTAATCCACTCTTTGGTTGAAGGGCATTTAAGTTGGTTCCATATTTTTGCAGTTGTGAATTGTGCTGCTATAAACATGCATGTGCAAGTTGTTGTTGTTGTTTTTCCGTATTATATAATGACTTATTTTCCTTTGGATAGATACCCAGTAGTAGGACTGCTAGATCGAATGGTAGTTCTGCTTTTAGTTCTTAAAGGAAACTCCATACTGTTTTCCATAGTTGTTGTACTAGCTTAAATTCCCACCAGTGGTGTAGAAGAGTTCCTTTTTTATCACATTAATGCCAACATCTTTTTGTAAAGCTTTTTTTTTTTTTAATTATGAGCAATCAAACAAGTAAAATAAATAAAGCATATCCAAATTGGAAAGAGGAAGTCAAACTGTTGCTGTTTGCCCATGATATGATCATATGTCTAGAAACCATTAAAGACTCATCTGAAAAGCTCCTAGATCTGATAAATGAATTCGGTAAAGTTTTAGGATGCAAAATCAATGCACACAAATCAGTAGTACTGTCATACACCAACAGTGACCAAACTGAGAATCAAATCAAGAACTCAATCTCCTTTATAACAGCTGCAAAACAAAAACAAAAACAAACAAAACCTTAGGAATATACTTAACCAAGGAAGAAAAAGATCTCTAAAAGGAAAACTACAAAACAGCTAAAAGAAATCATAGATGACACAAACAAATGGAAACGCATGTCATGCTCATGGATGGGTAGATCAATATTGTGAAAATGACCATACTGCCAAAAGCAATCTACAGATTTAATGTAGTTCTCATCAAAATACCATCATCATTCTTCACAGAACTGGAAAAAATAATTCTAAAATTCATATGGAACCCACATAATCAAAGCAATACTAAGCAAAAGAAACAAATCTGTAAGCATCGTATTACCTGACTTCCAATTATACTACAAGGCTATAGTTACCAAAACAGCATGGTGCTGGCATAAACATAGGTACATAGATCAATGGAACAGAATGGAGAACCCAGAAATAAGGCCAAATATTTACAGCCAATTGATGCTTGACAAAGCATTTAAGAACATAATGTAGAGAAAGGACACCTTATTCAATTAATGGTGCTTGGATAACTGGCAAGCCATAGATATGTTGTTTTTTAAGATACCTCATATCTATCCATCTCCAAGTCTTTGTGGGTTACAAAGTTGAAGAACTACAGTTTTCAGAGACACAATCTAACTGGAGTGATCACCTTTACATATGAGAAAAGGAAGTCTCAGGGACTAACAGACAGACAGCAAGTAACCGATCAAGTTAGCATGAGGGATAGGAGCAAAAGCACAACCTTCTGCTCCTTAGTAAGCTAAGACTTTTTTCTTTTCCTTTTAAGACCTAGTATCTGAAGAACAAAAATTAACTCTTATCAATGTTTTATTATCTTAAAATCCTATATTAGATGATTTATGAATATTGTTGGAAAGAAATTATTTCTGTGTATAGAATGATTAGTTTGTAAACATAGTATGTAAGAACATACAGACAGCAGGTCTAAACCAGACATCCTAATTTCATTTTGATTTGTGGTATCTGTGATTTCATGAAAAAGATTTTAAGCATATTATCTCTGGAATTAAATTGCGCTTTATTAACTATAAAATATGCATATGCTATTAATACATAAAAACATTTCAAACTCTATGTAATGAAAAAATCTTTATAAGAGAACATTTGAGTATTTGGTTAATAATAGAAAATGGGGAAAATGTTCTGCTAAGGGAGGTTGCAATTAATACTGAAAATAATAATTTTTTGTTTTCCTTATACAAGTTTTTAAATATTTTTGCTTTTATTTCTGAAGAATATGAGACAATCAAGTCAAGTGGTACTGAGACCCATGTTATTATCCTGTATGGTGGTTATTTTTCAAAGTTTTGGAATCAGTTTTCAGACTTGAATATATATTGGTTGCCTATGTATTCTACCAGCGAGGATATAATTGTATTATTTATACCTTAATGAAAATAAGTTTTATTTTAAGATAAATATATTTTGAAACTCATGTTCTACGTAGGCAAGCACCAATCAAAACTTTTTCTCCTGCTCAGAGTTGTAAGAGAAGAGTTCTCTGCATGACCCAGCTCTCACCTCCAGCGTAGGGAAAGGTGACTATAAATTTGAAAAGCAGAGTGAGTAATTTGAGACATTTTCTCTCCGACTCTACTAAGAAGGAAAGCATTGTTGTCTTCCAATCTAGGAATCAGCAGTTCTCTAAAGGAGGAATGCCTAAGGGATGGAGGTGCCAGGTGAGGAAATGAGATGGGAGGACAGTTTTGAAAAATAACTTTACCAAAGGCATTTTGAGTTGCTTCAGAGAGCTCCAGAGCTATTGTTCGGTTCTGGATCAGAACAAAGCTGCTTCCTTTTCTTGCTTGACTGGCAACAAAATACTTAGCCTCTCTCGACTAGATCTTGCTCACATTTTTCATTTATGCACAAAAGGTGTTCTATGTATGCATTTAACCAGATATACAACAATGCAGGCTATCCTTAAGGAGCAATTTCAAAAATATTTTTCTAAAAATCTGAAATCAAACCGATTGACTTTTTTGGTGAATCATAATGAAACATTTAAACTGCTGAGTATAAAAATGGATCCTAGGTTGGGTGTGGTGGCTCACGCCTAAAATCCCAGCATTTTGGCAGGCTGAGGGGGCAGATCACCTGATGACAGGAGCTCAAGATCAGCCTGGGTAACATGGTGAAACCCAACTCTACTAAAAATAAAATTTAAAAAAAATAGGTAGGCATGGTGGCAGACACCTACAGTCCTAGCTACTCGGGAGTCTGAGGCACAAGAATTGCTTGAACCCCAGAGGCAGAGGCTGTAGTGAACCAAGATCTCCCCTGCTATACTCTAGCCTGAACAACAGAGCAAGACTCTGTCTCAGAAAAAATAAAGTAAAATAAAATAAAATGTATCCTAAAATGTGGTAGAGTAAATGATGGTTGTAGGTACAGATAATTTTTAGTAAGAGCCTCTGTATATTAGAATGTACATAAAAATAAAAATCTAGTAGTTTTATCTATAAATTGATACTAGCAAATTTAAAAGGCAGTATTTTGATTGTTAGTAAACATTACACCAGATATTAAAATAATTTCAATAATTTGTCATTAAATTTGAGTTATATAAAAATATTTTAACACATTCTGAATCTTTTAAAGAATTGTTATTGAAGAAGACATTGTCCATATGTGTTCAAAATCCCTTTTATAGGGATCAGGGTGATGGTGATACACTTACTCATTAGGAGGCTTAAGAAGGAGTTGGTCTTTGCAGACAAATAAGTAAATATGCTACTTTTTACCTGGTGTAAATAATTATGAAATGCACTATGCTTACTTGTTTGCTTTTGCTGTTTTCAATGAATCAGGATCCCAGTATGTTGCCCAGGTTGGATTGCAGTGGCACAATCTCAGCTCACAGTAGCTTCCATCTTCTAGGGTTAAGGGATCCTCCTGCCTCTCAGCCTCCTGGGTAGCTGGGATTGCAGGCATGCGCCACCACGCCCAGCTAATTTTTTTGTTTTTTGTTGAGATGGAGTTTCACTTTGTTGCCCAGGCTGGTCTCAAACTCCTGAGTTCAAGCCATCCACCCTCCTCAGCCTCCCAAAGTTCTGGGATGACAGGCATGAGCCACCACACCCGGCCCCATGTTTTCTTGTATGACGTGGCTACTCCAAGCTTAAATTCATGCTCAGTAGACACAACAACCTTAGCTTACATTTTTGGGTCTCATGTTTGGATTATTCCATATTCTCCTTTAAGTAACCTAACTCTTTATCAGAGTGTGTGTGTGTGTGTGTGTGTGTGTGTGTATGTTTATATATATATATATATATATATATATATATATATATATATATGATCCCGTTATATCTTAGCTTTTCTATTGTGATTCACTTCAAATTTACTTGGAAAGTAAGTGTAATATAAAATAAACAATTCTAAACAAATAGAAGTTTCACGGTACATTTTGCAGCATTTTAAAGACCAGAACTTAAATGTGATTCAGCACTTCCGCAGGTCTTTAAAATTTTGTATATGTATGTGTATGTGTGTAATAAAACTAAGTGATGAAAAAAGGCAGGCTGGGAAAGTACTACTACAAACATGTTTTATTGAAGTAAAACTGAACTACACAGGCCTAGTTTAAACATGTTTACTAAATTTAACTTTCCCTAATAAATCTAAACCTATCTCAGAATTGACAACTAAGATGTATGCATACAAACTCAATTTTGTTTTGCAAAATAAAGTTTAAATTTGCAACACATAAAAACACAAATGTAGGGTATGGCTACTTTTCGCCTGTGTTTTTGTATACCAGACCAAGGCTAATTACTTTACCTTATGTCTGTCTGCCTTCCAGATATTTTTAATTTTTAATTAATTTTATTTTATTCACATATGCTGAAAAGAAATAAACATGTGGAGAAATACATATATATATGTATATGTACACACATATAAATACACACATTACATATCGTATTCATTGGTTCAATAAATTTTATTCTATGGTCTCTTAGGGACGTTTTTCCTCAATTTTTCCAACTAAAAATAACAATAAGAGCTACCATTTATTCAGAGTTTATTATGTGCTAAATATTTTACTGTTTTACATGTCATAGTTTCAACAACACTATAAAATTTTGAGGCTGGTACTCTTACTATATTTACTTTGTGAGTTAATAAACTAAAATATGGAATGATTTCACAACTTCCCTAAAATCATACAGCTACTATGTGTGAGAACGTGAATCCAAACCCAAGTCTTGCTTACTAGACCCATTCTGGGTCTAGCTCTGAATATAGACTTAAGTAAACTCTTTTCTTACTTGCAGTCTGAACACCAATTTAATTCCTCCAGCCTCATTAAATCCTAAAGAAAATTTCTTTAAAAATGTCTGTGACTGCTAAAGGTCAACATCAAACCAAGTTAGATTATGGCATATTAGTGAACAAATCCATATATTATTTAACTTGACCCTAAATTGTATCTAAGTTGTAAAATATAAATATTTAGCACATCTCTTTTTTACACTAAAATTGTAGAAGTTTAGTGTCAAATTCATGATCCAATTTTCATAATTAGGTAATTTCCTTCTCTATTCTTTTGTCCCTAATGACTGTTATTATTTATATTTAATTTTGTATGCTGTCTCCAACCACTTTGAAGGTAGAAATAATATAAATGAATTTTCAATAAATAAAAAACTATACTAAATCAAGCCAATCAGCTGGCTGTGAAGACCTGACAAGAAAGGTTTACACTTTTCTGATGCCTTCTGAAATCCAAGGGACTTCATTTCTCTCTGAGAAATCAATTTTTCTCTCTCACTCGTAGTTTCTGTAACAATCAGCATCTTAACGTTTTTCTACCCAACTGCTTTCTCTGGGTATAAAATATTTGTAAACTTTTTTTGCCCAGTAAAAATCTAGTAAGTGGAGAAAAATAGCAACTCTCCACTTTTTTTTTCTTTTTTAGAGGGAGTCTGTCATCCAGCTGGAGTGCAGTGGCACGATCTAGGCTCACTGCAACCTCTGCCCGCTGGGTTCAAGTGATTCTCCCACCTCAGCCTCCCTAGTTGCTGGGATTACAGGTGCATGCCACCACACCCTGCTAAGTTTCGTATTTTCAGTCGAGACAGGATTTCACCATGTTGGCCAGGATGGTTTAGATCTGACATTGTGACCTACCTGCCTCGGCCTCCCAAAGTGCTAGGATTACAGGTGTGAGCCACTGAGATTTGTTAAAAGATGGTGATAACATCTGTAAAAAGTTTTGCCAAACCCAAGATCCCTTTGCTAAAATGCATGTGTATTTTCCTTTATTCCCTCCTGGCCAGGTATCTGGACCATCTATAGGTGGGTCACTGAATGCTAATGAATCAGAGCAAAAACACAGTATCAAGTAATCCATAGTCTTGCTTGGAACAAGGATATATTAGGTCTGATGACTTGTACACTTATGCCACAATAGCAATAAGTTTCAGTGTTAAATCATCTCTCTCCTTATGTGTAGAAATAGATCACGTGTGACCAGTGTCCTTCCTGCTGATGCTCCTTTCCCACATGTGGGAAAATAGAGATCTTCCATCTGTATCCTTTTAAGCCCCTTACACCACATATTTGCTGAAAACATACCCCACATTCAAGCAGACATCATAAACTAATTGGAGGAAGGAGTTTGTAATATATCTTCTCTTTCCAACTCCCCAACTCCAACCCAACAAACAATTTATATGTAAATACACACAGAGCTAAGGTAGACACTAAGTTGCCTAAATTAAATGACAGTCAGTCCCTGAGGACCAGCAAACATTGTCCAGGGCATCAAGGATTATGGTCTTTCTCCTCAACGACCTGACAAGACAAAGGGTTGTTTAGATAATAGCCATACAATGTCAGTTCATCTATCTGCATATGTAGAAATTAAACTATGATTACTGTAAGTTCAGAGGACTTTTCATTCTTTTGCCTGTTTTGGTAACACTTACTATAATATTTTCCCTTTTAAACAGCTCAATTTGCATTAACTCCATAACTTAAATGCCATAAATGGGAAAGATATGGATGGTTTTTAGATCTTTATTTATGACATATATACACATAATAAGAACATCACATTAAATAAATAAAATCCTCATCCTTGTTACAGAGAAAATGCTGTTTTGGGTGTTAAGGGAAAATAAAATATACACTAATCTATCACTAGAAATTCAGAAGAAAATATTTAATATAAATATTAATTTTAACTTTTGCTTATTTTTTCTTTTCCTATACCTCATCAGGCAAAAACATCACAAATCCTCTTTTAGGTATTTGTCAAGTTTTTGATTCTTTTTAAATAAAATAAGCAATGGTTTTGATATATATAAACTTTAAAAAATATTTTCATCAAACAACTTTTTTAAGGAAATTTATTTTAAAGATTTAGACAACTTATTATAGATAGCTAATTAGAAAGCTAATTATCAGAATGGAATTGACACATACCTGAGGGACAATTTAGGTCACAGATATGCTTCAGGGATAGGAAGAGGAGAACAATTTCTTGTTTTTTAAATTTCTGAGTCTTGCTTAATATTCTCATAGTAATATGAATTATGCATGCATGATTTATTCTTGGATTTTCATTAAAAATAGATAATTCTTTATGTGTTTTGTTTAACGAAATGATGTCCAAGGTTTAAAGTGAAATTAAGCAGATTGTCTTACTATGGAACTATTGATTCTAATGTTTGGTAATGTTACATAGAGTTTCCAAACTTATTTGACCGGGGATCCTTTTCCTTCCTGTGGAGTACCTCCAAGGAGTAATATTTTATAGAATCTGTTAATATATCATCTACGTTACAAAATGGAGTTTTGCATTTATTGTATTACATGATTTGGCTACATTTTTTTCAAGTCTCTCTAAAGCTCTCTTCTCAAGATACATCTAAAAAAAAATTCACCACTTTAGTAATGAATTAGAAAGAATAAAATAATAATTTAAAAACAACTTCCCATTATAACAGCTGGAAATAAGGGGACATTTTATCAACCTTATATCCCTTTCTGAAAGAAGCCCACTGATAGAAACCTGCTTTGGTGATGAAAACGCTACTAAAAAGACAGTTTCAAAGGGAATTGTGTCTAATGGCTTCACCTTGTATTTTTTTTAAAGATATCATTAAAGTAAGTCAATGCTAACCACATTAACCAGTAATAATCACAAATTTTAGCTAATAAATTATTAATGTAATGTAGACCATTTGTCAGCACAAAATGCTTTATCCAACCTTTTCATTCTCTTCATTACCACTCCTTGAATAGTCTGATTAACTGTCAGTTACATACATAATTCTTGTTACAGTTTGTTTATTGCTTTTCAGCAACCCAGTAATCCTAGTGGATGAAAATATTTTTCATTTGTCACAGTGACACGTGCTATGAAGTGAAAACACGAACAGCTGCAGGATTCCCTAAACTGATATAACACATATTTATTTAAGATTCCATCCCATTTTTTAAAACTTCCTATTTAACTAAAATTAACCACAGGATTAGACTTTGGTTTCAGATATGCCTTTATTGTAAGATAGATACAATTTCAGAAAAAAAAAATCAACAAAGGCTTTGACTGTCATATCTCAAGCTTGACATTTTAACATATTTTTTCCTAAGGAATTTATTCTGCAACAGATTCTCTGATAAGCTTTGCTGCCTTGCCTAACTCATGGCTCTTAAATAGTTCCCAGTTCTTCCACTTAGTGCAGTACAGGCACCATTTTCATCAACTACTTACAGGGTGGCATCTTGGGTGGTAGGTTATGTTGTTTTATCCTTAGAATATTTCTGCATTTCTACATTCTTTCTTGAGCCATGGATCACTATTGTAAAAGTAGCCACATAGATAAAACATAAGCTTATAAAAAATATTTAAGAAGAGAGTCTTGAGGGGTGAAGGAGGGTATCTTATTTTTATTTCTTCTGAGAAATTTGGAGCTTAAAATAAATGTCATTTCTACCATTTTAAGTTTTTGTTATATTTTTAAAAAACTGTCTTATACAAATATCTTATTAAACAATTATATTTGATAGAATTCCAAGCAAAATTTATTCTAAAATAAAGATAATAAATCCATGGTTCTATTGGTAGCAAGTATACATACTCTGGTAATAAAAAAAATACTTGAAATCTGATTTAGAAGACTTTTATTATACATGAGATAGACATAAATACTGAAGAAGGGAAATATTAGGAAACCTTATATTTTAGAAGATTATATAAATAATAAAGTAATACAAACAGAAAAATGCTCAATAGATACTGAAATCTTATATAGACAATTTAAGTTTCATCCTGTGAAACTTTCCCAAGTGAATGTGAACTGGCATCTTGCATATCCTCCCTAAATATATTTATCTGTCCTACATGATGAGTGATAAAAAAAATCCACTATCTAAAAATTAGGAAATTTAAAATGTAAACCTTGCATCCTATTATCATTTTAGAAAGTCAAAGCTCTGGCAGCAATATGCTAGGATTCCCCCTATGGAAAGAATTGGCTTTAGGGAACATGTGCTTCCAAACCATCCCCATCACTTCCTATGTTCTTATACCCAGGCCATTTCATGCATGTATAGTACCTGCCTGGACCCTGCAGGCATTGGTGTTTGAAACTGTTACTAACTACAATAAATAAATTCTCTTGGATAGAGTCCAAAATGCATC
Organism: Ateles fusciceps; assembly: GCA_036589455.1. Lineage (NCBI taxonomy): Eukaryota > Metazoa > Chordata > Mammalia > Primates > Atelidae > Ateles > Ateles fusciceps. The sequence continues at coordinate 881,707 of JAZHEH010002345.1, read as the reverse complement.
TCTCTTTTACTGAATCCTATTTTATTGCAAAGAGGGTTATGTTAAATTTATAGTACATGATTAAATATGCATGGTCTAACATGATTGCAAATAAAGTATTGCATAAAGGAGTATCAAGATAAAATTGAGTACACAGTAAAACCTTTTAAGTGTTACAGTTGAAGGTTTTTCTGAATAATAATGCATCTTTTATTTTTATAATCTAAGAGACAAAGGGACTCCCTCAAGTCCCAAGGAATACTTCCAAATGGTATTGTCCTGATATTACTAAAAGAAAATTATTGATCAGTACAAATTTACACAGACACTTCTATTTCTAGTGGTGAAAAGACCCAAATCTATTTCACTTTTTCCTGTGGATATCAGGAATAAGATAGTAAAAGAATATTACTCATTTATAGATCAAGAATTGTTTAATTGAAGAGGATATTTGAAATTGTTTCCCAAGTGAGAGTTTGCCCAAACCATAATACATAAAATATATTAAATTGCTCCAAAATAATGAAGATATGACACATATTATTGACAAAGTGTATTCAGGTAAATTATTAAATAGCTTCTGACTAAGTTTCTGAAGAGAATTATATTGCTCTTCAAGTAGCTATTTTTTTTAATTTAAATACTGATTTAAGATACTATGTTTTAGGATGCCTAGAAATTTCAATATCAAGGCAAAGATCAGTATCTGTTCTTACTTTTCAATTGTTTTTTTTTTGGGGGAAAAATGTGCTAAGTTTTACCTGTGTGATTGGTATACAAAGTTACATAAAGAACACATGAAGTTGATATCATCATAGACATTGAAAAATATGTCAAGTGATATCTAATGTAATTATGATATTTCAGTTGCATACCAAGGAAGTAAATAAAAGTAGGGAAGGGTTTTTTAATGTACAAGTTAGCTGGTACCATGTAAATGTGAATCTTTGGCTATCTCCTATCCCACTGTGTATGTTAACAAGATTAGCTAGCATTAGTCCCCCATCCACAAGAAGTGTGATATGCTGTGTGACCTATAAATCTCTCCTGGGATTCAAAAGGGCTAAGTTGAACCATGCATGATTTCAAAGTAATTCTCAGCACAATTATCTGCTTGACCTGCAAGATGAACAAGCATATCATTTAATTAATTGCCAAGCTCTTGTGAACAGTGCTGTTCATTTTTCTAGTAATTGCATGATGATCTGCCCTTGTTGATTCTTATGGGAATGACCAAAATTGCACATTAACTGGTTTGATGGCCACTTTCCACATTGCCATCCAACACTACTTTCAATCTTGACATGAATGATTCCTTCTTTGGAGTATCATAAAAGCATCCCAAAGACAGTGTTCCCTTACAGCCGTGATAAATATTTTTTGATCATCTAAGATGATCAAAAACATTTTCTTCCCACTTATGACGTACAAATGCAAAAAACATCTCTAAAACTGTAAAAGTATATGACATTTTAAAAGCTAGTGATATCCATGGCATGATAATACTAATCCAGAAAGAACAGAAATGATGCAACAATTATATTATTCAGCCATAATAAAGGTGAAATATTTCAATTTCACATAGGTGCGTGAAGAGAAGAGGAAAAGGGAATGCATGCTTTTCTGTTATGAGGGAAAACATAATACAAATCTGGCATTAAATTATTCTGATGTACAAGTTGCCATCTATTGCTGCAGGTATTTATTCTGGATGCTAAATGAATAATTTATTTTATGAACAAACAAATTAAGGAACAACAACTCAGGAAGGGCAAAAAGAAAAAAAAATTCCCAAAATATTTGGCTCTGGAATTTGTCTAATGAATGTCCTCTCTTTCTCTTTCTCTCTAATTTTCTTAGTGTTTATATGTCTGTTTGCCAGCTTGAGATTATTTTGTGTTCTCTAAAATCAGATCAGATTCTAGAGTGTAATAAATAAACAAAAAATCAATGAGTTAAACAGCTGAAATATCCATTTCTATTTCCAATTCATTGTGATACTCAATTATTTATCACCTGAATTTCCTGATCCAGCATAAAGAGATGAAGTCAATGCCACACTGTGTGGAAGCAGTCTTTAATCCAATATAGACTTCTAACTGCAATGGTGTGGGTGTGTGTGGCTGGGGGTATTACCTCCAGGAAGGAGCCCAGCTTTGTATCATGGAGTGACTGGTCTATTGTATACCTTTAGAGGAAAAAGAGAATGAATCCATTATTAAATAAATCATGACATAAAATAGATTCTCCTTTGCCTCCTTATGTGACATTTTTCTAGGTAAAGCTAGGTAATTGACAAATTTTCAAATGATTTCCTCAGGTTTTCTTCACTGCGGATCAGGATTTCTCAAACTCAGCCTTACTGACATTTTGAGCTGGATAATTCTTTGTAGTAGGGGCATGGCTGTAAACTATAGGATGCTTAGCAACATTCCTAGCCTCTGTCTACTAGATGCTAGTCGCAACTTTCTCCCCCCAGCCTTGCCCCAGTAGTGACAACCAAATATGCATCCAGACATTATCAAACGCTTTTGGGAAATGGGGGCAAAATCACCCCCAGTTGAGAACCACAGCTTCAGTTAATACTCTGAAACAAAAAAACTTTGGCTCACTTCCCTCATTCCCAAAAGGCACCCAATCATAGGTAATTATGGAAGGCATGCTTCCTCTTCCAGGGAGAGCAAATAGTAACGTCCTACAGACAACGAAGAGATAATCAGTAAAAAATAAAGATGTAATGCATGGCTTCAACTACATTATATATGTCATCATTTTAAATCATCCCCACAATGAGGGCTCCCCTGAGATATTGCAAAAGGGAGAACCTGGGTCAGTGATTGAAGAAAATACACTTTTATAGAGAATGATATGATATTTTTGACACTGATGAGAAGCAGACCCAATTCTATTTTGAAGTTTTAACTCAGAATAAGCCCATACAATGGGGACATACTGTCACATCCATGCATCTGCTTAACATACTCACGTAGTTTGCTTAACTATTTTAAATTAGTGAAATATTTTTCTTGAATTTTCATAGCTTCATGGATCCTAGCTCAAAGCTTAGTATCTGGGTGAGTTCACCTAAGTTTTAAATGGTATATTTAAATTCAACAATGGCTGTGTCAATTCCAAATAATAATAAATAATTTTCCACCACACCATCTTACATCAAAAGCAATACATACATGTTTAAGTGAAGGGGTGAAAATATACATTTTTGGTACTTGATGTTTTTTTAAAGCAACGTTTTCCAAGCCGGTGTAAAAAATTATGAGGAGCCATATTAAAAACTCAAGTAAACATTAATAGATCTCATAATTATTATAACTGTGTTAAATTAATATATATTTGCTACAGAAATAATATGCTTATCTATCTGAGAATACTAGATAGAAAATGCCCTTATATATGTACACAAATACTGTTCAAATATACAGAATTTCACATATGAATTCCAGTTCTGTTATGGTAAAAATATCTTGCTTATAAAATCAAAGCTGACAAAATCTGGGGGGCTTTTCATAGTGTGGCAAGTATTTCTTAAATGAAGAGTGTGAGTTTCCACTAAGCATACTGTGATTTCCTGCTTTTCTTATAGATTTGTAGTCTTTCACTACACACATTTTTTATTCCTGTGATACTGTCTTATCTCTTTTCTCTCATAAATATCGTCTTATTTTCAACTTGTTATTGCTTTTGCCATTGTTTTGCTAGGCAAAAACAAGGAAATATCGCATATGTGATGGAAATGGAAAGAATTCAGTTATTATTATTAAATATGGGAACATGGCCAATAAAATAACTTCTTAAAGTCTCGGTTTTTTCATGGGGTAAATGAACTTACCTCTTATATTTCTTATATGTTTGTCAATTAGTAGATTCCCCACAATTAGTAAATATTCTTCTTCACTAGAATGAAAATGTTGGTGTATTTTTCTCTACTGGGTGAGGCATTCTATGGTACATATAAAACAAAATATTGAGGAAGTCTGATATAACATAAAATACCTTTCATTAGAAATATGGGGCCAGGTAGAATTTACGATGGGTCTTAATTTTCTCCTGTCTGTCACTCTTTGTCTCTTAAACAGATTACATTTGTGGATTATAAAAGATCTTTAAAAAAAAAAAACCCCAAAGGATATATTGCCATTTGTTAATTACCAACATAATTACATAATTCCTGGATTTTTTATGTTGAGTATTTAGATTTATATTTCTAAACATAATATGATTCCATTCCATATGTGAATGCAGTTATTACTATAATATAAATTACAAAAATACTTAGATATGTCTGGTGAATAATTAAACGTATTCAGGATAATTATTCTGTCCAAAACAAAACAAAACAAAGAACAAGAAGTGTTTTTAGACCAGACAGGATTTTCTAAGCCCTAAGATCTTGCTGTTACCCAGATTTTCTTTCTGGTTCTCAATGTGTCATAACTATTATCTGTCAGCAGACTATAACACAGGAATTAGTAACCAAATGAATCAGAGACACTTTATCCAAATAGTAAGCTTAGCATGAGTTCTCCTGTAGGTACTAATTGGAAGAGGGACAAAGACATTTCGAAGCAAAGTTATGTTTCATATCTGATTCCTGCATTTCCTGCTCAATTTTGCTCAAAAGTCAAGTTTCTTTAAACTTTAAATCCAGTTCCCTTGGATAGCACACACTGAGAAACCAGGAAGCATGGGACACAAAATGATCAGTGAACACTAGAGGATCAGAGAACGTTTGCCTAAACCATGGAAAAAATTATTTCTAAAACATTGGAATTATAGCTCATAAATCTAGGTTCTCCTCTTTTTCTTCTTCTCCCTCTCCGTCTCTTCTCCTTCTTTTTCTTTCATTTAGCCCTGCAGACATTGTTGATGAACAACAACGTCTATCTTATTCGAGTAAAAGCCAGAGGAAACTGCCCAGCTGCGTTATGAGTCTCTCCATATACAAATATAAAGAATCTGATCCCTCTCCTGATACTTGAGACACAAAGGCAGCAATAGGATTATTCTGGGACCAATTCTTTCTCCTGAATGACTTGAAATGTATACGAAAAAGCATGCGCATCAGCAAGCCGAATGACTGATGGCACTGGACTCATCCATATTTATCGTCCCAGGATTGGACAGGCATCCTATTGATTCATACAGGTTATTACACAACATGTTTACAATCCAGTACCATCCAATTCAAAAGGAAATGTAAAATTACTGATGGATCTACTTGCAGGTCTGTTCTTAAGGCACAAGATAGGTAATCAAGCATCACTCTATTTTGGTATCACTATACTCTCCCTCAGTTTAACATCAGTCAGTCTTACATGGATGACTCTAAAAGGATGGAAAATACTGAGATTCTCTAGTGAAAGAAACGATTTAAAAATGGTAAGCCTTTTCATATAGCCAAATATATTCTTGGCAGAAAATCATTTCTGGGAAAACTTAAACAAATATATAGGACCTTGTTTTATTCTAGGACAAACGTGTGTATATGTACATCTTACATGTATATTACATGCATAAAAGGAAAGTTTTCCTAGGGTCATTTAAAAAAAATAAAATAAAGAAAGATAGATAAACAAAATGCAGATGCAAACTCATTAGAAAAATCAGGATTAGACACTGGGATAGTCAGGTTTGAAATTCTCACTCGTTAGAAAAAAGTCTTGACCATTTTTAAAACTAACAAAGGAAAAAAAGGTTATGAATACCAAATTATATTCAAAATTTAGTCAAACAAAATATTTACTTTCAAAGTGGGATGTTGAGAAGCTAAGAACAGTGAAATAAAGCTTTTCTATCTTTAACAATTTTCGTGCTTTTGGAGTCCTGTAGCTCAATTTTTGCAGTTGCAGAAACTGGCACTTAATCTAAGTCTGGGCCTTGACATGCCCGGAGGCACTCAGCTGCAAACTCAGGCTCATGCAGGGTAACAGCACTGAGCTTTATTTGGTTTTGAAAATTAAACCAAAAGGAGAAAATTCAGTGAGCAATTTGATAGGGAATTAAGTTCTCAAATGACATCAAAATCATCCTGTAATCCAAAAGTGACTGAAATAAAGAGCCTACTTTACAACGCTCGTAGCACCATTGATTCATCCACATGTGTGCTGTGCCCTCTAACCCTGGAAGGTCCTGCATTTATTCCAACAATGTATTCATTGATAGAGATATTTTTTGTAACTTCTTTTTTGGAATTATCCTTAGACCCCATTGCATTTTTTGTCTATTAATTTACATGTGCATGAACTTGTTCATTTAGCATTTATTTGTTGAACCCTAAGATGTTTCATATGCTGCTCTCGATGGTGGTGATATCACTGCCAATGAAAAAAGTTGGATGAAAAGCCTGCCCTCTAGGTCCTCAAATACCAATGTGAGAAGAAAGAGGCAAAAATAAATACATTAATCACGTGGAATGCCGGAGGACAGAAGCCGCTGAAGAGGAAGACAAAGCTGGGGAGGAGGATGGAAAGGACTTGGGTGGGAATGACTTTCTGTAGAAGCACCTCAGAAAGTGTGTCATTTGAGCAAAGATCTAAAGGTGGTAAAAGAGTGAGCCATCAAGATATTTTAGGGAAGAACATTCCGTAAAATGGAATAGCACGTGTTTTATGGCTTTGTATGCTATTTTTTTCAGATAAATTTAAACAGAGACTACATTTAGTAATTATTTGGGGGGCAATAATAAAAGAATGTCCCTAGCCGTAGACTAGTATATAAAATTGGTGAGGAATCTTCTTGCAGGTCTGTGCCTTGGGTATAAGACAGGTAATTAAGCATTTCTCTATTTTGATATCACTATAGTCTCTTCTCATTTAATGTTAGTATAACGCAGGCTAAAAGGATGGAAAAAACCAAGATTGTCTAGTTAAAGGAGCATTTAAAAAATGTGCTAGCATAGAAACGATCCCTTAAACCAGTCCTGTGATTCTCCCCTCTTTCACACACGTTTGCGGAGTGTTTAGAACCAGTATTTATGAATGAGCAGATTCCAATTTACTGTCAACTTCTTGGAGTTTCCTCTCTGCCTCCTCGTCTTAACTGAAATTTGGCCCACCTTTGGAGACACCACTAAGCCTGCAGCATTCTCAAGTGCTTTCCATTTACTGTCTAGTACCATGTGTACTTCAGGGGCTGGCTAATGGGTTGCTTCTTCTGCAGTCCTCTTTGTAAATTCTAAATAATTACTTCCATGCCCTCTTATTAAAAGTAAAACAAAACCAAACAAATAAAAAGTCTTGCTTCTGCTTCTAACATAACATGCATTCCTCCTCTTATTTGCTGCTATCTCTAGCCTCTCAGTTGCTGCCCTTTATATTAAAACAGCTGGCAATGGCTCCGAGACATCTTGGGACCATTAATTCCTCTCCCCCATCCATGGTACCATGATCTTTCATGTATCTTGTTGTCTTTATTGAGGGAGAATTTCTCCCAGCCCATTCCTCAGCCAAGTTCTCTCTCAGTCACATTAGCATAGCCTATGATTAATCTGAAATTTTTTAAAATTCCAAATTCAAGCACAACCTTTCAGTTTGCCTTATAAGAAAGCCATTTTTTAAATCTCATATGAACAGCGTCCACTTTATCTATTTCAAACCACCACTCTTAATCTTCATTCAATTTTAAATAATGGCATCGTTTTCCTGGCACATCATTTTAAAAATTCCAGTAGGACACCTAAATTCTCTTGTCTTTTTATCACATCTGCATGGCAAAGATTCTCCATAAATTACCTGCCTTCTCTAGCTTGCTCAGTAACAGCCACATGGGACTGAGAAATGTCACACAACAAGGCAGACATACTCAATATAAATGTATGATCTCTAACTTTAAGAGGAACTTTATGATCTCCATTTGACAGAGAAATCTTCTGCAACTCTTCTTCATGGCACACCAAGTCTTCTTTGAGCTGCTGTAAACAACTTCCATTTCTGTCTTCACCCTGTATAGATGATTTCAGCTCCTATATCATAAAGAAAATCGTATTTTTCCACAGAGAATCCTTCAACTTTGTTTCATTTTTCTTTCTTTCTTTTTTCTTTTTTTTTGAGACAGAGTTTCCCTCTGTCACCCAGTCTGGAGTGCAGTGGTGTGATCTCAGCTCACTGCAGCCTCCACCTTCTGGGTTTAAGCAATCCTCCCATCTCAGCCTCCTGAGGATCCGTGGCCACAGCATGTGCCACCAGTGAGTGCCACCATGCCCAGCTAATTTTTTTTTTTTTTTTTTTGAGATAGTGTCTCCCTTTGTTGTCCAGGCTTTTCTCAAACTCCTGGGCTTGAGCAGCCCTCCCACCTTGGCCTCCCAAAGTGCTGGGATTACAGCCATGTGCCACTGTACCTGGCCAACTTTCGGTTCCTTTACTCACAACTTCTCCAACATTTGTGCCCCTCCTTGTCTTCCTTCCTGTTATAACACAAGGGCTGAGTCTGCATCCAAGGCCAATCTCATCTATTCTGCTTTGAATCAGTATCTGTTTCGCCCTTCTCAGAGAACTTACATTTAAACATATCTTCTCAACTTGATTCAACTGGATAAAATCACCAGTATTTTTAATCCATACTTTAAAGTTATTTTATTTTTCACACTTAATATCTTTATCCTTTTTGCAATTTTGACAGTGGTGAATATTTTCTACTTCCTTTAAGCACTGTCTTCTCTAGTCTTTCTGATACCCACTCTCTGGTTTTGCTTCACCTTCTCTGGCTCCCTAGCAGCAGTTTTTCCCCAAGCCTCTTTGTAATCTAACCATCCTCAACCAGCCACTTTAAGGTGGGAGTTATTCAAAGCTCAGTCCTAAGTTCTCTTTCTCCACTTGCTCTAGAGTCTTTCTAGGCAGTTCTTCCATATTCAATGTTTCTTCTATCAGCTATATTTAGGAGACTCCCTGAATTGTTTTTCTACCTCAGTCTTCCCTACTGAGCTTCAGATCTGAATATCTAATGCAGTATCGTTATCCACATATTTAAGAGAATATGTCCCAGCCAAATTCTTGACTCTCTCTCCACACTACCTGGTTCTCTCCCACCCTTGGCCAGCCCAGTGAATGTCATCATTGAGTCACACGTGCAAATCTGGAGCTTAAGAGTCATCTCTGGTTTTGACCTCCAGCTCACCCCCCTGTTCAATTCATCTCAGAATCTTGTCAATTTTACTTCCCAAATTACACTCAAATTAATCTCTCTATCTCCACTTCCAACAGCTTAGTCTAAGCTACCATTATCTTGATTAACTATTTGATCTCGCAGGGTGAATTACATATACTCAATTCAGGTAATGTCAAAGAAACAAACAGGTCAATATGCTTTATGGGTGAGTAGTTTTAAATAATAAACTAATTAATCTATTTATGTATATACTTTAGCATGCTTATTAGAGTAGTGTCAGAGACACAGGAGTTTTCTTATGCTGAGTTGAGCACTTAGATTTAATGGGAAACTGGAAATGTCATGTTCAATAATTGTTTTATTTTCTTAACAGATTGTTTTATTTTTCTTAATCAGAATAAATAAATATAGCCTCAAATATTTTGATTACCTTCTTAGAATATCTAGTAAGATTTTCATAGATATTTCTTTCATGTTAAAGTTTTCTTTCAGATCTATTTATTTTAACACAAGCCTCTCAACTAAATTCATTTGTACCAAAAACTTGAGTACCACTGTATTCCTCAAAAATAGTGATGCCATAAAGGACAAAGAAGGAAAATAATAAGAAAAAATAAAAAGAAGAAATAAGTTATAGGGATATAGAAAGAGAGAGAAATGGCTCAATTCAGCTGCAAAATTGGATAATTTCTGCACATAATTATTGTTACTCAACCTAGTGAAGGGTCAACTGAGGTTCTGCAAATGTAGCAAAAGATTAAGGATCATTCAAAACTGTGTGAATCATCAATACCTGCTGACAGTTTTGTGATTAATGTAAATGTGAAGTACCTGCACCTTGTGATAAGGACAATAAAAAATGAAAAGCCATTTGACAATATATTTGGAAGATTCAGATTATGAGATCTGACTTTGAGATACCTGAAATTTAGTGCAAGAAATTGGTATAATTTCCAGTTGTCAGGGAGATTTTTTAAAAACCTGTTTATGTACAAAGGCCACTAATTCCATTGGCATAAGTGGTCGCAAATATTTCTCCAAAATTAGAAGGCTGAGGTTTATGTCTGCAGATGCACTGTAATTTATATAGTTCTGTACTGGATAGGGTTTACTAATACATACTACTCAGGCTAAATATGGAGAGATTTGTTATCCTTAAATTTATTTGAAATAAAACCATATATCCTCTCAAAGACAAGTTTGCAAAATAACAAATGATAAAATTCGCAAGAAACTGATCGTCTGTAGCAAAGATTAGACTACCTGCTAATAATGCCAAATAATTTCATTTTCAGAAAAAAATCAGTTAATAAAAGTATCTACTTAGATATTAATCACAGTGAACCCCAAAGCTAATGCAATCTCTTTATTTCTTAAGGTATTTTAACATCAATATAGTCTAGTTAGCACTCCACAAAATGTTTTTTCAAAAGTCTATTTTATAATGAAAATACTCAAATAGCCATAAGAAAAATGGTTTATAACTCACTATAATAAAATATATATTCTCTGTGCAAAAAGTTAATATATTTAACTTCCTTTCTAAAAACAGTCCTTTCTAAAAACAGCCTTACAGAAAATTAGGTATGCAATTTAAACAATTCCAAATGCATTGCTTTATTTTAATAATGTGTGGTAGACAATTCCAAACACTTTTTTGTTTCAATGAAGAACAATTCTCTGGCTAAAAATTCTACATAAATTGAACTAACTGACTACCGTGTAGAAACATCAGTCATATGAATGACATCAGGAAAGGATAAAACTACCAGTTACAGGAAAATAAATCACTTGGGTTTCACAAGTGAATGAATAAGTTAGGGGTGTTAAACTATGTTTATAATAAGCTAACTATCTTTTGTGTTTTTTAGAGATGTGATCTTGCTCTGTTGCCCAGGATAGAGTGCAGTAGTGTGATCACAGCTCACTGCAGCCTGGAACTCCTAAGCTGAATTGATCCTCCCAAGCAGCTAGGATTACAGACTTGAGCCACAGTGTCCAGCTAATGTATCTATCTATCTATCTATCTATCTATCTATTTTTGTAGAGGTGAGGTCTTGCTTTATTGCCCTGGCTGATCTCAAACTCCTCCCAAAATGCTGGGATTTACAGGCATGAGCCACGGTGCCTGGCCAGTGCTCATGTTTGAAAGTTATTTTGCAACATGATAAAAATGAGATGAAAAATAGCATCAAATTTTAGCTTCTTCTATTCCCAAAAAATCAGATTATATTTATTCAAAATATCTATGATGTCCTAAATTCTCAAATCATAATTTTTCTTATCAATTATCTTTCTCACAAACAATGGAGAGTTTCCTTGATTTCAAAAACTATACCTTTGCCATAAGTGACTCTTTCATTATACCTAGTATTAAAATGTGATTTCAAGAAATCAGTGTTCTGTGGATTTCTAGAAACTAACCTTAATTTGAATAGCCATCATCATTTCCAGTTGTTTATAGAAATGAATCCTGAAATTTAGTTAAACGCCATGTCCATGTCCATTTTCCCACTCCTCTCCAATCCTCCGCACCATCAATCTGTACTCATGAATGCATGTCACTTTTTGGCCTATTCAAATTCATCCCATATCTTTAATAAACCGCTAAAGCTTAGTCTTCCTTATGAAGCTTTTCAAGGATTTCAGACTCTGTTTCTTTTACTGAATTCCTGTAGCATATATCATAATAATATAATCATATAACACACCATAATTATACACGTTTTACACTATTTTAGATGATCAGTCCTTCTTATATAAAACCACAATTTCTGGTCTCACATTTTGTTTCTAGTAGATTGCTGTGATGACAGCTTCAGTTTACTCATGCCTCACTCTTATTCACCCTTTGCAGAGTCCCCTCCCAGGTTGACTCTGGTCTCGGTCAAGTGACTTGCTTTGGTCAATGTGACAATAGCAAATGTAAAGTAAGCGAAGACTCAAAAAATGCTTCCACTTTGGGTCTTGGCTTCTAAGCCACTTTTGGAATCCAGTTCCCATCATCTTAATAAGCCCAAATGAGTCTGCCAAATGATGAGGTAGCAAATGGAGAGAGTCTTCTGCCTTCTCTGCCATTCCAGATATGCCAGACAATGTCATCAGAAACTAGCCAGCCCCTGCTAACCTCAAACTAACTGAAGGTACTTGAGTAACCTCAGCTGATGTCAACTGAATCCCACCTAGGTTGTCAACACTAGCCAGCTCAAATTTTCGTTGTATAAAATAATAAGCTAAATAAATGGTTATTGTTTTAAGTTACTAGGTTTTGGGCAGTTAGAGATGCAGCAATAATACAATCTAAACATTTTCTCAACCAAACCTCAGTGAAGCAGAAATTACATCTTTTTCGTTATTGTCAATGGAAATAAGATGATCTGAAAACAGAACACATCATGAGACACTACTAATGTGATTTTCTCTGCATTCTACCAAATATAAAATTAGTAAAAAAAGGAAATTCTTTATTATTGCCTTCATTTCAGGGCTTATTTTTGGTCTGTTCAGGGATTCAATTTCTTCCTGGGTTAGTCTTGGAAGGATGGATGTGTCCAGGAATTTATCCATTTCTTCTAGATTTTCTAGTTTATGTGCATAGAGGTGTTAGTAGTGGTCTCTGATGTTATTTGTATTTCTCTGGGGGCAGCAGTAAAATCCCCTTTGTCATTTTTAATTCTGTTTATTTGAATCTTCTCTCTTTTCTTCTTTATTAGTCTAGCTAGCAATCTACCTATTTTATTAATGCTTTTTCAAAAACCCAGCTCCTGGATTTGGTGATCTTTTGAATAATTTTTCATGTGTCAATCTCCTTCAGCTCAGTTCTGATTTTGGTTATATTTTTGTCTTCTACTAGCTTTGGGATTTTTTTACTCGTGGTTCTCTAGTTCTTTTAGTTGTGTTGCTAGGTTGTTAAGTTGAGATGTTTCTAACTTTTTTTTTTTTTTGAGATGGAGTCTCGCTCTGTCACCCAGGCTGTAGTGCAGTGGCGTGATCTCAGCTTACTGCAACCTCTGCCTCCCAGGTTCGAGTGATTCTTATGCCTCAGCCTCCCGAGTAGCTGGGACTACAGGCACACACCACCATGCCTGGCTAATTTTTGTATTTTTAGTAGAGACGGGGTTTCACCATGCTGGCCATGCTGGTCTTGAACTCCTGACCTCAGGTGATCCACCCACCTCGGTATCCCAAAGTGCTGGGATTACAGGCATGAGCCACCGTGCCCAGTCCTTTCTAACTTTTTAATGTGGGCATTTAGTGCTATAATTTCCCTCTTAACACTGCCTTAGCTGTGTCTCAGAGATTCTGGTATGCTGTATCTTTGTTCTCATTAGTATCAAATAACTTCTTGATTTATGCCTTAATTTCATTATTTACCTGAAAGTCATTAAGTGGTAGGGTATTCAGTTTCCATATAATTGTATGGTTTTGAGTGAATTTCTTAGTCTTGATGTCTAATTGGATTGTGCTGTGCTCCAAGAGACTGTTTATGATTTCACTTCTTTTGCATTTGCTGAGGAGTGTATGACTTCTGCTTATGTCATTGATATTAGAGTATGTGCCATGTGGCAATGACAAGAATGTATATTGTGTTGTTTTGGGGTGGAGAGTTCTGTAGATATCTACTATCAGGCCCATTTGACCCAGTGCTGAGTTCAGGTCCTAAATGTCTTTGTTAAATTTATATCTTGATAACTGTCTAATATTGTCAGCTAGTGTTAAAGTCTCCTGCTATTAGACTGATTGAAGGTCTCTAAGTACTTGCTTTATGAATCTGGGTGCTCCTGTGTTTCATGCATATATATTTAGGATAGTTAAATCTTCTTGTTGAATTGAACCCTTTATCATTATGTAATGCCTTTCTTTGTCTTTTCTAATCTTTGATGGTTTAAAACCCATTTTGTCAGAAACTAGGATTGCAACCTGTGCTTTTTCATGTTTTCCATTTGCTTGATAGATTTTTCTCCATTTGTTTATTTTCAGCCTATGAGTGTCACTACATGCGAGATGAGTGTTTTGAAGAAAGCATACCAATGGGTCTTTGTTCTTTATGCAGCCTGCCATGCTGTGTCTTTTAATTGGGACATTTAGCACATTAATTCAAGATTAGTATTGATATGTAAGGATTTGATTTCGTCATCATGATGTTAGCTTGTTACTTTGCAGACACATTTATATGGCTGCTTCATAGTCTCACTGGTCTGTGCACTTAAGTGTGTTTTTGTAGTGGTTGGTGATGGTCTTTAGTGCTTCCTTCAGGAGCTCTTATAAGCAGATCTACTGCTAACAAATTTCCTCAGCATTTGTTTGTCTGAAAAGGATCTTATTTTTCTTTCTTCTAAGCTTATGAAGTGCAGTTTGGCTGGATATGAAATTCTAGGTTGGAATTTCATTCCTTTGAGAATGTTAAATATTGTTCCCAAATCTCTTCTGGCTTGTAGGGTTTCAGCTGAAAGGTCTGCTGTTAGTTTGATGGGTTTCCCTTTATATGTGATCTAGCCTTTCTCTCTAGCCACCTGTAATGTTTTTCTTTCATTTCAGTCTTGGAGAATCTCATAATTATGTGTCTTGAGTATAATCTTCTTATGAAATATCTTACTGGGGTTCTCCGAATTTCCTGAATTTGAATGTTAAACTCTCTAGCTAGGTTGGGGAAGTTCTCATGGATGATATCCTGAAATATGTTTTCCAAGTTGGTTTGTTCCATTATTCCCATCTCTTTTAGGTACACCAATCAGTCATAGATTTGGTCTCAATGAATGGTTTACCAACCAAAAAAAGCTCAGGACAGATGGATTCACAGTCGAATTCTACCAGATGTACAAAGAAGAACTGGTACCATTCCTACTGAAACATTCCAAAATATTAAGGAGGGACTCATACTTAACTCATTTTATAAGGCCAGTATCTGACAGATGTACAACAAAGAAATAAAACTTCAGGTCAATATTCTTGATGAATAGTGATACAAAAATCCTCAACAAAATACTGGCAAACTGAATCCAGCAGCACATCAAAAAGCTTATCTGCAACTATCAAGTAGGCTTTGTATCTGGGATGCAAGGTTGGTTCAATATACACAAATGAATAAATGTGATTCATCACATAAATAGAACGAAAGACAAAAACCACATGATCATCTCAATAGATGCATAAAATGCATTTGATAAAATTCAACATCCCTTCATGTTAAAAAAAACTCTCAATAAACTAGAAACATAACTCAAAATAATAACATATATATATGACAAACCCAGAGCCAACATCATACTGAATGGGCAAAAGCTGGAAGTATTCCCCTTGAAAACTTGCACATGACAAAGATGCCTTCTCTCACCACTCCTATTCAATGTAATATTGGAAGTCCTGTCCAGGGCAATCAGGCAAGAGAAAGAAATAAACGGCATCCAAATAGAAAAAGAAGTAGAACTATCCCTGTTTGCAGATGACATGAATCTACATCTAGAAAACCCTATAGTCTCAGCCTAAAAGCTTCTTTTTTAAAAAATTTCCATAAGTTGTTGGAGTACAGGTGTTACTTGGTTACATAAGTTCTTTAGGGGTGATTTGTGAGACGGTGCACCCATCACCCAAGCAGTATATACTGCATTATATTTGTCTTCTATCCCTCTCCCCCTCCTACTCTTCCCCCCAATCTCCAAAGTCCATTGTATCATTCTTATGCCTTTGTGTCCTCATAGCTTAGCTCTTCCATATCTGAACTAAGCAAGTTACATATAATGCAATATAATCATTACCTAATCATGAGATTTTAGATATATAATAGAAAGTGTACTCTATGCCATCCTGCCTCTAAAATCCTGAATTTTTAAACTGAAAAATTCACACATTCAAAATTTCTGGAAATGTAATACTCTTCAGATGATTGCCATAATAATGTGTCTGAAGTCCTCTTCTTATGAGGTGGACAAAACTTTGATATGAGCTCAATATTCTACATGTGCTGGCTTTGTGATCTGGGAAATCACTTCATATATTTAAGTTCCACTCTCCTCCTTTATAAAGTGGAGATAGTAATAGTTTTTGCGTAATCAATAACTAATGTAACAAAGGTGAAGAATCAGCCAACTTCCTGACATAGTTTAAGTGCTTGATCAGGTGAGTTACTGTGATGCTATAGTGACGGACAAGGAAGAACGTGGGAATCACAGTTGACTTCTCCCCCATTGTAGGTCCTGACTAGATGTAATTGACTTCCAAGTCTCATTAATTTTTAACAGCTTAGTGTTTCTCAAAGTTGTTTCTCTTTGCCTCTTCAATATCCGTGCTTTGCTTTAGATTCTGTTGTCTCTCTCTTTCACAATCCCAATTGTCCTTTTGTCTCTAGTATCAAAGCTTCTGCTCCAAATGTACCATATTCCATGTTGTAGATTAGTCATCTAGAATGATTTAGTCATATAGAAGTCAATTCGCATCACTTGTCTTAAAGATAAAATGTAAACTCCCTAACACAGCACAAGAGTCCTTTGAGATCAAGCCATTGCACATTCTCCAGTCTCATTTCTTGCCACTCTCCTTAGCACTATACAACCTATAGTATTGAATTATGATCAAATCTCAATGAACAAATAATAGGATGTATTGGTGACATTTAGGAATAGATAAGTAATAACAATTAATGGCTAATGAAAAAGTATCCAAAAAGTGCTATAAAATGGACTCAAAATAATTCTATTTAAAATGCTTAGAAACACACTTACAATTAAATAAGTATCATGTAAAAGTTATAAAACAAAAAACATAAAAACAAATAAAGGCACTGCATATCACATGAATGGCCTGGTGAAAAATAACCAAAGACTCAATATTTGCTGAACCCTGCTCTTGTGCTATTTGTTAACTGAATTTTTTTTGATGACCACATGTTGAAGACTTAATGGAATACTTTTAGTTCTAAACATATGCTTCTAATTCCTTAATTTCCACAGCTTTCTTATAATTGTAGATCACGTAGCTACATGTGGCTTCATTCTGCTTTCCAAGATTATCTGACTTCACTGCCTACATCTGTGAATGGGTTGTCAGTGGTATTATCAATGGACTATCCATCTATCTGATGAGAGAGGAGGTGGCATTGCCTTGTAAGATATCTCATTGATGCTGTGAGCACTCTCTGAATTACTATGTATAAATATTGATAAGTATCAATACATTTCCATCTCTTTTACATCTATTTGATCTTTTCATGTTTCCAGTCTGAATCTTATTGTTTAGCATAGAACCTAGTATAAGGCTTAGAGTATATTCTAATAAATACGTAATTAAAACATGAGTGTATGTGTCCACAGAAGGCTTTCTTTCCTCACCTATATTTTTTAAAATTCACAAATAAAAATTGTATGTATTTGTGGTGTGCAACATAATGTTTTGATACAGCCTATCAATATATTGTAGTATGTTATATATATTGTGGCATGACTTAAGCTAATTAACATATCCATTTCCTCACATACACATTTTTTTGTGGTGAGAACATTCAAAGTATTTTAGAAATTTTGAGTATATAGTACTTGTTATTAACTATAGTCACTACAGTTATTTATAATACATTGTTATTAACTATAGTTATTATACAGTTTTTTTAGAGTCCACATATAAGTGAAATTGCACAGTATTTGTATTTCTGTGCTTGGCTTATTTTACTTAGCACAGTGTCCTCTAGGTTTACCCATGTTGTTGCAAATGACTAGGATTTCCTTTATTATTGTTATAATACTAGAATAGAATTGTTACATAAGTAGACAGGTGCCATGGTGGTTGGCTGCATCCATCACCCTATCATCTACATTAGGTATTTCTCCTAATGTCTATCCCTCCCCCTTTCCCCACACCCCCGGATAGGTCCTGGTGTGTTATATTCTCCTCCCTGTGTCCATGTATTCTCATTATTCAACTCCTACTTATGAGTGAGAACAAACGGTGTTTGGTTTTCTGTTCTTGTGTTAGTTTGCTGAGAATGATGGTTTCCAGCTTCATCCATGTCCCTGCAAAGGACATGAACTCATCCTTTTTTATGGCTGCATAGTATTATTCCATGGTGTATATACGCCACATTTTCTTTATCCAGTCTATCATTGATGGGCATTTGGGTTGGTTCCAAGTCTCTGTTATTGTGAACAGTGCCACAATAAACATATGTGTGCATGTGTCTTTATAGTAGAATTATTTATAATCCTTTGGGTATATATACCCAGTAATGGGATTGCTGGGTCAAATTGTATTTCTAGTTCTAGATCATGCCAATCTTTTTAAAGATTGAATAGTATTCCATCATGTGGCACATTGTTTTTGAAGGAGAAAATGGATATGAACAGTTATTAATATGTTTATTAAATGCAAACAGAATTGTGTTTTAGCAGAATAACATATTAAAACATTTAAGCCTGTTTGATCATCCAGTTTATTCATATTGAATTTTAACTGTTTTTCCTGGCCTAAAATTTTATCTTTTTTTGAAAACTGGGGGGAAAGAAATATGAAGCCAAACTTTTCAGTGTGTTCATACATGCCAAAGAATGTATTTGTCTCTGAAAACATTTGTATTGCTATCACTTACATAGACATAACATTATTTTAATTAATTAATTAATTTCACAGAGTACTCTGTCACCCAGGCTGGAGTGCAGTAGCCGGATTAGGACTCACTGAAGCCTTGAATTCCTGGACTCAGGTGATCCTCCAACCTCAGCCTCAGCCTGGGACTACAGGCATGTGCCATAATGCCTGGCTATTTAAAAAATGTTTTGTAGAGATGGGGTTTTCTCATGTTGGCCAGGATGGTCTCAAGCTCCTGGGTTCAAGTGAACCTCCTGCCTCAGCTTCCCAAAGTGCTGGGTTTATAGGCATGGGCTACCTTGCCTAGCCTCATTTTCTTTAACTTTGAAAATATATTAAAATTTTATACTTAACCAAATACACTAGAATTATGCAAAAATAATGTTCATCTGCCAAATGAAAGAAATATTTTTATTAACTTACAAGAACATTTTATTTTCAACTAACATTGGTTTCTTCTAGCTTAATCTTCCAACAGGTTTTCTCTAAATGATCTCATTATTTTCAAATATAAAATTATATCAAAATCACCCTCTAAGAACTGTATTTCTCATTGCTAAACATTTTCAAAAGACTATGCTATAAATTTTCTAGACAGTTGCATCAAAGGAGTGTTAAAAATGTTGTGATTACTAGTAACAGTATAGAGAAAATACTTCATTTCAAAGAAGAAAATGATTTGAGTATCTATGTTCCTATATGTTTAGATTGCCATTTATTATTTTTCATACATCCAGCACCTCATTTATCAAGTAAATGTATTAACTTAGCATTTATATTCAAAAGAAAAAATAAATTATTTTCCTTTTTGACTTTTTTTTTTTTTATCTGCACAACCAGGGTAATAACAGTAACCTAACTCAAAGGGATGTGGTGAAATTAATAAGTTAAAACAGTGCCCGACACATAACTAGTTCTCATGAACTCTTAGCTATTGTGGACTATTAAATTTTGATATATGTTTTGCCTATAATATTGGGTTATTAACCTTACATAATAGATAGTAGTAATCAATATTTATTTAGGAAGAAATGATTCATATGTGTTTTCCCTGAAAATGTAGTATGATGGTGATATGGGGTTATTTAAGAGTCAAGATTTAGAGTAATGATGCAAATTCCATGTAAAAACCCTCTAATCTCTACTCCTATAGCTGGCACTACTAGCTGTCCTAATATTTGAGTCTTCCTTCATTCTTTTGATAGTAAGTCCTCCTAATTCTTAATTTAAGCTTTTTTTTTTTTTTTTTTTTCCCACAAAAGACACACTTGCTAGACTCCCTTGCAGCTAGGGTTAATATAGAAATATATTTGGGCATTAGAATGTGAAATGAAAGGTGAGTAAAACCTTGTATTGTAGCCTTAAAAAAAAGATCCCTGACCCTTTAGCTCTTTATGTGACTGGAAGGTAAACATGAGGGTAGATTCAAGCAGCTGCTTTAGAGCAAGATGTGAAAGTTCTGTGCTGAGGATGGCAGAGAAATAAAATACAAGCAGCCTATGTCTCTGACCCCGTAAAGGCACATCAGACCTGAACTATTTATGCTCAGATTGTGTATAAAAGAAAAAAAAATTCTCTTTTATTTAAGACACTACTGTATCAGGCTATTGCTACAGTACCTATGCCTGTATTCTCCACTTTAAAAAAATCTATTAATGAAGGGCCTGGCCCTCCTACATATAATATTTGCATCCTAGCTCTATAAATATGTTAGGATAGTGTCATTGAGTTTCAAATTTAGTGTTTTAAAGTTATATCCATTAATGTCTTTTCAATTAGGTTTTTCATTTTATTTTAAATACATATAGCTTCAAATGTATTCTTTATTTTTGTGCATGACATTAATTTAACCTCAAGAAAAAAATTCTTGTGACTATTGACCTCAAATTTTTAAAGGTAAACTAATGATAGATATAGTCTTTAAAATAGCCTAAATAGACATCATTTTGAAAAACAATTTTAAAAGGTAAAACATTTAATGACCAGACTCTCAAGATTGCAGATTTATTAAAATTTAAAGATACTTTATTGTTATCTTCTCTAAGTGAGATGCACTGGATGGGTCTAAATGACAGTTTCAAAAGGGTCTGAAATGTCAGGAAGGGGTAGAATGTGGATTTTATGATTAAGAAATGTACAACATTGCTTTTTAGAATGCAACAAATACAGGTGTTACTGAGCATCTGTTATGAAGCCAGAAAAGCACAAGGATAAATAAATAGCCTGTGTTCTTTGCTTAGAGGAAACACCAATTCAAGAAAAGTTACCAACATGTGCTGAAATTTTCACATATAGGAGAGTAGGTGCCCATAAAGGCATGCAGATGGTGTTGCAGGGGAGCTACACAGGGAGCAATGGATGCTTTAAACCTCAACAAAATTCACAAGCTGCATCACTTACTACATTCACCATCTATAATTTTCTTTTTGATCTAAACTTCAGTTTTTAATTATTGGTAACCTGAAGCTAGTTAGCAGGGGAGAAACCTTTCCTATAAAAAAAAAGTCTGTTCTGTCCAGTGTTCTCATACTAGAGATGGTAATAGCTGCTATGCTTTGACTCCCTGTGATGCCCCAGGCTTAACTTGACTCCATTTCTTTTGGTTCTACCAGCAATCCTATGAAGCAGGTTGTATTCAGGTAAGCAATTGAACCCATGGTTGTCAGATTCCACTGTTCATGTTCCTTCTATTATATATTCTTTCTCCTTGGTTCATTTCCTTTTTACACCATTGGTCGTATTGCATAATGAGAACTCATCATTTAGGTTAGCTCTCTCCTCCCTCCCTGACTATCTGCTCCTCAATGGTTAGAGCCATATTTTGCCCATATAGACACTTAATGAATGTTATGCAATGAAAGAATAAGTGAAAGGATGTGACAAAGAAAATTTCACACTGACAGTCCTTAAAAGGAAATGATGTCGCTGCAAATATAATCCATCTTTAATCTCAACCTTAAACATAAATACCCTCAGGATGGTTTTTAAAATATTGTCTTTAGAAAACTCTTTCAAGCACTGAGGAGGTCTATTGCAAAATTCTCCCTTTGTCTTTAAATTTATTGTGCTTTGCTTTTGTGAAAAACAGTTGTCAAATGTGTTTTTGATAAAACATATTTTCTGTGATGGCATCATGTAGCTATACCCACAGGCGGTATACCTGTGGTTAAAGTAGATAGGAGATGGGCATGTTTAGGTCAACAAACTGAAAGAGTTTTGTATCTATGCTCTGATTCTATATATAAATCCAAGCAATATTAAGCTTGGGTTTAAAAATGATCCCTTACTGTATTATGTATTTGAATAAAATATTACATATACACACATAGGCATATATATTTTATAAAGTGTTCAAGATAATGCATTAGTTTCTATGTTTTCCTTCCTGGAATATACTTCATTTTTTCCACTTTATTTGTCTTTTAAGACATAACAGCATTCTGAAAGTAGAATATTGACAGCTCTAACAGTCCGGTTATAATAAGACATAAGCAGCCTGAAAGAATATAAGGAGATTTTCCTATATAGTGACTTTTAAATTGGCTACCACATATGATTAAAATGTCTGAATTTTGGTACACTGTTTGAGTGTTTGATATTCAAGACAATTCATCTAGTCATAACTTATATGTTTTATGTATACATATTATGAATATATGTGTGTATATATATATATTTAAAATCATTGGATCTATTTAACATTGCTTCTAAAAGATCATATAGCCTGTTATTCTTCAGTAAGAAACATTGGTTTTAAACTCATTCATCTGGACAGAATAAGATTTTCCTTTTTATTAACTCCAGATACTCTTCAGTACTGAATTTCAAACAAAATATTTTCATATGGAAAACTACTGAGAGACATCTACATATACTTTCAAATTTATATTTCATATAGGATTTGTAATGGATCCTTTAAAACTGCACTAGGGTTATTGAATGTGGGTAGGCATTATAAAGTCAAACATTTGTGTCCTTCCTAGTGCTCATTTATACATTCATCCACGTGAGCATTGGAGACTTGCCTCTATCATGAACTCTTATTTGGTTAAGCCACCAGCTGGCTAGCTTTGAGGTCTTTCCAGATATGGGTTGGAGATGGTGGGGGGAATGTGAACATTGAGAAAGATATTACATAGAAAAATGCAGTAAAAATATAAGTCATGATTCCAGCAAAGACCCCTCACCCCTCAAAAAAAAAAAAATGCAAAGGGAAAAAGACAAAGTTCCGTTGTGGAAGGTAAATGAAACAAAAGAAGAATCATTAGGAAAACTGCCAGTTCCTTTCACTGGAGACCTTGGGGGAAATGCTTTATCATGCCTAATGACAAGTAACCTACACAGAGTCAAATCTAAATGTGAAAGGTTTATCCTAAATGGATTGAAACAATAATGAAAAAAATTTTACATTTTATTACTAAGTAATATGTTCCCTACAGAGCACAGACTGACTCACAAAACTGTAATCCCACTAGGGATCACATTTAAATACACTTTTCCCTTTAGTGGGGGGAACAGATGTACCTCTGACTCAAATGGTCCCAAGTCAAGTGTGACCCAATAATGAGCTGAAAACAAAATGTTTAATTGAACGGTTTCTCTATACATATTTAAAGTCTGTACACTGTACTCCTTTAAAAGTCTGTACACTGTACTCCTTTAAAACTGATGATTAAAGTTGCTGACACTAATATGTGTATGTATATAGATGTGGTATTTTATTTTGGATATATTATCATTTTAAACTGGTAAACAGACTTTAGATGTAATAACAAGTAACACATAGCTTATGAATGTGCCATTTGGTATTTTGTGCTCCTATGTATACCATGTCTTTTAATTTTCATGACAACCCCAGGAGATAGGTATTAATATCATCCCAGTCTACAGGTGAGAAAATGAAGGCAAACTTAGATGTCTTGGCTGATTGGTTGTAGAGTTAGCTGGTGAATGAACTTGAACAGTCTTGCCCCCTGTGTCTAAATAATAATAGAATAGGCTTTGCTATTGCAAATATTTGTTTTTATGCTGATAAATACTGAAGCAGTTCTTACCACTCCTGATTTATCATCCAAGTCTTGGAAAACCTGCTCAAAAGTGTTTCTACTAATAACCTGTACACTGTCTTAATCGTACAACAGTTGAATATCCAACTCTTTTACTCACCATGGTCCGTATTGTGCAGGTCTGGAACACTCTGCCTATGTTCATATTCTGGTTTTGTCCCTTATTATTTGTCTGACCTTAACCTATTGCTCATATTCTTTTGGCCTCATTTCTTCATGTGTAAAATAAATAACAGTATGTCATATATATGGAACTTGTGCAGTTATCTTATCTGTAACTAGAACCCATAGAGCGATTCCATATATAATGAGAACCTAGGTGATTCTAGGGAGAATTAAACTAGTTAATCCACAGAAAGCCTTTACATAAATTAAAGCTAAATATAAATATTTATTGGATGCCCACTGAGTTCCAGACACCATGGTAAACCCTGGGGTACAAGGGCAAAGATGACAGAGTTAATCCATATAAAGGACTTTGTGCCTGGCATGAAGTAAGCACCAAATAAATGTCAGTTAGTAACTGTCGTTATTGTCAGATAGTCTTTGGCTCATCTTACTGTTTTTTCTTCTAACGTTCTGTGGATCTTGAATGTATTATTGCATAATGTTCTGGAGAAAAGCATTTAGATTTCTGTTTAGTTTTTTTTTTTTTTTTTTAAATTAAGTATAATAGAGACAATGGAGAGAAAGCTGTAAACACAGAATTTTAAAATTACTGCAACTGTGATATCTTTTCCTTTCTCTGAACGAACAGCTAAATTGTTCCAAAGTGCACATGATATAAAATAGTCCACCATTAAAAACAACAACAAAAACTACTACTACTCTCTTAACTGCCAGACGCCATACCAGAATCACCAATGGCAGCTTATTAACTTCATCCTGTTCAGATTGTTTGAAAGGTTTAAAGCAACAGAACAAAGGAATAGTCCATTTATTTGTAACAAAGAAATCTGGACTTGGCAGTAATTCATCTTGAAAAGGTATCTAGAGAGTTCATTTACTAAGAGAATCTTGTTTAAGCAATAGAAAATAAACATGTTTTAAGGCAGCGAGAGAAGGAAAAGCAATAATGGAATCTCCCCAACTTGCTTTGAGCTTTGCTGACAACAGAAGCTTTTCAGCTGCTGATCATAAATAGCCTAAAATCTTATTTCAAGCTTCAGTCCATAAAAAGAAAAATCATTTAATACTTTGTGCTACAACGCTCACAGGCACCTTGGAACTTTTCTGAGCTGTAAGACATACTCCTCAAGTAATATGCCACAGCATAGAATCAATGAGAAAATAATTTGTCCAACAAATACAAGCAGACATAGTAATGAGGCAGAAGGACTTATTTAAACTGGAAAGTCCCAGACACAGAATAAATAAGCATCCTGGCAGTGGAGCCTGGGACAGACATGAGTGCATGTGGATTTGGGAATGTGCTTCCCTGCCGGAAATCATTCAATTATCAAAATTCTTTCCCCCTGAGACTTACAAACAGAAACCTTGGCCTGTGCTCAAATATTAAACATTAATGATGTTCTCCTGATGTTTAAAGAAGAGAGGGGAAAGCTGTGGTCTGCTGCAGTTGTTAAAGAAGCAGTTGGGAGGAAATTTTGGATAGATTTTGGGGGAAAAATGATATTGTCATCAGCTTCCAGCTTTATTTTTCTAGTAAGAAGGAAAGTATTTCTAGTCACTCTTAATTATATTTTGAGATAGGTGATCCCTTGTTTGCTTTTATGATGGATAGTAAATTTATTCATTTAATAAATATTTATTAGATGCTCATTGTGTGCCAGACACCATGGAAAACCCTGGGTACAAGATAAAGATGATAGAGTTTATGCCTAATAGATGTAAGGTCCTAGATGGGAAGACAGACAAAAAAAGAGAATAAAACAGAAAAAATGATTTCAAGTTTCAGTTAGGGAAGAAAAACAAAAGACTGACAGGATAAAAGAATAATCCTTCACGTAGAAGAAATACCTGGTGTTGCATTTGGATTTTACTCTAAGTCTTATAGGAAGTTATTGAAAGGTTTCTTTAAAAAGCAATATTGTGATTCAATATAAAGTTAATATTGCTACGTATAGTAAGGATTGGGAGGCAGCGCTGGAAGCAGGGAGACAAGTTAAGATTTTATTTTGATGTTTTAGGCAAAAAGTTGAACGTGGTTTGCTATAAGGAGGTGACAGAGTAGAGTGTCATAATACTTCAAATTTAAGCAGCGTTTTGGAGAGTAAATAGGACTTGCCAAGGAATTGGGTGTGGGGGGTTGATAGAAAGGATGGATCTTAGAGCATCCCTAGATTTCCAGGTTGCATAACAAGACATATAGTATTCTGTTCCATTCACTGAGGATGCAAGATTTTAATGGGATCAGGTTTGGGAGAAATGGGAAGAGAAAGGGTTTGATTTTAAACAATATTGCATTTTAGACTCTAATGAGACACTGTAGTAGAGACTAAGGAGATTTACATGTATATCAATATCAAGCACTATTAGAAATCCACCTGTTACCCTGTCTTCTTTTCTTTCTATCAGAACTCTCATTTTGTTGCAATTGCCATTTATCCAACTTTTATAAATGTACCTAATTTAAAAACAAACGGACTACTGTCACTGCTTTCAAAGTGAGAAGTAGTCATCTGATATGGTTTTGAGCAATACGTTGTACCTTGCAGCTGCTGGGTGGGCATTTTGAGAAAGTCCTTTAAAAAGTGGGTGACAGCTGGCACTTGACCTGTTCCCTAGCACGAAGGAGACTGTATTTCCTGACTTGTCTGAGAAAGACAGAGTATATGTCTAATTCCTGACTTAATTATGAACCCCTTTTTGCTTGCAAAACTCTCTCAATTTAGGCAATAACTTTCATGACATCTTACTTATGACCCCTCCTTTCACTTTCTCTGGACTGTGGAGGCTTTGCTGGATCTTCAACAATTATTTTGTGCCCAATCATAAGAAAAAGTACAAGAGAATGCTAAGGAATTTAGTTCTGTTATGTTTGATTCACTGCACCAGGTTTGCATTATGTATCTTGCTAGAACAAGGAAAACTTAAACTCCTATATGGCTTAAGCAAATGTATCTGAGTTTTCTCCTTTAAGTGACTAAATGCAATTTTCAACTAATATAGAATGCAAGTTTGTAACCTACAAGATGAGCCTCAAAAAAATGTAATGTGAGTCCCATCAGCATAAATAAAGCTGTGTTTAATTACATGGGCATAGATGTATTTAGGCTCTGTAAGGTCCCAAACCTCAGTAACATACAGACTTTGGATATAAAAGAGTAATTGATAAAGAAGACAATGAAGCAATGACTCATAAATTGGATAGAAATGAAGAAAGATGGGTGCCAAAGAAGCCACAAAAATAGACTTTTTGTTTTTGAGACGGAGTCTTGCTCCATCACCCAGGCTGGAGTGCAGTGGCGTGATCCCAGCTGACTGTATCACTGCAACCTCCACCTCCCAAGTTCAAGCAATTCTCCTGCCTCAGCATCCTGAGTATCTGGGATTACAGGTGTGTACCACCATACCTAGCTAATTTTTGCATTTTAGTAGAGACGGGGTTTCACCATGTTGGCCAGGCTGGTCTCTAACTCCTGATCTCAAGTGATCCACCCACCTCAGCCTCCCAGTGTGCTGGGATTACAGGGTGAGCCACTGTGCCTGGCCAACAGAATGTTTTAAGAAGGAGTGAGTGGTTGGTTGTTGGAATAATAAGTGTTCAAGTAAGAGAAGACAAGGAAAGTAGTCACTAGTTTTTGCTATGAGAGTTGTTGGAGTCTTTGAAAAGAACTGTTTCAGTGTTGTGGCAGTTAGAAGTCAGGCTGATATGGATTGAAGGTTGAATTGCAGAATATTAGAACACATCAACAGAAATGCCTATCTCATTTTCAAATACTGTTTGAGCTTTGAATGCAAACACTCACTATCCTAAGTAGAGGAAATATTAAGGAGCACATTAATGGTCACTATTTTTAAATAATTCACAATATAGTTACGTATTCATCTCTGAATATTCTAATTGTACTGCTCAGGTAAATAAATGGATTTTTCTAATGTAGACATTAGACATTAAAATAGCTTTTTGCTGGATGAAGCAGTCATGTTGCAAGTAATATTAGTATTTCAAAAATATGGCTGAGAACCTTGGTGAAACACCAAAAGGACTTTTTGTATATTTTTTTAATATCTAAATTTAAAATTGATTCTTAGAAGTTGCCAAATGCAGTCAGAAATTTCTAGTTTCAAGGTATGTTTTCTGGCTGCATGTTTGAAAATTTATAATGTGTGTGTGTGGGGGGGGGTGGTTTGTATCTCAGTTTTAAAGAATATCTTATAAAACAGTCTATACTGCAATAGTTTTTGCACAATGATTATGTTGGCAAAAGAATATAAAAAATGATAAAATAACCAAAATAATAAATTAGTTAATTCATTAGATTACAAAGCTAATACGTGATAATATATAAACCCTATGGGATACCTTTTAGCTATTGAAAATGAAATGAGGGCCGGGTGCAGTGGCTCACACCTATAATCCAAGCATTTGGGGAGGCCAACGTGGGAGGATGACTTGAGAACAGGAGTATGAGACCAGTCTTGCCACCATGGAGAAACCACGTCTATACTAAAAATACAAAAATTAGCCAGGTGTGGTGGCTCAAGCCTGTAGTTTCAGCTACTCCAGAGGCTTAGGTGCAAAAATCACTTGAAGCTGGAAGGCGAAGGTCGCAGTGAGCTGAGATCGTGCCACTGCACTCCAGCATGGGCGGCAGAACCAGAGGCAGACTCTGTCTCAAAATAAATAAATTAAAAAAGAAAGTAAAGAAAGAAAGAAGAAAGATCAGTAAGATTTGTTCATATCAATGTCTGTTTCTAACATATATACAAAAAATAATACACATAATTATATGTATATAATGACCCAGTTAAAACAAGCAAATAACATTTATTTAAGTGGTTAATAATCACAGAGAAAAGATGCAAAAGCAACACACCAAATTGTTCATGCTTATTTTCTTAAGAGGGGGAGGGGATAAAGAGGGCAAGCGAGTAGGCAAATATTTCTTCATTGCCTTGTTTGCATGCATAAGTAGTACTTTTGGAAATATTTCCTAAATTCAGAAAAGTAATTTATTTGTTATTTATTTTTTAATAAACAAAGAAATTCAGGATAATGGCTATAAAATACCATAGTTTAACAAATTGGGTAATAACATATTGCATTAAAAATTTAGGTGATCAGGCTGGGCATGGTGGCTCGCGACTATAATCCCAGCACTTTGGGAGGCCAAGGCAGGTGAATCACCTGAGATCAGGAGTTTGAGACCAGCCTGGCCAAACTGGTGAAACCCCATCTCTCCTAAAAATACAAGAATTAGCCAGGTATGGTGGTGCGTACCTATAATCCCAGCTACTTGAGAGGCTGAGGCAGGAGAATCCCTGGAACCCAGGGGGGTGGAGGTTGCACTGAGCCAAGATCATGCCATTGCACTCTAGCCTGGGCAATAGAGCAAGACTCAGTCTGAGAAAAAAAAAAATTTAGGTGACCTCAAATTTAAATTTTCTTGAGAAACTTTATAATAGGCAATTTTAATGAAAATAAAAGAACATATAATATGTTGCGTGATGGCAACTCTATTGCAAATTGTATCTCACATAGCATACTTGGATGAACAATGACTAGATTTTGTAGCTCTTGCTTGACATGTATTTTATTATTTCTGGTCATATATTTGAAATTGTTAAATATTGAAATTATTAAATATTATGTGTATTTGTGTTGGATAGTGTCCACCCAGAATTCCTGTACACCGGGAACCTGTGAATGGGCCCTTATTTGGAAATAGGGTGCTGCAGATGTAATCAAGTTAAGATGAGATCACACTGGTTTAGGGTAAGTGTCCTTATCTGGTGTCCTTCTAAGAAGGGGGAAATTTGGACACACATAGGGGAGAAGCTCATTTGAAGACTGGACTTAAGCTGTCACAAACTAAGGAAGGCCAAGGATTGCCAGCATCCCTACCAAATTGGAAAGGCAAGGAAAGACCTTCCCTGGAGCCTTCAGGAGGAGCATAACCCTGCCAATGCCTTGATTTTGGACTTTTTGCTTCCAGAATTGTGAGAGAATAAATTTCTGTTGTTGAAGCCACCCCGTGTGTGGTAATTTGTTACAGCAGACCAGGGTAACTAATACAGCATGTAACAACAATTATAATAACAGCCAGCATTTACTCAGTAATTATTATGTATCAAATATTATGGTAAGTGAAAGTTTGAAAGAAAAAAAATTGTATCAAGATTACTTATGATTCTATTCATATCATAAATATAGCCAAAGATGACTGTCTTTTTAAAAAATGTTATAATCAGTTTATAAATCATAAAATGCATGCCACAGAGTGGTATACAGCCACCCATATCCAAGCATCTCATTAATCCACATTTTTTTCTCATTTGCTCCTCAAGGAGATAGATGCCTTGCATTAAATTATACTTGTGTTCTCCTAAATCCACTGGACCATAAATCCGGCCTACATGACTCAGCTGACCTTACCAGGGTGACCTAACTTATGTTACGGCACTTGGAATTAAGCATATACTGTATGCTTTTTTTAAAATTAAAAATACATCCACACATTTATGTACTGTGCAGAAATATACATAGCATTTGCTTTTATCTACAGGGCACCAAAATAACAGTTAAATTCAATACGAATAAATTATTAGCAGTCTGTGGACAAAAAAGAAACTGCTTGATGAAATTCCCTAAAAGTTTTAATAATCCATGTTTGTGTCAAAGTATACAGCCAGAGTCAGAAAGATGTTTGTATGGTAGTACTGTCACTAACAGACTCCAGATGTGCCATTAGAAGACCCCAAGGAAAGCCCCAGCAGTTTGGGCATTCAGAGAGACTCTGTGCTAAGGTAAACATAACCTGGAATGAATGGGAGGCTATTCTTTGCCCTCACAAGAACATATATTAATTCTTACAGTACTCAGTATGTGTTCCAATTCATCACCAAACACTTTAAAAACAATGGCATTGAGGATGTGTGAAGGAGCTGTTAGGTCTACTTACTAGACTTCTGGCTATTTTGGCTTCATGAGAAAATAGTGGGTGCCTACTTATTATGTTCTTTAGTTGAAGACAGCATTCAAGGCTTGCAGGAATTCTTCCATGCCAATTAGAACAAGGAAAGACAAAAACATCATTAAAAGTTACAGGCTCAGGGCAAACAGAGACAAAGTTGAGTTGGCCTTAGGGCTGGATCGTCATTAAATACGAAATTCCTGCAAGTGCAAAATCTTATTAATGAAGAAGGAGGAAAAGGGAAAGAGTAGCGTGAGTATATCTTAGACTCTAAGATTTAGTCTCCCCAATATTCCCTAATGATGAGCATTCTGACTATAACTGAGTAACTCACATGTGTAAAACACATGGATTTTTTCAAGTGATTAAAACAAAGTGTGACTGTATAGTAATTTCAGTTCTGCCGCATGTCTCCTTATGTGGTTTGGGTTGCAATGTGATTTAACCTCTCTGCAATTCAATTTTCTAGTGTGCCTTGTTAGGAGCCCTTATCCACCTGGCAAGAAGGCTCTGGAATGACTTCTTCTTTCAGTTATTTATTTTCTTGAAATGCTTTTCTTAACTCTAATATTGCATCTGTCTCTGGAAAATCATTCTAATGTATACTTAGAACAGTTATCTCTGCAATAAATATAAAATGGATTATTCTTGAAACATTTGATCATTTAACTCTACCTATATTCACAGGATATGAGATAAATAACATTGTGTTTGATATCAACAATATTTTTATCGATATATACGCATGCTATCAGCCCCTTTTAACCATATGTGCTGTTTTGCATAATAGGAACTTATAAGTATCTTAGACTTTTTTCTTTCACTTGTACTATATAATAGTTACTTAGGCTTTTTATTGTTTTGCGTACTTCTCAATCTCTATTTACTTCTTCCAGTTCTTGACTAATATATCTTTTCTGTCAGAGAAAAACACACACACACACATACACACTCACACACACAAAATATGAGACTATTAATATGGCTGCTGTGGCACAAATGGATGGCAGAAACAAGATAAGAATTAATAAAGATAATATCTGGCCCAATGAACCTGCAAAAGCAGGAGGGACATTCATTTTCCTAACATAAACTACAGTACCATGTTACGAAAATAGTCATAAACTCAGAGAAAGAAGATTTAATCTGAAATATCAGCTCTCCTATTAACTACGTAACCTGTGGAAGTCTCTCTCGTTGTTTTGATGCCCTTTATTGGATGTAAAATTCTCCAATTAGGAAGTAAAGTTCATAGTAACCAAGACTGTAGTATGTTTTCTCTAGGATGCTCCTCAGTTCTCAGAGCTGTGCCTAGCATATTCCGGTAACTTTATAAATGTTTGTTGCATCCGTGGATGAGTGTACCTTAGTCTTTTCACCTGCAAGTGGACATTATGTTTATGCACAGGGGCGCATGATCAAGTGATCATCAAATAACATAAAGTAAAATGTATGAAACAATAACTGGTACAACAGATAAAACTTCAATATATTCTTTCAAATAGAAGTTGAAAAAAAATCCTCCTCATTTGTTGGGTAATACTGTCATCTATCTCATCTATCTAACTAAGAAAACCAGCCTACTTGGATTTATGTGTCTGTTATCCATATAAAGCCATGATGAAAATCAGACTTGGCAGCATGATGGAACCCAGTCTCTATAAAACAAATAAAAATAAAAATTAGCCAGGCATGGTGGCATGCCTGTAGTCCCAGCTATTTGGGAGGCTGAGGCTGAGGCTGAGGCTGGAGGATGGCTTGAGCCCAGGAGTTTGAAGCTGAAATGACCTCTTATTGTGCCACTGCACTGTAGCCTAGACAATATAGCAAGGCTATCCCTAAAAAACCAAAAACAACAACAAAAATAAAAACATAAGTTTATCCTACATCACCGCTCTTTTCATATCCCCAAATGCAGTTTTGTCTTAAGACAAAATGGTATTGTTCTTGCAGTTGATTTGGCTGCTGAGCTGAGGAATTTCTGAATCAACATGTAATGACTACATTAGACAATCTATTTGGATTGTCAGTAAAGTAGTACTGATAAAAGCAAAACAAAATTATTCTGCATTTTAATCATTAGTGTCACTGTGTTTTCTCACTTAGTAAAAACAAACTACTGCTCTGGAAGCATAGGTAAGCACACGTTCACACACACACATAATATTTTGCAGTGGTAATATATAAAGGGAGATTTCAGGAGTCAGAGCTTAGACTCAAAACTGCATAATGTCAAATATTAATCATTTGTCAACCTCCCACTTCCCATCTCCCTCTCCACCACACCGACAGCAGGAAGAAGTGCATTAAGAAAATTTCTTCCCCATAAGTGAGGTAACATCTGCCTCAAAGCTGGGTCAGCATGGAGGCTGGATCACCTCCTCAGCAAAGAGCCGTTCATGTGGAATAAGAGACGTGTGCAGTTTAGCCTGAGGCTTTTTCAGGATTTAGAATGCATAATTTGGTAGAAATTGTGCTAAGGAAAGCATCCTTGGCACTCTAGTAATCTGCATTGAATACAAACTTATAAGTACAAAATTCACACATACACAATTTTCATTCTAATAGTTTTTGTTTGTTTGTTTGTTTTCCCTTTGACTCTATGATTCACGATAACAAATCTTTAAGAACAGGGATTCTTCCATCCACCCACTTAAATAATGACTTTCTGGATTTTCTATTGGAACTCTGTGTAAAAGCCAAATAATATTTTCTAAGTCTCCTCTTCTTTGGTTCTAATTAGGAAGAATTCCCCTTTCTTCCAAGCCTGTAGACACATGGTACATATGTTCATTACCAACTTCATATTTCTAAGCACTTTCAATAGACAGCACTTGAGAGTGTAGTTAATGGAAACAGCCTGACCATGTTAATCTAGTTGATTAAAAACAGCGGAACTAGATACAAGTTAGTATTAATAAACTTTGTATACAAGGTGATAGAAAGAAGATCTTCAATAAGTGTGGAATGAGGAAAAATAAGAATTTCAATAACATTTTGTCAATACTTGGGATACAACATTCAATAATAAGACACTTAAAAGAGTAAAAACTAAGATTATAGTATTAGGATCTAGAACACATTCGAAATTTGTGGACTCATCTAAATTCTGTCATCAGGATATTTGATGAACTCATAAGACTTCAGTTTACAAAATGCCTTAAAAGTTATGAAGTACTTTATACCTACTTACTTTATGTGTTTAAAAAAAATTCATATGACAACCTTCTGATGAAGGTAAAATAGATATATCTCAACTTTTAAAAGCAAAAATAGAGATGTCCTATTTTTAATGAACATTAAGGTTATTTTGGTACAGGAGCTCGAGGTGTATTTTTTCTGTGCATTATACTAGTCAATGAGTTGCTGCTGCTTTTTTTTTTTTTTTGAGGCAGAGTCTTGCTCTGTTGCCCAGGCTGGAGTGGAGTGGCACGATCTGCTCACTGCAACCTCCGCTTCCCTAGTTCAAGCGATTTTTCTGCCTCAGCCTCCTAAGTAGCTGGGACTATAGACTCATGCCACCATGCTTGCTACTTTTTGTACTTTTAGTAGAGATAGGGTTTTACCATATTGGCCAGGCTGGACTCGAACTCCTGCCCTCATGAACTGCCTGCCTTGGCCTCCCAAAGTGCCGGGATTACAGGTGTGAGCCACCATACCCAGCCATGAATGAGCTACTTACTGATTGAATGTGTCTTAGTTACCTCTAAATTTCTAGACTTCAACTTGTAGTATGGTATGTGGTATTCTGTAGTTTTGGTTAAATCAGTTTATATACCTCAACACAGTCTTATTTTTTTGGCACAATTGGTCTTTCCACAAATATGTTATGACTTCACAGATTAAAAATATTAAGGCTTATGGAATAACTAGCACTGCCACTTTCCAGAAAATAAGTTTGAAGTTGTCGTCTTTGTACAATGTTTCTAGAGGAGAAAACCAATTACCAAACAAATGCTAAAAGTGAATTAAATTGTGTTTATTTAAGCATATTTTTAACTGTCAGACTGAGAATCTTGTCAACTGGCAAACTAGGGTATAAGTTTGATTTTTATATTTATGATTGATTTCTATTAAATCCAGTTCATAACGGAAAAGAGGAATTTGTCATGATTTCAGAGAACAAAATTACATAAAGCCCTTCTCATTTGCTAAAAAAAGTGGAACTCTAAAGTAAAAATTGAAGTTGACACCCTGGGACGGAAGTGGAGTAAATTAAATCTTGAAATAATCATCTAAACTGGAACTCCTACTCATTTAGCCAGCCCATTAATTAGTCCACAATGAAGCTTTGGTTTGTACCATTCCATCATGGAAGCATCTCCATGTTTTGGTCCAAGTGTGGTTGGCTTGGCATAGATTAATACATTTCATTTGTTAAACAGCTTAGAGTTGGAGTTGTTCACATTCCATTAGCTCATTTTATACCATAATGATTGTTTGAATTAAGCAGGAAAGAGGAACAGTACTTTCATTTTATAAAAAAGAAGGAGCCTAGAAAGATCAGGTTGACCTCTCCAAGGTCATCCGACAAGGCGGTAGTTAAAATGATGTTAGAATAGTGGTTTTATATGCTCTTCTTGCTACACCATAATATACTGAAATGTTCCTTTTCACCTTAGGATGATAATGAGAGTCACTCTCCTAAACCAAAAACGATGATTAGAATAAGAATTTAGGGCAGAGAAGCAACCATAGTAGATTCAGGTTTGTGTCTTATTGGGGTTTAAAATTCCAAAAGGAATCAACATTTTGGTTAGTAATAAATCTATAACCCAAACTCCAGCCTGATCCTAGATGATTTTCAGCCCTTGGGATGTGTCCCATTCCAATTAAGCTGTTTCTTTTCCTGTCTTGAAATGTGCTAACCATCTTTAAACATTTAGCTACAATGACTTCAACCAGATGCTAAATTAACTGGAAAAAATTTGAAATTTGGTATTCCCCTCTCTCCATGTCTAATTTCATACCCTTGCTACACTTCTTACACCTGCGACTGACTTCATTTGGTACTTCGTCTTTGTTGTTGTTGCCAGATTAACCACACAATGTTTCACTTCTATGCTATCAATTCAACATTTTTTTCTCAGAAAATAGTGTACACATGTGAAATATGTTCTAATTCATAAACATACAAGCAAATACACATGGACATTCTAAAATTAGTACAAATGATAAAAATATGACTGTGATATTTATAGATTTACTTGGTAGTTTCTCCTTTTAAAAACTTAAAATTTTATTTTGTGTTCTGTTTTTTTTTTTTCCTTCACACTGCATTAAACTGCTTTAGGCATGTTGTAAATATTTCAGTTTCTTTTTGGATACCAAAGATCACAGTAGCATTTTAATCTAATGCTGTCTATGCCAATATTAATATTTTGTGTCATGTCATAGCAGCACTGAGAAAGAAACAGACCTTCAGTATGAATTTCCCCAGAATTTAATCACCACCTTGGCCTGAAGTACCATTTGGGATTCAATTACTCAACTCTCTAGGCTAATGTTTAATCTCTTAAATATTCTGTTTCCACTGGGAGACATAAACACAGATGAGCACAGAATTTTTCATTTCAAATTGTCAGACTGATCCCAAGACTCAAACCCTTCTTCCAATATTGTATACGTTAGGAATGATATTACAATATTGGGCAACCCTATTAGGCTATTGCTTAGAAATCCATTTTAAAAATAGCATTTGTTATGGAAAAACTTGCTGTAACGTTCATCCTACTATGTGCCATTTTAAAGATGTGATGCCATATAGAGATGCTTCTATTGAATAGTAGAGGAAGACTACATGTATAATTTATTAACTTTGGATCTTGACCCTAAACATTGATACTCAAAGGACAATTTGCTCTACAATTTCCTACCTTTTTTCCATTCCCTCAATCATTTAAATCATTTATCCTTTGAGTTACAAACATTCCAAATACACTTTTTTTGTGTGTGGGTGGGGAGGGGGCGCAGGAAACAGGGTCTCACTCTGTCATCCAGGTTGCAGTGCAGTGGCCCAATCTTGGCTCACAACAACTTCCTTCTCCCAGGCTCAATGGATCCTCTGACTTCAGCCTCCCAAGTAGGTGGGACTACAGGCACACACCACCATGCACAGCTAGGTTTTCTAATTTTTATTTTGTAGATATGGGGTTTTGTCATGTTGTTTAGGCTAATCTTGAACTCCTGGGCTCAAGTTATCTGCCCACCTTGGCCTCCCATAGTGCTGAGTTTACAGGTATGAGCCACCATGCCTGGCCCAAGTGCACTCTTTAAGTTATGTACAATTAAGTTATTACTGACTATAGTTATCCTATCGTGCTATCAAACAGCAGTTCTTACTCCTTCTTTTTCTTTTTAATTTTTGTGTGCATTAACCATTCCCACCCTCCTCAGCCCCCCACTAGCCTTCCCAACCTCTGGTGACCATCCTTCTACACTCTGTATTCACCCACAGAAGGGGAGAAAATATTTGTAAACTACTCATCTGACAAGAGATTAATAAACAGAATACATAAGAAGCTCACACAACTTTATAGGAAAAAAATCTAATATTTCCATCAAAAAGTGGGCAAAAGATTTAAATCGACATTTCTCAAATTACACAGTATGTGTACTGACCTTGACTTTTATCAATAAAACATGATAATCTGCTATACCCAATCTCTGATAAAGACAATCAGATAAGAGAAAAGTGTTCAAAAGAAGTTTTTCCGTTGTAAAATGCACTTGCAATTCTTGCTTCATCAGCAGGTACTGAGGCCCCTGAGACCAGAGGCAAATGTAACTTTCTCCCCCCTTCACCAGTTTATCAAGTTTTAAAGAAATGTTACAATATGTAATTAGAAAAAAGTCAACAAAAAATTAATGTACAGTAATGTACTGAGCTTGCCTAAATACACATACACACACACACACACACACACATTTGTATTCCCATAATGTCATGGAAAGTCAGCTAATTTAGTTAAAATCTAATTTAAACCTGTCCTAATTATACAACCAAAAATCCCCTGAGAATTTATGTATAAAATCACCTTAGCTTCTTTATCATAAATATCATATTATTTAAAATGTGCTTTGGAAATATTCTGCTGGGGTGTTTTGTGAAGCTCAGAATCACCGTCCTAGAGATAAATGAATCTAGTGTTTGTATTTTAACGTATTCTAAACAGATATATATCTGTGTTGTATATCTGCGTGGTATGCATGTGTGTATATTATCTGGAACCTCCATAATTATGGAAAATTAAATTTTTGAATATCTTTTAGTGACACAACCTCAGAATTCAAATGTTACTTATAGAAATACATAAACTATGCTTTATAAAGAATGCTCTTCTCACTACAAGTTTTAACTAAGTTTAGCTTAGACTTTAAGTAGTTTAGTTATTATTGTGTTGTCCTTCTTTTTCTGGTTATTACAGAGGATTTTTTTTTTTTTTTTTTTTTTTGAGATGGAGTCTTGCTCTGTGGCTCAGGCTGGAGTGAAATGGTGCAATCTCGGCACACTCAACCTCTGCTTCCTAGGTTTAAGCGATTCTCCTGCCTCGGTCTCAGGAGTAGCTGGGACTATAGGCATGCATTACCACGCCCAGTTACTTTTGTATTTTTAATAGAGACAGGTTTCACCATGTTGGCTAGGCTGGTCTTGAACACCTGAGCTCAGATGATCCACCCACCATGGCCTCCCAAAGTGCTGGAATTATAGGCATGAGCTACCACACCCGGCCGCTATTATAGAATTTTAAAGAAAGTCTCATAACATTGCATCAGAGAACAGAGCTGTTCAATGGGATGAGTCTGCCACTTGAGCAGGATAAAAGCCAATGCTGTCTTCTGCTCAATTGTAAATAGTATTAGTGAAAAGTTAGAGAGAACTTCAACTTCTGATGGGAGCAATCACAATTTTTTAAAAAATGGCATAATGAATTATCTGTGACCCCAAAGCATGATATCTAATTTCCCGTACAACAATTTAAATATTCCCATAATTATTCACCTATAATCTACTAAATTAAGAGTAAACTCTGCTCAATTCTATATTTAATTTAGTATGGATTTTCTCTTACAGAAAACAAAAGAAACCACAGAAAGCAAGCTCTATTCACAATACTTGTAAATCTTGTCCACTAAAATTACCATTTTTATTGTTTTTAACCATTATATACAAGTGATGCTATAAAGAGGGTTCCCCTATAGAAAAGACCCTGGTAAATATCAGGCTGATCTGTTTCACTTACAGTTGATTTTAAGGATTATGTGACTTTCAAGGAACACAGTATTTTTTTTTTTTTTGTATCTATTACCTTACTAATTTGGCTGCATTTAAAACTAAAGGAAATACAATGTGAATATCTCTTTGCAGATTCCATTTTCATATCATGTAGAAGAACAGTTGTAAAAACATTCATTCTATTTTGCTTTTATTTTAAAGACTAAACAGCCAGTGGGTGTAAAAGCAGGATAGTATCAGGCACTGTAAAAATGGGTTGTATATATTCAGTATAATGGTTCTCAAACATATTGTGAAATTAAATTGTGAGTATAGAAATGAAAAATATGCTTTTATTCCACCATGCATTTTTAAGGCTATCTCCTTTAGAACTTGCAATAAATCTGTTTTATAGTAGTTTCCACTTCCCTGACCAAATGTAGTAAGCTGTCTGATGTAAGTTGCTTATATAGCTGGTCAGGCTTCCCTGATATACATATTTTTAATTTACTTGCAAAAGATATTTATGAACCCCTTTTGTAAAAGACACCAAGGATACTGTTTCAGATCTAAAAAAGAATTCAATATAAGTCAAGTCAAATACTACATAATTTTATCAATATGTTACTGAATAAAGAAATACACTTCTACCTAGTTTGAGAATAATCAGAAATCAATTGGTATTGCCTAGAGTTGCTCTACATTGTAATTGATCTACAGAAATTAGTGCTATGGTTTACTCAAGGTTGGAAAAGACCTTTCTGGACAAATGCAAAATTTATACTTTATCTGAGAGAATTATGGGAGGCAAAATTGATCAAATATATTCTCTAATTATTTAGGCTTGTACAGATCCAAGAAGAATGTGCTCTTCGTCAACAGACCAGGCCATCTCTTACCTGGGACTGAGCAAAACAAGTAAAACAAAACAAGAACACAAATTCCTTGATGGAATTCCCTAGGTAACTCATTTGACATTTACCAAATAGCATGGCCTTTGAAGTTTTTCCTCTGAGGGATATCTCCTAAACACTGACTCAAGTCATTTTCCTCTAGAAAATCAGCAGGAAATGGGACTCTTTACTTTGGCTTCACTTTCTTATTCTCTCTCCAAGCCCACCTAAGTCAAGTATAGAGAGAAAACTGAAATACACATATTTTGATAGATATCTTTAAGTGCTAAAATCTTACCTAATCAGCTTGAATCCTTTAGAGATCAAAATGTTCAGTCACCTTGCTGATCTGCATTTGATATTTAGAGTGCAAGAAAAGAAACTTTTGTTGTTTTAAGACTTTTAATGCTATCTGTTATAGCATCAACTAAGCTATATTTTTTGGAAAACATTTTTTCTAGGCAAGGAATGAAGGAAGCATAAACTTGGATTGAAGCAATAGGAAAGAAAAAGATAAGACAAAGTAAGAAAACATTTTAAATTGAATAAACATAGCTTACACTACTAAAAGTACAAAGAGAAACTGCTTTTAAAAGTGTCTTAAGTGAAAAATATATTTAATTTTACTATAAAAACCAATATTATATGTATTTTATATTTAAATGATAAAACAATGTAAGCATTGACAGACTATACAATGTAAAGTTTTTTGACAAATTGGGAATTCCATGGTGTGCTCATACAAATTTCACTGATTTTATTTTAAAGAGTCCTGGTAGCTCTTGAGTCTTACAGAAAGTTTGAGATGGAGAAACACTTAATATAAGATTAAGTTAACCATCCTTTAAGTTCAAACCTGAACCACAAATGTTCACTGATGATATAAAAGATTATAGTGTTTTAGCGACTGGTTTTAATTAAAACCCAAGATTTCACATGGCACTCAACTTTGTCAAGCAATTGCATTTCATTTTTCCAAAAGGATTGTTTTCACACCCTTTACTACCATACTTTTTATATCTTTCCTTTCTTCAATTTTCCTGCAACTATTTCAATCTGCACTCTCAACTCAGGAGATCATTTTCAACTTTTTGAGAAAATAGAAGCTATCAACTGAATAACACCTTCAATTTCTTGAAACCAAATCCTCTAACCTACGTACTCCACTTTTTTCATCTTTCTTCCTGTTACAACAAACACAGGATCTCCTAATAACAAAGACCAATCTCTCCATACACTTACTGAATCACATTCTTCTTGCTTTCTGAAGGTCAGGGCTGGGTGCAGTGGCTCATGCCTGTAATCCCAGTGTTTTAAAGAGTCCAAGGCAGAAAAATAGCATGAGGACAGGAGTTTCAGACTAGTCTGGTCAAAATAGCAAGACTATCTCTACAAAATGTTTTTTAAAAAATTAACTAAGCATGGTGGCATACACCTATAGTCATACCTACTCAGGAGTCTGAGATAGGAGGATTGCTTGAGCCGAGGAGTTTGCGACTACACTAAGCTATGATCATGCAACTGCACTCCAGCCTACGAGACAGAGTGAAATCCTGTCTCAAAAATAAACAAGAACAAAATACCAAAAAACAAAATTGAGGACTTTGCTTTTTGATCTTTCACTCTGTCTCCTCCATCACCAGTCTTCCTCTTTTCAATCTTGCTTCTTGATTGCCTTATTTCTTCTCTTCTTCTTCTAATTTTCTTTTCTTCTTCCCTCCCACTGAAAACATTACAAATAACGTACAAACATCCTCTAATACATAGTGGGAATAATAACTAATGGTATGGCAATTGCTAAAGACAAAAACCTGTGAGTCATTTTTAGTTCTTTTACTTGAGTTCTTCTATCC
The DNA here is from genome assembly GCA_036589455.1 of Ateles fusciceps. Taxonomy (NCBI): domain Eukaryota; kingdom Metazoa; phylum Chordata; class Mammalia; order Primates; family Atelidae; genus Ateles; species Ateles fusciceps. The sequence continues at coordinate 839,908 of JAZHEH010002345.1, read as the reverse complement.
TATTCATCATCAAGTTATTGAATTTCTACCTCCAAAATCTATCACAAATCCCTGTGCATCTTCCCATTCTTACACCAACTTTTCCCCCAGACAACTACTAAGCACTTAACTGGTATTTAAGCTTTCACAGATGCCCTCTTGGAAATAACAGTTTTAAATGGAACAATGGCAAACATCAGATGACATTAGTCCAAGCTTTGTACCATGGCCTTATTTGAACATACAGAACCTATTCATCCTGCTTTGTCAACTCACTGGGTTCTGGCCAACCTGCGTTAATTGGAGACAGTTTAACATGCCAAATATTTCCCAGTACAATTCCTTTGCACATGTGGTTCTTCCTGAGAGAAGCAGTATCTTGCTTCACCTCAATCTCTCACAAAGCTTATCTTTTTGAATTTAAAATCTATATAATTATATAGATATATAAAAATATATATTATATTTATGTTATATAGATATGATATATATTATATATAGATATATATCTATTATATAGATGTTATTTATATATTTATATAGCTATTACATATTATATAATATATATTTTATATTATATAGTATTATATAGATATGTATTATATGTCTATCTTATATAATATAGATATATATAAAATATATTTATATATAATATATATTTTTATATATAACTCATTACGTTTTAAGGTTTCCAAAAGATAGAAAGTGTGTCTTTTAATTTGGAATTCTATACCCATACCTATTGTCATGACTGGGAAGATGAAACATACTAAATATGCGTTGAAACAATTACTCTTAAAAATATGTTCCTCACCTCAGGAATAGGATACTGGACTAAAGTCAGGAAGCATAGTTATAGACATGTAAATTTCTGGTCAAAGTTTTCTGAAAACATTTTGAGGCTTTGTATAGAAGGCATTGAATGACATTACTACTAGCTGATAGGTTGGACAGCAATAAGCAGGCACAAACATTTGTCACCACACCAAAAATCAATCTTTAGAGATATTCAGTATTTAGCAATAATCTCAGTTGTATTTTAAGATAATATGATCAGAATTTCTTTTTGTCTCTGCCAGAAACTTTTATTTTTATTTCAGGTTGATTAGTTTATTTGAAACAGTTGGATTTTAGGTTACAGTGGCAGCAGAGCCTGGAGGAGGAAAGAACCATAGAATCAGAACGCTTTGGTTTGAATCTTGGTGCTTCTACATTTTAACTACTAGGTCTGTAAAAGTTATTTCTTATTAGAAATACCATCCAAAATCATGTTAGGTTAAAATTACTTCATACAGTTTTGAGGTTATATAATCAGATTATATATATATATATACACACACACACACATATAACACACACACACACAGACACACACATATATATACACACATACATATATACATAACATACATATATATATATGTATATATGTATATTATGTTTTAAACCATGGACTGCAAAGGTAACATATGATTGTTTCTGTTATCTTTCTCATCAGGATAGAAATGAATATCTCTATTTTCTTTTGGAGATAGGATTAGGATTTAATTTTCAAATTGGAAAAGCAGATGTTTTGCTGAGGTTTTTAGGTCAGAACTTAGCAAATGGTAGTTCTCTATTCATTTATAAATTCTATCCCCATTCATGCATTTAACCAATTATATTTGGGAACTTATAATGAGCTAAGTACTGAGTAAAACACAATTATACAATGTCAATAAAGCAGGCAGAAACCTTCACTAATGGAATTTAATATCTAGAGGAGAGAGTGATATTAAGTAGATAAAATTACACTCAGTTATTTGCAAATTTTTTAAGTTGTATAAAGGAAAATAATGTGAGATTATAAATAATAGATAAAATGTTACAATGGGTAAGAAGAGCTTTCAGAGTTAGTCACTATATTGTGTTATATGACACAATGATATTGAAGAATACTGTCAAATATTGATTTTATAAATGATATAACAAAATGTGCAACACCACCAGTCCATGACAATAAAGCAAAATATTAAAAAATTCAATTTAAAAGTAGTGACAAACATTAGTAATGAGTACATAAAATTTTTACTTTTTTCTCCCTAAAGTTTAGAATGGATTTGTAAAAGTTAATGCCATTGTAAATTAACGCATTTACCCATAAGCTATTATATGCACATGCATATAAATAAATCTTTTGTCTCTTTTCTTGGAAGAGTCCCATACACATTTCCATACACATCTGCTTTTTTTCCATAGATATTCTTTAAGATGATGAATGATTTAAGTTGCATGTCAATCAGAAGAAAATCCAGTGAGAACTCAAATACATGTAATTTCTATAAATAGCAATTTTGATTTAGGTGTTTTAATTAAATGATTTTTATTTACACAAGACTTAAAGGGCAGCAAAATGGAAAGGAATATCAATTAAAATCTATTTGGTAATGTGAACATTGCAAATATTCAAAGTTTTAAGCTTTCCAAAAATGAGAACAAACCTAAAAGAGATAGAAAATATCCTTCTTAGCTACAGAATACTGACCTGTGGATCTATTTTCTTCTCTGTGGGTGGTGGTTGCTATAGCTCCTTCAAGAATCCCAAACATTTCATGGTATATAAGAACATAGATGATGTATATAAGGATAGACTTCACATTTTAACTACAGGATCATTTTTATTAATAATGATATTGGGTCATAATGGAAATATTAACAAAAACTGCTACCTGATAGAAAATAAATTGATATCGAAACCCTGAGTAGGTCTATTTGGTTGGTGTCCAATGGTAAAGGATGGTTACAGCTGCATGAAGTTCTTATAACTAACTGGTTTGTAGCCGTCTGTTTGAAAAAGTGTCCAACCCATTTTATACCAAACAAAGTGAATATAAACTTTCCACTTATTTGGCTCGACATTTGAACTTTTAAAAATCTTAGACAATTATACAAGGAATAACTATTTAGAAATTTGCTCTCTCATATTATATAGAATAAACTACCTTTAATATATTTTGAAGTTTCTCCCAGTATTCTCCTTTCACTTATATGCTTTTTGTTTGCTTACTTAATCCCTCTTGGTGTTGGCAGAGAAATATGTGAAGTCTATATATACAAATGGCACACTATGCAATATGGCAGCCACTACCCACATGTGGATAGTTAAATTTGTGAATATAAAATGTAAAAATCAGTTTATTAGTCACACCAGACATATTTCAAGGGCTTGAAAGGTACAATAGAACACTGCCATCTTCATTAAAACTTCTATAGGACTCTGCTGTTCTAAAAGGTTAAATGTAAAACAGAGGAATATATAATAAAAATATGTGTTCTCTATTACCTATAGTCCTGGGTCCAGCTTGAATGACTCTCCATACTTGGGAGTACTCTGAACTAATCTTGCCACTCCATTCTCAGAGTTGAACTCTTTTTAGAATAGCTTCAGAAGTGACTTCTAAAAATAAAATGACTTAAATCCAATCAAGGTGAATGTCTAGGTTTTCATAGGTTTTAAAATTGTCCCTAGTTATGTGATGCTTTACTCCTTCCATCAGTCTATATAGCTAAAGTAGTCTAGACTGATGGAAGAGTGACATGATAATGGTGGGAATCTTGTGCTTTAAATCTATCTTTTTTAAATCACTTCAGTGTTGAAGCTGCAAAAAATTTGAAAACTTGGAAAGACCCATCTCATTTATAAGTACTTCAGGTAAAATAAATCTATTTGAAGTTTTCTTTTCCCACTTTCCACAGTTCTGATGCAAAACAACAGGCTGACTATAAGTCTTATGACTTTAAAGGATTTCTGCCATTGATCTACTTTTGCTGTTATTTTAAGTCTTGTTTCTGATTTATAGCAACTCCTCCTATAACTTCATCATTTTTATGCATCTGCTTATTATTTTGAATACAATTTTCAATTTCATTTAACTTTGTATGTTTGTTATTTGGCATGATGTAAGAGCACCAGAATTAGCAAACAGAGAAATCTGATGAAAGACATCCAGTCATTTAGAGATTTAAGCAAATTATAAGATTCATTCATTATCCAGGGGAAAATTGTATTTCAGGCTAAATTAGTAGAGTAATATGTTTCTAATCATTCACTGACCATAAACTGAAAAGAAAAACAGAAAAATTCATTGCCAAGTTTTTCTCTTGCAAATGGTTGTCTGTAGAAATAATGATCACACAGGTACATTTTAGTAAGGCTAATTCCTAGTGATTCTGAGTTCTGAAACAGATGTCATTTTTCATTCCATTGGAGGTGAGCCTTAACAATTATTGCATCATTGCTTACCATGCTCCTATTCTTTTGCTGTTTCAAGATTCAGGCACATCAAAATTCCAGATTTAAACACAACAGAAACTTTACTACAATATCAAACTTTTATTCTGTAAGTTTGAAGTGTACTATAAATGATATTTAAAAGTCCTCAATGTTTTTTCAATCTTGAAAGTAAAACATTTTCATTTAAATATTTGGAAATAGTTTGCCCCTTTCTGTGTCTTTCATCTTTCCGTGCCACATGACGAAGATATTAACAATAGGGTTTGATCACATCAGCCTCCTTAATAAAATTGAATTACAGTGTTTTACTTCCCCTTTTACACACCATGTTGGTTTAAAATGTACTGTTTTATCTCAAGCTGGCACTTGATTCCAGGTTAACACCCCTTCTTGTTTTGATTCACTGCAATATATTCTGGTAAGAGTTTGCATCGATCATTTGACTTCACATCCTTTCGGTGGATTTAGATGATCACATAGCCTACTTATCTCACTAATCCCTTGGTTCCTAACCTTGCATCATTGCAGTTGACTGACATACCTGTACTAGTCTTCTAACCATCCCTGCAGAAAGATTTGGATTGACATGGGTTTTGCATATAGAACACATGGATGCTATTCTGATACAAAAAATTCTGGATTAATTATGGTTAATACAATGGTTTGTCCACACAAATGTCTGTTATATTATTTTTTGGACATTCTATGTATTTAAAATATTTCATAATAAGTATGACATTAACCCTTATCATTATAGAATGAATCACAACATCTCCAGTCAATTTAATGGAAGACCAATCACTTTCAAGGGGGTTGCATTTATTCAATAATACTCTAGACAGTCAATGGGAGATGAATTTTTTTTTCTAACTAGAGAGTGCAAATATGGTACAGAGACTGGCATACAGAATTAACCTCTAAATATGTGTGTTTATAGTATTTAAATTTTCTTGGCCTCATATTTACTCATAGGAAAATATGATACTATGAAAATATGAGGGAAAATAATATGAGAAGTAAACTAGGTTACAATGTTTTTCCTAAAAGACAGCATTAGTGCCACATTCATTTTAGTATTTCAAGTATTTAGCTCAGTGACTTTCTCAGAGTAAGCATAATATCTCAATGAATGAATGAATGCTGTTGGTTTTACTTATGTCATATAACTATTTGTCACTTCCCTTTTAACTTCCTTTGTGCAAGATGGTCACACAAAATAACCAGTGTAGTTTCTACTAGCTGGGGACAATGGGAAGAGACTTATTTATATATCTAGCAGCCTAATTTAGTTAGAATGACTTTATTTATGAGAAATTCTTGTCAATAATGCAATGACATTGTACACATTGATTCCTCATACATTTGTTAGTGCAGGGTTTTTTTTTGTTTTTGTTTTTTTTTTTTTTTTGCACTGTTCCAGTTTACTTAAAGTGAGCTTCAAGATTTTACTGAAAATTAATAATGTGTCTGTGAATTCTCAAAGGAATATATAGAAACTAAAAATGTAATTAGCACTGTATTTTAACAAAATTTGAGACTGTTCTTCCCCCAAATACTGAGGAATATGAGCCACAGATGTGTTTACTCTGGCAAAAGATTCAAGTCTAAAACAGCTCCCATCAACAAAGACTGAAAGATCCATTTCCACCCTAAAATCCTATATTGCATATCTCACATCACTTTACAAATATTTCAGTGTACCATCCTGTATAGGTGTTTGCAGTGTTGTTTTAAGTGTATCCAAATTATTTCCCCAAAGAGAAAAATCTGAAAATCACTTGCAGTAAAGATCACTGTTGAAGAAACAAATTAATCATGATACAAAGTGTCTGGTCCTGCATAGACAACATATGGTAGCTCAGTTTCTATTTTGCTTCCCCCACAGGTTAACAACCATCTACTAGGACATGAAAAGAAATGTGTAAGAGCGGTTGATGTCCTTTGGGGAATTTGGATAGGGTACATACATAAGGTTCTCTCTCTCTCTCCCCTCTCTCCCTCTCTCTCTCCCTCTTACACACACACACACACACACACATTTAATAGAATTTGAAGGTTATGAAAGAGGTTTTTCTTGTTTGCTATATTTTATAAGAGGATTTTAACATACTAAATTATGGCATGATCTTACTGCTTGAACGCTAATAACAATGGTATCTTCTATTCGTATCCCTGGGGAAGAACATATTTGTCAACGTTTATAATGTTAACATTAAGACAAATGCCAACTTAAAACACAACCAAATAAATTAATGTAGTGGCTCAGTAAGAACTGTGTAAAACCTATGCATGCACTATCTAAAGGCAGTTATTTTCTCCTAAGCTGCACCTGAATTGTTGCCATGAAGCAAGGGAGGCCAGCATTATGATATTGCAAGAAAATCCAAAACTCTGAATTTTAGCTTGACATCTGCCAATTGTTAAGTTCTTGCTATTTCTTTCATTCATAAATGTTTCAGGAAAAAATAAAAAAAAATCTGCCAGCCATATTCAGCTCCAGGGCTGCCAATTTATGACTTCTGTTGAAGCTAGTTAGTTTGATCCATTCTCGATGTTGAATAATTGGATCTCTTTCTATACATTTCTCTGGCCACAGTGTTTCTGGATAACGGCTTTTGGCTTGACAAATAGTTGAATTGTGCTTCCCAAACTCTCATATAATGTAATCATACGTATCTTATATAAATACTCATCCTTTATTATAAAATAAATAATAATCATAATAGCAAATAGCTAGTTTAAAAATTTTTACTTTTTAAGTATTTGTCACTACCATTGTAACATGATTCTTTATTTTAACCTTGAAAATGGCTGTGGAAATAATAGAGTTTTAGATTCACAAGAAATATTATTATCATGTCATAGTCAATTAACTGATCAATTGTATTTTTAACAGAGGTAGAAAAGTAAGCTGTAAACACATGCTTTCAAAACAAGTTACTCAACTATTGAGTGTCATGCATTCTTTACTTCTCATCTCTGAAGAAAAATCAACATGGATTAAACAAACCATTACCAGAATGTTTTATTAGGAAGCAAACATGTGACTGAATCCCTCATTTATTTTTATTTTTCAAGTCCACTCAGTGTCTTTTTTTTTTTATTATAATCACTGGTCCTGCTTCAAGTGATGTAACACTGGGAATGTGTTTTTTTATCTTGTTCCTTACACAGCAGCTGCCTTTGATACAGAATTGACCAAACCAATAGTCCACTAGTGGTTGAAGCTCTTTGCACTAAGTAGTTTACATATATTTTTATACTAAAAACTATTAGAATATTCCAAAAAAATGCTTATGCTGAGAAAAAGGAAAATAAGGCATTCTAGGCAGAGGGAAATTTAGCAATATGCTTTATTCCTGCTCTTTTTCTGCCAGGTACACTTATTGATCTTGACTGTCTTCTTTATACAGTCTTGAACTCCAGTGTAAATTAATCTCTTCCTCCTCAGTGAGATAATGATATATTTATATATGTGTATACATATACATTTGTGTATCTTTTACTATTCTCTCACTTTCATCTTGGCCTGGAAAGGTTTATATAACATTATCCTAGAGTCTGTAATAATATCTGGCACATTTGAGTTATTGAATTAAGGTTTGGTAAGTAAATGAATGATTGATTTAGTAACTACAACTTAAGCCATTCATTACTGATCTTTAAAATTTAGTTAATTTATTTTCCAAATTATTTTAAAATGTGGATTCTGGAATACATTACTGAATAAAACTGGTGACATAGAAATCTAATATGTAATACAGACAAAAATTAGATACAGAGTAAAATACAGAGTAAATACAGAGTAAAATACAGAGTAAAAAAATGAGTGTGTGGGGGAGGTTGTTGTATTCCCCTCTAACTGCTATCAAGATGTTAACAATGTAAGAGGAAATACAGAGCTAAATCTATTTTTGAAAGGTCAGTGTCTCAGCATTCAGAAACATTTACTGAGCACCTGTAATGGGCCAGGCACTTTAATATATATTGGGGGAAAGGATGACAAAAGTATAGAAAGCATGGACAAAGAAAATTTATGATGTATAAAGGTAAAGAAACAACACCAGGAATATATAGAATTAGTTAATGAGAAACACACTGACAGTAATGAGTATAGTTCTATTATTGCTTAAAGTTTAGTCATAATACACATATACATATTAAATCTAACACAGTTGTGGGATGATGGAGCAAGATGGCCAAGTAGAAGCCTTCACTAATTATGCTCTCTGCAGAAACATTACATTGAACGACTATCCACAGAGGAAAAACACTTTCATAAGAACCAAAAATCAGGTAAGCAATCACAGCAACTGGTTTTAACATCATATTAAGGAAAGAGGCACAAAAGAAGGTAGAAAAGACAGTCTTGAATTGCCTGCACTACGCTTCCCCCATCTCCCATCAGCAGGCACATGGCACAGAGAGAGAATTTGTGTGTTTGCGGGAGGGAGAGTGCAGTTATTGTGGAACTTTGCATTGGAACCCAGTACTGTCCTATCACAATGGAAAGCAACAGCAGGCAGAACTCAGCTGGTAACCATTGAGAGATCATTTAGACTAATCCTAGCCGGAAGTGAATCATTCATCCCCCCACTTTAGGCCAAGGTGGCAGGGCTGATGTAACCCAAAGACCACCTCAACATTTAATAACCAGACTCCCAAATGTCAAAAATAAAGGATCCTAAAAGTAACAAGAGAAAAGAAACAAGTAACATACCATAGAACTCAATACACTTGGCAGTGGATTTATCAGTGGAAATTTTACAGGCCAGGGGAGAGTGGAATGACATGTTTAAATTGCTGAAGGAAAAGAACTTTAACCCTTGAATAGTATATCTGGTGAAACTATTCTTCAAGCGTGAAGGAGAAATAAAGACCTTCCCAGGCAAACAAATGCTGAGTAATTTCATCAACACCAGACCTATCCTATAAGAAATGCTAAAGGAAGCTCTTCAACCTAAAAGAAAAGGACATTAATGAGTGCTAAGAAATCATCTGAAAGTACAAAACTTACCAGTAGCAGTAAATAGACAGAAACTGTATAATATTGCAACAGTGACTGTGTGTGTGTAAACTCATACCTTGAATGGAAAGACTAAAGGATGAACATATCAAAAAGAATAACTATAACAACTTTTCCAGACGTATTATAATAAGATAAAAAGAGAAATAACAAAAATTAAAAAGCAAGGGGATGAAGTTAGACTGCAGACTTTTTATTAGTTTTCTCTCTGCTTCTTTGTTACTTTGTACATGCAATAAATGTTAAGTTGACATAAGTTTTAAATAATGGGTTGTAAGATGTTATTTGCAAACCTCTTGGTAACCTCAAATCAAAAAATCTGTAACAGATACACAAAAAGTAAAAGGCAAGGAATTAAAAAATACCACAAGAGAAAATCACCTTCACAAAAAGGAAGACAGAAATAAATGAAAGAAGAGACCACAGAACAGAATACAAATAACAAAATACATAAAAAAGGCATACAATTGGCCAACAAATGCTTAATTGACATCACAGATGTGTTGTTGTAGATGTCTAACAATGAATGCATAATAAAAATGTGATATATAGATCAAATCACAGTGGAATATTATTTAGCCATGAAAAGAATGAAGTACTGTCATTCATGGCAACATGAATGGAACTGGAGGGCATTATGTTAAGTGAAGTAAACCAGAAATAGAAATTTAAACACTGTAAACTCTCACTCATGTATGAAAGCTAAAAAAATGTTGATCTCCTAGAAGTAATATAGAAGAGAGAATATCAGAGGTTGGGAAGGGTAGGCAGAAGAGAGGAACAGGGAGAGATCTGTCCAAGGATACAAACCAAAGTTAGGCAGGAGGATAAATTCTAGTGTTCTCATAGCACTGTAGTATCACTACAGTTAACAATATTATGTAGTTTAAAACAGCTAGAAGGAGGAAATTGAATGTTCCCAGCAAAAAGAAATGATATTTTAGATGGTGAATATGCTAATTATCCTAATTTGATCACTATCTATTACATGTTTTGAAATATCTCTATGTACTCTGAGAATATGTACAAGTATTATTTTTAATTTAAAAATCAAAATCTAAGTATGAAAGTTTATGTTGTATATACACAACTTGGTAGAAAAAAACCTTATTATCTACTTTCTAGACCCACAGGACAAACAGCAGATAAAATACACTAACTACAGCTGTTTGGAAACAGGAATCATAATTTAAACTAAGATTAATATGGAAATGGAGAGTTAAGAGTTTCTTGTACACTAACATTACATTCTCTTTACTTTCATTTTAACCTGACTTTTGGATTGCTGTGTCTTAGACCAGTGGTCCCCAACCTTTTGGCACCAGGGACCAGCTTTGTAGAAGACACATTTTCCACTGACAAGGGGCAGGAGAATGGTTTCAGGATGAAACTGTTCCAACTCAGACCATCAAGCATTAGATTCTCATAAGGAGCATGCAACCTACATTGCTTGGATGAGCACTTCACAGTAGGGTTTGCGTTCCTGTGAGAAACTAATGTCTCCACAGATCTGATAGGAGGCAGAGCTCAGTCGGTAATGCTGTTGGCTGACCACCCACCACCTGCCATGGATCTGCTTCATAACAGGTCAGGGGCTGGTGTGTGTCCATGACCCAGGGGGTTAGGACCCCCTGTGTTAGACAATACTACAAATAACAAAAATGACAGACCAAAAAATAATGTATTTAATTGCTCTTTCCTAAGATAGATCTTAATAAGGCAATTAGTAGTATTAAGTTTCTAAGTTTAAAAAGCTGAAATCAATGCTATTTGATAAAATGTGTCCTGATTTAGAGTAGTAAATCTTTGATTGAAATAAAATAGAAGAAATCTGTATTAAGACTAATAAAATAAATCTGTATTAGGACTAAAAAGTTCAGCAAATCCACTTAAAGCAAAGCAGGTATTTGAAAATAAAATTTTATTTTATTTCGTTAAAATGTTTTTCTCCATTTCACATCTTCCATATCAGATGATGGGAATACTTTTTATCTTTATCAAATTAGGGGACATTTATAAGACACAATAAGTGAGGTGACTGTGAAAAATGTTAAACTTAGAAAAATATAAACATTCTATAGAATGTTTATTACAATGTAATATGAGAATGTTATATTGTAATATTATGTGCTCAGTATTATATTAGCTTACATTTACACTAAAATTAGAGTTATTTATTTAGTCAGTAACATCAGGAATATTGTTAGTGAATATCTTACATTGTTGTGTATTCAATTTAAGTTAATGAAAAGTGGATTTAGTCAACTTTCTACAGTTGAGAAGAAAGTTATTGCAATCATTCATATTTATAACTTTGTGCTGTCATCAGAGGAAAAAAGTTTTCTATTTTGCAAATGAGGCAATCAAGCCTTAGACATATGAAAAAAGATGTTAAAAGTAATATGGCTCAAGGAAATTGAGTTTAATATTTTTGACAGATTTCTTTGTGTATGGCACTGTTTTAGGTATCAGAATGAGTAAGTATTTTTTGCAACCATTCCTTCATTTGTTCACGCATTATTTATTCAAGTTATGTTGGGCACTGAGTATGTGTCTGACCCTGAACTAGTGCTGGAAATACAAAGGTGAAGAAGAAAGAATATTTTCAAGGAGTTAGTGGTCTACAGGTAGGGACAGGCACATGAAGTGAAAAATTTCAATAAAATTTGATACATGCTATGGAAAAAATAATTAAGATGTGCTATGTAAATACAGATATTTAGACCAATATAGTTATTTACAGAGGAATTTCTTTAGGTGATGAAAATTAAGCTTTGAAGATACTGTAAAGGTGAAGAACAGAGTAAAGGACATTCAAGATAGAGCACAGAATGAACAAGAAGTGTGTGAGCACCAAAAAAAGAACCCTCCTCTTATCCATCAAATCGTTTATTCAACTAACATTTTTTGAGCATCTAATACATACCAGTGACTGATCTAAGAGAATGAGTCTGATAAGGTCCTGCTGTTGCAGGGCTTTCATGGTGGGAAACGATGAGAACAATGTCTAAGCAAGACTTGACAAGGGCGTGAACAAGAGAAGTGACAGAAGTGGAAGATAGCTAATGAATTTGTAAAACATTGAGAAGGTAAAACATATGCAGACCTCTTTAATGATTGAACCCGTGGAACAAGGGAGAACAAGAAGTCTAAGCAGGGTCCCAGAGTTTTGGCTTGGAGAATTGGGTAGATGTTTTACTAATAGCTGAGATGTGGCATAGTAAAGAGGAGAAGAATTTTACACGTGTTGAGTTCTTGCTGTGCCTCAGAGGATATGACTGGCAGGAAAGGGATATATATTTCTACTAGTAATGGGGAGAACCATGTCTAAAATACAGAACTTGGGAAACAGTCAGTGGCCTTTATATAAGTTAAAGCCATAAAATCAGAGATAGTATTCCTGAGCAAAGGATAATATTATTGAAGAAAAGATAAGAGTTAGCTAATAAGTAAAATGCCAAAAATGTTCTATACACATCTAACACAGTTCAGGTTGATTAGAATGTTTTAACATTATTTCTAAAGGGAAATTTCCACACATCTAACCCAGAAAAGAATAAAAATGGTCTTGTGAAAATTGAAAATCTTGAACATGTGTCTATTTGTATCTATGTAAATTCAATGTCATGTTTAAATAAGTTTTAGGGTAATTCTAAATAATTCTTCATACCTAATTAGTAAGTACATTTCTCAATCATGCCATCCATAATTTCTTTTTAGCCACAGATGGGGACACTGAATACTGAGTACTACCAGCTGGGAGAGGGATGGAGGAGGGCATAGGCTGTAAAACTACCTATGGGGTACTATGTTCACTACCTGGGTGATGGGATCATTTGTACCCCCAAACTCAGCATCATGCAATATATCCACGTAACAAATCTGTACATGTAGCACTTAAATCTAGAATAAAACTTGAAATTATCACAGAAATTATATTTCCTTCAGTGGGTCTCAAGGATTTATACTGTATTTGTCACATAACTTCATCTCAGTGTCCTGACACTATTGATTAAATAAAACAATACAGGTTGATATACTAAATAATTTTAGGCCTGATCCAATTACCCTTTGAATATGAAGAAAAATTAAGATTTTATAGTTTAAGAAATCATCAGAATTGTTCATTTTATCTCTCCCATATTCCTACTCAATCTGCTAACTCTGTGTAAGCCTTCTATTCACTTTCAAACAAAGTGAATATCAATGGATATCACTGGATATCAATAAGGGTCCATATTTATCAAAGAGTTATTAAAAATGTTTTTTGTTTTGTAAGTTCTGGATTACTGGTGGATTTTTTTTTCATATGATATGCCAATATGTATATATATGCATATACCTAGATATAATGGTCTTATCAGGAATAAATATTTCACTTTCCTTTACCCAATTTGCTGCCCTGGCTAAGTGGATATTCTTCATTTTCTGATTTGTGATGAATTGAGGGTTTGAGAATTGAGAACAGTGAAAGAGGGAGACCTTAAATAATATTCAGTATACGAGCCCATTTCTTCTTGGTACAAATAATCATTGCTCAAAGGTTATATGATAACATAAAGTATTTCTTCTTTCAAAAAAACATAGGTTAATTATAAAGAAACTATTCTCAGTTTCAGTTTTAAGACAGGTTGATAGGTGCAGCAAACCATCATGCCACATGTATACCTATGTAAAAACCTGGCACATTCTGCACATGTATCCTGAAATTTAAAGTAAAATTAAAAAGCAAACAACAAAAAAAGAAACTATTCTCTATATTTTTTTAAAAAACTGCATCTTTATAGTCCAAATACTTTGTAGTATATAACATTAACTTATGTCTTAATTTTGGTAATTGTTGTAAAATGGTTATTAGGAAAAGGAGCATTGAGAAAAGAATAGTAATTAAGTTTCAACAGTATAATCTAGAGCTGGAATTGACATAAAAATATCAAGCTAAATGGAAAATTAGCAAAGCCTAACATATCACTTACTTGCACTTAGAAGACTTTGTATGTTTGATTGAAGTGAGATTGCATCTAAAGCAAATGTAATAACACACTCTTGATGAATCATCTTAATTCATAAATCTTTACTTATAATAGAAATAAGATAAAATGCCACTTCAAGTTAATTTAATTATTACTCAAAACATTTAGAAAAGGTGAAAAATAGGCTGAAAAAAAAAAAACTCTTTAGTCAAACATTTTAACCACATCAGTTTGTTCATGTTATGCCAGGTTTTTAAAATTTTCCATTTGTACTCATACCTATAAACTAGTTTATGTCATTCAGTTGATTTTTATAATTATATTAGGTTTTGTTGAAGAACTTAACATATTGATAATTACATTTTGACATTCTCAGTGAATTACATATAAATCAACATCTTCTTAAAAAGCATTTGTTCAAGAGTTTATATATGGCTAACTGATTAAAGCTATTCAGAGGTCATGTTTTAGCTATAAAAAAGGCAGCAAGAAAGGGTTATTAAATCTCACACTCACTTGACTTAAAGTCTATAGCCCCCATGGAAGAATGTGAAATTGTAAAAAGCAAACCAACCTCTGCAATGTTTTCCTTCATGTATTGCTTGCACCTGTATATAATTGTAATTTCCCAAAGCATTACTAAATAGGTCAAAGGTTATAAAGTTATTAACATAGAATAGCCCTTTAAACCCAGAATACTAGTGTCTCATTTTAACCATACACTACTCAGTCTGTGCTTATAATTAGCAATGTAAGGAATGTTAGCTGGCCCCACATGGTCATGTCTTGCCTGGTACCCAGAGGCAAAAAGAAGTCTCGATCATGGAACCCTTCAAGGAAGCTGTGCAATAAAACAGAAAGCAGGGCCAAGGAGACATATCAAAGCCCTGGAATTTTCCTTAACTCTGCAGAAGTTTTGTGAAATTCATCCTAAGGGAGAGGATACAGGAAATTGGGTAATATTTTGCAAAGACCATTAAACCCTTGTGTCTCTCAATAACTCTACGCATATAAGGCCTAGAATTCCAAGAAATCAGATGATGTAAACTTAATATATTGGATCTTTGAGAAAAATAGATGAATACATTTGTTTTATTATTCATAATGGCTTAGACTTAAAATGTTAACATTTTAAAATACAACTGCATGAAATAAGAAATAATGAAAAAAAGACAAGGTAAAGGAAAGATGAGACACAATAACAAAGTATGACAAGAGGGTGGAAAAAATGCCAATTTTATTTGCATTATTTGAAGTCTTTTCTGGCAAGTGAATTAAATGTGAGCTATGTATAAACTTGTAAGACATTAATACTGCAGCATAAAGCCAATGTCCCAAAATATAAGCAAGGCTGTCTAAGATGAAAGAGTTGAATCAGGAAACATGCCCCAAAGTAAGTGTTATAAACAACTACAGCTAATGAATGTATCAGATGTTCACTAATATTTTTCTGGCATCTAGCTTAAAAGCAGTGCACACTTATTTCTTTATGGGAATTTAAACAGCTAATTTCAACATTTCTCTAAAACCCTTTGCAAAAATTGATGTTACACTTTGTATGCATTCGACACTGAAGTTCAAGAGGCATATTTGTCCCATATGTCCCAATAGCACCGTGTTTCGAATGTCCGAATCATTCTCTACTTTGTTCACATTTTGAAGAGACAGTCTGTGGAAATGCAGTCATAGTCAATTTGACTAAAAGATGCCAATGTTTCCCTGTATTAAATGCCACACAAAAGCAAACTGAAATCCAGTCCAACAACAAAGGATGACTGGAAGCTTATTTCTACACAGAGTAAACTACTTCAGTCCCCTATGCCCACCAAACTTAATTACTCAATTACATTTAAACTCCTACATGTTCACTCTGACATTGTGGAAAAATGGAATGGCAGTATGAGAAATGAACAGATTTTAAATTCCTGAGAGGCATTTCCTAAAGCTTGCCAAGGATGAAGTGAGATATCTCAAAATGAATTTTCAATGAATATGTATATATATATATAATAATTGGAATAATAATAATATCACAACTCATACTTCAACAGAAAATAATTACAACTAATTTTCATTTTATAAATTCCAGATAAACATAAGGATTTAATTATAGGGTATATTATTTTTCAAATCCACATGACTTTTAAAGATGGGTATAAACCATTTTATACTCTGATATGTAACATTCAGTCACAATAAAATCAAAACACAAGATACTTTTCCAAACATTTCTGCATCATCTTTTGTATGCAAGTGGTCACATCGTTGTACATACATGTCCTTTTGCATGTCCATTTTGGGAAGATTTCCAGAGCACAATGAGTCACTGGATCTTATAAAAAATTTAGGATTATGACATCATGCAATGGTAACACTAAATTGTTCAGTTTGTTGAAGAGGGTTCATAATAGACTAGTTCAACATCTGAAATAAATTATATACATAAAAATCTTAAGTTTGGAAATATTTTGGGTTCATGTAGCTTTGCTCTTTGTTTTGGATGTAACTATCCTCTGTCTTGTGTCCAGAAGGCGGACATTTAATCTGATAGCATAACCAATCAATCTCTCTGCTTTGGTGATTGCCAGGGTAACAAGCCTGGTTTGAGTCACAGATGGCACAGGAGATGAAGTTCCTAGTCATTTCCAGAGGTATGCAAACCCTGTAATTCTCCTTTACTTTCTGTCACTGTGTATTCTCATGTTGATGAAGATATATAAAAGTGCTAACCCAAATATATTGAAAGTATACACTATTTAGTTATCTGCAATTCCCTTCACAAGTGTGTTTTATAGGTGCCAGACAAATGAAAAACACAATGACTATTTATCTCCCTCTTCCAGATGGTTCCTCTTCTGTGAATATAATGATGGTGATACCACCAACCTTCCATATTAACGTATCTTATTCCAAAGTTTACGACCTATGATCCTGTTCATTTTATTTCCTTACCTGCTTCAGTTTTCCCCAGATCCCTCCTACACAACTTTTTATTCCTGCATTGTACTTGCTGAATTTCAAAAGACAGAGAAAAATTTAAAAATACTAATACTTGATTTTGATACAAATGTTTCCATTTTGTTGATTGGGTTGTAATTCCTAGTGCAGTGACTTATATCCCTTTGCAGTTATATGCTTTTTTCGTTTTTATGTAGTCACATTTTTTACATATTGTGGATATAAATTGAATTCAGATGGACATAAATGAGAACATCCTGGTCATTTGAAACAAAAGAATGCCCAACTGTATGTTTTTGTATTTTTGTATGTAATATAATGCAGCTTAATCATAAACAGTAATTTTCTTAAAGATTCAGTTAACTCTGTATGATAAATTAATTGAATTTATTTTTAAGATTTCTAAGTATTTTCCCTCAAAAGCAAAACAGCCAATCTTCCTCGGTTTTCAAACTTTGCACCTGATAATAATAGGGGGAAAAAAAAAACACCATTTCCTTTTCCTAGTGAAAGGTTTAAAAGTCCTGAAAGTACATGCCCCTGATACTTGTAATTTACTATTATTACTGCACTTCTGAAACTAAGGAAATCCTTTGGACTGACCTCAGTTTTTATTATTTTTGAATTACCAGCTTTGATGAGATATCACAACTGGCAATGTTAAGTTTAAAGAGAGAACCTCTAACGTTAAAACATAAGCCACAGTTATTGAGATGAAAGAAAAAACAGAACATTGCCACTCAATATTCAGCATTCTTACTTGAGAACACTCTAAAGTTAATGAATTTCTTTTGATGTAAATGCATGTGTGTTGCTGTGTGTTTGTGTTTTCTTAATTGCAAACTTGAGTACAGAATTTGCTCAGTTGCAAATAAAAATCTGGAAATGTTTGAAATCAAGGAGGCCAGATGCAGAAACCCAGTTGAACAATCAATCTTTCCTTACATTCAAAAGCTGTTATTGGACCCGCTTCCTTTAGTATTCTACAGCTGCCCGGTAAAATGACCTTCACCCTTCTGTGCCTATATATTGCTATTATTAACACTGAGTATTTTATTTCTCCTCACCTGTTATTGTCCTTTTATATTTCGACCTGTTTTTTCCAATTTGTACTCATTTTAGATAGCACTCAATATGTGTAGAACCCAAATAAAAGTAATGTGTGTTATTCTTCTCATTTGCATAGACCCATCTTATTAAACCCCCAAAATGCTTCAGTAGTCTTTTTACACATTATGAAATATAAAACTTTGACAAGGACATTTAACGTTGTTGTAAGGAAGTAGCAAACGACATGTGCCTTTCAATGAAATGCAAGAGACTACGAAGATTTCAGAAGAAAGAAAAATGTAGAACTATCTAAATATTTAATCTAAGTCCAGATGAAATCAATTTTTTAGATAATAAAAAAGTCCCTAGAATCTTCAAGTGCCTCCATGGTAGAAGTGCAAAGATACATTCAAAATTTTCTTCTTTATTAAAATAATAAAAACATTTAAAAATCACACCATTTGGTGACAGTATCATTTGTCTCAATTTCAAAACTGTATCCTCAAGCAGATAAACTTATGTATTTTGTGTTTTGGTCTGGAATTTAATGAAGGCCATAGTAATTAGCATTAAACCAGTAAAACAGTACACCACTTGCCAGAATATGTGGCGGTTGTATGTGAGAGAGAGAGGGAGGGAAGGAGGGAGAGATGTCTGAAATCAGACTTGCTTTCAGAATTTCATTAGTGGAGGCAAAGTAAAAAATTTGAACCAATGGATGTCTCTTTATTTTCCTTTAGGTGCAATGTTTACCACTTTCACTGTCTCCCTCTTGACATTAAGGCACAGTTGTAGCAGCTTCCACCTAGAGAGATGTAAGCTTAGGCTTGATCTGGGTGCTATAAGTACCATAAATAATTCTCAACAGCTGAGCTGCCTGATTTATCTTTTATCATTTTCTCAAATCTTTTGGTTAAATAATTTATATTTTTTGGAAGACAAAAATACAAGAAATAACTATTGTGACTGCAGAGAGAACATTTCCAGAAACACAACTTGAACTTTTGTTTTATGATGTGTTAACCCAGTAACATACTTTGTTAGGATGAAAATGCTTCCTGTTACCAAAAAATATTGTAATAAACAGGTTACCATGTCACACAGGGTGAGATTTTTTTCTTCTACCTATGTCCATCAACAGGAAGAGACACAGTTTCAATAGTTAAATGGTCTCTCTGAAGATACACATTAATAGAAGGATCAAAAAAAAAAATTGTCCCTGAAATTCTAATGGAATACCCAATCATCCAAATTTCCCTTTTGTCTCTCCTTTTCATGTCTAATCACTTTCCTCCTTTATGTTTGTGGTCTTATAAGGAGACAGATGTTTCAAATCTGATCTCTAATATGCCTAAGTCCCTCTCTTTTATTTCATCAAGATCAGGTCTGTTTAATCTCAATAGTATTCTCTTGATATAGAACCTAGTCTTTTCTTGGTTACTTGTTTATTTGGGAAGCTGATCTACTAACCAATCTTAAAGCTCTTGCATATTGTACTCTCGACACCTCTCTCTACTGTGAACCCACTCACTTACAAATATGCTCAGACTGTCCCTAAAACACCATCTTTACTTTATCATTTACTAAAACCTACCTCTATTCGAAGAACAAATCCCACAACCTTCTTAAACAAAGAGTGCTTAATTTTTTATATTCCTTGTTCTTTGGGACTGAGAACTATGGTCCACATCCTTTTTGTTCTGTGCCCCTACCTCTAGAACATTATCTTGCCACCTTTTTTCAAGGCTATTTTTCTTTTCTGAGCCATATCCCATTCAGTTATACTATTCTTTCCCCATGCTGTCATTTCGTTCTCTCCAGCTCACTCCCCACATTATGAGAAGACATTGAACTATTCTACATTTTCTTCTATACCAGCTCTTGCCATTATCCCAAAGGATTTCAATATCTGTGTGAAAATTATATTATAAATCTGTCCTCAGAGTACTAAAACATAGATGCCTAAAACTGCATTTGAAACTTGACCTCAGCTTTAACTCTACCTTAACTAAGTGTCCTCAACATATCAGTTTGTTATTCCATATTGGTAATTATTTTTATCCACAATGAAAATTGAGGCCCTGACTGCTCAAATCTCTATTCTTCCAGTCACTTAGGCTCAAAATTTGACTGAACTCAACGCTGATTAGCAATGCTTTCAACTTTTCTATTTTGCCTCCATTGAATTTCCCATGATATTAATAGAAACTTTCATCATTCGACCCCTAATTGGCATCTAATCATAGTCAACTGAATCTTTTACAATATAATTGAATAAGTCTCATCTTCTACCTCCCTCTCCCCCACCTTTCAATGGTATTTTCCAGCTTCTGTGTTATATATGAAATAACACTCTTTTTCACCTCGTAATTCCAAAAAGTCATCTTTCAGAATCTACCCTTAAGCCCATACATTTTATTATGTTTTTCATTGCTCTCCCAAAGATTTGATACTTCTTCAACAAAGTGTTATAACGCTTACCAGCTACGGTAATTTTTTAGATTATATATTTCTCCCTCATGCTCCCAAAATCCCCTAGTGGAGCATGAGATTTAAACAACAAGGGCTATTTCAATCACATTTACATCTTCAATGCCTAGCATGATATCAGCCTTATTGCAGGTTGTAAATAGATTACCGCTACATAAATGCTTATGAATTCTGGTTACTTTTGGACACGCTACCACATGCCTTAAGAAAGATTATCATAGTTTGAAATTGTCTAGACTCCCCATAATGATACATATTCCTGTGATAGCCCACCATAAATGGCCCCAAGTTTTTTTTTTAAACATAGAATCAAAAAGTTTAATTACTTATGCCAAATATTTAGAAGGAGGAGAATATACGTATCTACCTTGCAAAGCTGGTTTTGAGAAATTAAGACTAGTTGATTTTAAATTCTTAATTTTTTGTTTGGAATTGTAGAAACAATAATATAATCTTTTAAATTGAAATATGAGAAAAGAGTTCAGATAATTTTAGACTGAATACCACTGTATATCCTACTGTTTTGAAAATTGATTGTCTCACATCCCTTGTAAGTTGCATTCCTAGGTATTTCATTCTCTTTATAGCAATTGTGAATGGGAGTTCACTCACGATTTGGCTCTCTGACTATAATTGGTATGTAAGAATATCTGTGATTTTTGCACATTGATTTTGTATCCTGATATTTTGCTGAAGTTGCTTATCAACTTAAGGAGATTCTGGGCTGAGATGATAGGGTTTTCTAAATATACAAT
Organism: Ateles fusciceps; assembly: GCA_036589455.1. Classification (NCBI taxonomy): domain Eukaryota; kingdom Metazoa; phylum Chordata; class Mammalia; order Primates; family Atelidae; genus Ateles; species Ateles fusciceps. Next base: position 818,404 of record JAZHEH010002345.1, on the reverse strand, counting down.
CATGTCATCTGCAAACAGAGACAATTTGACTTCCTCTCTTCCTATTTGAATATCTTTTATTTCTTTATCTTGCCTGAAAGCCCTGGCCAGAACATCCAATACTATGTTGAAGAGAAGTGGTGAGAGATGGCATCTTTGTCTTGTACTGGTTTTCAAGGGGAATGCTTCCAGCTTTTGCCCATTCAGTAGGATATTGGCTGTGGGTTTGTCATAAATAGCTCTTACTATTTTGATATATGTTCCATTAATACCTAGTTTTTTGAGAGGTTTTAGCATGAAGGGGTATTGAATTTTATCAAAGGTGTTTTCTGTATTTATTGAAAAAAAATCATATGATTTTTTTCATTGGTTCTGTTTATGGTAGGGATTACGTTTGTTGATTTGCATATGTTGAACCAGCCTTACATCCCAGGGATGAAGCCAACTTGATTGTCATGGATAAACTTTTTGATGTGCTGCTGGTTTTGGCTTTCCAGCATTTTATTGAGAATTTTGGCATTGATGTTCATCAGGGATATTGGCCTGAAATTTTATTATTTTGTTGTGTCTCTGCCAGGTTTTGGAATCAGAATGATCCTAGCCTCATAAAATGAGTTATGGAGGAGTCCCACTTTTTCTATTGTTTGGAATAGTTTCAGAAGGAATGGTTCTCTGAATGGCTCCTCTTTGTACCTCTAGTAGAATTCGGCTGTGAATCCATTTGGTCTTGGGCTTTGTTTCCTTGGTAGGCTATTAATTACTGCCTCAATTTCAGAACTTGTTATTGGTCTATTCAGATTCAGCTTCTTCCTGGTTTAGTCTTGGGAGGGTGTATGTGTCCAGGAACTTATCAATTTCTTCTAGATTGTCTAGTTTATTTGCATAGAGGTGTTTATAGTATTCTCTGGTGGTAGTTAGTATTTCTGTGGGATCAGTGGTGATATCCCCCTTTATCATTTTTTTATTGTGTATATTTGATTCTTCTCTCTTTTCTTATTTGTCTAGCTAGCAGTCTATTTTGTTAATCATTTCAAAAAAACAATTCCTGGATTCATGATTTTTAAGGGTTTTTCATGTCTCTCCTTCAGTTCTGCTCTGATCTTAGTTATTTCTTGTCTTCTGCTAGCTTTTGAATTAGTTTGCCCTTGCTTCTCTAGTTCTTTTCATTGTTATGTTAGGATGTCGATGCTAGATCTTTCCTGCTTTCTCCTGTGGGCATTTGGTGCTATAAATTTTCCTCTAAACATTGCCTTAGCTGTGTTCCAGGGATTCTGGTATGTTGTGTCTCTGTTCTTCAAGGAGAACTACAAACCACTGCTCAAGGAAATAAGAGAGGACACAAACGAATGGAAAAGCATTCCATGCTCATGAATAGGAAGAATCAGTATCTTGAAAATGGCCATCTGCCCAAAGTAATTTATAGATTCAATGCTATCCCCATCAAGCTACCATTGAATTTCTTCACAGAATTAGAAAAAAAAAAAAAACTACTTTAAATTTCATATGGAACAAAAAAGAGCCCATATAGCTAAGACAATCCTGGAGGCATCACGCTACCTGACTTCCAACTATACTACAACTAAACCAGAACAGCATGGTACTGGTACCAAAACAGATACATAGACCAACGGAACAGAACAGTGGCCTCAGAAATAATGCCACACATCTACAACCATCTGATCTTTGACGAACCTGACAAAAACAAGCAATGGGTAAAGGATTCCATATTTAAAAAGTAGTTTTGGGAAAACTGGTTAGCCATAGGCAGAAAACTGAAACTGGACCCCTTCGTTACATCTTTTACAAAAAAATTAACTCGTTACATCTTTTACAAAAAAATTAACTCAAGATGGACTAAAGACTTAAACGCAGGACCTAAAACCATACAACCCTAGAAGAAAACAGGCAATAGCATTCAGGACATAGGCATGGGCAAAGACTTCATGACTGAAAAACCAAAAGCAATGGTAACAAAAGCCAAAATTGACAAATGGGATGCAATTAAACTGAAGATCTTCTGCACAGCAAAACAAACTATCATCAACGTGAACAGGCAACCTACAGAATGGGAGAAAATTTTTGCCATCTATCCATCTGACAAATGGCTGATGTCCAGAATCTACAAGGAACTTAAACAAATTTACAAGAAAAATCAAACAACCCCATCAAAAAGTGGGTGAAGGATATGGACAGAAACTTCTCAAGAGAAGACATTTATGAGGCCAGCAAACATGAAAAAAAGCTCATCATCACTGGTCATTAAAGAAATGCAAATCAAACCACAATGAGATACGTACTCGCACCAGTTAGAGTGGCAATCATTAAAAAGTCAGGAAACAACAGATGTTGGAGATGACGTGGAGAAATAGGAATGCTTTTATACTGTTGTTGGGAGTGTAAATTAGTTCGACCACTGTGGAAGACAGTGTGGTGACACCTCAAGGATTTAGAACCAGAAATGCCATTTGACCCAGCAACCCCATTACTAGGTATATACCCAAAGGATTATTAATCATTCTACTATAAACATGCACATATATGTTTATTGCAGCGCCGTTCACAATAGCAAAAACTTGGTACCAACCCAAATGGTTATTGATGTTAGACTGGATAAAGAAAATGTGACACATATACACCATGGAATATTATGCAACTATAAAAATGGATGACTTCATGTCCTTTGCAGGAACATGGATGAAGCTGGCAACCATCATTCTCAGCAAACTAATACAGCAACAGAAAACCAAACACCACATGTTCTCACTCATAAGTGGGAGTTGAAAAATGAGAACACATGGACACAGGGAGGGCAACATTATACACCAGGGCCTGTCAAGGGGTAGGGGGATAAGGAAGGGATAGCATTAGGAGAAATACCTAATGTAGATGATGAGTTGATGGGTGCAGCAAACCACCATGGCATGTGTACCTATGTAACAAACTTACAGGTTCTGCACATGTATCCCAGAACTTAAATTAAAAAAAAAAGAAAGTGTCTCACAAATAATTCTTGAAAAGAAGGTAAAATGGATGAATCAATGAATAGTTCATACCTTGCTTTAAAAAAATCACCCCCTTGAAGTTTTGTGCTTATTGTGTTTCAGTGTTATAGAGTTATTATTTATAACCAATACGATAACAAGCATGTCAATCTACTTCAGTAGAGAAAAAGAAAAACAGCCAGTTTGACTCTTTAATGAAGTGGAATTGTTTTTTTAATGAAGTGGAATTGTTTTTTGCCATTCTCCCAAACCAATAATAAAAGAAGAACTAAAATAACTAAACTCTGAGGATTATGGATTTAGTAGATTTAGATAAAAATGAAACTAAAATTGTATATGTATAAATACCAAGTTTAAAAAAAATTAAAATGGTTTTGGTCACATATAAATATATAGAAATATAAGTTAAAGAAGGAGACAGAAAAAAGACAAAAGCAAGTAGGAAATCCATATATGCAAATTTGAAAGCTACAAATGAACATCTACTCTAATTTTGGGGAATCCAGTTGAAGAATGGAATTATAATACTTTCAAACTCAATCTATGGGGATGGGGAAATGTCCCTCTTATCAATCTGTATCAAAGAATTTCTTATGAGAACAATTACATAAGGCACATGAGTGCTAACACAGATACATTTATTTATTACCTTGAGTTAAAATGAAACAAACAACACATTAATACTTAATTTTCCTTAGCATAGAGTACAAAATATGCAAATTCACCATCTTTACATAATTTCCATTTATAACATCATAGAGGAGCAATCAGCAGATATACAAACCTTAAATAATTAATGATAATATTCTATGTGTAGACTCTGGCATAGAATGACAACCTCAAGATGCCATTTTGTTTCTAGAAGGAAATTTTAAAAATTTCATTGACTGGGGTGACCTGAGGGCTATCACGTGCTAACCCAAACCTTTATGTTGTGTCTAACTTGCCTAATCATAGACAGGTTTTGTGGGATGTGTAAGAAGCAAAAGTTATATAGATTTCCCATTCAAATGTATTTGTCTTATCTTAAAGAAATTTAAGGACACTAGTTTAGTTCCAGGCTAAATTTTAACATGGAATTTCAGTTATACTGAAACAGATCATGTGCTTTGGGAGTCAGAATTGTCTCCTTTGAGAGAGGCTTTATTTTATTTTGAGAGGGGAGTCTCTAAAAAATAAAAATAAATAAATAATGTCTGTTGCCAGGCTGGGAGTACAGTGGCACGATCTCGACCTCAGCCTCCTGAGTAGCTGGGACTACAGGCGCCACCACGCCAAGCTAATTTTTGTATTTTTAGTAGAGATGGGGTTTCACCATGTTGGCCAGGATGGTCTCTATCTCTTGACCTCCTGATCTGCCCACCCTGGTCTCCCAAGGTGCTGGGATTACAGACCTGAGACACCATGCCTGGCCAAGAGACCTTAAATTGTAAAGGAACTCAGAAACCAGTGCAAAGGCTAAAAATTATTGACTTCTATTCAGAATCAAATGTGCCATAATATTTTTGCTTGTTATTCCCCATCTTTTTTGGCTATTACAAAATGTGTTCAAACTGTAAAATGTAAAACACAACACATTCTTTTTGGTATATTTAATCTTATGAAAACAAGCTTTAAAACTATGAATTTGCATCAGGGCAATTGAAAATGTTATGTTACAGTTTTTGAAACCAAACTTAATTCTTAAGACTCATAAAATCCCAAAGTCTAATTCTCAATTCTGTTTTTGTTTTAATGTTTGTTTTTGATTCCTTTATTTTAATATACAAAATGTAGTTGGTATTCAGAAGAACCTCTTGAATTCTCTTTCCTCTGAAAGGCTAAACAGATAGCCTAATTACACATTTTTTAGGAACTGCATAAAGTATAAACATTCAAAATAAACTGTTGGAAATATTCACTTGAACTCAATTTCCTTTTAAGTAGTCTAGTTTAACCCAGTGCTCTTCAATGGGTCATTTGTTATGTCAACCCACTATAGAGTACATCAAAAGAGCTTGTCACTAATTGATTACATTTCTCTACCACCATGATTCACAGTACTATAGGGACAATTACATAACTGTTTGACTTTTGCAAAACTGTGAGTTTAAGTAAACACAATTCTTTGTTATTATGATCTCTAGTGGGCACATGCACAGTCAGTATCATGGTATGTAACTAGATCTTGCTACATTGTCTATCTGGCTTGTGACTCTCACAAAAATCCCTCTTTTGCAGCAACTGGAGTTCTGGGGAACAGCTGCCGATCTCACACTGAAATTAAAAACATTTGCGTTGTTTTGATTTATGTTAGCTCCCATGGGAAGAGAGAAATGGAAAATGGATGCTTCATGTAAACAAAATACCATTTCTCCAAACTGTAAAAGAAATTGTTTTAAATGTTCTGACATATTTCTTTTATTGAAATATGGTGAGATCATGTTACTACTAGATATTTAGAAGGGAAGATGTCTAACAGTATTCTAATAAGCCAACTGCTAGGATTCTGAAGGTACAACTTTACCATCTCACTTCTGAAATTCAAATCTATGTAATATAGCATCATGTTGTAATGGAATGCAACTAGAAATGAAGATCATTAAAGTGATACACTCTTTTGAAAGCCCAAGGAAAGGAGTTTCTCTTTCTAAAGAGAAAGTTCAATTTGGGGATTTTAATGTTTTACTATATGTGAAATAATTTGAGCAGGAATTAGTGAAATAGAGAAATACTATTCTCAAAGTGATAATGAATTTAATATATATTTTTGTGATATGGATTTTTAAAGAAATATCAGTTTATTTTATATACCTCTGGGAAAAGAGGGGCAGGTTCTTTAATTTAGAATTCTCTGAAAACAGATTATCAACAGTAACGTATAACCAGGCCAGCTGGCGTGATTGATTGGCAACACACAAGCAAAAAGCCTTTGGGTTTAAAGGTACTTTTCTCTCCTCCCCCACCTAGCTCATTCTGTACTCTTTATTACATTTTTTTTTTTCTTTTAAAAAATGGTCTGTGACCCCGCTGAGCTTGTGAGGGATCAGATACATTAAAGATGATAATATGCCTCCCCCTCAGGAAGCAGGGTTTAAGAAGTCAGATTTTTTCAGTAGTCCTTGCTGTCTATTTCTCTATTTTATGGTCCCTTTGAAAAGACTGAATCATTCTTTTTAGCAAGGAGTAATGAAATATTACTTTAGCATAGGGGGTAGAATTTCTTTTTCTTATTTTGGGATGTTCTGAAACAGAATGCCAGCTTATCTTGAAACTTCTTTTAAAACAGTGGTAAATTCACCAGTCCATAAAGTTGGTTTGGGGTTTAATGGGTTAAAGGTAGAAAAACCAAGTTTTAAATAATTTCAAATGAAGATATTACAAGTGCAAGTTCTTCATGAAAAGATACTCAATTATTTTTAATAAGTAGAAAAATAATTTGGATTTCATTTATGTTACTGAAGGGATTTTACTAATTGTGTAATCTATGAAGGATTTCATTTGAAATTTTCCATTTTCAGCTTTTTTGAAGAAGAAAGTTACTGATTAAATTCTGTTACTGCCAAAATCTCTAAATACTACAAAGGTTTCAAACACATTTAAAATAATGAAAATTTAATGGTTGCATAGGATATGAACAGTTTCTTTGAGATCATTGCATTGAGAATACTTCTATGTTTAAATTGAACAGATATGATAAATATCCACTTCCAAAAAGGCTAAATATTTTTTTTTGGCACAATGGAACCTTCTATTTCTGTGCATTATTACAACATGGAAGGTCATTTGAAGTAATATAGCCATACTCTTTTTATCATGAAATGCCTAACATCAGATATACTGAAGTTTATATTGCATTAGCAGATACCAGTATTTCAAATAATTTCTATAAATAATATTAAATTTAGAGAAAGGAGCATGAGTTTGGAGTAATACAGACATAGTTTGAATCCTGGTTGCAACATTGAATAAAGTGCAATGTTCAGTAAATTAAATTCTCTGGTGCCCAAATTCCTCACCGGGAAAGGGATTAACATGTGGCTTATTGGGAACTATGAAGATATTTAAAGTCAAGTCAGGAACTTGACTGAATTTCTGACACATGTTGAAGGTGGCTAGTGTCATTTTCATTTATTATATAAATAAGCTATACATGCTGTCATATATGCTCTTCCAGTTGTACAAATAAATTTTAAAAATTAATACTATTACCATTGCTTGCTTCATATGATTTGAAAATAAAGTAATTAAATATACTATATAAAGTATTTGCCAACTAATATATTCATTTTGGAGGAAATATTCTACTTGAGGTAAAATAATAATTTTTAATTAAGAGAATTTATGAGAAAACAAGACTTTTTAAAGAATGTGTACATGAATTCTTGCCAATTCAATGAAAACCACTGAAAAGTTTAAGGGAGAGTTTAGAATTGAAGACAAAAATAGTACAATGTAGTTAGTTAACCAAGGAGTGAAAATGAAAAGTTGTTTTAAATATCAACTAAAGAAACATGAAGAAAACAAACAAATTTAAAAAATTGGCTCCAGAAAGTCTATTAAATTCTCATAAGGGTATTCAAACTTTCAGAATATTAACTATATAAGAAAGGAAATAGAATCAAAGTAATACCTTTGAAATATTTAACACCTGAAATATTCAATAAATGTTTATTTTGAAATGAGATAAATGCCTCACCAAGAATATGTAGTACTGTGAAATGTGGCTGAGTATATAGATTTTCAATTTATAAGCTGTGTATATTATAGACAACCTCATATGATGAGACATATGCTTATACTTTCCTTTTAGCAATTCCTTTATGCCAATAAATACCCTTTATTTGTAACAATTTGAAGTTCTAGGCCTAAAAGTGAATACCTATTTCCAGTGTTTCAACCTCTGTAGGAGTCTTCTTCTGTGAGTTGCTATTTATCATGGCTATGTTTCATTAACTTGCTTAAAACAATTATGCATTCCAATAGATGGAAACTTCTAATACATGTTCCAGAAAAACAATAAAAACAAAGAATTATTCCAATGGAAGGAAATATATAGTAAATACACAACACCAACAATAAAAATGAAAGGTATTTTTGCTTTCCCTTTCAAAAGCTGAAAGTTATTCTTTAAACATACCAAATAAGAGTACACTTAAAGACATTAGAAATTGGGCAATATTGGGCTGTGGAGTTGGCCTTGGAAACAGCTTTGGAAAATAACATATTTCTGATTTCATCAAACCAATATAATAAATTCCTGGTATACAAGTATAGTGTTATAAAATGGATACATAGACTATAGAAGATGTCATCTCTCTTGTATGTGTTCTACCCATTCACAAGCCAGCTACAATATTGTCTTTGTATAAGCTACATTCCACAAGACTCCAATCAGAAGATAAGTAAAATGGTAAATGAGAACAGATATACCACATAGGGTTTATTTTTGGCTAAAGTAAAATGAAGGAACCAGACAAAATTCCAGGAACTGAATGTTAGTACAGGAACTACACATGCTATCCATGTCTGGGTAATCTAATCAACCTCTGCTCTCCTTTGCATACACGACTCTGCCTTCTTAGGAGTATTTCCACAATTATACAGCTCGCCACCTGATATAGTTCACCAAGTCGAAGTAACGTGGTGAGAGTTGAGAATGATATTCTCTCCATTTTACACTCTACTTTTGAGTACAACTTTGAAATAAATCAAGACCCCTGGAAATATCTGACTATAACATTTATTTCTATTTGGTTCAGGATGATTTTAGGGATAGATGTGTCATAAGTGGATTTGTTTTTTGAAATTGTTTTACTAAATTGAAATATCTCATATCTCCCTAATTCTCTCATTTGGAATGTTGTTTTCATACTTTCTGTGTCGAGCTAGCCCTTTTAAACAAATTGTGATAAGTTGCTCAGAGGAGTCAGTTTGGTCATTCTTTCCCTTTAAATTCATTTTGACTGAATTGATAAAACAAGTGAAGTATTATACTAAGGCACTAAGAAATCATTGTTTTAAATTAGAAATTTTGCAAGACAGTTTTTCCATGTTCTTTTAAATTTAATTTGTTTCTACAACATTATGTAATTATGTATAATAGAAATTAACTTCTCAGAAAAAGAGAAGAGAGTATATCATTCATTATTGCCTAAGTTGACATCATATAAAAAATGACAGAGAAACTTGGGAAATTTAGTATCGTTAATTAAGTATGGTGCTCAATTTGATTTTAAATTCTCCTTTTATATTAACTATAGAAAAATTTTAAACCTAATCATGGGTATCCTTTGTGTCAGCCATATTTACAAAGAATAATATTTTATTTTGCTGAGTGTGAACAAAACTATCTAAGAAAGTATATAGCTCAACTTTTAAATATTTATTCATTTATTATTTTTAATTGATAGATACAATTGTAGGTATTTATAATATACAACGCTTTAAAATTTATATACATTGTGGACTTACTAACTCTAGCTAATTAATGCATTATCTTATATAGTTGTGGTTTTGTTTATTTGTTTTTTTCTTGAGATGGAGTCTTGCTCTGTTGCCCAGGCTGGAATGCAGCAGCGCCATCTTGGCTCACTGCAACCTTAGCCTCCTGGGTTCAAGCGATTCTCCCACCTCAGCCTCTGGAGTAGCTGGAACTATATGCATACACCACCGTGCCTGGTTAATTTTTGTATTTTTAGTAGAGATGGGGTTTTGTCATGTTGGCCAGGATGGTCTTGAACTCCTGACCTTGGCCTCCCAAAGTGCTGGGATTAAAGGAGTGAGCCACTGTGCCCAACCTAGTTATCATTTTTGTGGTGAGAATACTTGATATACATTATTTTAGCATTTTTCAGAAACACAATACAGTGTTATTAACTATAGTGACCATATTGTAGAATAGAGTTCCCAAACTTATTCCTGCTCTCTAACTGAAATTTTGTAGCCTTTGGTCAATGAATAAAGAACATGTGGTATATAAACATAGCAGAATACCACTCAGCCATTAAAGAAGTGGAAAACCTTGTCATTTGCAACAGCATGGATAAACCTAGAGAATGTTAGCATTTAGAAATTACATTAAACTATGCTTTGTCCACCATCTCCCCCAAATGTCTGCCCACCATGCCAGCCTCTGATAACCACCATTCTATACTCTCCACTTCTTTAGATTTCACATATGAGTGAGATTATGCAGTACTTGTATTTCTGTGACTGGTCAGCTATTGGTCAAAACATAGTTTAATATAATTCTGAATGTTAGGGATAGGACCCATAAAAAAAAAGAAAACTACTGTCAAATGTCCTCATGAAAACCATACGATGCTTCCAAAACAAATAGTGAAAAAACATTTCTTGATACTCTACAGTTTTCAATTTTTAAAAATGTCCCATTTGTCTTAAACAACAAAATGTAATTTTAGATGGAAAACTCTTTTGATACTATTAAGCATTATTAAGCATTAAAAAGATACAAGGGATTATTAGCTAATAAAAACAAAAGAAGCCTAAATAAGTAATCCAAGTTAACCTTTTTTTGGCATAATTTTATTCTACAAAAAATGAGTATTATCAAATGAGTAACTGGGTTAGAGACTGAATTAATTATGAAATACATTTAATTTAGAAAGAGTAATAAAAGTATGCACATACCAAAGAAAAATGTCAGGAATTCATGTAAAAATTCTACCTTTCAGTAAAAAAAAAAAAAAAAAAAAAAACCAAAAACACTATATTGAGATATAATTGACCTATAATTAACTGTGCATATTTAAAGTGTGTAATCTGATAGGTTAATACATCTGTGAAATCCTCACACTCATCAAGATAATGAATACGTCTACCACCCACAAATCTTTCTTATGCCCCTTGGTGTTTATTTTTTCCCATCTCTCACTCTCTCCACCCCAAGCAAACACCAGTCTACTTTCTGTCACTATACATTAGTTTGCATTTCCTAGAATGTCATGTAAATTAAATTAAACAACATACACTTATTATTTGCATTGGTCAACCATAATGAGGTGTGTATTAAGAAGTCATTCCTTTTAACGGTTGAGTATTACTCCATTATATATATATACACCATGTTTACTCTATTCTTAAGTTTATGTGCATTTGAGTTGTTTTTAGATTTGGATTATTATAATTAAAGCTGCTATGAGCATTTGTGTATATTTGTAAACATTATTTATATGGACATATGCTTTAATTTCTCTTGGATAAATACCTAGATGTGGAATGACTGGGTCACATAACACCAAATATTTCACTTGTGGAACTATCAAACTGTTTTTCAAAAGGTTCCATTTGCCTCTGAAATGTATGCAAGTTCCATTTCTTTCTCATCTTAGCCAATACCAGCTATGGTTAATGTTTTTAGTTTTAGCCATTTTATTAGGTGTGTCACTACTTAAATTTCCTCTAACATTTTCAATTTTCTTCAACATTTTTAACAAGTCTCACTGATAACACTCACCGACAAATTCTAACTCACACTTTGAGGCAGGTTGAGATTTAATCCTTCCTTTATGTTTAAGAATTACAAAAGCGGCTCATGCCTGTAGTCCCAGCACTTTGGGAGGCCGAGGTAGGTGGATCTCCTGAGTTCAGGAGTTTGAGACCAGACTAGCCAACATGGTGAAATCCCATCTCTACTAAAAATAGAAAAGTTAGCCAGGCGTGATAGCATATGCCTGTAATCACAGCTACTTGGGGGGCTGAGGCAGGAGAGTCTCTTGAATTTGGGAGGCAGAGGTTGCAGTAAGCAGAGATCACACCACTGTACTCCAGTCTGGGTGACAGAGACAAAACTCCATCTCAAAAAAAAAAAAAAAAAAAAAAGAAAGAAAAGAAAAAATATTACAAAAGAAAGAGTTTTACTTTTGATAAAAGACATTTTAGAAAAGATTTTCAGAAGTGTGATTCAACAAATAAAAATATGCTGCATTATTGCCTTAAAATTCAAGGCTTGCAATGCATTTCATCCTTTTTGATATGTACAATTTCTGAAAAGAGCGGTATCATTACTGGAAGATAATAAGGAAGTTGTGACTAAGATGGATTAAAAACTTGCCCAAAGTTTCAGTAGTAAGTGACAGAAGAGTAAAAAGCAAACTGTTCTACTATTACTGTGAACATATAAGAACAACATTCAAAGTTGTGAAAAGAACATTATGTACTATTGGATTATAAGAGACAGAAGTAATTTCCTTTATCTAATAGATATTAAATTTTAAATGTATGTAAGTGAAGATTGAAAAAAATGGAAAAACTGTAAGATACCCATGGAAAGAGAGTGTTAAAATCAGAATCCACTTTGCAGAGTATTTAATCTCCAAAAAGCAACTGAAACAGATATGCAGATGCTTAAAATTAGTAAGAGGATATAAATCCAAGATAGTTTTTCTCAGAGGAATAAGCAAGCTCATACTTACTGCATAAATCTTTTGAATAGCAAAATATACAGAAATGATATAGAGTGTATTTATAATGCCTTATTTGAATTTATTTTACAAATACAGCCTTTTAAAGTTTACAATTTTTTTTAAATTATGTTTTAAGTTCTGGGTACATGTGCAGAACATGCAGGTTTGTTACATAGGTATACAGGTGCCATGGTGGTTTGCTGCACCCATCAACCCGTCATCAACATTAGGTGTTCCTTCTAATGCTATCCCTCCCCAGCCCTCCACACCCTGACAGGCCCTGGTGTGTGACATTCCCCCTCCCTGTGTCCATGTGTTCTCATTTTTCAACTCCCACTTAGGAATGAGAGCATGCAGTTTATTTGGTATCTTTCACAACAGTTGTAAATTTCTACTACATATACTTAACAGAGTGTGGTGCCGGAAGTGGAGAAATATAGGTGACAAAGAAACAAAATAAATAAAATTGACCTCAGAAATCAGGAGCTCAGATTTCAATCTCCAAGAGTGATTATTTGAGCTCTTTCCTTCTCAAGATATCAATATATAGTATTCTTTTATTTCCAGGACAATCACAGCATTCAACAACATATTTCATGTATATGATAAGGTAGTTTGAAATTCTTTAAGTAGGCTTCCAGAAAGGATGGAAAGCTAGTTAAATAATAAAGCAATTTTCACTTACTACAACTAATTCAAGAGTAAAGCAGAACCAATATTGTTTGCATTTTAAATTTTGAATTACTTATAATTCCTCTGTAAAAATGTAAAAGGAATATTTACACATTTGCTTAGATTTGGGGGGGGACAGATAGCTCAATATTTATGATGACAGATTATTCAAGGGAAATTTTTCAAATGGTTCAATCAATTGTTCTTTTCTCTGATGTAGAAATGCATAGAAAAGAAAAACTAGAAAGAACTTTCTAAAGCAAATGAAAGAGAATGCTTATTCTCTTAGCTCTTAGTTCTTCAGGAAAAGAAGATAGGGGGTCCGGGAAGCTCAGAATTCAAGGAGGTGTTTGCAGAAGTCATTCCCCAGCCTCCTCAAGACATTTCCTGCTGGAGAGATGGGGAGCATCGATCAGCCAGTGTTATCTGAGCCAATCTGTTTACCTCAGATTGTAAATCATCTCAGTGTATATGAGCCCTGGACCCCTCTGAGATGTCCAGTTCAAACTATAGACATTATCCATTTACAGGCTTTTATTTTTTTTTAATGAAATAAAAACCCTATGCATTTCAAAAAGAAAAAAAAAATGTGTTTACACAACCAAATGATTTCACATCTGGTGAAATTCAAGCTGCCATTCTGTAAAAACAATCCTAAAGTGTACTGCTCAGAAAATAGTGCAATGCCTTTTAAACGATCACTGGAATATAAACCGAAATAAACTGCACATTTCAGGATTTTAATGGATGGTTTAATTCCTTAACACTTCTTCCTATTTGTGTCTTTGATAAATAAGCTTGTTACAATTATTTTTGTGAGATGAAATTACAAAATTTCTATGAAATACTTATAATTTATTAAATCTACTAAATGTTATGGTTCTTATAACTTTTTATAATTATTGCAATGATGTATTTAGAAAGAATAGGAATCTCATGGTAATATGTCAAGTAGATACCTGGGAAGATAGCAAACAGTAGAAAGAAAATAGATTTGTTTGTCGATTTGGGTTAATTTCATTAGGAGAAATCCAGTTAGATAACTGATTCACTTTGGAAGTAATGCCTATTTGTTATAAATAAATAACATCACAGTGACAACAACAAAACAGAACAAAATAGAAAGAATGTAAGGTGTTCATAAATATCAGAGGAAAATCTTTATATTTGGAATCAGTGAGCCTGATTTAAATTTGTTTTCTTTTATTCTCTTAATAACTTTGAGTGTCCTGCTTATAGGTAAAATATTTCTAGAATCTGTGGCAAATTTCACACCTATAAATTCCCACAAGCTGACAGCTACATGGAAGAAACCATCTTTATATCAGCTTACAAGAGCAACAAATGTTTTGTCTCCTTAAACATGTTAGATTATTATATCGTAACTCTTGTAAGAAGTTGTTTTTTGCCGATTAAAAATGTATGTACTCATTAATTGGTAAAGTAGAAGTGGCATAATTTTTGTCGGCAATGTAAAGAGCATTGTACTAGGAAAAATAAGAATTCTAAGGATAAATAAAATTTAACAAATGAAATAATTCCACCTTTTAAAAAAGTTAGGGACTTCTAGGACAAAATCAAATCATTCATCCAGGAAAAATTTGCACATTTACTTTTTGGAAAAAAATGCATAAATTTTAGTCTATAAAACTGAAATTTAATTTTCAGAATGAGCCACCAAAATACTTTCACTTTACATTTCTTTAACTCATTCATTCATTTATTCATACAACAAATTCTTCTCGATACCTACGATGTGCTTAGTACCACGCAAGTTAGTGTGGAAACAGCAGTAAGGAAAAAAAGTTACATTACTTATGGAGAGAAACGAACATTAGGACAATAAATTACTAACACATATATCATATAGTGAAAAGTTCTATATAAAGGAAGAAAGTGGGGTCAGGCAAGGTATTGAAGTGTTCTGATAGGTCCTCTCTGATAAAATGAGGCATGAAAGGCAACTAAATTGTGGTGGAAAAGTAAGCAGGCTATTAACATTTGTCTCTGAATCTATTATTAATATTTAACATCTTGGACTTATCTTCTGCAAGATTAAATTGCAAATTGATAAGATGGTAAAATAATGAAATTCTGTAGCTATTCCATGCTATCCTGCACTTTTCACGAGAATTGTTATACAGCAATTAGGTCTATGCTCAACCCTCAATGGGAAAATAATTGAACAATAGTTAAAGTTAGCTGTTTGTACTGCATTTTAGAGAAGAACAATGTTTAAATCCAAAGAGGTTTATCTCTAGGAGATATTTCCTGATGAATATGCAGCTAAAACTTGTCATAGGGACATTGTTCCAAATCTAAGTTGGTAGAGTCGATGGAAAATTGAAAAGAAAAAAAGCTACAGTTATTAATTAGTAAGCAGTGGTTTAAGAATCACCTGGAGGTTTGTGAAGGGGAAAATTCATACCTACTTGGTTTATTGATATGTGTCTGTATGTGTGCCAGGAAGGATGAAGGGAGCATCTCAGAGCTACATGCTTATAATAAATTTAAAATCTGAGTTATACTGTACACATACTCAATAATTTTAAGAAGTAAGCCCTGTGAGACTGGGTGCAGTGGCTCACAGCTATAATTCAAGCACTTTGGGAGGCCGAGGTGTGCAGATTGCTTGAGCTCAGGAGTTCGAGACCAGTCTGGGCAACACCATGAAACCCTGTCTCTACAAAAAATACGAAAAAAAAAAAAATAGCCAAGCATGGTGGCATGTGTCTGTAGTTCCAGCTACTTGGGAGGCTGAAGTGGGAGGATTGTTTTTAGCCTAGAAGGTTGAGGCTGCAATGAGCCTCCGCACTCCAACCTGGGTTACCGAATGAGACCCTGCCTCAAAAAATTAAAAAATAAAAACGAATTAAGCACCATGAATAAGGCAGTCCTAATAGTGAAGTTTGTGGAAGTCTGCATTGGACAAAGATCATTTTTAAGTGTATATTGAGAATTATGTCTCTTTTTACATATTTATTAAACAATGATTTAAATTAGCATACCAGTTTCAAATTCTAGATAGCAGAAGCATTTAAAGAAACAGATTGTGCCAAGAAAATTGCTCAAATTTTTTTATTTTGGCTATATATAATGACCACAACATAATAGTAGTAATAAAGATAAATTCTAAATCTAAAATTTAGATACAACTCTGAATCATGTCTAAACTGATGTAAATTTAAATAGTGCTCCTTTGAACCATATTTAACTGTTGTTGAACTTGTTTACTTTTTTTTATAACTGTCTAATTGAGCATTCACAATCTAATATGGTGCACACCAGGACCCAAACAGGCCTTGTCTTAGGTCCTGAAGGGTAAAGGTTTTGTATTAAGTCCAGATTTTCAATTAGATCCTAATTATAACATGCCTCATTTAAAGCTACAGGACTCCCAACCTTGTCAACACTACTGGACCATAACATGTCTGTCTTAATTAGATTTGATTAGTTCTGGGCCCAGCTCATATTGTGTACCCTGACTCTGTTAAAAGCTGCTCATCTGTGTGGCAGCTGCTAGTATGTAAGACCCTTATTTATCATGCCGCAAGAAAGTGTGTGCCCTCACCTTCCTCTCCTGGGATGTTGGGCCTCTTGATATTCCAAGCTCCATATGATCAGCCAAGTAATGCACCTCACTTATCACTGGCAGTAGAATAAAGCTGAGAATAGAAGCCTAAGCTGCTCAGGGCCTACTTCTTGAAGTGCTGTGAGCTTGTTCAATTCTATGATCCAATACAACTCTACATGGCTATTTTAAGTTTTTCAGAGATGATTTATTCATTCCTTACTTTCTGTAAGTAGGGTGGCTACAGTTAACAACTTATTATATATCTCAAAATAGCCAGAAAATATTTGAGATGTTCCCAAAGCAAAGAAATGATAAATGTTTGAGTTGATGTATATCCTTAAATACCCTGATTTGATCATTACACATTGCATGTATCAAAATACACAAGTACCCCCCAAATATATATAATAGTTTTACATTAAAAATAATTTTAAAAGAAAAAAATTAAAAAGTAAGCCTGTATTTCAAGAGGCTATATGAAACAATGGTTGTAATGCATTCTCTGAAATTTATTTTCAAATATAACTAGTAAGTGTTATCAATTTCATTAGCATGAAAAAACAAACTTTGAAACACTTGCCAAAGTGTATGGTGACATCCACTGTGGCTTTCTCTCTGTGCCATTTGCATTTGTGTCCAGAAGCCTCCAGAAAAAAATATCAGTATTGATTCTCTTTATTCTTTATTTGATACACCAAGCTTGCTTCATGACTAATGACTAACAAGCCATCAGGACATCCTCATTTACTTTGTAGCTAGACAGCATTTTGATAACGGTTGAATTAATACTGGGCATTGATATCTTTATCTACAGTTAATGGAACTTTTCATTTAGTTGTGAGCAGTAGCTGAGGGATACCTGATTTACTAGGATCCACAAATGTCTTGTCTTCACATTTTACCCTCTTCTAAACTAGTAAACTGGGAGGTGTGATGAGGTATTCCAGAAAGGGCTTAAACTATTCCATAAGGTATGAAGCAATATTTTATATCATAATATTAAAAAGTATATAATACATCGTATATGTAAAGAAAACAAAATGTGGAATTTTAAATTCCATTGTACATTTATTACTACGAATTTCTAATTTAAATTATTTTAAACTTAGAAATAAAATGTGTCTGGTTATTTCCATAAAATGAAATTAAATTATTTCTTTTTGTAAAACTATTTTCTCTACTAGTAATATTATAAGCATGCTGTCAGGTTAATCATGCAGATAAGCAGATATAGAGCTATAGGTCCTGTATACATATTATCTATATAGTTGATTGAGAAAGACAACTAAAATAGAGCATTAATATTCTATTATTTGTATGATTTTTTCCCCAGAGATGTGGCCGCCAGTAATAATACTAGCAACATATATTGTATATTTGCTAGATTCAGTTAAAGTGTTTCACATACATTAACTCAATCAGCATAGCAAATCTACAAGCTATAGTCCTACTTGATATTTAAATATTGCTATACGCCAGTACTACGTAGCTAGCCAACTGTTCTTTATACATACTATCTCAACAGATACTCTCTCTTAATCCTATGGTTTTAAAAAAACACCCTAAAATGTATACAGATCTCTACAACCATCCGAAACACTTTACCCTACTTCCAGATCCATTTATCCATAACTGAACTCACCTCACATAATTAAATCAAATTCCAAACATATTTGTTACTTTGGCCCTTCACTAACACTCATCCCCAAAACTCCAGCCCCACCAAGCTTGATTTGGAAAATGTAAATGTTACCAGTATGTTCCGTAAACTTTATTTACAAAATATTTCTCAAATCCAACTACTTCTCACTATTTTCGTTGATACAATGAAGGTTCAATCTTCATTGCCCACTTGGACTAATGCAATACCCTTCTCAACATTCTGCTCTCCAGTCAATTGTGACCTCCTAAAAGAGGTGTTTTCTGATCTCCACATCTAGATGGAGAGCTCCACATCATGACCCTTTTCAATTTGTTTGTCTGTTTTACTTATTTCAAAGAAAGAATTCCCACCAGGGATTATGTTATTTATTTACTAGTATACATGATCATTGTCAATCTTCCCAAAGGAATATCAAATTTTGAGATAAATTCCAGAGCCCAGAGCAACGACTGAGAGATAATAATTGCTTAAGCATGATTTGTTGAATAAATATATGAAGAGATGTTATAGTGAAAAGTATAACTCTCCTTCCAAGATAAGATACTATGCTTACCCCAAGCTTCTCCATGTAAGTAGACCTATACCGGGGGAATTTGGACCCACCCATCAAGTAACCTTTAGATGTCTTCAAGACTCTCTAAACTTGAAGTTGGAATAATTTAGATTCATGTTGATACACTGACAACTCAACCAGTTCTGAGGTTCACCACACACGGGTTTGTAAAATTACATCCATTCATTCATTCGTTTACACATTTAACATGTTTTTATAACTGGGATGACTTGGATGAAAAAAATAACAGGATACTTGCCCTTAAGTTTTATCCTCTTTGAATCTCTAATTCAGCATATATTAAAATGAATGTAAACATGCACACATACACCTATGTACATACGAGATGAAACATAAGTCATTATTAGCTCAATGTTGCCATTTACAACCCCCAAAAATCTTGCTTAATTTTTTAAAATTATGATACATCCTAAAAATTCCAGTGTATTTCAAATGCAGTCATTGAAAAAAATCATTTTAAAGAGTTAAGAATATTCTACAGAGATTAAAAAATTTGGCAGAAAAAGATCCCAATCCTACTTATGCCTTCTTCATGGATAATATGACAAGGACCCAGATTTAAAAGCCCCATCCTATTACCCAAACTTTTATCCCTACTTTTAGTGTGAAACCCCTTGCACGATTAAGACTGATGAATTGTCTACACAAAGGGATTTACTGTATGAAGACAAGAAAATTGTTTTTATTTCCTTCAGTGCTTTTAGAAGCTCTCTTCTAAAACTTTAGAAATCCCTTCCTTATGTTGTTCAAATAGAAAAGGCTGTCAGATTCCAGTGTTTCTTAATATTTGATCTCATCATCAACAGAATAATTATATACTGATCTTTCAATTATGAGTTATGTGTAAAGAGATGGAAAGAATCATATGGTCATTATGTAGATGAAACAATCCTCTCCTTTAGCCCTATTTTGCTAAATTCTGACAACTCAATTCATATATAGGTGGTAATAGGCCCCTAGAAAACTCATTTCACCTGTTGCTAAGTTACTACACAGTTGAAAGAGATGAATGATTTTAAAAAGGTTTTTATATCATCTGCAATATGCATTTATGAATCATATAGTAGCAATTTAAAGTACTTCAGAAAACTAGATACTTGAGGCAAACAATAAAGGTAAATGAAGGAATACATGAGGGTATACAGTTGTGTTAAACTCAGCAGCTTAGGCATCATATATAAGGATGTTATTCCTTTTGTCTGTCTTTTTTTGATTAAAAATTAGAATGAAATACAGCCGAAAGTTCAGGTTTTAGGCTGACACTCTAGAGATTGTCCTTCTGTGATTTCCTGATTCTATCCACGTCTCATTTTTTCCTTCAAAGATTGAAAAGGAAGCCATATCATCTTTACTGGGATTTTGTTCTTCTCCCACCTCAAACATACATTTTATATTTTATTTTTAATTTTCAAAATAAAAATACGAATTTTCAATAAAATCCTGATATAAGACTGACATGGTTTCTCTGTGTTCCCAGGCAAACCACATCTTGAACTGTAGTTCCCATAATACCCATGTATCATGGGAGAGACCCAGTGGGAGGTAATTGAATCATGGGGGAGGTTACCCTCATGCTGTTCTCGTCATAGTGCATGAGTTTTCATGAGATCTAATGGTTTTCTAACGGGCTTTTCCTGCTTTCGCTCAGTACTTCTCTTTGCTGCCACATGTGAAGAAGGACATGTTTGCTTCTCATTCTGCCATGATTGTAAGTTTCCTGAGACCTCCTCAGCCATGCTGAACTGTGAGTCAATTAAGGCTCTTTCCTTTATAAATTATCCAGTCTTGGGCATGTCTTTATTAACAGTGGGAGAATGGGCTAATACAAAGACTAAAAATTATGTTTATTCTTTCAACAAATACTGTGCAGCATGAGTTGTTATTCTTTCTTTTACAGCATACACTTTTCTAGGTGCTGTAGCAGAGCAACCCAGAAAACATGAAATTCCTATCCTCAAAAAGTATATGTTTCAGTGGAGGTGGCTGTCATAAGGCAAACAAGTAAGATGCAGTGTGTTAGATAATGATAGATGTTAAGGAGCAAGGTAAAATTAAACAGGAAAGAATAATAGGAAATAATGGAGATGGAGAATGCAGTTTAAGAGCAGATGGTTAAGAAAGTTCTCACCGAAATGTCTTTGAATAAAAATGAGGACAGAAATGAAATGGAAAGCTGTCATATAAGCCCTTTTGGTCATTTTAAGAACTTTGACTTCTAATCTGGGAATGATGGATAATTACAGGGTGGTTTTTTTGAACAGAAGGATGATAGTAGTGACACACACTTAAACTAGATATTTTAGGCCAAGTACAGGGGCTCACACCTCTAATCCCAGCACTTTAGGAGGCTGACGTGGGAGGATTCCTTGAGGCCAGGAGTTCAATACTAGCCTGGGCCACAAAGGGTGATCCTATCTTTACAAGAAAAATAAATGCATTAAAATGTTTTCGTTAAACTAGCTATTCCAGACTACTGCATTGAGGATATATTGAGTTGTAAGGATGAAAGCAGAAGACCATTTAGGAGACTGATGAAATAAACCAGGCAAGAGAGTATTGTGAAACAAATTAGAATAGTAGAAGTGGTAGTAGAGAAAATATTCACACTCTGGATATCTTTTCAAGGTTAAGCAGATATACTGACAGAAAGTACAGTATGAGAGAATGGGAAATAAAGGAGAGCAAAAAAAACTGGGAATGAGAAATTAAGGGTGACTCCTTGATTTTTTTTTTCTCAGTGACAAGGAGAAAGGAGTTTCAAGTTCTGAGATGAGAAAGTACAGGGAGGGCAGTTAAAAGAAACATTTTTTTTTTTTTTGATATATTAAGTTAAAAGTATCTATCAGACTGCAAGTACAGATTTCAAGCAGATAGTTAGATATAAGAGTCTGGAGTTTTAAAGAGAGATTCAGGCAAAAGATACACTTTTGGCAATTGCCAACATATACATAGACTACATTTCCAGTTGTGAGTCTGGATTAGATAACGAACAGAGTAATGATAGAGTGAGCAGATATCCATGGAATGAACCTGAAATACTCAAAGCTTTGAAAGGCTGGAGTAAATGAATGAGCTAACAAAGAAGTCCGAGATAGAGTTGTGAGAGTGTTGGAGAAAACCAGAGTCAAGTGGAAGAAGCTTGCCCTTGAAATCCAATGGAATAACTGTACTTTACACACACTTTACACACAAATAGGGACAGGGATTTTTGACCCGATGGTGATTCAAAAGCAACAACGTATAAAGGAATAGTCATCTAAGAATTTCAAGTAAAATGATGACAGAGACAAGTCTTTAGATAAACTCTAACCTGAGACAACCTAGCAAAAAGGAGATCATTGGTTTTTGTGAATGCAGCAAATGTGTTAGAATAGTAGGGCAAACTCTGAGTGGAGTAGGCTCAAGAATGGAAATACATAACTTAGAAACAACAATGTACCACTCTTTTAAGGAGGTTAGCTAAAAGTGACAGCAGCTAGAGTGATGTGGGTTCGAAGCAAGATTTTTAAGATGTAGGAAAAATATGATTGAAGCATATATTTAATGCGAATGATTTTCAGAGTATTCCAGAGAGGGAATGGGTCTGGTGTAAAGGGCAGCTTTAGTGAGAAACATTAAAATTTCGTATTTAATTATAGGAGAGTCATTCAATTATGACAGATGATAGGTAGGCAGATATGTGCATGATGTGAGGGGAACTTGTGGAAGTTATTTTCTGGTTGTTTCTATGTTCTTAGATACAAAGGTTGAGGATGGCATAAAGTAATGTAATCGTAAGGGGTAGAACTTCTTAAGGAGTTGTCTGGAAGGTGGAGAAAGTAAAGGGATTAAGAAAATATGATATAAATGTCAGACAGCACCAAGGGCCCACCTAGGGTCTTTTAAGCATTTTACTCTTTTACTTATTTCATTTTTTTTTTGTATTTTGATTATTCTTTGCAAGATTTTGCCACTCTGAAATTAAATATATAAATGGCCATAAAGATTATCAAGAAGGCATCAGCTGTCCTCTAGATCATAGCACATTGCCATTATTTCAGAGTATTAAACATTGTCATTGTCATCAATTCAGAATATTAAAGAAAAAAACAAGAGGAAAAATAGTCACATACTGTCATTGCATGTTGCAAAACCAAATGCATCTAAACATACACATTTTTTTTTTTTCACACACAAAAACAACTTAGGACCCAAGTTTCTAAAAATGTCTTCTGTGTCTACAATTGAATTAGAAATATTTTTCCATGTAGATTAACTCCTCTCTTTATAGAGAATTGAACAAATAAGAATTGCCATTTCCTAATGGCCAGAAGGCACTTTCTCTACCTATGTGTATGTATTTATATTCATTTATTTTTGTTAAGGATGCCATCAATCTCCAATTTAAGCAAAAAATATATTATTTATATTTCCAGACTCATTTTTTTTTTGATTTTTGTGTTTTGTTTTTTTTGAGACAGAGTCTTGCTCTCTCGCCCAGGCTGGAGTGCAGTGGTAGTTCTTGGCTCACTGCAACCTTCGCCTACTGGGTTTAAGCCAGTCTTCTCCCTCAGCTTCCCAAGTAGCTGGGACTAAAGGTGTGTGCCACCACGCCTGGATAATTTTTTGTATTTTTAGTAGAGATGGGGTTTCACCATGTTAGTCAGGATGGTTTCGATCTCCTGACCTTGTGATCCACGCACCCTGACCTCCCAAAGTGCTGGGATTATAGGTGTGAGCCACCACACCCAGCCTACTCTCTCTTCTTTTTAAAGATTTTCTCAAGCAGTATCACATCAATTTTCTTCCTATTTTCATAGCCTTCTCCCATCTGAACCTCATTTTCCTGTTTTAGTAATTATCTCGTATGCAGACTTTGTAGTAGTTTCTTTGCTTACTTCCCTAGCTTCCATAGCTCCATATTTTATTAAATCTTGCTTAACATTACAAAATTGATTACCTAAAACTCATCAATCACATCACAGTAATCTACTAATACTGGTTCCAACTGCTTACAAGATAAAATGAAAAAAAATTTTTTTTTGTACTTTAGGTTCTGGGGTACATATGCAGATCATGAAGGATTGTTGCATAGGTACACACATGGCAATGTGGTTTGCTGCCTCCATCACCCCGTCACCTACATCTGGCATTTCTCCCCACGTTATCCCTCCCCCAACCTCCCCACCCCCCCCACAGAGTCTTCCTTGGCCTCTCAACAGACTCCAGTGTGTGATGCTCCCCTCCCTGTGTTCATGTGTTCTCATTGTTCAACACCTACTTATGAGTGAGAATGTGCAGTGTTTGATTTTCTGTTCTTGTGTCAGTTTGCTGACAATGATGGTTTCCAGATTCATCCATGTCCTTACAAAGGACACAAACTCATCATTTTTTATGGCTGCATAGTATTCCATGGTGTATATGTGCCACATTTTCCTTGTCCAGTCTATCATTGATGGGCATTGGGTTGGTTCCAGGTCTTTGCTATTGTAAACAGTGCCACTATGAACATATGTGTGCATGTGTCTTTATAATAGAATGATTTATAATCCTTTGGGTATATACCCAGTAATGGGATTGCTGGGTCAAATGGAATTTCTATTTCTAGGTCCTTGAGGAATTGCCACACTGTCTTCCACAAAGATTGAACTAGTTTACCCTCCCACCAACAGTGTAAAAGTTTTCCTATTTCTCCACATCCTCTCCAGCATCTGTTGTCTCCAGATTTTTTAGTCATCTCCATTCTAACTGGTGTGAGATGGTATCTCAATGTGGTTTTGATTTGTATTTCTCTAATGACCAGTGATGATCACCATTGTTTCATATGTTTGTTGGCCTCGTATATGTCTTCTTTTGAAAACTGTCTGTTCATATCCTTCACCCACTTTTGAATGGGTTTGTTTGTTTGTTTTTCTTGTAAATCTGTTTTAGTTCTTTGTAGATTTTAGATATTAGCCCTTTGACAGATGGGTAGATTGCAAAAATTTTTTCCCATTCTGTTGGTTGCTGGTTAACTCTAATGACTGTTTCTCTTGCTATACAGAAGCTCTGGAGTTTCATTAGATCCCATTTGTCTATTTTGGCTTTCGTTGCCAATGCTTTTGCTGTTTTAGTCATGAAGTCCTTGCCTATGCCTATGTCCTGAATGGTTTTGCCTAGGTTTTCTTCTAGGGTTTTCATGGTGTTGTCTTATGTTTAAGTCTTTAATCCATCTGGAGTTAATTTTAGTGTAAGGTGTCAGGAAAGGGTTCAGTTTCTACTTTCTGCACATGGCTAGCCAGTTTTCCCAACACCATTTATTAAACAGGGGAATCCTTCCCCATTGCTTGTTTTTGTCAAGTTTGTCAAAGATCAGATGGTTGTTGATGTGTGGTGTTGCTTCCGAGGCCTCTGTTCTGTTCCATTGGTCTATATCTCTGTTTTGGTACCAGTACCATGCTGTTTTCATTACTGTAGCCCTGTAGCATAGTTTGAAATTAGGTAGCATGATGCCTCCAGCTTTGTTCTTTTTGCTTCGGATTGTCTTGGCTATGCGGGCTCTCTTTGGGTTCCGTATGAAGTTTAAGGTGCTTTTTCCAGTTCTGTGAAGAAGGTCATTGGTAGCCTGATGGGGACAGTGTTGACTCTATAAATTACTTTGGGCAGTATGGCTATTTTCACGATATTGATTCTTCCTAACCATGAGCATGGAATGTTTCTCCATCTGTTTGTGTCCTCTCTTATTTCCTTGAGCAGTGGTTTGTAGTTCTCCTGGAAGAGGTCCTTTACATCCTTTGTTAGTTGTATTCCTAGGTATTTTATTCTCTTTGTAACAATTGTGAATGTGAGTTTGCTCATGATTTGGCTCTCTGTTAGTCTGTTATTGGTGTATAGAAATGCTTGTGATTTCTGCATATTGATTTTGAATCCTGAGACTTTGCTGAAGTTGCTTATCTGTTTAAGGAGATTTTGGGCTGAGATGATAGGGTCTTCTAAATATACAATGATATTGTCTGCAAATAGACAATTTGACTTCCTCTTTTCCTAATTTTATACCCTTTATTTTTTTTTTCTTACCTAATTGCTCTGGCTAGAACTTCCAATCCTATACTGAATAGTAGTGGTGACAGAGGGCATCTTTGTCTAGTGCTGGATTTCAAAGGGAATGCAGCAAAAAATTGCCCATTCAGTATGATATTGGCTGTAGGTTTATCGTAAATAGCTTTTATTGTTTTGAGATACGTTCCTTTGATACCTAGTTTATTGAGAGTTTTCAGCATGAAGTGCTGTTGAATTTTATCAAAGGCCTTCTCTGCATCTATTGAGACAATCATGTGGTTTTTGTCTTTGGTTCTGTTTATGTGGTGGATTACGTTTATAGACTTGTATATGTTGAACCATCCTGGCGTCTCTGGGATGAAGCCTACTTGATCTTGATGGATAAGCTTTTTGATGTGCTGTTGCAATCTGTTTGCCAGTATTTTACTGAAGATTTTTGTGTCTATGTTCATCATGGATATTGGCCTGAAGTTTTCTTTTTTAGTTGAGTCTCTGCTCGGTGTTGGTATCAGGATGATGTTGGTCTCAGAAAGTGAGTTGGGGGAGGATTCCCTCTTTTGTATTGTTTGGAACAGTTTCAGAAGGAATGGTACCAGGTCTTCTTTGTACGTCTGGTAGAATTCAGCTGTGAACCCATCTGGACCTGGACTTTTTTTGGTTGGTAGGCTGTTCATTGCTTCCTCAACTTCAGCCCTTGTTATTGGTCTATTCAAGGTTTCAACTTCTTCCTGGTTTAGGCTTGGGAGGGTGTAAGCATCCAGGAAGTTGTCCATTTCTTCCATGTTTACTGGTTTATGTGCAGATAGTTGCTTGTAGTAATCTCCGATTGTAGTTTGTATTTCTGTGGAATCAGTGGTGATATCGCCTTTATCATTCATTACTGCATCTATTTGATTCTTCTTTTTCTTTTTATTAATCTGGCTAATGGTCTATTTTGTTGATCTTTTCAAAAAACCTGTTCCTGGATTTATTGAGTTTTTGAAGGGTTTTTTGTGTCTCTATCTCCTTCAGTTCTGCTCTGATCTTAGTTATTTTTTGTCTTCTGCTAGGTTTTGAGTTTTTTTTTTTTATCTTGCTCCTCTAGCTCTTTCAATTCTGATGATAGGGTGTCGAATTCAGATCTTTCCTTGCTTCTCATGTGGGCATTTATTGCTATAAATTTCCTTCTAGACACTGCTTTTAATGTGTCCCAGATATGAAATGAAAGCAGAAAGATATTCTTTGAAATCAATGAAAAAATGATTTTTCATTTATTTGACAGTAAGAGCAAATCTAATCTACTCGTGTTCTAAACACCCTGTTACCATATACCTTGACTACAATGTCTAATGTTAACTGGACCTAGAGCATAATCGACATCCTATCCTTTCTAATCCTCTTCTATCACCACCCCACGTGATTTTGTTCATGTGTCCTCATTTTGGAATAGTCTTCCCTCTGGGCCTACAAAACGCCTGTGTTCTTGAACACTGTTTTAATCAGGGTTCTCCAGATGGATATAGTTATATACATATATACACACACACCTCCTTTCAGATCTGTAATACACACCCACATGCACATATATATATACACATATATACACACACACACACACACACACATATATATATACAAAGAACTTTGTGTGTACACAAAGTCACACACACACACACACACACACACACACATATATATATATATATATATATATATATATATATATATACAGAAACAACTTTATGTGTGTGTATAAAGATATTTAATATAAGGAATTGGCTCACATGGGATTATGTAAACTAGCAAGTCCAAAATCTGCAGAGCCAATGTCCTAGTTTGAGTCCAAATGCCAGCAGGTATGCTGTAGATACAGGAAGAGATGATGTTCCAGTTCCAAGGCCAACAGGTAGTCAGTCTTTTTTGTAGTCAGGACCTCAATTTATTGGATAAAGGTCACTCACATAATAAAGGGAAATTTACTTTACTCACTCCACCAATTAACTAATGATTGAAGCATTAATGACATCCAAAATACTCTCACAGAAATATTCAGAAGAATATCTTGGCTCTCCATGTATCAGCAAAGTTGCATAAAATTTACTATCACTAGTAATAGCCTACCTCCAGATCATATATAATCTTCCCAGTTCACCACAGTAGAATAACTTCCTTCTTGGAATTCCCATTGCATACATTGTCTTTGTCACTTGTTAAATATTCCCATCCTCTAGTCTGGTTAAGTAACTTTCTGCTGAGTACTTTTTAGCTATACATCTAGATGTTAGGTCCCTCAGAAAAGTACAGCATTCAGATTAACATTCTGGGCCCTGGAACCAGACTATTTAGATTTATTCTGCAGACAGATATAGCTAATTCTTGGATGAATTGACATATCTAATTAAGTTATAAATCCCATAATAGTAGTCAATTTCTGACACACCAGTCAATGTTGAAACAGAATTCTGATTTATAAATATATGTTTTTCAACAACAATAGAAATGCATTTCATTGTTTTATCTAGGGTTTTCATTGTTTTATCTAGGGTCATATACACCTAGACACATAAATATACACAAACATATATAGTTATAAAGCCCCTTCTTAAAGGAATATTTTTGATTGATTTTGTTTCTGAAAGTCCAAGAGCAACAAATGTGAACCACATACCTGTTTTTAAATTTCTAACAGCCACATTTTAGAGAGTAAAAAGAAATACATAAAATTAATTTGAATTATATAAAACTTACAAAATATCATTTCAACATATAATCTGTATACTAATTTCTACAAATGTAAAAGGTACAAGTGCAGTTTTGTTACATGACTAAATTGTGTAATAGTGAATTCTGGGCTTTTAGTGTAACTATCTCCTGAATATTGTCCATTGTACCCATTAAGTCATTTCTTGTTCCTCACTCCTTTACCAAGTTTCCACAGAGGCTTGAAACATTTTATAAGTCTTTGAAAACCAGTGTGTAATTTACATTTCTGGAACTTTTGAATTTGGAGTAGCTACATTTCAGGGTTTAATAGACTAATGTAGCTGGTGGGTACCACATTGAACGGCACAGGTCTGAACTAATATGTGGTTTAATGTACTCTCCCTGATAATATTGATCAATGTATTTAAGACAGCTCACTACAGCCATGACCTCCTGGGCTCAAGTCATCTACCCACCTTAGCTCCTGAGTATCTGGGACTACAGATGTGTACCACCATGCCCACCTAATTTTTGTATTTTTTTTTTAGAGATGGAGTTTTGGCATGTTGCCCAGGCTAACCTTGAACTCCTGGGCTCAAACATATTTAAGACAATATGTTGATCAATATTATAATATTGAAAAAAATTGAGTAAAATAGCCTTGAAATACTTCTGAAATTTTTCATTGTTCAGTTGGACACACTGGTTTAGCAGAATACCTGGTTGTAACAACAGGTTCTCTGTTTATCAATTAAGTCCATTTAATAAGATTGTTGTGTTATTGTTGAGAAATAGACATAATTAATGCATTAAATCCTAAAGGACTTAAAAGAAACACTATCCTAATGTTTATTTCTCTTTAAAATAAAATGATAACCATGCCTAAAAGTGGGATGAAAATAGCCATGGAAGTGGAGGTGTTTTTTTCATATGAAAATATTAAAAATGACTTAAATGTATTAAAATACTAAAGCCCTAGTGTTAAGCTTTGAGACTTCCTGTTCCGTTATTGTAATTATAGCAGACACAAAATTCAGAATATAATTAAAAAATGCCTACCATAAAATATAACCCATAGGTACTTAAATAAAGGGTTTAATAAGCTATCATTTATTGAATAAGTTTTATGGGCTTTATGCTAAATGTTCTCCATATACTATTTCTAATCTTTCTAACAGTGCTGTAAGGTAGCTATTACTATTCTTCTTTTTAAATATTAAAAAAATGAGCCTCAGAGATATCAAATAACTCTTTCAAGTCAAGAAGTTGTAAGCTATATAACCAGGGTAGACCCTCAATATAGTTTCTAACTTTGGAATAGTCCATCAGTTTCATGGAGAAGCATATGTAATGTCTTAATCATTTTAGGCATCTATAATAAAGTACCATAGACCATGGACATATAAACAACAGAAAATTATGTCTCACAGTTCTAGATACTCGAAATCTAAGGTCATGGTGCCAGGATATTTGGATTCTAGTGAAGGTCCCCTTCTGAGTTGCAGAATGTAAGTTTCTCATTACTTACATGGCTGAGAGTGGGCTACAGAGCTCTGGAATCCCTATCATGAGGGTGCTAATCTCATTCATGAACACTCCCCCTTCATAACCCAATCACTCCCCAAAGGTCCCGTGCTTTTTTTTGCTTCAGGGTCTCCTTCTCTCACCCAGGCTGAAGTGCAGTGGCACAATCACAGCTTACTGCAGCCTTGATCTCCTGGGCTCAAGTCATCCTCCCACTTAAGCCCCTGAATAGCTGAGACTATAGGTGTGTACCATCATGCCCAGGTAATTTTTGTAGTTTTTTTGTAGAGGTGGAGTTTTGCCATGTTGGCCAGGCTGGCCTTGAACATCAGGGCTCAAGTGACACTCTCACCAGGGCTTTCCAAGTATCTGGGTGGCACATCTTTAATACCATCACATTGTGGGTTAGGATTTCAACCTACACATGTTTGGAGAACACAACCATTCAGTCCATAAGAAAAATTTAAAAGAATATATTTTAAACAGAAGGTTCTACTTTAGGCAAACCTACATTAAAGTATTAAGGCTTAATTTTTGTCTTATCTCAGAGTGGATGTAAACAAATTTTAAATGAATCAGATAAGAAATTATTTAATTTTAGATGCTGTACACACTTTATATTTAATCTATATAAATTTAAGCTACACTGTTGAATTTGGATAAATTTGTCACCTCATATACACTTGGAAATTTCAAGCTGAGAATTGAAATTCTCTGTGTAAAGCTATATTGAGAATAAAGGTAGTTGAAGGAGCTGATGAAGCTAAACTTAAGTATTACCCCCCAATATAATATGTAACTACCTGTCAAATTCTAGCATCCAAAGGAATAACATTTGAAAACTTTTCCTTTGTCACTGTCAGATGCAAAATCAATAATCCTCATTGTCATGCTTCAGTGGCAAGTCAATTTGTAAGGTTAATTTAAGTGGGCACTGAATAAATGCAGCTTTTTTTCTTGAGTTCAGAAGTGTCAAAAATTGTGAAATATTGCTAATGTGTTTTTGCTAGAGGGGTGTTTACATTTGGACAGTTTTTGTCCATACCTTTTCCTATGAATTTAGATTATCTTTAAAATGTCGAAGTGATTTGTAACAATAATAGCTAACATTCATTGGACACTTTGTAGCAGGCATGTTTCAAGTATTTTATACATGCTATCTTTTGTGCTTTGATTGCTTTTATTTGTGATAGTATCAACTTTTGCTTAGATAACTTATTTGTTTAGATGTGCAATAGGATACTATATATAAATACACACTCAATACAAATTCAATACACATTAGTTCCTTTTTCTCTTAGTCATTTATTTAAAGTTACAGATTGCAATTCAGCAAGAACCGCAAGAGGATGAAGTCTGAGGTTTCCTTCTTTGAAAGCAAAACACTATTGTTATAGCCTAGAATGATATGAATCCCATAATAAGCAAATATGGAGACAAGGACAATTCTATTCTAGCTCAAACTGCAAACTTGTTTTTACAAATAGTACTGATTCCTTTTTCACATGCAGATCAAAGCAGAGAAAGGAGAAGGGCAAGATATTTGGGACTGGTCTCTTTAAAATTCATGGGTCCATGTCCATAAAAAAATACCAAAACCAAGCACATAACTTGGGTATAATATGGTAGATTAGCTATACCCATTATTGCTCATATTTATTAGCTAAGGTCAGTAGTTTCAAACATTAGTAGGTATCAGAATCACCCAGTTTTTGAGCTCTACATTTAGAATTTCTGATTCAGTAGAATTGGCTCTAGAAATCAAGCACTTGCATTTTTAAAAGATTCTAAGATGTTACTAATTCTATTGGTACAAAGATCACAATCTCAGACTCACTGGTTTAGATAATTTGCATGAAATTTGAATTAATAGCCGCTGTGGCTGTGCTTTACTTAAACAAATTATGCTATCAATTGAACTTAATCTAGGTGTTCAGGTGGTTTCTATATAGGCCACACAAACTCCTTGGTATCAGGTACTATGGTAATGCAAATAGTATATACACAGTCTTCTTCCTGTAAAAGGCTTCAGGTTAAAGGAGGGCTAAATCTCATTTTCAGATTTAGATGAAGAGTCAACACATGCCATAATTGGAAACCCAGAAGTGTAATCAGTGTTTTAAATTCCGTATATATACTGAGCATTATGGGAGCATAAATGAGAGGCAAGCAGCCCACTCTAGGAAGCCAAGAATGGCATCAAGATTGAGAGGATCTTGAAATGAGTCTTGGAGATTGCAAGATGAGGAGGCATCACATAGACTAGGAAAAGGCCCATAGATCCTAATAATGTTTCTGACAAATGCCTTACTTACTAGGAAAGAAAACTAGGTGAGAAAGAAAACTAGGAAAGAAAACTAGGAATCCCTCAAATGGGATTTCCTTCACTATAAAATATAACTCAAAGTTTATTTTCTATTTATGGACAGCAGGGTAGCAATAGTAACCATTTGGCTCTATATCGGTTAGTTTGCCTGTCAGCCTTTTCTGAGTACTGTGAATTTTTTCTATTGGCATCCTTTCAGACAGGGGTAGACATATAATAGGTATTCAACAAATCTTTCAGGAATGAAGAATTGGAAGAAGGGATAGAAAAACCTACATCTTTTAAGATAATTCTTGTTTTATAGCACTTCCTAAAGCAAAAACAAAATAAAAACAACACAAATAATTATGTATACATTTCAAATTTGCATTAATTGTTTATCTTTTAAATCTATACAAACTGGTAAATGAAATATATGGGAAAAAATTGGTTGCTTTGCTTTAGGATAACCTTCAATTATAATTTTAGAATTCTATTGTGTCAGATTTTTAATGTTACATTATTAAAAGAATGCTTACATGCTTCAAATTGTAGCATTTTAATGGTAGTATAATGTCATTTTTGAGGTGATATATCTGCACTAATTTCCAATTAAAATGATAAATTAAACATATCATTAGCTTATTAAGCACTCATTTGCACAGAAAACTATCTATGAATGCATGTGTTCATGTATGCATTTACTAATTATATCAATTCTGAAGCCAAAGTACAAATGGAGATTGCTAAATATCACTTGTAGAGTGACATAGTGTCTTACACAAGGTTAAGCTTATGCTACTCTTAATCAATATAGAACTGATCATTATTTACTTGAGTTTCTAAACTGATTGTATCTCTTTATATCATACACAAATATAAATTTATTCTTTGTCACCATTTTTAGAATTATCTTTTAGGAAATCCAAGCTTTTTTTCCATTAGGAAAGCCCAGGAGAAACTGCAGTAGCCAGTCAGTGTTGCCCAGCAGTGGCAGTTCAAGTTCCAAATTACGCATTTTCCTAACCCAGTAGTACAGACGCATGCCCGCCAGTAGTGTTAATCTGTTTATTGCTTTAGTAAATCCTGAAGCATTTGCTCAACTCTCATAATTCTTTTGAGAAGACAAGTTCCTACAAAGACTGCACATGTGTAACAAGTGCAGTGGTCAAAAATAAGTTTGTTTTTTTTTTAAACTGTGAAATTTTAACAGATGCTGTCTAAATGATCAAATCAATAAAGAACACAGTAGGTAGTTTAATGAAAAATCTTAACTAAAAATCCAAAATCCAGACACCCATGTACTCCTTTCAAATTGACCCCACACTGGCTGTAAGGCATTAGGTGAAGAACAATTTTGATGTGTCTGTACTCTAATTATGTCTGTTCTACAATCTCAGGAAGATTAATGTGGAGAGTTTGGTAACTGAAAAGATTCAATAGTTCAATAAAAATCTATTTTGCACCTACTGTCTGTGGGACACTGAGTAGTCAACAGCAAAATAGAGAAAAGTTTTCTGGTCTCATAGAGACCACTCTTATAAGGTTGAGGTACAGAAATGGAATCATCAATACATAAATAAAATGACTGCGGCAAGTGATTAACACTGTAAGATCTATAAATTACATGTGGCAAGATGAGAGTTGGGGGAGGGGTGTAGCTACTTTAGATGTAGTCTTTGGGGAGTGACACTAAATTTGAAACCTCAATGACAAGAGAGAGTTCTGGAAGAAATTACTTATCAGGAGAAACAAATTAAAAAAAAAAAAAAGCTTGGACTAGATCTTGAGGGTTGGAAAGAGAGGGAAAGAGAAAGAGTGGTGGCCTGATAGCCAGTACACAGTGAACTCAAGAGAGAGCAGACCAGGTTAAGGGCAGAATCGAAGTTAGGATTATGTACATGCAACACATTGTAGCCCAATTGAAAACATGAGAATGTCAACCTGTGTTCAATAGGACTCCACAAGGTTTAAAGCAATGAGTTTCACATTCTGATGTATGCTTTGGGAAAAGATAGTGTTTGGTGTCCATGCAGAGAATGGCTCTCAGGGAGACAAGAATGCAAAGAGACCAGAGTGGAAAGCCTTGGAGTTGAGAGTTGATGGTTACTTCAGGGTGGAGCATACATGGAGAGTGTGGACAGAGGCAATAGTGGAGAGATTGCGAAATCATTTTAGAGACAGAATTGTTGAGTACGATTCTCAGATGACTTGGATTACCCCCTCAGAGCACGTATGTGAATAAAATGAGAATATTTATGTAAATTCTAGAGTCTCTAAATACTGCATCACAGTTATAAAGTTATTATTATTACCTTGATTTATACAAACGTATTTTTTACTTGAATATGCAAATTTGGGTATTATAACATTTTAAACTTTCTCCAGACCAAAAGGTCTCGACATTGAACTTCCTGGAATACTGCCTGAATATCCTGGTTTAGTAAATGCAATAGGAAGCCTCAAATGACCTCACACACTATTCCTACACGTTGTTTTATTTCATTCTTCACCCCTCAAAAATGACAAGTGTCAGATAAATAGTACACTCTGGGGAAAGTATGATGAACCATGTAAATGAAATTCTGAAAATGTATCAAATCTTTTCTAAAACAGGTAAAACACTATTTTCTCATTGTCAAGAGTATCTTCTATTAAAAAATCATGCAAATATTGACATAATGAAAGGGAATTTGAAGGAGTATTAAATGTTTTAAAGGTAGGCATAAAAGAAAATTAAGAAATAATGGATATGTGAGAGAACATAAAAAAGGGAAACCAATCTGAAATGTGAGGTATTAGGTTGGCACAAAAGTGGGGCTTGAACAATGAGAACACACGGACATAGGGGGAGGCACATCACACACTGGGGCCTGGGGTTTGGGGACTAGGGGAGGAACAGTGGGGGGGTGGGAGATTGGGGAGGGATTCCATTAGAAGAAACACCTAATGTAGATGACAGGGCAGTGGATACAACAAACGACCACCAAGGCACGTATATACCTATGTAACAAATCTTCATGATCTGCACATGGACCCCAGAAGTTAAAGTATAATAAATAAATTTTTAAAAAAGTAACCATTGCTTTGCCATTAATACATTGGGGCCTGTCTGTCAAGGACACTGGACAATTTTTCTACCTCACATCAAACGAAGATTATTTATTTGAAATTCTTGAAAACTAAAAGTAATTTCATTTGTCTTTTTTAAGATTATTGCATAATTTTGTGATGGTAGGGAACTATATATAATCATATCTGCAAAGGATGAATTCAACTAAACGAGTATTATATGTGGGTCGAAAGATTTAGGTGGATGAGTGTTGACTCCAGGGCTGAACTTCTTGGGTTCAAATCCAAGCTCTGACATTCACTGTATTTGTGAAAACGTAAGTCACTTAACATCTCTAAGCTTCCTTTTCTTCCTCAGTAAAAAGGTGTGCTGTGATGCTCAATTGAGTTCATTTATGCAAAATACTTATCACAAAAAATAAATTATTATTTATATTATAGCAAAAGTTAAACAAATAGGAAGATTTAAGAAAGAAAATTTACGCAAAATAAGAAGCAGTTTCGAATTTCAGAACTTTACTTTCTCTAAAACAATTGTCCAATATTTCATTGGAAGAAAAATAGTACGAGGAGGCTCAAATAAAGTTTAAGAGACAGGGTCACTATTAAATATAAAATGTATACGAATATAAAATACATAGATATAAAAGCTATTTGGCAATTGAATATTTACTTAGTAAAATATGCACTGGTTGAATTATATATATATATATGTATATGTGTATAAATATATATATATATGTCTGAAGAATAGGAAAATATGCAATGATGTCCTCTATCCTGCAGGAATAAATCAACACTTACTTATTTGTGTGTGTGTATATGTCAAACCATAGGTTTCACAGTAAAAAGGTAATGAAGAAAGTAGAAGCCCCATGATCCAGTCTCTATTCCTCACTCATCCTTAATTAAGGGTTCGTTCTTTGAGAATGATTCATATGACAGCCAAAAACCAACTGACAAAATCTGCTTCTTTTCAACACTTGCCAACAATACAACAATGGAAATAGCACAGCAGTATATGAAACAGAGTATTAAGGATCTGATCACATTTCATTTGCTTTGGTATACTATAATAAGTTAAATTTTCTGTATAATAAATACAGACATAATGAGAAAATTCAAGCTTTGTCATTTAAATAGATAATAGGTACAAATAAAAGCCTTCAAGTACATTTACTCAAATTTTATAAAACACGTAAAATAATGACATTAATTAAATATGTATTCCTTTTAGGAAACAAAAAATGAATGGGTTAATTAGGACAGTCTCTTGTTTAATAACATAAAAGTTACATTACAAATACAATTTTAAACTATTTTAATGAAAGGAGTTATATCTAGCACAGGTTTTACTTTAAATGCAAATGCATCATTAAATTAGTGTCACCTGTATTAATGCACTTAGACTCCCTCTGTAGTATGATCTAATTTATACGCCACCTTTTGGAAAATAATATACAAAGAGGACAGTTGGAAGCTTTAGTAAGAACATCCATTAAAAATCAACTTTGTTTTTCTTAGTTGTCAATCTTAAATACAGAAACAATTTCAATATTTAAAATAAAATGCATTTTAAATTTATTTACCACAATTTTTCCAAAACACTGGCAGGGTGTTTGAGTCGAAGTCATGCTTAGGAGTTGTATTGAGGCAGAATATTAAATACAACTCTTGAAAACCATAATACAATTTCATGTACGTAACACCAATCTATAAATAATAGAGTTCTATAATCTATGACCCTAAAAATATATGAGGTTATATTTTTTAACAAAAGTTCAATAGTTTTGGAGGAACAGGGGTTTTTGGTTATATGGGTAAGTTCTTCAGTGGTACATTATGAGATTTTGGTGCACCTGTCACACAAGCAGAGTACACTGTACCCAGTGTGTAGACTTTATCCCTCACCCCCTTCCCACCTTCTCCCTGAATCCCCAAAATTCACTGTATCATTCTTATGTCTTTGTGTCCTCAGAGCTAAGCTCTCACTAAGAGAGAACATTCGGTATTTGATTTTCCATTCCTGAGTTACTTAACTGAGAGTAAGTTACTTAACTTAGAACAATAATGGTTTTCAACCTGGATGGAGTTTGAGATCATGGATTTTTAAGGATAGAAGGGGTCGTCAAAGAAATCCAGTACAAATTTACTTCATTTGTGAGAATCTGCTCTTTAACAGGTAACTTTACAGATTTTGAGGAACTGCCTCTTTTATGGTTAGACCATTTCACAGTTATACTATTTTATTATTAGAAATACTTCTTTGCATTTTGTCAAAAGCTATTTTCCCATTGGTTCCAGTTCTCTCTTAGGGAAATACAATAATCTATTTGTTCTCGATTCCACGTGGCAAATTTTGAAAAAATTTTAGAGGGTTACCCTTCCTGCACTAAAGCCTTCCTTATCTAGGTCAATTGTTCCCAATTCCCTCAAACATTTCTCAAGTTACTAGGTAACAAAACACTCTCACATTTGGAATCATGAATGCTGTTAATATTCCTCTCATTGTGTGTGATTCATGGCAAGCCAAATATTTAACTGTAGTTTACCATTTCCCTTAACAAGTGAAGTTAAAAATCCTGGTTCTGGAATGAGGCCATCATTTTCAGTTGGGAATTAATTTGTTTTTTTATAAAATAGAAGTCTTCCTGTTCTTCAAAACATCTTGGCTCTGCCTAGCCCATAGAATTGTGGTATGTATCAAATAACAAAATACAACCAATAGTGCTTTGAAAATTGTAAAGCACTATAAAAGTGTGTGGTAGAGATGTTGTATTATTTTTCAGCATTCTCTTAAAGATTAATTTAGTTGTTTTCTTTGTCAAATCCAGTTGATTGTCCAGTCTTTAGTCAGGAACTATTGTTAAGTGAGATACAATAATACAATTTTTTTAATTGTCTAGTAAATCTCAAGCAACATATTAGTACGTTACCTGTAATATTTAACATATATTAAATATATTAATATACCCCCTAATATATTAATATATTAATATATTTAATATACATTAATTTATATAAATTAATAACCTTGTGGAGGTAGTACAATTAATTCTATTTTACCTATTAGAGAATTCCCAAGATTATATGCATATTCTTATTAAATTTTCCATATTCATTTCAGTTCACTGTTCTCTGGACCAGTAAACTCCAAATATTTTTACTGGAACTCACAGATGATAAAAATGATTGGGCCAAATTTCATTACATCTATGTATTTTTGTTTATAAATTACATGTACTAACATCATGATATATACATTAGTAAAATTAGTAATTTAAGAGGGTAATCTAACTATAAATGGAAATTCTAAAATTTTCTCCTGTGGAATATCTTTATATCTTTTAAAATGTGTGTGCATGTGTGTGTTATAGGCAGCATGCTTCAAAACATTGAAACAATTGTTCTGTACCACAGTTTTGCAAACTAAGACTCAAAGGTCAAATCTAACCATAGAATATTTTTCTACATTCCATAAACTCATAATGGTTTTTATATTTCCAAATGGTTGACAGAAAGCAAAAGAAGAATACTGTTTTGTGATATGTGAAAATTATATTAAATGAAAATCATATTACATAATTTTATTGGAACACAGACCTACTTCTTTTCTGCACCCTGTCTATGGCTCCTTTCATGCTATAACTATAGACATGAGTATTTGTGACACAGTTTGCAAGGCCTTCCAAGCCTAAAATTTTGCTGTCTGGAACTTAAAAAGAAAAAAAAAACTTGTAACCCCTGCTATAGACCTGTGACATCTTATTTTTAGTAGAAGTATAATGACAGTCATTGGAAGTGAGACATTTTGTAGTTGAAGGGACTGGACTTGTAGTTTGAAACTCAGGTCTTTATTTCTTTCTCTCACTAGCTGCACATCACTTGGAAATAATATTTGCTGTCTGGTTCTTCAGGTCTGCATTTGAAAAATAACATTGGATTATATGAGCCCTCTGTGCTTGAAAGTTCATCAATTTTATGTTCCTGAAATGTGCCATGCATATACAAATACATCTGATATATATGTACCACTATAAGAATCAGACATGCATGGCTCAGAGTCTTTCTAGACTTGATGGGATAACTACAGTAACAATAAAAATAAATCTTTGCACTGATAATATAGTTGGCATCATTTAGTGTAATACTAAGAAATGCATTTTCAGAGTGTTATGCTTCAAAGAGCAGAGCTTTAATTTAGGAAAACGAATGCTTTGGTATAAATAAGTTATGGCCTCTAAGATCATAAAAATGTAAATCCAGATTAATGAAGAATTAAATACCCTTGAATTTACCATTAGAAAACCAAATTTGATGTTAAATACTATGAAGTGTATTTCACCTTTTAGAAAGCCTTATGAAACA
Organism: Ateles fusciceps; assembly: GCA_036589455.1. NCBI lineage: Eukaryota > Metazoa > Chordata > Mammalia > Primates > Atelidae > Ateles > Ateles fusciceps. Next base: position 778,565 of record JAZHEH010002345.1, on the reverse strand, counting down.
TTTGCCAAACTCTTTAGGTTGCAAAGTAGATTTATTTTACCCATTCAATTTTACTTTTACTCTGAAAAATAATTAAGCTAAAATAGTTCCGTAAGTACACTATTAAAAGTAAGCCTTTTATAAGAGACTTCCGATTTTGTTAATAGATAGAAGAAGTCCTTTTTTTAAAAAAGCATAAACGGGTATGCTCCTTTCAGCACTCTGAATTATTTTTCTGGATCAGTTTATTATCAGTGGTAACAAAGATTTTGGAACTTCTGATAGAAAGCATATAATGATGACTAAGAAAGTTTTTCACCCAGAGCAGTTATAGCTTGTAAATTATTGCAGAAAATGTATGCCAAATAACAGGGAGATTTTCCAGATGCCTAGGAAATCTCCCCTTCATGTGAAAAACATTTGGACTCTAAAAAACTATTTGAGGACAATAGGTTACCAGTTCCTCTCTTGTCTTACAGTCATTGTCTGCTAAAGTATGCTGATGATAAAAAGGCAAAACAAAATATTATCTTTCATAAGTTATTAGTTTGAATAAGTAACTTATAAAATATAAGAAAATATTGGGCTATGATAAATCAGCAAAACCTATAATAAAAATTTCATTGTACACAATAAACGCAAAGGTCAAAATCAATTCTAATTTTTATTTTGGGTTGCCTCCAATGTCTAAAATTTAAAAATTGTTGAGATCCTAATTGTATTTAATTTAAAAATGCAGTAATTGCTTGCTGTTGTTTATTTTTTACTTTGGAATTTGATTAAACAATCGTATACAAACATATCAGCACATTAACTTATTAAATTCAGGCACAAATTATACAGATGATTATCTTTAAATATTGCATTCAATTTCCTTTTGCCTTTGTTAAACTGAACTAGTCATGTTTTCAAAATAGATTTACATTTCTCTCAAAAACAATTCTCAAAAAATTGCCACCTTTATTCTTGTGATTATTTGCCTACTGAATGTCACTTTACCACATTCAGTATGATCTTCTTCTTGTCCTTTTCTAACCTATTTTGTCACTTGATTACTAGATTCAGAGGCACTTTTATAGTTCATAATTGTGGCTTAGTTTTTAGTTCAATGTCATTCAGTGTAAACGCTGAGGACCTTTGTCAGGTGAAGCATTAAGGCAGGTATTGTGTGAATTAAAATTAAGAAAACAAAGTGTAGGCTGGTCGTGGTGGTTCATGCCTGTAATCCCAGCAGTTTGGGATGCTGAGGAGAAAAGATCACTAGAGTCCAGGAATTTGAAACCAGACTGGGCGACATACTGAGACCCCTTTTCTATAAAAAGAAAAAACAAACAAACAAAAAACTCAGCCAGGCATGGTGGGTGTGCCTGTAGGCCCAGCTGCTCAGGGGCTGAGATGGCAGTGTCCTTGAACCAATGAGTTTGAGGCTGCAGTGAACTATGACTGCACCACTGCATTCCAGCCTGGGTGATAGAGCGAGACCAGAGCCCAAACAAAAACAAAAATGAAAACAAACAAAAAAATCCAAAGTCTATTTTTGTGTCAAGGAAATCAGCTCTCCTACTCAGTTGTGCTAATTATATAATATTGACTTTACATAAAATGCTACTAACCAGAATAGTCTAGAATAGTTTTGCCCTAAAGGTGCTGGTAATAATACTATGTATAGCTACACAATGACAAAGATTAATATAATTTTTCTGGCTCTTGGTGGTATTCAGTAAAATAAGAGCCATTTTAATGATCTCCAGAAGAAATTAAAAAAAAAATCCTGGTTAAGATTAAACATTTCAGAAGAGTCTACAAAATAATGAGACAAAATTTAAAGAAATTAAATCTTAAATTGGTTGTATTAGGAAGCTATAAACAAATTTCAATTATCTCATTGTTTACATAATTCCAACAGTCACTTTTTTTGGAATTACCTCCACCAAGATAAGCAAGAAAAAAAGTCAGTTTTATCTTTATAGGCATATATGGTTTTCCCAACAAATGAGGCTATTCTGCTTACTCATCTGTTTGTTTGTTTTGTTTTGAGATGGAGTTTCACTCTTTGTTGCCAGTCTGGAGTGCAATGGCATGGTCTCGGCTCACTGCAACCTCCACCTCCCAGGTTCAAGTGATTTTCCTGTCCCAGCCTTCCGAGTAGCTGGGATGACAGGCGCCCACAACCATGCCTGGCTAATTTTTGTATTTTTAGTAGAGATGGGATTTCACCATGCTTGCCAGGCTGTTCTTGAACTCCTGACCTCAAGTGACCCGCCCACCTTGGCCTCCCAAGGTGCTGGGATTACTGGTGTGAGCCACCGCACCTCGCCTCTGCATATTCATCTTATTTTCAATTTATACAATTGAATATATCTTGGACTTTGCCAAAAATAATATTCACTACCAAAAAAGCACCTTGGTCACCGATAACGTCCATGTTGCTGAATCTACTGTTTCATTGTTGGTTCTTGTATCCTTCCCTCTCTTTGGTGTATTTTCTTCACTTGAATGCTCAGACATTTTTCCTCAGTTTTCTTTCTACATCTCTGCTCCTTTGCATTCTCATTTGCTGGTAACTTCTCGCCTCTCAAATTGAAAAAAAAAAAAAAAAAAACAACTTTGGATCTTTTTCCTATTGCTATACTCTCTAGCTTGGCGATTTCTTCTACTGTTGTGAATTTAAATAGTATGAATTTATTGATGGTTCTCAAATGTATATCTCCATTCCTACTTCCCACTTGAACTTCACTCTGATATGCTATCATTCATTTGTTATTTCCATTTGTATATCTCATAAGCACCTCAACCTCAGAATACTAAAAATTCAAACTTTGATTTTACACCTCTGCAGCCTTTCTCTTTTCTGTGAATGGCAACTCCATTCTTTATGTTTGAAATCAACCTTGACTCATCTCTTTCTTTCACCCCACCTGCAATCCTCCAATTCAATAGCAAATGTTGCTGCTGATACCTTCAACATATGTCCATACTCTCAACTGTTCTCACACTTTCTATTGCCGGCCCCCAGATCTGAGCCACCATCTCACCACTGGTTTCATTGTAATAGCCCCCTGTTTCTTCTGCTTCCATTCAACTTCAGTTTCTTCTCAACGTAGCAGATGGAGTGGGCAAGTTTAATTGTAAATAGGCTCACAATATTCTGCTCAAAGTTTCATTGTAAATAAAACCCAAATCTTTGTAATGGACCATAAAGGGCCTGCTTGATCTTCCTCATCCCTCTTACTTCTCTGGCTTTGTGTGCTCTTTTCTCCCCTTTGCTCTTTCTTCTCAGCCACTGTGGTACCATTGCTTTTCCACAATGCATCATGAACACATTTGCATGTCGTCAGGTCTCTGCACTTACTCTTCTCTGTGACTAGCATACATGGTTCGCTCACTTTTGTACTTGCATGCATCCACTCAGTTGTCATCATCCCTAGTTAGCCTGCATAGAATTATGACCTAATTGCACCCTCCCTGTAGACACTTTCTTTGTTCTCTTTCCTAATTTATTTCCTTAGCACTCATCAACATCTAACATACTATATAAGATGCTTATTTAGTTTTGTATCATCTTCTCCCACTAAGTGTTAAGGCTTAGTGATCTGTTGTGATCTGTTGAAGGCCACAATTTTGTCCGTAAACTACCATTTCATTGACCAACACCAGTGACCAACCTTTACAAGCCATACAAAATACATTTGTTATTAGCGAATAAATAAGTAAAAGTTTACAGCTGTGGAGTTATTTAAAACAATTTATCTTGATTATTGTTGAGTGTCTTTACCGCTCCTAGGTCTGGAATATTTCTAGCTCTTGGCTGACTTTAACCTCCACTCCACTGACTTTGATCTTACAATTTAATGATAGGCCTATCAAGTTCCAACTCTTTTTGTTCTGGCTTCTAGATTCCTTGCATGTTGGCCCCACCCACTTGGCAGGTGTGATAACCTTTTGCTCTGCTGGCCTCGCCTAGAGTCGATTGCTGCGGCACACCCAGTGTTTGTCACTCCTTTCTCAAAACCAACCTATGCCAGTCTGCTGGACTTTTCTCCATCACCTTATATAGATTTGTCTCTCTTGGACCTGGATGTACCCAAAATATATTAACTGCCTCAATTCAAAAGGCATATCTAATTCTATTTCTTTGCTCATTCCAGCCTGCTTCATACAATTGCAATCTTCCCCTGCTATGCCACAAGACGGGACAAGTCCTCAGTGTGCCTGGCTCCAGCTTCTGTGATCATTTTAATTCTCAGGCAAACTTGATCATGACTTGAAAAAGGGAAGAGGGGAAGTTCTTGAGCTCCAAAAATTTATGTTACCAGGAAAAAGGAAGTGTGAGGTCTCTAGGTTCAGGGTGAATGTGATTGTGGGTTGCAGACTGTTCTGAGTTTGGCAAACCCTCATGAGTAGACCCCTAATGATAGCTTGTCTTGGCTTTCTCATCTTAGCAGAGAGAAAAAATAATGTTTCCTGTTAGAACGGTATGAAGAAAATGTCCCTAGGGAATGTACCTTGGTACTCTCTTTACTATGTATCTCTGATTTCTTAGGAATTAGAAATATTTTTGTTTTGTTTTGTTTTAAAAAACAAAACAGCTCATGAAAAAAACAGATATAAACAATTTCTCTAAAATGTGCAGAGTGCTAAAATAGAAATGTACACAAGATTTATATTGAAGATTGGCGTGCAGAAAGCTAAGGAGGCTAGCCAAAACCTGGTATTTCTGGATTCAACATGCCTGTTGTAGATTAAATATGGGGAAGTAATTTTAGATAATATAAAAGAGTTAAGCAGATGTGATTAGGAAATTCATATATAGGGTAGCCAAAATGGCTAATATACTGTGGAATGTATAAATACGTTAATTTTATAAATGCAAGCAAAATCACAATGTGATACTACACAGCACCCATTGAATTAATGGAATTTGGAGGGTGGGTAAGTCTAAGTATTGACGAGGTCATAGAAAATCAGAAACCGTCATGAATTTCCAATGCCATCTGAAAATAAATCTGATTGTACTGAATAAACTAAATATGTTTATAGCATGTCATTCAAATGGAATTTCTGGTAAAGGGTTTTTGCTTCACAGGCTCAGGAAATGCCTACTTTGAAGAGAACAATCATTGCTGAGATGTATGAGATATGACTATAAAATGAGAACAACTAATATCCATATATTACCAAAACTGTTTCTGGGAAGGATTTAGAAGATTCAATCTTCAATTGCATAAGCACTGAGGCTTCACTTTCTAATCTCATTTTAATTTGATCTTGTAGTTTGCCATCACATTCATTTCACATCTTAGCAGTTCCTATCTTTTCTCCATTCACTTATTTACCAGTGGTTCTTTTTTTTTTTTCTTTTTTGAGACAGAGTCTGGCTCTGTTGCCAGGCTGGAGTGCAGTGGCATGATCTCAGCTCACTGCAACCTCTGCCTCCCAGGTTCAAGAGATTCTCCTGCCTCAGCTTCCCGTGTAGCTGGGACTACAGGTGCATGTCACCACGCCTGACTAGTTTTTGTACTTTTAGTAGAGATGGGGTTTCATCATGTCATCATATTGGCCAGGATGGTCTCAATCTCTTGATCTTGTAATCTGCCCACCTTGGCCTCCCAAAGTGCTGAGATTACAGGTGTGAGCCATTGCACTTGGCCAGGTTTTTTTTATTAAAAAAAAAAACTACAGGTGGGGTGGGATGTGCCTCACTATGTTACCTCGGATGGTCTTGAACTCCTGACCTCAAGCATTCCTCTCAAGTCAGCCTCCCAGTTAGCTGGGATTACAGGTGGGACCCACTGTGCCTGGCTCCTACTGGTTCTTTATGTTCTATTGTCTTATTATAGTATTTACTCCAACTACCATACTTATATTAAACATTTAGCCCATCTATTTGTAGTTTGTTCCATATATTTTCCATTAATATTCAGATTAATATAATTATTACAGTAAATCTTTGTTTTCAAAAGTTAATTGGGAAAATAACATGCTGTTCCTACTTTTTAATAGCAGAGTCTTCTTTTGTGATTTCTATGCTTCTGAATCATAGTCCTGTAGGTCATTTTTATTCAATCAGTATAATGAGTAGGTGGAAAATTTTAATCAAAAAAATGTTTCTGAGGCAGATGACTTAGGAACAAATTTGTATTATATGTTAAGGGAAAATGAAAGAGAAGGGCTTTCCAATTGAAGGGAAACTCAAAGACATGGAAATAAGTAGAAAGAAGTAGCAGGGAAGAGTGGAAAGTTGGCTGGATTTAGCTGGATGGGAGAGTCAGTCTGTAGTGGGAAAAGATAAAATTAGAGAGGTACAAAAGTGCTAGCTGACAGAGGACCTTGAATTATAGGCCAAGAGTTTAGACTTGATACGGTAGGAGTAGCTGATTCTTGAGCAGGAAAGTGATGTGATAAAAATGGCATTTACAGAAGATTATTTTAGCAGTCTACAAAGGGATAATTGTAGCAAAAATAGACTGGAATTAGGATAACCAGCAAAGAAGTTATTGTAACCTCTGCGTGAATAGAATAAGCCTGAAGTTATAGAAAAAGGGAGAAAGTGATAAATTTGTCAGACATCATAAAGAAAAGGGGTTTTTAATGCTTGCTTCCTAGATGGCCAATTTCAGAACTACTTTGAGGGCTTGTTAAAAATTCATATTTCTGAACTACATATCAAAATTTTTAATATGATACTTTCAGTATGATGACTAGAAATGAGCATTTAAAGAAGTTTCCCATGTGGTATGTTTTAACATAAAAGTTTGAGAACTTTTGCTCTAGGGGAAGAATTAAAAGAATATAGTGACTACACCTTAGAGTGAAAGAGGGAAGAAAGGGTACAGTGATCAAATGGCAGTCAATGTAGGGCTCAGGAAAAATAACAGAGTGATGAATAAAATTTTTAAAATAGATTTAGAACAACTTTAAGTATATGCATAGCTTCTTCCATTATCAACATCCCTTATCAGAGTAAAACACTCATTACAACAGCTGAACCTACATCATTACCACCCAGAGTCCATAGCTTAGAATTCAACTCTTGATATTGTACATTCTATGGGTTTGAATAAATGTATATAATAGGCATTGAATACCATAGTATTTTATGAAGTAATTTCACTGCCCTAAAAATCATCTGGACTCCACCTATTTATCCATTCCTTCTCTCACCCCCTAAAAACAATTGTTCTCTTCACTATTTTTTATAATTTTGCCTTTTTCAGAATGTCATATTGTTAGAATTATATAGTATGTAGCCTTCTCAGATTGGCTTCTTTCACTTAGTAATATGAATTTAAGTTTCTTCCACTTCTTTTCACAACTCATTTATTTTCAGGATTTAATAATATACTATTGCCTGGTTTTATTTATCCATTGAAAAATAAATGTATTCATTCACTTACTGAATGATATCTAGCTTGCTACCAAGTTTGGCAACCAGTAATAAAGATGCTCAGGTTTCTGTGTAACAAAAGTGTCAGCTTCTTTGAGGAAATACCAAGGAATGTGATTGCTGGATCACATGATAAGAGTATGTTTAGTTTTGTAAGAAACTGCCAAATTGTCCTCTAAAGTGACTGCACAAACTTGCAATCCCACCAGCAATGAGTGATAATTTATTGGAATTTAAAATAAAGAAACTAAGCAATTATGGCAAAAAAGATGCTAAATTGTGTGGTTAACAGGTTTGGATTGAAATAAAAGACTTCACAGAAATGCAATTGAGACTTTGAGAAAGTTAGCGAAAGTCTGTAGTGAACATAAATGTGGAATACACTGCACTATTGATGACAGTTGAAACCATTAAATACAGGCTGTTACTTTATACAGAAATGCAGTCCTGTACATAGGTATCCCCCAAATTTAAGTGGTAGAAAAGAAGAAGAAAATTCACCAAGGAAGAAAGAATAACAAACAAAGATGTAGAAAAGAATCTGAGTGTCCTTTGAGCAAAGTCTGGGAAGAAAATAACATTTAAAATAATTAAAAAGGAGAGGAGGGTTTCATCAAGTGTACACACTTTTTATAGCCCTTGGGTTTTGTGTCATAAGACCCAGTTGTTTGTTTCCCAAACTTGACTTAGGGCAATGATCACTTGGTGTGTTTATAAAAATCTCAGACTCCCAGGTTTCAGTTCAGTGCTAAGTCAGAATAGGGAGGAGAAAAACCCAGGAACTGGAATTTGGCAAGTTTCTCAGGTGGTTTTTATGACTGCTCAGAGGCTAATTGTTTCTTATTGAAATTAGCAATTCCGAAACTGTTCATAGAGGGATGGTGGTGTATGTTGATATAATTCAGGTATAAAATAATGGACTTTTATCCAGACATAGCTAACTAAAATTATATAGGTGAAGATGGAAGTACTCTTCCAGATTAAAATAGAGCAGTGGTTCTTAATCCAAGGTTATTTTGTCTTTTGGGAACATTCTATAACATTTGCAGACAATTGTGATACTCACAAATTAGGGGTGAGGGGAATGCTACTGGTATCTAGCAGATACAGACAAGTGGTACTGCTAACAATTCTATCGTGCAAAGAGAGCCTTCACCTCTCTCAACAGCAAAGAACGATTGGCCAACATGTCAATAATGCCAAGATTTAGAAACTGTGCAATAAAAAGGAATATCTATATAGAGGGTGATGTGGTTTGGTTCTGTGTTCCCACTTAAACCTTATCACCAGTTGTAATCCCCACACGTCAATGGAGGGAAGCATTTGGACTTCCCTCCTTTCATACGTGGGGATTACAATTGGGCTATGAGGGCAGTTTCCACCATGCTGTTCTTGTAATACTGAGTGAGTTCTTATGAGATCTAACGGTTTTATAAATGGCAGGTTTTTTTCCAACAATCTCAATTCTGTCTCCTGTTGCCATGTGAAGGTGACTGCTTCCCTTTCCACCATGATTGTAAGTTCCCTGAGGCCTCACCAGCCATGCAGAACTCTGAGTCAATTAAACCTCTTTCCTTTATAAATTACCTAGTCTCAGGTATTTCCTTAGAGCACTGTGAAAACATACTAACACAGAGGGATAACATATATGTAATTAAATATCAACCACTTGAAAATAGGAAGAGGTATAGAAGTGTTCACTTATTATTCATTGAACTTTGGTACATTTCGGTGTATTTGAAATGCGTACACTAAAACACTTAACAATATATGCTTTGGATTTGGACAGATTGATTCCTTAGGCTTAATTTGATTTGGAAACTGTTTTTGACTTCCATCTTTATAGTGCTTTAGGTTACTCCTCTGACTTCATGTTCTCGGTCACTTGCAGATCCTGAGATGCATTTCCTGACAGGAGCAGAAGTATAGGCAATTGACACATGACTCAGTGAGGAATCTGACATCTTTGGCCCATCTCTCTTTTTTATCTCACTTCTCTTCTTCTTTTTATCTAGATGGCTTTTGCTCTCTGGGGGCAAATGATTCCAGACTGCCTCACTCTTTTTCACTTCTCATAGCAGGATCTAATTACCTGTGGGGTACCTGTGAATGGGAAACTACCCAGTGGCTTCCAAAAACTGTTCCTTCAGGCACACAAAATAGGAAAAGAGATAAAGACCCACACCGTTTTTGCTTTCACTTGAACTATCTAAACTCTACCACAGCCACTTTCTGATCACGATATGATATAGATTGACTGACCGAATGCCTAGAGTGGCAAAGTTGTAATCTCTGGTACTCCTTACCCTGCCATACATTTCAGGGTAATGAACAATTTTGCTGAAGCACACCTTTCAGCTTTGAACAGTTTATAAGCTGTCATGTTTTATTTAAACCAGGGTGGCTTTTCTCTCTTGCTAAATATTTAAAAATATCTTTTCAGTGTTTATAGTTCCTAGAATTCTGGGGTGCTCTGTAGATACTTGATGAATACAGCACAGACTTTAAATATGATATTTTCTACAACTGGTAAACATACTGAAATATTTGAGAGTCTAATATGGAAGAAAATAGGTGAAGAATAATTTCTGAGAAGAGTCTAAAGTCAGTTTCATATACTAAATCATAAGTAAATAGATGCAGTAAAATACTGCCATTGAATGTACTTTCTTGACTTTGATGTAGATGTCTTTATATTGCTTATTTTTATATTTATAGAGAAATACTGTAATCTGATTTTTTAGTTAAAATTAAAACAAAATACATTTCTACGAAATAAGGCTGGTGGTAACTTAACCACAACGGTTCTGATGATCAAGATATTACGGCTATGTTGTATTTTTCCTACCAGAACTAAGAGGCTTTCTAAATGCTATTTTCTCATACTTTTAATATTTAGAGTCTGAAACCCAAGTGGAATGAATGAAAGTATGTTGGAATTTTCTGCATCATCATAATTTTAGACTTATGTCTGTCTTAAAACATACAGGCTGACTCTTGGGTTCATTTTACGTGTTTTATCAGAAGCTATTAACATTAAACATGACATTTTTCCTTTCTCCATACACATACACTTTTAGGAAACTATCTAAGAAAACACTCAGTATTTAAGTGAATATTTCTAGGATTTAATTTTTTATATGTAGAGATCAATCTACTTTGCAGAATTTTACAATGATATGTTAGTATCACTTTTCAATGAAAGCTTGAATTTTCTAATATAATTTCTTTAATTAAAAAGAAGCCCTGTTTCCTTAGGAGAGTTTCACAGATTTGTTCACCATCTTAGAACATCAAAGGACATCATTTTTTAAACTTATCATGTTATCAAATATTACATGTTCTAGAATAATATGCATATAGATTATGCTAATAATTTTAAATGATTTTTTAAAATCTAGGCTATACTTTATAGAGTTGGAATAGTTTTCAAATCAATACTTTATTTCTGTACTATGATAAATATGACAATTTAAATTGTCCACAGTCAAAATATTCAATTTAATGATAAACTTTTAGAGTTTATAATATGGTAATAAGTAAAAAAAAAAAACAGGTTATACAAAGTAGTAGTTACTTATAGCAAAATTGTCTGTGTATATTTAGTTTACACATAGGTCAATGGACAGTCTGAAAAGAAATATAACCCCAATTTAACAGTATTTATACCTAGGGATTGACAATACAAAGGGAATGGAAGGATGGAGAGTTGTAATTTTTCTTGTATTTCATTTATTTTCTAAATGCTTCCATATCTTAAATAATATTAAAGAAAACATGCTTTTTCCTTTTCAATGTGTGTGTGTGCGTGTGTGTGTGTGTGTGTGTGCCTTTAAAATCTAGTGAACACTTGATATGCTTGATATTAGGATTCTGTATAAAATCTCAATTCTGTAATATCTTAGCATGTTTGTTGGACTGAAAATATTTCTGATGACAGTCAAGGTCATTTATTAGCTGGCATGCAACACAGTCTTAAACTATCTTCTCAAGACATTGTTTCAAATAATGATGACATGGTAAGTGAACAAATACCTATTTGTCACTAAATTCATTAATGAATTTAGCTTGCAACCTGACTGTAAACCTCAGGATTATGACAAATTGTGACATCTGAGATCTTAAGGAATTTCAGTATTTTCAACTACAGACAATAAATGGCAATGCAATATTATTTGCAATAATATCTTGGAATCCTTGTAGAGGAGATAGAATCAGAGAATACTTGGCAAGTAGGTGAGTTGATAGTGATCTACCATAAGCAGAAGCAGAAAAAAATATTTAAAACTTGCTAAAATATAACAACAAATGTAGCATATAACGTTCACATTTAAAAGAAGAAGAATAGCTTGCCCAATCATGTGAAGCACACTATTCAGAAATAAACAGTTTCATTTCAAACAAAGGCATTGAATTGATCATGAGCCTTAATATGAAATGTACTATTGTATTATGAAGAGAAGTTAAGATGTTGACTGGGCGCAGTGGCTCATGCCTGTAATCTCAGCACTTTGGGAGGCCAAGGCGGGTGGATCACCTGAGGTTAAGAGTTTGAGATCAGCTTGGCCAATGTGGTGACTCTTCTCTACCAAAAATACAAAAAATAGCATTCAATGGGGAAAGAATGGTGGTATACTCTTGTAATCCCAGCTACTCGGGAGGCTGAGGTGGGAGGATTGCTTGAACCCAGGAGGCAGTTTGCAGTGAGCCGAGATTGTGGCACTACACTCCACACTGGGAGACAGAAGAGACTCCATCTCAAAAAAAAAAAAAAAAAAAAAAAATGAAGATTCTAGATGTGGAAGACACATACACGCACTCAGGTGGAAGGTCAGGTGGAATGGGGTACTGGTCTATTATTTTTGTTACATTGAGACACACATAGGTAACACTAATAACAGAAACACCTTTTATCATGGCCAAAGTTGATGGCCAAATATTAAATTGCGTGCATTTATTTACTTCCTCTTACATATGAAACTTTATCTTATGGCGACATGCAAAAATGAGGCAAAGTTTTCCTTCCAAATGTTCACAGTAGTTTTTTGAGGAAGCAACCAAGGAAACACAACAGTGGAACGATTGTCGTAATAAAGATAATTATAAAGTGACTTAGAGACAGAGAACAAAGAAACAAATACTAACTGGGATATGGAGAAGACATCCTATTGGAGGTTATGTTTGTGCTGCACTTTAAATCATAAATAATTTTTCCTCCCCAATGACAACCATCTCAGGAAGTCATATGACTGATGCCTCATGGAACAATTTTCAGCAACAATTACCAATGAGGTACTTATTTTGTATTTTTGAGTGAAAAAAGACACAAATACTTTCGAAACTTGGTATCCATAGGCAAAGATAAAGATGGTATGTTTCTTCCCATTTCAAAATGGACAGAACACAGGAGGCTTAGAAGCAGAATTCCAAGTTTCCTCTCCAAAATAGGCCTGATTATGACTAAATAATAGTGCAACGAAAACCCAAAAGTTTAACTGAAAAACTAGTATCAATTGAATCTAACTAACAATTCACTGCTTTAATAATATTCAAACAGCATTTTATAGGATAGTATTTGTTCAACAATCCAGTCAAACCTCTGTTAATGTCTTGTTCGTAGGGTTTTGTATCTTGAGGATGCTAGAGAGGTAACCCAAAAAAATCTTTACAAACAAAAGTAAAATATCTGTGGTATTTTAGGATAAACATTCATGAATTATGGATTTATTTCATTTATAATTAGCACCTAATAAAGATGATAGAATTATAGAGTGAGAGTTAGCCTATGAGGATCAATTGGAAGTAAATGCTTCCTCAAGCTTGTGGTGGCATTAAGACCCAGAGAGAATTTTACAAAACATTAGTTAAAAGAAATTAAAGAAGCTTTAAATAAATAGGAAAATATCTATATTCATTGATCTAAAGACCTAATATTGTTAAGATGGCAATATTCCCCTAATTGATCTACAGATTCAACTCAATCCCTATCAGAATATGAGCTGGCTTCTTTTAAGAAATTGATAAACTAATTTAAAATAGATAGATAGACAGATAATAAGAAACTAAGACTAACCTAAAACACTCTTGCAAAGAACATAGTTGGAAGGCTCATTATCCATTTTCAAAGCTTACCTCCAAAGCAACAGTAATCAAGACAGTGTGATTCTGACACAGAACAGATAGATTAGTGAATAAAATTGAGAGCCCAGTAACAAGCCTATGTGTGTATGGTCAACTGATTTTCAACAAGGATGCCAAGGCCATTCAACGGGGAAAGAATAATCTTTTCAGCAAATGGTTCAGGAACAACTGGATATCTACATGCAAAAACTGGGCTATTATTTCACACCATATACAAAAGTTAACTCAAAATGAGTCAACTGTAAAAACGAAAACTATAAAACTCTCAAAGAAAACATACAGGTGAATCTATGTGACCTTGGTTTTTACCATAGATTCCTAGATATAATATCAAATGCATGAGCAACAATAGCAAAAAACAGATAAATAGGACTTAATTAAAACTAACCTTTCAAAGGACACCATAAAGAAAGTGAAAACACGACCCACAAAATGGGAGAAAATATTTCAAAATGATATATCCAATAAAGGATCTGTATTTAGAATACCTAAAAAACAAAACATAATAATAGATACATTGTCCAATTAATAAATGGATGAGGATCTGAATAGGTGATTCTCCAGAGAGAGTATATACAAATGGCCAATCTTTTTATATACATAATCTTTTTGCATACCTAAAAATATGCTCAACATCACTAGTGATCAAGGAAATGCAAAGCAAAACTACAATAAGACAGCAATTCAAATGCACTAGGATAGCTGTAATAAAAAATACAGACTGTAGCATGTGTTGGTGAAGATATGGAGAAATTTGATCCTCACACATTGCTAGTTGGATTGTAATATGATATAGTCACTTTGAAAACCACTGTCAGTTCCTCAAGAAGCTAAACATAGCATTATCATTTTGATCCAGCAATTCCACTCCACTCCCAAGATAAATGAAAATGTGTCCATATAGAAACTTGTACCCAAATATTCAAAACAGCTATATTCATAATAGAGAAAAGGTAGAAATTACAATCCAAATGTCCATTAACTGATGAATGGATAAATAAAATGTGGTATATCCATACAATGGAATGTTACTTGGTCAAAAAAGGAACAAAGTATGGGTACATGCTACAACATGTATGGACTTTGGAAACATTATGCTAAATTAAAGAGATGAGTCACAAAACACCTGTATATTATATGATTACATATTACATTATATGAAGTGTTCAGAACAGGCCAATCTGTCTAGACAGAAAGTAGATTAGTGTATGTTTAGGGCTGAGGGGATTGGAGAGTAGAAGGGCAGTAGCTAAAAGGTACAGGATTTCTTTCTTTTTAAAGGGATGGGGTCTTGCTATGTTGCCCAGGCTTGAGTGCAATGGCTATTCATAGGCACTATCACAGTGCACTACAGTCCCTAACTCCTGGCCTCAAATGATCCTCCCACCTTAGCCTCCCAAGTGGCTGTGACTACAGTTATGCACTGCTGTGCTCAGGAGAATTTCTTTTTGAAGTGTGGAAGATGTTTTAAAATTGATTATAGTGAAGTTTTTACATGACTATGAGAATATTAAAACCATCAAATTATTCCCTTCTAATTGGTGAATTGCAAGGTATATAAATTACATATCAACAAAGCTAATATAAATGAGATCTGAGACCTCAACAAGGCATATAGAAATTATGAGTAAATAAAAAGTTTGGCTTAAAGTTTTATATTGCTTCAGGCACTTCAAATATATTATCTGATTTGATCAGACACAACCATGAGCAAAATAAACCAAGTGCATAAAGTAATTTGGGCCGCTGCCATTGAGAGCTCAACTTCATGCTGACATTTTCTTAAAAAGATCAATAATAAATTGTTATCCCTTAAATGTCAAATGCTCAGATTAAATTGCCTATATATAGTTAATAATATTTAGGTAACCCACAAGCTTCTGGCTATGTTCCTCAGATTAGCAAAGTCATTTTCATTTGTTTAGTTTTAAATAGTAGTGAACAACAACAAAAAAATTTATTTTTATAAAATCACATTTTTACTTTATGTTCCTAATTATTTTATAATAATATTCATAGTGCTT
Organism: Ateles fusciceps; assembly: GCA_036589455.1. NCBI lineage: Eukaryota > Metazoa > Chordata > Mammalia > Primates > Atelidae > Ateles > Ateles fusciceps. Next base: position 763,034 of record JAZHEH010002345.1, on the reverse strand, counting down.
TGCCTGTAAGATTCTTAGAGATTATTATTCATTTTCTTTCTGTTCAGTTAAAATGTTTGAATAGGATGGCTACTTATTGTTGCAAGTTTTGCCCTTTTTTATTTTAGTGAAAGAAAAAGCAATATAAAAGTTGACTATCCAGTGAATATTTCTTATGAAAAGGATCTGATTTTTTTTTTTTTAAGAACCAACTTCTGGGAAATTAAAAGGAGGGCACAGTGTGTCCTTAACACACATGTCTATACAAGTTCCCATGGCTGGGAAGATGATTTAAAGTGCAGTATGTGCAACCTGTTTTTCCAGTAATTACAAATCAAGACATATGTCTTTGCAATAAAAAGAAGCTCACTGCCATTCTAAGCATTCCTCTGGCCTTGCTGACTTACAGAAATATTCCGACAAAGGTAATTTTGAACAGAACATCCTGATGTTGGATATTCCTTTTGCTAAGTTTCTTTCTTTTGAACTCCAGGACTACTCACTAGAAATTAAAATATTTCATCAAACTTTTCAGATTTTAAGACTCTGTAATACTCTAATCTTGCTGGAAAGTCATGGAGGAAGGAAGAAATAAATTTCTGAACAATGTCTTGGCAAATTTATTTGACTTTTCTGTTCTTCTTTCTACTTACTATTCTTTTTTTATCTTTTTATTTGAAAATACATATAGACTATTTAGACTCACAGGAAAACTATGTGGACTCACAAGAGGGTACAAAAATAGCCAAGGGAGGTCCCAAGTATCCATCATCACTCAGCCTTTTTTTATTTTTTAAGATGAAGTCTTGCTCTGTCACCAGGCTGGAGTACAGTGGCACAATGTTGGCTCACTGAAATCTCCCCCTCCCAGGTTCTAGTGATTCTCCTGCTTTAGCCACCTGAATAGCTGGGACTACAAGTGTGTGCCACCACCCCCAGCTAATTTTTGTATTTTTAGTAGAGATGGGGTTTCACCATATTGGCCAGGATGATCTCGATCTCTTGATCTCACGATCCTCCTGCCTCGGCCTCCCAAAATGCTGGGATTACAGGCGTGAGCCACTGGGCCCAGCCAGTAATGTCTTACATAACTATAATGCATTATCAAAACCAGCAAATTGATATTGGGAAAATACAGTCAACTGGACAACAGACATTAATTAGATTTCACAAGTTTTTGCATGTACTCAGTTATTCTAACGCATATGTGTATAATCCTGTGAAATTTAATTACATGTATAGCTTCATGTAACTACCACTGTAATCAAGATACAGAAGTCCTCTGTCACTGTGAAGGAATTCCCTTGTGCCTTCCCCTTTGTAGCCACACTCTAGTCCCTCCACCCAGCCTTCTTTAACCCCTGAAAACCAGTGATCTGTTTTTCTACTGTATAATTTTGTCATTTTGAGAGTTATATAGATGGAATCCAACATGTTATATCATGTTATATAGATGGAATACATATGGGCAAGATGGTCAAATAAGATACTTAATATTTTTACATCAACTAAAAATGATTTATACATGTCTATTGTTTACAAATGTGACAGAATAATTGCATATAGATACACATATAAAACTCTCAAAAACAATATAACTGTTACACACTCTGAAGTAGAACTACTTTTAAATTTGTGACTCTATTAATACTGTACTAATTATGACAAGAGTCAATATTAACTTTTAAAAATTGTACAGTCATATAAGACTGTTTAGTGATTCACAGACAACTTATTACTGACAAGCTATTTTCTTAAGTGTCTATCCTAATCGAAAAGTACAAGACCATAGTAAAAGCGTAATAACATTTTTTAAATGTTCAGACTGCAGCATTCACTCATTTATTCAATTTCCAAATGTTTAGTTAGTGAATATTAGATATGATGTATTGTTCTGAGTCCTTGAAACAAATTATTAAGGATTTAATGGGAGAGACAAATTGCTGTTATATGGCAAATGCTATAATAGATATATGATTAAGGTAGAAATAAAGAGGAAAAAATAATTCTGATTGGTTGAATCAGAATTAACATCAATAAAAGAATATACAAACACACACACACACACAAACACATGTGCACATGTTCACAGAAGTACACATGCACACAAAAATAATTTCCAAGTAGGGAAACAAAACTTGGAATAGTGATGAGAGTGCTTGCTGTATTATAAAAGGATGAGATGTTCAGAATGAATGCGTGCAATGGTTTTTACTTTTCAATCCCTCAGTCCAAGTGTGTGGCCATGGAGGTGCTAGAGATAAACTCAGAGGGCCCTTTTATATCGAGCTAAATAATTTTGATTTAATCTATAGTCAATAGGAAATTAATAAAGGTTTTAATCAGAGGGCTAGATGGCAGTGTGGAGGAGGTACTAGAAGCTATTTTCTGAAAGAACAGGTAAGAAGTTATTCCAATAGTTTAGGAAAGGCACTACACTACTACTGTTGCTGCAGCCACATCTAATACTATTACTGCAACTGCTGCTACTACAACTACTATTAACAACTGGGTAGTTTACTGAGGACTTACCAAGTACCAGAACTCTTTTAAACTTGTCTCATCTACAGTCACACTTAACCCTTACCACAACCCTATGTGGCAGAAGAATGAGAAGAAACAGAACTTCCTTTCTTCACTGTTTTCTTCCTCCTGTACTTGGCACTTGATTTCATCAGAATGTCCAGACCTTTGCCTCCATCCTCTTATCTCAATCAACTTCCTCCTGATTCTTCTGCTTCTTGGCCTTCTAAAGGCCTGATTTACCATGCCAATTGCTCTCACACCAGTATCTTTGATTACTTTGTATCCCTATCACTCCACTGGAACTGCCTAGCAGAATTTCAATCCTGTATCAGTGCTATAGTCCACATGTTTACTCTGTAAGTACACAGCTGAGTACCTCTGGATTATATCACTCAAACATGTTGAGTGGCACAATAACAATTCAAGCATAGCAGGGCTCTCAGCACCGCTGGCCAACCTTTTATAGATTTGTCATGAGCTCTGCCTCTTATTTCCTCATGCATCTATTTTGACACATTTGCCACAATCTACAAGTCATATACTCCAACCTGTAAGACACCTTTGCAACAGAGTAGAATTATTAAATTTAATTATGTTCCTTCTCTACTTAAAGCTTTTATTAATAGAGTAAATAATAATACATCAAGTCTAGAGATGTAGCTTTCGGGATCATTAGCATATAAATCTTAGAAACCATGCAGTTGGGCTGGGTGGGGTGGCTCCTTCCTGTAATCCCAGCACTTTGGGAGGCTGAGACAGGTAGATCACGAGATCAGGAGATCAAGATCAGCCTGGCCAAGATGGTGAAACCTCGTCTGTACTAAAAATACAAAAATTAGCCAGGCGTGGTTGCAGGTGCCTGTAATCCCAGCTACTCGGGAGGCTGAGGCAGGAGAATCCCTTGAACTCAGGAGGCGGAGGTTGCAGTGAGCCGAGATTGTGCCACTGCACTCCAGCCTCGGTGACAGAGCAAGACTCTTTCTCAAACAAAACGAAACAAAACAAAACACCATGAAGTGAGTGAAATCACTGCTTTATTTTCAAAAATACTACTAATTATCAGAGGCTAAATTTTATTTTTGTTATTTTAATTTATGATTCAGCTATAATAACTGTGCATATTTATGGGGCACAACATGATATTTTGATACACGTATATATTGTAAAATGATCAAATCAGGTTAACTAACATTCCATCACCCTAAACATTTATAATTTCTTTGTAATGAGAATATTAAAAAACCTCTCTTCTAGCTATTTGGAAATATACATTATTGTTAACTCTACATATCTTGCTATGCAATAGAAAACAGAACATATTCCTCCTATCTAACTGTAGCTATGTACCTGTTGACCCATTGGTCACTATTCCTCCCTCCTCTCCCCATCCTCTGGTAACCACTGTTCAACTCTAATTCTACGAGAACAACATTTACATTCCATGTATTTCTAAATGGTGTCCTATTTGTCTTTCTGTGCCTTCTGTGCCTGGCTTATTTCACTGAATATAATGCCCTCCAGCTTCATCCATGTCACTGCAAATTACAGGAATTTATTCTTTTTATGACTGAATATTTTTTTATGTATATATATACATCACATTTTATTTATCCATTCACCTATTAATGGAAATTTAGGTTGATTCTGTATCTTGGATTTTGTGAAGATTGCTACAGTAAGGATAGGAGTGCAGAAATATCTTCAACATATTGATTTTATTTCCTTTTTGGATATAGACCTAGTGGGAGAATTGCTGGATAATAGAGTATACCTATTTTTAATTTTTTTGAGAATAGTGGCTCATTTTTATCCTTAAAAAATGTAGCTTTTATTCCATATTCTATTCTAAATTATTAAATTTTTTTGCTAGGCATGGTGGCTCACATCTGTAATCCCAGCATTTTTGGAGGCTGTGACAGGAGGATCACTTGAGGCCAGGAATTTGAGACCAGCCTGGCCAACATGGCAAAACCTCATCTCTACTAAAAATACAAAAATTAGCCAGGCACAGTGATGCAGACCTGAAATCCCAGCTACTAGGGAGGCTGAGGCAGAAGAATCGTTCAAACCTGGGAGGTGGACGTTGCAGTGAACTAAGATACTGCCACTACCCTCCAGCCTGGGTAGCAGAGTGAGACTGTCTAAATAAAAAATAAAAATATTAAAATTTTAACAGAGATGACACATTATTTATTATTTCAGAAATGCTCATCAAATCAATCTTTTGACCTCAGAGTTACAGTAGTGTAAGGTATAATTCATTAATAGAGTAGGTCTCAACTTGTAAATCTAACACCTTTTCCAAATAAGTAAGATGCTTTAATTAAAATACTGACACCCCTCCATTACCATTCACCTCATTTTTGGCATAGAGTCTTTCAACTGTAAATGTATTCTTGATATCTAACCCTTATCAGGAACATAAGACTCATAAGGAGACAAAATGTTGACATTTCATTGATTTTTTTCCCTTTTATTTACATCCCTTCAAATACCCGTATCTGAATTTGTCTCCACTTCTGCAATTCTGACTTTTGCTAGCAAATGTGCTAGTCTGTGGTTTGTATTTCCATTTGTAACGGTAATCAACGACTGGAAGACATTTTCAGGGCATTCAGGGCAGGTTCATCAGACTAGGAAACTAGAATTTCCCTGAGTTAATAGAATTATTCAAGTCTCCTTGAGTTGCACTATGGTTTCAAGCCATTTAATATTTGAAATAATGTCAATGTTCTCCATTCCTGGGAATGTAAATTCCAGTCAAAAGAAACTGATTTCTTTTGTTGTGTATTGATATGGGTTGGGAAATTCAGGGACTTATGACAGTAAATCAGCCCAATTTATAGAACCATTATATTTATCTTTAATTCTGCTTCTGGAGGAGTTTATCTTCATAATCATTAGTGTAAGGCACAAATGCTACATAGAAACAATAAGAAAATTTATCCTGGAAATGTCGACCTAAAAAATTATTAGAAACATGCTCTACTCCTCTCTTCTTTTCCTGACTCTAACAAATAGTGAGAGCATGTGACTGAATGGAGTTACTTTGGATTTACAAAGGGAGTGGCAATAATCTTTGAGAACTCACCCTGTTTGTAAGTTAAGAGTCTTCTCTATATACTTAAGGGGCAAAAACCTGTTAGACGTCCATCCTATGAGCAATTGTGGTATGTTTCATGTCAGAGTGTTAATGGAAATGCCTCAGGTAGTCAGCTTAAAAGTGAATCATTATGTCAATTAAAAACATTAATTGGGGGTAATTACAAGGAGGTCATGGTTTATATAGAATTTAGTTATAATTTATACAATTATCTTCAGTTACACAAGAGAAAAAAATAATGACATTGTTTATCTGAAGTGTTTACCTAACTGAAAACTGCAACTACAGAGACGGAACATATACATGTTTAAATTGAACTGGATCTGGTTGACCACAAGTCTGGTTGTAAGCTAATGAACTTCCCTGAGGACAAGGTGGTTTGGAGAGAATATAAGACTTCTAAAACACCACATATTGCCAAATTGGATTCCTTAATTTTGACTTTGTTTTATGTGAGTCTCATTTAAGTTTAATTGCTAACCTCTAGCACTAACCTCCTCTAGTTGTGGAACCAGAGGTATTTCTATACATACAAAATTAGAAATCTGGCTTGTGACTTTCTTAAGCTTCATAAGTGGAATCTAATTTCATCTACAGATTAATGCAAACAAGAAATAAAATATGAAATGAATGAGGGGGATAGCATTCTACATACAAACTTTTTAGTCTCTTTGTATTCCCAGAAAAATACAAAATCGGAGTTTGTTTGATGGTGTCTTTTAGGTGGATTAGTGTATCAGTTAAGAGTACAGTCTCTGAAGTTGACTTCCTTGGCTTGAATTCTGGCTTCATCACTTACACAACTATGTGACACTGGTCATGTAAACTATTCTCTTTGCCTGAATTTCTTTATCTCTAAAATGAAATTCTGAAAATAATACTATTTACCCCACAGAGATGTTACAAGAATTAAACATCTTAGTATCTATGAAACACTAAGAATAGTGTTTGCTATAAAATAAGCATTATGTATAGATGCCAGCTATTAATATTGACATAGGGAAATGCAATATGATTCAGGCTTAAGTGTTAAGTCATCAGGGGTCCAAAGGAATAAGCAAAGGTCAGAGGAAAGATTTCTGATTCAGTCTGTGTCTCCTCTTTGGATTTGGTTTAGGAAGACATCGATATCCTGAGAAGTCATAACTGAGTGTCCAGCTCAGAAGCAGTTAGAAGTTAATAGTGGTTTGTGATTGGGGAAGCTCTCCTCTATTAGTTGCTCTCCCAGATAATACTTTCTGTTCTTGTAAATCTGCCTGGAGATTTCAACATATGTATGGGAATCCAAGGTGTGTCTGGGTGTGCTTTAATTTTATTAAATATTTTCCCATGCTGGATGCCTCTATACATTTAACAGTACTTGTATGTTTGAAAACTATTTGCCCTTTTAATAAAAGGAAATGAACTCCAGAAATGTAAGAATTTAAGTATCTCTTCTCAAATTTAATCTATAAACAGTGGAATAATACTCTTCCCTGCATATGGAAAGACAAAAACAATTATATAAAATGACACACTTTCACATATTTTTGCTATTACAAGTCGCTAATGTACTGTACTATTTAAGATGTGTTCTACTGTCCTGAATATTTTTTTGGCCATGTAACTTTAAAATCACTGCAAATTTGAACAAAATATCATGGTTTCACACCAAGTGAGAGGACGTTTTTCCCTATAAATATTTATCTATAAATCAATGACTGCTATTTAAAATGTGTTTCTTCAGATACCAGTCATATCATGTCCTCTGTGCTGCTATAAGATTAACTCTTTCTTTATCTCTGCTGCTAAGTTAATTATAAAAATGCTTCCACCAAGTGATCATTTTGCTTGCATAGTCAGCATCTTAAACTAGATTAATTTTCTAGCAACACTTAATGGAAACTAAATCACACATGAACATGCTGTAACAATATAATGATGAAACAGCAAATGAATCACTCAATTAACTCCTTGATAAATATAAAAATCATACCTAACTCTTATAATTTATAGAGTGAAAAAAGCCTTCTTACTTTCTGTCAGCTTTTAAAAATGGCTAAATTCTGGACAAGAAACTTTATGAAATACATTTTGCATACATGGTTAAAATAACCTTAAAAGGCTGCGTATTTCAATTATTCACAGAACTTTCAAACAAAGAGGTACCATACTTGATATCATATGTTGTCTGTAAATAATTGCTTCTAAAATCATTTCTTGTCAGCTGGATTGGTGGTTGATGTTGATATTGTTTCAAAGGTTCTAATAAGCAAGTTGTCATGACAGGTCATATTTTCTGTTTCATTCTAATTGCCAGATTGGACTTACTCTTTGTCCAATCTATCCAGTAAACTATGAAACCAATTATCCAAGCCTCAGTCATTCAGCATATAATCTAGAAGCTGTCCATTTTATTATTCTGAGCATTTCTGGTATTATAAAATATCCATAGAAAATAATTGAAAGCAATTGTAAGTAACAAAATAATAAATTTCTGATTAACAGGCATCAGGGTGCGAGGAATACAGATACCAAGTATAAGATAAATATTCAAGAAGTCAAAAAGGCAATGGGAGTGCTGGACTTCAGAGTAAGTGAACTGAGACCCTGTTGGGAGGATTTCTGGAGTTGGTGCTACTTGAGCTAAATTTGAAGAAAGAAGAAAACTTCCATCACCAGATAAAAGAAGAAAGATAATTTCAGGCAGAGGAAACTGTGGAATACACTTTGGACTCTATTTCTGGCAGTGGCACTCAAGACAATAGCATGAGCGATTATAGGATATGTTCTTTGCAAATGTTTTGGATGAAGTTCAAACATGCCCAACTTCTGACTTCAGCAAGCTTTAATTACTAGATGCTTCTAAGAAGAGTCTAGTTGTCGTCTTAATAGCATGATATTGTCTCAATGTCTTAGTGATATCAAAATGTAAATCCCATTTACATAAAATACATTCTTTAACTTTCATAAATGGAAGTTCTGAACAGATTTCATAAGACAATTTTTAAAAAAGGAAAAAGACATGAAATCAACTCTTAACTCTGAATAAATTTTCTGTTTTTAAAATTTCTATTGACATCAGTTTATAAAATTATTTATGAAGAATTTTTTTCTTTTAAATTGTTTTCTCCAAATTCTTTTGTAATAAAAATACGATAAATATTGTAAAAATAGTACAAATTTATAGCTTGTCTATATAGGGGACAGCTATAGTTTTGCATATTAATAACAATGACATTGATAATGGTGATGCTGATGAAGTTGATAGCTCTTACCTATTTAGGGCTAAGTAAGTTTTGGAAACTTTACATGGATTAGTCACTTTTTTTTCTTAGAACAAGCTCATATAAAGTGGGTGCTCTTACTGTCATCACTGTATAGTTAGGAAGCCTGAAGCGTAGTGTCATAAGAAACTTGATTTAGGTCATGGAGGAGCTGAAAGCAAACTCATAAAGCTGGTTCCACATTACAAAGTGTTAAGACAGGGTGCAGAATATTTAAATAATATGATGCTCTTGAATCAAACTTTCTCTTTGAGGGTCAATTCTTATTTTTCCAGTGTGAAATAACAGCTACCCTTAAAACTTTTAAACACTATAGGTGGCCATGCTCACCTCAACAGTTTCAGATTCAATAAATTAATCCATGGTACAGCTTGGTTTCTATAGTTTTAACATTTGTATGCTTAATTCTGATGAAAACCTCCAGAGTTAAGAAACTTGATATACATTCTTTGTTTAGTCTTAAGTATTGTGGTGTCTAATAGACGTGCCGTAACACAAACAAAATAACTATATTGTATTTGCCACCCATCATTAGTCCACAGAAAGATAAATTATAGTTGTATGATCTGAGATAAATATTTTTAATTCTTGTTTGATATATTTTATGATAAATCTTAATGTGTGGGGAATAAAATATATCTTTTTTCAATATTAGAATTTTCTAATTATGCATCTTTGTAGTAGATAAAAAGTAACCTTTTGCTTAAAAAGGAGGTCAGATTGAATAAAAAAGCAAGGTAAATACAATCCTGGAAGACAATCATACTTTACTATGAGATTTGTTATATGTAGCAAAAGGGGAAAAGCAAATAAACATTGTCCCCCAAAATAAGTGAATAGCCAAATTTTGCATAATCAGAGCCTATTAAGTAACTTGATATTTTCACTCCAGGATCAATAACCATGTAATACCAGCAAAAGCCATGAGCAGTTTTTGTAGAAAACATTATTAAAGATTGGCCAGGATGAAAATTTTAAATTCAGTGTTGAACTCTTCCTGCATATGCTGTGATGGACTGATAAAAATATCAGTATGGAAAAGAGTAATATTCATTTGTTGTTTGAGCTCTTAACTTTTTATTGTGGTTGAAACAGATATTTACACATATTAAAAACTCATTGGACACTTACAAGTATGATTATTTTCTAGTATTGTATTTACCTTATTTTTTATTCGATCTGACCTTCTTTTTAGACAGAAAGTTAATTTTTATATTCCACAAAGATGCATAGTTGGAAAATTATAATATTTTTAAAAGTATATTTCTTGAATTAAAAAGTAATTTTTCTTAAGCAAATGTTTTCCAAAGTAGTAGCTTCCAAAGGCAGCTTAGTGCCATCTAGTGGCAAAACTAGTTAACAGATTATTCCTCCTGATAAAAGTTCAGTAGCGTGCAGGCCATAAATCTACACCATCCATAAAATTCATAGGTATGAATTTTAGGATGTATGGTGATTTCATATGATAATGAGGCAAGCATACTATAATTCCACCAAAATTAAAGTTTCACATTCAATAACAAGTAATGAGGAATTATGTGTATCTAAGACATACACAAATGAAAGATCCAAGAAAGAAGCTTTAAAGAATAAACAAGACCTCAGATGGGAAACTTACAACCAGTTTTTAGAAAATAATAGATCAAAGTGAATTTTCAGTGTCAGGATGTGTTAAGATTATGAATAACAATTTAGAATAAAAAAGGAATATTTGTTTCTCTGTTTCCTTGTAGGAGAAACTAGGTAATAATTGAATAAAATTCAGAATATTATATTTAAGCTAAAGAAGAAGAGGGTTACTAAGAAAACTACTCAATAATCATAGGACTTTATAAAAGGCTATTTCTCTCACCGTAGATCCTCAATAATACACGATTAAAAAGTATCTCTCTAGAAACATTTGTGAACTGTCTTTCCTTGAGGGAAATGAAGTGGACTTGATGAAATTAAAATTAAGTTTCCTTTCAGGCTTCAATTGTATTAAAAGCCAAGTATACTCCCTTAGAATTCATCTTTTTGGCTTTGAGATAATATGTCTGTTTGACCCAACTGAAATTCTGCCTTTTGTTAGTCCTTTTCCTGAGACTCCAATTAACTTTACGAAATTTCCCTTCAGGGAAAAAAATCTAGGCAAAAGGATTAATTTAGCTAACAATACTGTGATATGAAAATATCGGTAGGAGCTTTTTCTGACCTATTCCAGGGACTCTGCCAACTCAAATGCTGGGATGATAAAAGAGTTCTTCCTAGCTTAGGAGATAAGGAAAAAATCCATCGCATCAGACCCAATTGCTCTGAGAGGAGTTCAAAAGAATCCAAAATAGCCATAATGTCTAAAAATGCCATACTTTCTCCTAGATAGTCAGATTGGAAAGGATACATAAGACTGAGTTTTTAAGTGATGTAATTTTCTCAACCTGATGAGGAAAGCTTTTCTATGGTCAAAATGAGCTATCAGAAAGACAGTGCCATTCTTTTTCTCAGCCACTAAGAGCAAAATGAAACAGTGTGATTTTATGAAACACAGAGCTGTGAATAAGAACAGACACGAAGCTGCTCTTGGCCCCAATCTTAGCCATCGTGAGTTTTCTTGGTTTGCTTATGAAACACAGAAACAGCTGTGATTTCCTTCCTTGTCTGTGTATTACTTAAAACATTCTCTTCTCTCCAGTTAAGCGCTTTGATCTTTTAATATCTCTAATTCAACATGATCACAAAACATGAAGAAAGAAAGAAATGAATGGAACTGTGGTCATTTTATCCATATACATGGAAATTATTTTTCATTTTCTCATTTATGATACCAAGGATTTTACAGTTTTTAAAAAGTCATTTATACATGGACTATCCTTGTATTAGACAACACAATTTAGGAACAAAAGTGAATTACATGTTCACTCAACATACTTTTCCTGGAAGACCATAAAATTAATGTATGTATAATTAAATCATGACTACTAACTCTTTGCAAAGAGAGATACCCACTTCACTGAGTTCTAGGCCTCCACACAGAAATATATACACATGCACTCACAGGAATACACATGCACACACACAGAAGCACATACATGGTCTGACACATACGTGCAGTCTTGTCCACATATAACCACATGTGTGTACATCTAGACACACATTCGCTTTCATATTCTTCATTGTGACTTGCAATTTGAAAGCCTCAATATCAAGTTTATAATAATACTAATAATAATGATATATATTATTATTGCAATCAGTCATTTGCCAAGAAGCAATTTTCACCATGTAGCCCATGGTCCAAATCTGATGGATTAAAATATAATAAAGTTAAAAAATACAGTTTATGTTCACTTTAAATAAGGTGAATTATTAAATTCTAGGAAACAAATTTCATGTTATTGATAATGATGTATTTATCATAATTCTATTATATATTCTCTATGTTTCAATGATTGATGATAACTTTGATTCCATCACTTGAAATCAATCATTACTTTTCAGAAATATCTCCATTTGGCTTAACAACTAATTACCCTCCCTTCATGCCACTCATACATATTTTTCCATATTTTAAGTTTTTTTCTCCTCTCCTCTAATTTCAACTTTATCTGCCTACTCTTGACTAATTAATCTTTTTCTTCTCTATGATCTACTTATTACAAATCTACTTATTACAGGCCTTAACTCATTAGTTTCTTATTTAGGTGGCAATGTGAACCAGCTGTGATTACAATTTGCAGGGATTAATCAATTCAGTTTCTGTATATTTTTGGTTCTTTATGGTACTTTTTAAAAAAGTAAAATACTTACACAGAAAAGCATTGACATCGACTACTCTGAAAACATTTTTACAGCGATTCACAGGTCAGAAACCTTAACTTTAGTTTAACATGTTTAAATAAGCATGCATACCTACTGAATGTGTATTTCTTTTACATATTTTCTAAAGAATTGACTGAGGATTCACTGAGGTATCAACACCACCCTGAAAGCCATAAGACTGCATTTTCTGAAAACTAGGTCTTTTTAGGGAATACCTTCTTTCTGAATACCTGGGGCAACTTCCACTCTGGCTGAGTTCTAAAAGAGCCTGTTCAATCATTCCTCACTCTATAACTACAACTTCTTTATATTTCAGTTCTTTCAATCAATTTCCAAACATATTTGTACATGAATTGCATCAGAATGTCCTTCCCTTCGAATCTTCTACTTGTAGTTTATCTATTGGTTCCCTCTATGCTTCATGCCTTTCCTCTCATGATTAGAATCCAAATTTTATCTAATGGCCGCAGCCACCCTTCACCAGCATTCTTTATATCTATGTGCCATTGAGCTCCTTTCTCACCAGCTTGGCAAAAGCCACAACTGTGTATCAGTCCACTTCTTGGCCTTGACACCTGCGTATCCATACCAATGCACGTCTATACTAATGTCATGTCAGCCAGCCTAACTTGGCCCTGAATGTGGACAGACAAATGCATGTCTATCGTAGTCCCATGGGAACTACATCGGTTGTTACTTTGTCAGAAATCTTGGCTCCTTCATCTCTACTTTATCATTAGAGGACCCCCTAACAACATGAATAACTAAAAGTCATCAGACGAAAATGCTACCCACCCCCCTCCATCGAGTCTATTAACTTGCATCTGCACTTTATTTTTCAAGTCTCTGTTAAAATGGTACTAGTTTTCATTGACTTCTCCCTCCACTTTTCCATTGGGTTACATCTACTCCGGACTTCTTCGGACCAGGAGCTTTTGGTTATGCACTGTCATCCTTATATGTTTAATTCTACCCATACAAAGGCTTCCTATAGAGAGGCTGATTCCAGAGTCAGGCAGATCTGGAGTTCTTCACTAGTATTAAGATTAAGCAAGTGGGGCAAGATCCTGCCCTCTAAACCTCAGTTTTCTTACCTGTACAATGGGAATACTAATAGCACATACCTTACATGATTTGGGTGACTGAATAATAGCAAAGGAAAATTTTAGCATGAAGACTTTTGACAAAAGTTTTGCTATTATTACACTTTCTACCAGGATTCAAGGACACCTATTCATTGGGAGTATGGGAGGGCAGTTTTTCTTTTTCTTTTTTTTTATAGAGACAGGGTTTCACCATGTTGTCCAGGATGGTCTCGATCTCTTGACCTTGTGATCCACCTGCCTCGGCCTCCCAAAGTGTTGGGATTACAGGCGTGAGCCACCGCGCCCGGCAGCAGTAGTTTTTCTTAAACTCAGTATCTCCATTTTGTATTCTTCTCTGATTTCATTCTTCTAATTCACCATGAAACAACTTAAAATAACTGCTATTCACCTCTAACCCCTTTTCCAACCTCCTCTTTCTGACTTTCACATTCACCACTCTACTGTAAGTCCTCATAAAATTCATAACTTCAGGTCCATGTTTTAATAGGTTCTTAGTTGCTCTCTTGGCAAGAGAGCAATGCTGTACATGCTCTACTTACTCATCTCCTCTCTTTCGTGGCTCCCTTGGACCCGACTCCAAATAGAATGTCCTGCACTTGGCAGGTACAACACAGGGCACATAATGGCCACAAATAAATATTTGTTTAATGACTTAATTAACACATGAACAAGAGTTCCAGTGTCACATCTGCCATTGATGTTTGCAGGGTTTTCAATCCTCTTGATAATGTTCATTTCCCTGAAGAAACAGCTGGAGTCCTAAATTCCTTCTAAGGTAGTTCAGTTCATACTAGATTCCTGTGAAAAGGCTAAAACCACATTAGTCTCTTAAGAATATTCTATACTAAGGATGTCCTGGAAACAGAAGGAAGCTTTTAGGTTTACATTATGTAGCTTCTGGAGCTATTGCACTTGGTCAGCAATAGGAAAAGAAATGGTGAGGCACATTTCCATGAAGGCTCAAATGACACTATTTTGTAAAGTTTAAAATCTGCCCATCATTATCCATAAATTGCAGCTATACATTATAATTATTTAATCTACATTTCTTGTTAAACATCTAAATTATGCCACTTCGCCAATTACAGGAATTATGTGATTAGGTTTAATTGCCCTAAATAGCTGAACACAATTAAAACATCTTACAGGCAGGAAGTGTCATATATAGTACCTTAATTTTTTTTTTCTCTTGACTCACTGTCCTTGGTCTCTAACACAAGGAGATAGAGACTGACTCAGTTTGAATGGAATCAGGAAATTTCAAGCTTTCAAGTGATCTCTGGCTCAGGGGCCACCTACAACAATTCCTTTCTGATATTAATCTCATTTTCAGACAATTTCTGCAGTTGGAGTTTCCTGAAGCTTATCATCAGTAATATAAACTGCAGTGATGCTGACTCTGATAGCTTGTACTGCTTGAGGTTTCAACGGATCTAAGCAAGACTGAACTAGAAAATTATATTCAGATTTCTCTGCTAGAGATCCCCACCCCAGTTTACTAGACCACTGTCTACCCACCATTTGTTAAAATGCATGATTTTCAGACAGTCATTCAGCCTTTTAACCACTTGGTTTTTCCATCTATAAAACGTGGATGATGATAATAGACAATAAATGTGGATAATAATAGTAACTCCCTATTATCAGTTTGAGCACATATAAGTACATATTACTCCTGAGTTCTCAGATTAAATATTACATCTTCAGAGGCCCTGATCAGTATTTTTCATTTTTCTCACAATTTGTCATTATGATGAATTTCTTAGCTTAATATCATTTTCCTTTTTTAAGCCATACATTTCATGAAGGTAGACAGGGATTGTGCCTATTTTGTGCCTAGTATACTGCCTGGCACACAGAGAGCACTGAGTGAATGAATGATGACTGAATAATAGGTGGGGTTTTTTGTTTGTTTGTTTTTGTTTTGAGGCAGAGTCTTGCTCTGTCGCCCAGGCTGGAAAGCAGTGTTGCGATCTCTGCTCACGGCAACCTCCGCCTCCTGTGTCAAGTGAATAGGTGCCTCAGCTTCCCAAGCAGCTGGGACTACATGTGCGTGCCACGGTGCCTGGCTAATTTTATTAGAGATGGGGTTTCATTATGTTGGCCAGGTTGGTCTCAAACAACTGGCCTCAAATGATCCTCCCACCTCGGCCTCTGAAAGTGCTGGGATTACAGGTGGGAGCCAGTGCATCCAGCCTCCTTTGCCTTTCTTTTGCCACAACCAGACAGTAGTTTTTACAGTTGCCGATAAATTCATTCATGCTGAAGTCCTAGAGACCCTTTGTTTAGATCTGCATGGAAAAGAATTTTCTAAAAATAACTGCAAACTATCATGCAGCTGATTGATGCTATTACTACCATCTGCACATTAAAAAGAGAGTACACAGCCTGCAATTCATGGAAACGAAACTCAGTGGGCTCAGGGACCGGCCCACGGGGTGGTGAGGAAGTTTTCTGGAAGCTCAGAGCTCCTACAAAACAACCTCCTAAAATTCTGCCAGGTGTAAGGCTGTGAGAACCAGACTTGCCCTAACCACAGGAACTTGTTCTGTTGCTGCAAACATCCATTTCACGTTCTTCCCTCAGGCACCTTCTTCAGCTTGTCTCACCCTGCTGCTGCTCCTTCTTCCCCCACATTCTACTGCGGTTTTAGAGTGTAAACTATGTGCTCTGACGATGGCTCCTTAAATCCACTTGTACCGTTTTTGCTCTTCTGTCTCTCAGAAAGAAATTAAATACATGTGGGACCTGCTTTTAGGTACTTAGTAGATACCCCCAACAGACCAAAATCTGAATTAATTTTTTTTTACACGATGAAAGAGTTTTTCAATAAAATTGACACAGCAATTCTTTAAGTAACACCTCCTTATTAGTGCATTTTAAATCTGATTTGATAATAAATGTTTAAGGTATGTGCAAATTTGCAAAGAAACACTTATTGAGCATAACCAGTACCTTCAAATATCCTGTGAATTCACATGACAGCATTCACAAAAATGGGCTTTTATAGCTTATGGGGAAATCTAAATAGTGGAAAACAAATTAGAAAATCTTGTTTTGTTTATACATCATCAAAATGAACCGTCTTAAACCAATAGGACTGGTAAATTTTAGGACAGAGAAAGCCACAAGACTCAATCCAGAGACACTTTTTCCTTCTTCCTGCTTTAAAATTCAGCCAGCTGTAGACAATCTACTAATCACGTAGCAATCTAAATCCCTCCTGTGGAAAAAATAAACATGGGTACAACCCAAATAAGTTCCATGTGTAAAATCCCTTTGGCTAATTTACACAAGAAACTTCCCTTACACATTTGGGGAAAAGTCAGCTATAAAAGTGGCTTCTCCTTCCTAACTACTCGTGTTCTAACCTTATGTAATTCTCATGAAGGCAGCTTGAATAATCATCCTTCATTTTGATTTTATCAAGTGCAATGAGAACACACCCATTTTCTATTTGCTACATAGTTCTGCCATCTGTAGGTAAGAGAGCAAACTTCTCTTATTGCACTGTTAGATTTTGTTGAATTAACATGTATAGAGTTTCATGATCCTTTTACTTCTTGCAAATTTTAAAGAGGTTTCTTTTTTTTAATTATAGGATTAGATCAGAATGTGCAGATTTCTGATCTAATTCTAACATTATGCCATTGCAGAGAGGAAAGATCATTGCAATAAGAAAGTATGTTACTCATTGTCATTAAGTATGTTCAAATAAAACTGATAACTTCAAAAATAATAATCTAATAAATTTGCAGTCCTAAAGCTTTTGCAAGTAGTTGTTTGAAAGTCTGCAAGCAGTAAACTTGAAAGACTGACAAAAATATAAGGTAAAGATATAAGAGAAACATTTTAAGACCTGATAGATTGAGAGATAATCCTGCCATGCTTAATATTTAGAACACAGAAGTGTATATTCTGTATTTTCCATATTTACATTTTTTTGAAGAAAAGGAAAATAACTTTATAAAACCTGATGTTTAATAGTTTCTTTGGACAGCGCGTAGTGGCTCATGCCTGTAATCCCAGCACATTGGGAGGCTGAGGAGGGTGAATCATTTGTTCCCAGGAGTTCGAGACCAGCCTGGGCAACGAGGTGAAACCTCGTATCTACCAAAAATACAAAAAAAAAAAACAAAAACAAACAAACAAACAAACAAAAAAACAGGAGTGGGTGTGTGCCTGTTCACCCAGCTACGAGGGAGGCTGAGGTGGGAGAATGACTTCAGCCTGGGAGGTAGAGGTTGCAGTCAGCCGAGATGGCATCACTGCACTCCAGCCTGGTCGACAGACTGAGAACATGTCTCAAGGAAAAAAAAAGTTTCTTTGAAAAACAACTAACTTTTTCATAGTATTCTTCATATATAGTCTCCCTTTATCTTCACAAAACCCTATGCGTGGATAAGGCAATTATTATACAAAACCCACGTGTTTCTGATATACAAAGAGAAACTCAGTAGACTGAATGACCAGCCCATGGTCATACATACACAACATGGGAACCCTGGGATTCATAATCATGTCCGACTTCTCTACTTCTTCAACAGGGTGTTATGATGTATATTCAATAGAAATACACAGACACACACACACACACACACACACACATATATATCTATTCACATGCATATATATATGTGAAATTTCACTGTAAGTTCTGGGCTACATGTGCAGAATGTGCAGGTTTGTCACATAGGTATACATGTATCATGGTGGTTTGCTGCACCTATTACCCTGTCATCTAGGTTTTAAGCCCCACATGCATTGGATATTTTTCTTAATGCTCTCCCTTCCCTTGCCTCCACCACCCAACTGACCCCAGTGTGTGATGTTCTCCTCCCTGTGTCCCTGTGTTCTCATTGTTCAACTCCCACTTATGAGTGAGAACATGTGGTGTTTGGTTTTCTGTTCCTGTGTTAGTTTGTTGAGAATGATGGTTTTCAGCTTCATCCATGCCCTGCAAAGGACATGAAGTCATTCTTTTTTTTTTTATGGCTGCATAGTATTCCATGGTGTATATGTGTCACATTTTCTTTATCCAGTCTAGCATTGATGGTCATTTGGGTTGGTTCCAAGTCATTGCTATTGTAAATAGTGTGGCAATAAACATACGTGTGCATGTGTCTTTATAGTAGAATGATTTATAATCCTTTGGGTACATACCCAGTAATGGGATTGCTGAGTCAAATGGTATTTCTGGTTCTAGATCCTTGAGGAATCACCACACTGTCTTCCACAATGATTGAACTACAAATTAATAATTAATCAATTTGCAAGATAGAGCTTCTGGAAACATATTTGAATATCTACCTCCTGAAGATGGAATTTGAAGTTTCAAATAAATATAAGGCTAATGAACCATTTAGAAAATTTAGAGACAGGTAAAAGAAATGAAGATAATGTGTAGTTATATTCCATCTGTGTAGTAGATGGAAAGTGATGCACAAGAGAAACAGAAGATAAGGCAAGCCAGGTTATTCAGAGAAAATATAAAACGGGCTAAGGAAATTTTGAATTTATGTGAAGGCACAGAATACCAAAATGCACATGCAAACATACAAATATATTGATTCTTGAAGGAATATGAAGCGCAGATGGTAACATGTAGTTATTGGGGATGAAGAAAGTTTGTGAGAACAAAATAATGTATTTTGAGACTGTTATGGACTGAATGTTGGTGTCCCTCCGAATTTATGCAGTGAAGCCCTAATCTCCAAGGAAGCTGTGAGGCTGTATTTGGAGATGTGGCCCCTAAGGAAGCAATTAAGGTTAAATGGATTTGTAAGGACAGGGACCTGATGTAATAGGATTAATGTTCTAGTGTAGTGGTTCCCAACCTTTTTGGCACCCGGGACCAGTTTCTTGGAAGACAATTTTTCCACTGACTTGTGGGGGGATGGTTTCGGGATGAAATTCTTCCACCTCAGATCACCAGGCATTAGATTCTCATAAGGAGCATGCAACCTAGATCCCTCTCATGTGCAGCTCACAACACGGTTTGTGCTCCTCTGAGAATCTAGTGCTTCAGCTGATCCGACAGGAGGTGGAGCTCAGTGGGTAATGCTGGTTCACCTGCCACTTACCTCTTGCTGTGCAGCCTGGTTCTTAAGAGGCCATAAATTGATACCAGTCCACAGCCAGGAGGTTGGGGGACTCCTGTTCTAGCATTCTTATAAGGAGAAACACCAGAGTGCTGGCTTGAAGGTACTCACGTACTCTCTCTCTCTTTCACTCTCTGCCTTCCCCCTTACCCCTCACACAAACACATACACACGTAAAAGAAGTCATGTGAGCACATAGTTAGAAGGTGAGAAGTTGGCCATCCACAAGCCAGGAAGAAAGCTTTCTTTCACCGGAAACTGAATTTACCAGCATCTTGATCTTGGACTCTCCAGTTTCTAGAACTGTGAGAAAATACTTTAAAAAAAAAATTATTTGAATACATTTATGTGTTAGCAATAGCATATAACATATAAAACAAAACATACATGGTATATTTGTGTTTGTAAAAATAGTATCTTTTTCTTTTACATTGATTGATTGATTGATTGATTCATTCATTGAGATGGGGTTTCACCACGTTGCCCACACTGGTCTTGAACTCCTGACCTCAGGTGATCCACCCACCTCAGCCTCCAAAAGTGCTGGGATTATAGGCGTGAGCTGCCATGTCCGGCCTTCCTTTTATCTTCTGTCACCTTTTTTATTTTAGATTCAGGGGGTACATGTACAGGTTTGTTACATGGGTGTATCAGGTAGTGCGGGGTTTGGGCTTCGGTTGAACCCATCACACAAATAGTGAACCAGAAAACACATTTCTGTTTAGTTATGAATTACTTATTATTTAAATGACCCAATCTGTGGTCTTTTGTTGTAGCAGCTAGAGCAGATAGAGGTTGCAGTCGTGTTTATTACTAAGCTTTAGGTTTTCTTAAAAGACAACTTCTAATATTTTCATTAAAAAAAACTGTTCAATATTTGTAACTACCAAGAAACAAAGCTAGTGATGTCTACTTAAACGTGTTTCATGCTTAAAATATCTGTTTCATTGTTAATATGTAAAACATGTTTTTTTCTTATGTGTAATCTATGTGTCTCTTGGTTGGGGGGGGGAGGTCCTTGTCTACCCATTATTTCTACATTTTGTCTTATTTCTGACCCAGAATGTATGCAACAGATGAACTAATATATTAGGATCTCTTGTATAAGACTTGAAAGACTGCTTTATTAATTCTGAACAGCTTAAATAAAATGGGAATAACACTTCACAAATGTCTATTATCATACCTAGCAAGCATAGCTACTCAACAAGCTGTATTCTGCAGATACACACAGAAAAGCTGAAATTCTACAGAGAAAGATAAATAAATTTTTGAATACTGAGCTACTGAAACGCTGCCATTTCCATAAAATTATGGCATTGTATCTGATCTTTAGTATTTGTAGTAGGCTAGCCTTCAGCTTATTTGACAAAGATCCCCTGAAGTGAATTTATTGTGTGCAATTTATTCTAGACCATGAATGAATGAACTTACCTTTGAGCCTTTCTTGAATATGAAGTCAAAAGGGAACATAGCCGTGTAAGGATCTTTAGTTCAATAAAAGCTCCCCAATGCAAAATTCAGCATTCTGGGTCACTATGTGGATTTAAAACATCCCTTGGGGACCTTTAGCTCTATAAAGAAATCTACTGATTACTCTTATCCATTTATGCTATTTTCCCTCATGCATCTGGGGTTTTAATTGACTTCCATCTCATATTGACTATTTAATAGGACCATCATTGTTATTTTTAATTTAGTAATTATACCATAAGATTCTATTAAAAGCAAGTTTCAGTTAACTCTGTCAGAACTGTATAGAACAGTGATGGGAATGAAAAAGGCATTTTAAAAAGTGGAACAAAAGACAAAGCATCAGTATGAAACCTCTTAAGAGTAAAATTTGGAGTTCCTTCCTTTAGTGTATAGAGGCTGGTGTTTCATCTGAATTTATCACCCACTTCCTATAACAGTTTCAGATATATTAGTATCTTGTGAAATATGTGAATGACTATTTTGTTAAAATTCTGAAAATAATTTCATCAGACACCTGGATAGAAAATATAATAAATATTCTTAGAACTCAGACATTCTTTCACATCAATATGTTTTAAAATAGAATGATAGGTACATGGATTAAAATACAGACTCTAACTCCCTCTTCTTTAGAAAGAAGAAATCTCCCCTCAAGCTGCTTAGTGACACTGACCAATGAATACAAGTGATTAATTCTTAAAAAGAAGAAAAACTGATATTTGGGTTTTATTTTATTTCTTTGGAGAGGGCAATCATTAAAATACGAACTTTGGTTTAATTTGATATTATTTTTGAACCATAAGATACATGCATATTTTAAATGGCCAAGCTTAAAAAAGATTAGTTGTCATTTAAGCTGGCATTTACTATACAAGCATTGGCCACACATAAAATACTGTAATGGTGACGCTATTTACATTCAGTACTGAGTCTTTTGTAGAAATGCTGCATTTCAAAATCAAGATTGTTTCATTTTTACCACTTAAAAAAATTTGATATTCTAGAAGTTATTTTCACTTGACTCTAAGTTGGAATAATAGTTGGGCATGTATTCCATATTTTCTTATTCACATTAACTAAATTAATACAATTGGAGGTTAGCTTTAGGCAATGGACTTTAGTATACGTGTTTTTATTCTTACTGAATATACTTGTATTAAGTATTCTCAATAAATTTTTGCATTTGTCCATTCTTTCATTTACTTATTCAACATTTATTTATTCAATGCCAGCTATGTACAAAACATAGTTCTAAAAATAACACAGGAAGACAAAGTTTGTGTCTTCAAATTTACTATGGAAAATCAGATAGTCAACAATTACCCACATTATAAAGGAGGGTGAATCAAATGACTTAATTGGATTTGAATCTAGAAAGATATGGGAAAGTTGCCTCTTATTTGGAGAGTTACAAGAAACCTCATGGTGTTTTATGGATTGTGAAGACATACAGATTGGCAAATCAACAGTTAGATGAGAACAAGATAGACAGAGTTGGGAAGAGGAAGAAGGGCAAGCAAGGGGTGCTAGGAAGACAGAGTCTACTATGGAATGGACTCCAAAAATGACCAGCAGCCCAAGGGGATGGATGGAAATTGATACTTCTTAATGCCTGATGGGATTCCTACTATTCATTAGGCAGAAAAGTGGACACCCATACCAGTTCCAGAGCAATGGCAAAAGGCCCAGCAAGGAAAATATCTATGTGTTAATTCTAATGCTCAGAGTGGAAACAGTCACCAGCAAGTGGCCCCTGAAGATAATTACATACTCTATTTACTGCAGATAAATTTTATGCTTCTCAGGGCCCCAGCCAAGATTGCATCTCAGATGGTGGCTAGGAAAGAAGTTTCCAAGGGGACCTTAGTCAAGTGTACTGGAAATATCCCTGGAGGAGAAGAGAAAACTAGTATCTGTAGACGGGTCAGTGGGATAGCAATGGTCTCAGTCCTCACTATATTAATAATGTTAAGATTTTGAAGAGTGGGAAACAAGAACTGGGAGAAATTAAGTTAATGGCTTACTACGTACAATCAGAAAATGATATAATTAGATCTTAAACCTATTTTGGGAAACAAAAGGTTTGAGTTTAAAGTGTAGTTCTATCATATCCTGGTTGTGTGACATTGAGCAATTAACCTAGACCAGGTTTGGGCTTGAGCACCATGAGCATGCCCAGAAGTAAGAGGCCAGGTGATATCTATATGTCTGAAGGATTCTCATTGCTGTGGTAGTCAGTACCTACATTGTACATCATTTCATATCCAAGTAACCGACTAAGCTTAGATAACTGAAGTGTGCTGTTTGAATGCATTGCTGCACTAGTTACAATATTTTAAAAACCTCTTAATTTTTGAGTTTCCACAATTCATTTTTGAGCTATTCAACCCATTTTAAATCATGTAAAAATTATACATGCCTTATTTCCCCAAACTATTCATATTATATGACACTAGTCACATCTTGTTACTAATGAAGGGTCAGCTAGAGGCTAGCATTATGACTAGACACCTACAATGCTTGTTTTCAGAAGTCTTTGTCCTTTAAGATCTTTCTTTTATGTTTTACGAATAATTCTAATTCCATAATTTAAAGCTATTCATCTCTTCCATGTTAGAATTAAAATACATGATGAGTAGTGACATGGTTTGGCTGTGTCTCCACCCAAATCTCCTATTGAACTGTAGCTCCCGTAATTCCCATGTGTTGTGGGAGGAAACAGGTGGGAGGTAATTGAATCATGGGGGCAGATCTTTCCTCCTATTCTCCTGATAGTGAATAAGTCTCAGGAGATTTGATGCTTGTATAAAGGGGAGTTCCCCTGCACATGCTCTCTTGCCTGCCACCATGTAAGAGGTACCTTTGCTCGTCATTCACTTTCAACCATAATTGTGAGACCTCCCCAGCCATGTAGAACCGTGAGTCAATTAATTCTTTTTCCTTTGTAAGTTACCAAGTCTTGGGTATCTTTACTAGCAGCATAAGAACAGACTAATATAGGTACTATTTTAAAGGTAGTAAAAAGGAGTTTGATAGTCCTTTTCAAACTTATCTTTGAGGGGGAGCACTTGATAGGAAGGAATGAGTAAAGGGATTGTCTCCAAGGAAACCAAGATAAGAACAGGATGTAAAGTTTCTTCTCCTACAACTTCAACCTTCACTTACATAATAGTAGAAATATATACAAGCAACCACAGCACTGTCTGGGGGAAATAAAAATATATAATTATATAATTAAGCAAATATATAGCAGACCTCTAAAACAGTAAAGTAATTAAAAAGGCAACCTGCTGAAGAAGGCAAGTTTTTCAAGCCACTGAGAAACCTGACACCTGCTTATTGTATTTGTGTCCTTTAAAGAAACACATTCTTTTCATCTTTATATGGTGACCCCCATAATTTAATAAAAAAAGAAAAAAAACACCAAACTCTTTTAAATAAATGTTAAGTCATATTTAAAGATGTTATTTAATCTGTTGCCAGGGTATCAAAAAGTCCATTATTCTGACACCTAAAGTGTTCTGGTATAAATTAAAAATTTAAGTTATTTCTCCAATAGCTTCTTGACAGAATATTACACTTTACTAATAATACAATCCTGCCAAATATCTTTAAGGAAACAGCAAGGGGATTTAGATGTTCTACTTCTACAATTATTTGAATACAAAATGATTTTTAGTAGTTGTAGATCTAATTGAGCGATGAACAGAAAAATCATTTCAGAACCACTTTCCATTAGCAGAATTGCAATTCCTTTATTTTAAAATATTACCTTCCACTTTATTTCTAATTTATTAGATGTAGTTTTTGCCTAATATTTATGTTTATCCTCTTCATTATACCCAGTGCCATATGTTACTTTGACCGCAGTTTCACTTGGTAATTTATCAGAGTTTGCACTAATGGAGAAAGGTGGTCATTAGGGACAGCCAAGAACTGTTCCTGCGTATCTCTCTAGCTAGCCTAACTGCTCCTATTTTGTGCATTCCAGTCATCCTTTACTCTCCATTTAATTTCATGTATGAGTGATATGGTCTTGCTAGCACATCAGAGAAGATAAACCTAAGAAATATTTTGAATGTTTACAACTTGATAATACAAATATGTACACAAAAGACTTGACTATCTTAATGAAGCAGATTAGCAGAGTTTACATGACAAAGGTAAAACACTGATTAATTGGAATGGCAGTCCTCATGTTCTTGCTCATGCAAGTCCCTCAACACCCCTCCAACCTCTGCCCCCACCACTGTCCCTTTTTATCCTCCAATACATAGACTCAGCAGTTTTATTACAGAGAAAGCAAATATTTGATGTTTTTCTAAGTTATGCATTTGTTTAAGGCACATACTAAACCTCTTTCTGTGTCTGTCTGTCTCTCACTGTCTCACACTCTCTCTCTCTCTCTCTCTCTCTCTCCTCCCTCCCCCAACCCCCAACCCCCACACCCCAACAGTACTCTGAATACTTTAGGCCTTAACCAGGGCTTGCCTAATAACCATTCAGAAGTGAGTAACTAGTCTGGGAAACTCTCTTTTCCGATGGTGCCAGCCTCCTCCATGGACCTGTCTGCCTGTGCCCCATGCTGCAGTGCCCCCAGCATGTTTGCCTTCCTGGCAGCACTTTCTATTCAGCATTCTCCCCCAGCCCATCAACACTTGCTGCTGCTATGCTTTAATCCCTCAAAGTGTCGTCCTTGCTCATCTTACCCAAAATTCATATGGTAGGATGTAAAATCCATGACTGCTACATATAGATAAACCATTTTTATTTTCCCAAGAGTTTACTAAATTTTATTCTCAAACATGGATAAATAAACTAGTTCATTTAGCTCTTCCAACCTTTTTCTCTGTAGAATTACGTTATTTCTTGAAACTAAGTATAGGCTCCCTTGGGAGAGTGCTTTTATTAGTTTCCTACTTTTTAATTGCGTACATTAAGCTTTATATGTTCATGCCTTTACACCTTATATGCTCAGAAAAGATGCAAACTTTTTCCAAAAAACAGCTATTGGTAACAGACTTTTGCATCTCCCGATCATATAGCATGATACTTGGGTGTATAACAACAAAAGAGCAATGGAGCGAGGAAAGGCCTCAGCATCAGTTTTAGCTCTGCCTCTTCCTTCTAACTCTGAACAAGCAATTGCCCTTGAGCTTCACTTTCCTTATCTGCAACGTGAGTTTAATAGTGCCTTCACTAACTAATGGTGAGGTCAAATAGTCACAAATGTTTCCCTCTGTGCTCTGAAGAGGCTATGTCAACATAAGCCAAATTGAAATAATAGAATCTCCATAAATCATTTAAGTTTTTGGAGGGTAGGGTTAGCTAGCAGAACATTACACATGTACACTACACATGTACCTCTAAGTCAGCTCTTTACAGATAAGTGTGGTCTAAAAGAGTGAAAATGTACTTCAAGACAAGATATTAATGCTTAACTATGGTAATTTTTGCTCTCAATTACATTTTCATGGTTTCTCGATGAAATAATGTACTCCCATTCTTGCCATGTTTTCATGGCCAGAAGAATGTAGTTCTTTGCTTCTTTGGGCTTGATCATGTGGCTTTCTTTTGCCAGTAGGATGTTAGCAAACTTAACATAGGCACAGGATTAAATGTAATTCTCAGTTTTTGTGTGATCACTATTGCTCTTATAATGCCCATGAGTTCATCGTGTCCAGTAGGCACTGTCCCTTCAGGTCAGAACCAGAATGAAAAGCTGTAAGTACACCTGATGACTGGTGCGAAACCTAAAGATACTTCAGTTGGATCATATTAATATACCTTAAAACAGAATCTCCATTTACCTTGTGACCTAAAAACCTTAAGACTACACTTGCGTACCTATACAGTAATTCACTCTTGCAGAATTGTTCATAATGTGGCTGAAAATAATAGTGTTTCTTATAAGGTAATATTGTAAGATAAGGCTATGCTTGTATCCATTTTTATTAAACATCTAATTCTTTCATAGAAATTAATACCATTTGCTATATATTACGCTAGCGGCTTTTAAAGGATTGCCACCAGGCCACAAAAATAAGCCTCACTTGAATATTTATAGAAGTATAAAATGTTAAACCCCACTGCAGACTCGCTGAGACCAGAGTGCCAGGGGTGAGCTAGGTAATTTGGTTTTAGCAAGCTCTCAAGGTGATTCTGATGCATGCTAATGTGTAGGAAACCCCCTGTGTTATACAACTATTTATTTAATTATTCATTCACTACAACAAAAAGTTGTGTCCCCCATGTTCCAATACAAATCATGGTTAGCACCATAATGCCATCCTACTTCTCTTAATTTGTCTCCTGTGGATTCCTTATATTATTATTGTAACTCTCCCAATTTTCTTCATTTCTCAATCTCATTCTATATCTCCATGCATCACGTGATCTCTTTATATTTCACTGAGGATAAAAGGGAGTTCCTTTCTCTTCCAGGTTTGTCACTCAATATGTTATATTTACTATAATTATTATTTATTCTTTTCCTTCAATTACAGGAAAGGATTGCCATTTTTCTTCATAAAACTCTCTTTCCCAAGATTATATAGTTAACTCCTCTATCCAAGTGGCTAGTATTTCTTCTTTTCTCCTTGTCCATTCTTCCCAATTTGAAAATGTATAAAATTGGGAAAAATGATCAAGCCTGCTAACTTTCTAGCTACCAAATCATCAGTACCCATGCTTTAATATTTTATCATTGACTAAAGATTATTTGCCACATAATGTCTACCCCTATTATACTCTTGCAATTTTGAACAATCTCCACTGAGGCTCCTGATGAAGATTATAGTCACCTTTAGTTTTCATTTTGCTAACATTTCTCAGGTAATTTAAATAATTTTCACATAGTCTACCATAGTCTTGTATGATCTGCTACATTATTTGAAAATATGGTAGATTGGTTCCATTGATGGTTTGAACTAATGACTTCCCTATATTGTGTCCTACCCAATGTGGCTATAACTGCTTCCATCAAGAGGTGAAGTATATTTTCCCATCCCTTAAATCTAGGCTGGCCTTGTGACTCACTCTGGCTAATATAATGTGGCAGAAGTGACGGTGTGCCAGTTCTGAGTCAAAGCCTTAAGAAGCTTTGAACCTTTATGCTTGCTCTCTTGTAATCCTGCCTCTACCATGAGAACAAGACTGTGCTATCCTGAGTGAGAAGTATTAGAGATCATGTGGAACTGAGACTGTGGTATTACTAGACTAGCCAGCTTTCAGCACACCCTCCATTTGACTGCAGATATATGAATGAGCACAGCTGAATTATGGCAAAATTTGCCTAGACCAGTAGAGAGAGCAAGATGACTCTAGACTTTGGTAAAATAAACACGGCTGGCACAGTGGCTCATGCCTGTAATCCCAACACTCTGGGAGGCCGAGGCGGGTGGATCAAGAGGTCAGGAGATGGAGACCAGCCTGGCCAACATGGTGAAACCCCGTCTCCACTAAAAATACAAAAATTAGCTGGGTGTGGTGGCACACACCTGTGATTTCAGCTACTCGGGAGGCTGAGGTAGGAGAATCACTTGAATCAGGGAGTCAGAGGTTACTGTGAGCTGAGATCATGCCACTGCCTGGTGACAGAATGAAACTCCATCTCAAATAAAAAAAATTAGAAACAAAAAGGAATGCTTTTTGTAAGCCATAAGTTTTAGTATGATTTGTGATGCAAAAATAGCTAACTGATACAAAAATTAAACAATTTTCAATAGCATAATTTTGGGCCATAGCTGTCATTATCACTGTTTTCCCCTCCCTGTAAACCGTGTCAAGTTATTCCGCTTGAGCTGCCACTTCCTATGTTTGTTTTGCTTTATAACCTCATCATTAGCTCTAAAGTCTTAACTAAACTCTAGCCTAGTGTAATGGAACTGCATTTAGATTACGGTCAGGGTCCAATAAAAGGGCTTAAAGGAAATTTGCAGAGTCAACATCATCTTTGAAACTTTATTACTTTTCCACCAAAAATGTTCATGGTTTCATAAGTAAAATGCTATATATTAATATGTAGGTATAAATATATACTTATAGTAATATGCATGTAATCAATAATACATATCCCAGGTATAATTTTGTACATCTTTTCAAATTTATGTGTTTGAAATGGAACCTAATATTTTCTTCAAATACTCTGGCTGTCAATATGCCCACAGCCATATTTTCTCATTTTTCACAATCACTTTCTAATCTTTAATTCCTCTCTTACATTTACTTAGATATCTTTAATCTCCAATTCTACTGTCACCAGTCTAGTCTAACTCTTATCACGTAACACCTGAATTATTAGATCTTTCATCAGGGATGAAGATAAAGCATGATCATCAAATCAGACCTTACATTACATTGGAGAAACAGGTAGCACTTTGAATGACACAATCAGGATGCTATAGTCCATTCTCTTTTTCTGAACATTGAAAAATTAGCAATGAATTAAAACTATCTAAAATAAACTTTATCAAGAATATATTTAAAAAACAGTGCACTTTATAAACCTACTGTATAACTTATAATTTAAAAATCTTGCAAGAAGAAATAGAGATGGAAATAGTGATAAATGTATAATGAAGGAAAAATCAAAGAGTGTATCTAGCTAACATATAGGATTTGTGTAGTGAAGCAGTTGGAATATAAATGTTCACAGAAGACATGACAAGATATTCACGAGCTTTGAATGCTGGGCTAACGATGGACAACTATTACATTATAACAGATGCTGCTAATTAATTTAAATACTTTTCTTGGGAAATAATCTGATAATATTTAAAGAAGTTGGGATATAAGGTGAGATGGAATGTTTCCTAGGCTAGATGCTGCTAAAAATTAAGTTGACGGTATGATCCCTAATAATGGTACTTTTTCTAACATTTTCTCTTAGACATTTGACCATTGAACTAAATCTCATTACAGTCTCAATTTACATTGAAGTTTCTGGCCAATAACTAGTGTTTATTGATACATGATATCTATTTCCCAGAAGCAATAATACCTTATTTCTGTATTTATCCTCTATTCTCAATTCCTTATAATCAACTTTTAGTTGATTTGGAGCATAAGTCATGAGGCATGTATTTAGATGGTGGCATTTTCCAGGAGGCCTTTGTACTTTAGCTGTTTTCCTCTTACACAGAATCTATCTCCTAAGAAACAGAAAGGGGAAACAGCTCTTTGGAGGATTCAAGTAACCTTATACACCAAGGACAGTTGAAAGAGTTGATGCTAATAAACTATGGAAGAGATGATTCATATTGAAAAAGAGGAGTTCTCAATGGGCTGCTGGGGAGAAAAGGAGTTACCTATTAACAATTCAAAGAGAGCTTCCTATTATACAAATCTTTATATGTAGGTTAATTGCCTGCCAAGATTTCCTTTTAAATCAAAGTTAAAGTATGCAAGATCAATGCCATACAAGGAAATGTCATTATTTTTGACTACCTGAAACGCTGCATAGAGATTTTGTACTGATTTTATTCCACTAGGGAGCTGTAAGTATTCTTTTATTTTATTGATTATTATTATTACTATTTTATTCCTGAAAGGTTGACAGTAAAGTGAGGAAAAAAAAATTCCGTAAGATTTACCATGTTTAAAACTGTCAAAATAAATAGTTTGATCAACATTTTCTTTTTCTGATTGGAATACCAGTAAGTGGCTTGAAACAGTTAAAAACAAAGTACAAAATGGACTTGGAGGTGCCATTTTATTGTGATTCTTAATTTAAGGGTGGTATGCTACAAACACACTCACAAGGGTCAGTCGCATCTCTTTGTTCCTTTCGGTTTTGCCTTTTTTAGGAACTGCAATGAAGCCACATTTTTTTGTTTTTCACTTCCTGTACCAAGCATTCCCCAGAAAGTAACATTTTTGTACTCATTATTAATCTATGAAAACAGTAGACATGACAGTTTCCATATCTCTTGCAAAATTTACGTACTCAGTTAACCCATGTCTCACTTGAATTTCATGCCAGTAATTTTCCCTTCTTTCATTTGTTAAGTTTTATTAGATGAATCGCCAGTATAGCTGTCTGGGCAGGTCAGTTACCTTTCCCTTTAACTGTGACTAGCTTTAGTTCTTTGTCATTTACAGTAAAAATGCTCAGTAATCAACCTTTGTAAAAGATCAGATAATATACCAAAGTAACAATTTGTGCCATATGCCTTAGTTAGTTGTTTATTTTCATAATTAACTATTGGTTTAGTTTAGAGATAATTTCACTTTTTTTTCCTAACAGATGGGCTGTGTATATCACACATGCTGTGTATCAAAATATCTTGTCCATTTAAAAACAAGCTATTCTGAGCAATAATCTGATGCCAAGAAGAAAATATTGATGGATTAACTTGACATTTAATAATATTTCAGTATAATATCATATACTTGTATTATTTCGCTTTTCTTTAAGTTGACCCTATATTCTATGACTGATGAATAGTTTGAATATGTTGTTCTTCAGTTTTGTCACATTGTATCTACAAAGTTTAAAATTCTATGTTTTGAATTCTTCATGTGAATACAAAATACAATGATCAAAATTGCTTTCTGCATGTTTTTATCTTAAATTACATAGGAAATATAAGATATATAAAACCAAATATAAGCAATAACGAAAGCAACATGCAAATAGGCATTTATCTGCTACATGTGTATATTATGGAGGAAAGGGAAATTATATAAGAATTGGAAAAACTAAGACATTAGAAGGAAGCACATAAACACAAGAAACTCCTATAAGGCAATGAATAGAGAAGTGCTTTAAAATTATTTATTATAAGGTAGATAAGGGTTTATTATCAAATAATAAAGTTGAGTTTAATTTTAAATGCTTCCTTTAAATTTTTACATGCTTAATCCCTTTTAGCAAGTTAAATTATGGTAAGTCCCAGATGTTGCATTACAATTTATTTATGTTTAGATTAAAGGAAGTTAAACATATGCACACACAAGTACGCACACATTTTTTAAAGTATCTCTGGTAATACTTATAATTACATGGAGATAAACATTATGGATCTGTTGAACTTAGAATACTTTATCTCAAAATATTCTACTTTAAGACAAAAACACATAAATTTTAGTC
This sequence comes from Ateles fusciceps, assembly GCA_036589455.1. Lineage (NCBI taxonomy): Eukaryota > Metazoa > Chordata > Mammalia > Primates > Atelidae > Ateles > Ateles fusciceps. Next base: position 730,587 of record JAZHEH010002345.1, on the reverse strand, counting down.
ATCACTGAGGAAATCTTGTCCGACTACAGGAAAGTTACGCATCTTCTCTTGTTTTCTTACACAGGAAGGATGAAAGAAAAAACGGCTGTCTAAAATTTCACTGATAGAATATTTTCAGTTTGATGATACTGCACAAATCTAATAATGTCTGCAAGTTAAAGTTAGCTGAATTTAAAGTTTCTGAATTTAAGGGTAACATGAAAAATCTTTCTTGCCTGTAGTCATATGTTCAGAAAAACCTGTCTCAAATATGAATGAGAACTATTTTCATTCTTTAGGAATTTTACTATTTGTATTTCTTAAATTTTGATGCATGCAGGTGAGTTTGAATTTTAAAAAATGTAAACCAATGCATGCTATGTCAATATTAGAAGGCTTCAGTTATTTGAAGCTTTCTGTTTATATCTAATCCTGAATCCCATGTCTCCTTATGTGCAAATGTTTTCACAAATATTTGAAAATCGCTTTTGTAGGTCAGCAAATTCAAGAAGTTTATGACCATGGCGCCTGGAGCTGAAGACTATAGCATTTGGTATGTTGGTGAAGATAAACTCTTGCTAAACAGGATTTTTTAAAATAACTCAGTATCATCATTGTAATGTTACACTACTGCACAAAATATCTTCATGCTTTATGTGTTATCTTTCCACAAGACCAGCTAATCCTAAAGGCGACATAAAGCTTGCTGGATAAAAATGTGGAACATGAGACTTTCATGCAATAATCAGTTGTGACCTTATAACTTCTTGCTAACACCCCTAGGCTGAATGCTAGACTTTTGTAAAAGAAAGAAACTCATTTAGTCTTCATCAATCAGTTGCTACCTGGTAAACATGGAATAAACAAAAATGACTCCACTGACAGAATTACTCTCAGGGGAAAGAAAGTAACAAACATTTAATAAAAAAAAATACCTTGACAGAAACAGAAAAACTCAATGGAGATAGTTTCAAGAAATACAACTCTTCAAATATTATAGGCTATAATAAAAAGTCAACTTTTATACTACAGATATACAAAGAACAATTTAAATGTTCTTTATACATTTAAATTATTCTCTCTTGAAAATCATAGAACAGGACAACATATTAAATTCAATCTGAATTTTTTGCCTTTGATAGTTTTGGGAAAGTAATGTAAAATTGTGAAGTCATCTTTATATTAGTCCTCAATATACCAGGAAAAATAGCTCAGTATCAAAATGCTTGCAAGCCACAATATTCTGCTACTAGATTTTATCCAAGATTGCTTTTTACATGAACTACCTGAATGTATTTTAATTAAAAACAGACATAGTGTATCAGAATATGTAATTTAAACTAGAAAAAATGGGAAAATACTTCCTTTGAACATCAGTTAGATAGAATTCTAGGGAGTTTTATTCACTTACTAATTTATTTATATGTTTTTATTTTTATACAAACTCACTGAATATGTAATAGGGAATTTAAAAACAGGGAAGAGGAAGGAAAATAAAATTTATAGATATTCTAATAATATTGAGGTTGTTCTATTCATGAATGTGAGAAGGAATAGCAAATTTGGAATTACGGAGATTTTACCATCAACATATACAATAAGGTCAACCAATACTAGGTAATTCATTTTCAATGATACCTGTATTCTTTATCAGTTATTGTGCTATATGCAAGGCAATGTAAGATGACTAAGAGATGCTTGTTGTTCTCACATTGCAGCTGACAAGACTTTCAAGCAGAGGCCTAACATGGGTGAAAGCGCAGATGCAAGCGAGGGCAGCCCAGCCAGCAGATGGTAAAATGCCCAGGGCAGCCTGACGCATTGGTTATGAGATAAGAAACAATACTTCCAAATAAATGCTGCCTTTACTAAGATGAATAGATGATAATTATGTCACAGAGAATTTTGAAGCCAGAAACAGGATTGTGGGCTATATTCTCAGTGCAGCAGAGTACCCACACTCTACAGAATATGAAAGGTGATGCAGTGAAGCATTGAGAAGAAAAAAACAATCCTATCTTATTGTTACTTTCCATCAAAAAAAGATCAGAAAATTAAGCTTCATTCTTATGTATTACACAAATTTATACACTGACTTCTTAGCCAGGCATATGTCAGAATGGTGACTGGCCATATAGAAGTAGTCATAGATCACTGGGGTAGCATCATAATTTTGAGATGTAGAAGGAATGACAAGTGGGCTTCTTCTTCATCTATTTGCTTTTAGCACTCTCTGAACTCTTATAGTTTAGAGGCATCCAGGGAAGAGAATTTAGGATTATCATATTTAGTTTTAACTAAATTAGATCTCATAAAATGGGCATGTGCATGAAAAGATTCTTAGAAAGAAAGTGCAGGTTGATGATAATACAAATAATGCCAGTATAAGTAAACAAGAAAATGACATTGAAAAAAATTTGCAGCAGTAACTATTATTAGTACTAGACTGAGTCCTTTGTCAACATTAAAAATGAAAAACAAATGGTTATATAAAATTTTTAAAAGATTGTATTAAGATTGATATTAAACAGAAGACTTCCCTTACATGCATAATTTGCATATATGTACACATATATGCTATGTTATGTGTAACATATAAATATATAAAACTATAGTACCTATTACATATGCATGTTTTTAAATATTAGCTAATGTGAGTAAAATGCCATCATGATTAGCAAGTCTTTATTACAATGACCTAATTCATGTTGATCATTGTTTTTAAATTCCCAGTTAATTTTTTATACCTATTATTATGCCCTTCAGTGCAATGAAGCAGTCACATATTTTGTAAATAAACAGAAAACAAATATGTAATAAGTACTCGAATTTTAAAAATGTGTAATAAAAGGTAGTAAAAATAGTTGTTCAAGACTCTGTCTAGAAAAATGGAAAGCCATTAGAATAAAATTACCAAATGTTTAAAACTTTACATTGGCAATATTATTCTGGTTGCATGTGCAGGGAAAAATAGAGCAGGATAATGGCTTTGAGGGATGCTGCCAGTTCCAATCCAATGTGCCCTGTCATATGGATGGCCTTACGAGCTCCTTGCAAATAAATGCTATATTCTTTTAAAATTTGTATGCCCAGCAATTCTCACAGTGCTATATACACTATGTGATGTGGACCCACTGTAGGTGCCTGATGCATGTTTGTTAAACTGAATGGAATTTTCACAAACTCATTTCTTTGTTAAGCTATTAAAAGACTACTATCAATGTCATCTTTTGACTGATCTTTATACTGAAACTAAGATCTTCTCTTTCGCAAAATATAATTACTGTCATAATACTTGCACTTCCTTGTGCTATAATCATCTATGTAACACATTACACATACTTGAGGTAAACTTAGAATGTAAGTGCTGTGAAAGGGGAACATTCAATGTTTATTCCACTACTCAAATAAAAAATGTATTTGTTCATATAATTAAAAGGGGATAGAGATATCCTCATAAACAGAGCCACGAATTCTAGTGTTTTAGAATCTCTCTCCCCTACCTCCTATAATCAGCATCTCTGAAAGTGCGTGTGAGATGGGGGCAGATAGAGAGGGGAATCAGTCTGTTGGAACACCTTCACTCACAACAAAATAATTCTATAGTTAATAGAGATCATCTTTTAAGTAGAAAAAAATAATAAAATTAAAAATAATGAATGAATTAGAAGTGCAGAAAAAAAATTACCATGGTTTGAAGAACAACTTGCCATGTAGTGAACTCCATGAGGCAGGTACTATTAAGCCCACTTTAGACTGAGCTAAATGATATACATATGCACAGGCATTATAAAGAAAATAGGCACCTAGATTCAGAGTTTTAAACTTGTAGCCTGCTTTATGCTCTCAATATACACTGAGAAAACATATATTGTGTGGAATAATTAAGATTCTTCTCCATCTTGACCATTCCAAATAAACCAATTATAATTTCAGATACTTGATACAGAGCAACAATAAATGCAGAAACCTCATGCATAATGGGTATGTATTCTGTCCCACAGTTAGAACCAAAGGCTAGAGAGAAATTTTAAAATTAAAAACAACATAGTTGTTAATGCCAGCATAATTTTTAAGAGGAGGAAAAATAAGGAAACATTATAAACGTCCAACAATAGGATGATACCAATAAATAAAATATTTTACATGGGCTGCGTAGTGCTTGAAATGCCTATTTTATATTCCACTGAGATGAAATAGGATCCTGGCTCTGAAATAACAAAAAAAGAAAAAAAAGTCCGGAGCTAGTGATATAAAATTGGGAGTTAGAGATATGTCAAAGACATTTATCAGCAAGTGACTGTATGAGCTCATTTAGAGAAAGATTGTAGAGAAGGAAAAACAAGCTTCAAACTCAGCGGGCACACCGACATTGAGAGACCAGGAAAATAAAGAAGACATGTGAAAAGGATATTAAAGAGTAGCTGGCAAGGTAAGAAGAAAACTAGGTGTGTGTGGTGTGATGTCATAAAAGCCAAGAGATAAATATGTTTTTGAAAATGGACTCCTGTCCAGTGACGCTGAGCAGCCTTAGTAAGATGCAAACTAAGAAGTGATTTCAACAATATGTAGATGGCTGATGCTTACATGGGTGCATGCACATCGAGGCAGAGGGAAAACAGTGAAGGGAGGTAGTGGAGGCGTGAGGAGATAGGGGAGATTGGGAATGTGGGAAAAATGTAGTAAAAATTGGCAGCCAACTTTGAGTACATATTTACCATACTCACAAAGCAGTATTTTTAGTTTGGGCATGAGCAGGGAATGAATGTGAGCATGGTGACTGAACAGCTGTGTTATGAAGACCTAAAATAGGACATGTTTAAGAATGGAGATGAAGAAGAATGCTTTAGGAATACCTGAAAGCACTGCTTTAACAATTAGCATAGTTCTTAATGAGTTGTTAAAAATACTGGCTAAGGATGGTGGCTCATGCCTATAATCCCAGCACTTTGAGAAGCCGAGCCTATGAGAAGATTGCTTGAGCCCAGGAGTCTGAGACCAGTTTGGGCAATATAGCAAGACCCTGTCTCTACAAAAAATAAAATAAAATAAAATTTAGCAGTGTGGTGACTATACACCTGCCTATAGTTCCAACTACTGAGGAGGCTGAGGCAGGAGTATCCCACGAGCCCAAGCATTGGAGGGTGTAGTGAGCTATGATCATACCACTGCACTCAAGCCTGGGTGACAGACTGAAACTCCATCTCAAATAAAACAAAAACAAAAAAAACAAAAAAACAAAAACATAATACAGATTCCATGCTGGGTCTAACATAGAATGAATAACTCTATACATGCTATTTTCACAATTTTTAAAAATCAATGTTGAACTTACTTTGTAATCTAATAAATAGTACAAAGCATGCCAGGCTCAGCAGACGGTGACTCCTAATTCAATTATAAAGTAAGTGATAGTATGTGTTTTGGCCAACGGACAACTCCCAAAAATCTCCCACTTCCCCATCTCTATCCCAACATTACCTTTTATCTCAATAGCTCAGCCTAGGAATGCAAAGATCTGAAATTTTCAGTATAACATGCAGAGATGTTTGTTTATGTGAATCATGTATAGTATTCCCTCAAATTAATTTAAGGTATGTATTTTTACAGTATGGATTTTATTGATTTTATTAGTAGAAGATAAAAGAAACAAATATACTGTTATAACCACTAGATGCAAGTACAAATTACTTGATAAAATTATCTTAATTGTTTTTGTGTACTTTACCATATATTCAAATTGGTGCTTCAGTCGGGGTTCAAACAAAGTTACGATAAGATGAAATCGATAGTCAAAACTATAGTTTCTAAAAGACATATCTACGAGTATCATTTCTCCCTCAATCTGTTTCCCAATTATTGAGAGTTACCAATTGGTATGTCCAGATATAAAGGAATGTTACCTTCTATTTTAAGACTGAATCATTATAAAGCAGTCAAGAACAGTGGACCAGAAGGCCAGATTTCTTTTGTTCAGAAATCCTTTTGAAAGGGGAAAAGAAAAGCGGAGCTGAAGGAAATAGTCCATCTCTCATTTATCACCCAAGGAATGGTTCCTCTGAGAAAGTGTCAGAGAAGCAAACACAGAATGGACATTCAAACCATGTGGCACATACCTGCCAACAACTGAAAAGGCAACCTTGATGTGTCCCCATTGTTTTACCAAAATAACATGGACCAACCAGACCTTCTCAATAGAGAAAACATTTTGTGTACTGTGTTTTATTTGAAGATTAAAGCTTGCAGAACAAGTTACTTTTTGTAGGAAATAACTGCCAGTTTGATGAAAATGTTATAGGGCAAGTAATTATAAGGTCAGATGAGTCTGTTTCTGTGGTAAAATTCTCCTGACAGCACCCAAGGAGAAAACCGTTAAAGCTGGAATAATAGGAACTGCATATAGGCTTTATATACTAGATTATTTGAATGGCTTTTTATCTTGAGGGAGATCAATATTCCAAACGTGGGTGGTATTATTCTATAATAGATAATACATTAATACAATTTTAGGTTATTAAATGCAAAAATACACTTGTGCAGCATGACTAAGTAAAAGGTCTCATATGAAACCCCAACCACTAGGATCCATTACATTACCCAACTAATATTTTCCTGTGGTTTTCCTCTGGGGCAATAGAAGAAACTTCATTTTTTTCACAAACATAGATAGTATATCATCAAATAAAACAATGAACAGCCTAAGAAAATACTGTAGATTATTTAAAAAGCTATAACTGGAAGAAACATTAGAAATCACTTAGCCCAAACCACTCATTTTACGAACAAGAATATTGAGACTTCGAGAAATTAAATGACTTGCTCAAGGCCACAAATCATGAACAGCTGTCAGCATCTGGCCTAACCTAGTCAAATCTGGAAAAGTCTCTTCCTTACCCTTTGAAACATAATCCACTCCACTCTTCCAAATGTATTGTTCCTCTTTATTCTCTTTCAGTGTCTACCTATGACAAATCACTCAAAACCTTTCTTCTCTGTCCAGGAGTCCTCAAGTCACTGGCACACTGGGCCTGCCTTCCATATTTGTCTATATATCATGTGGTCATAGGTAGAGCTAGTAAGCCTTTACAATGCCATTGAGCCTACTTGATGCAATAAATTAGAAATGGATGAATGCTAGTGGAGAACAATATAGCTTTTATATTTTGGGGATAACATGGGTGCTGGGGGAATATTAATTTTAGCAATCACCTACTGAAGAGGATATCATTCTTCAATAACTCAAAGGAGTATTGGGTATCTTGAGCCCAGGCTCTTCACCACTGTATGCTGGTTACCACTCTTCCTGGTTGAGAATATAGCCAACATTCAGTACTTAAAAGAACAGACTATAAAATAATCTGTGTAGTTTGAATCAAGGTTTTACTTTTTACTAGTAGTGATCTTGGAAAAGTTGTTCAATGACTTGTGCTTCAGATTCTGCCTCTGATTCCAAATCTTGGAATCTTCAGAAGAGAAAATATCATCAGCAGTTTTGAGCATAAGATCTCACAGAGTAGACACAATAAGGAAAGGGACAGGCCCAATGACCTGCAAAGTCATTCTTCACAAATGGCAGAAACTGAAGGAGAACCGAGAAGAAAGGAGTGATTGCTATAAAGGAGCTATGCTTCACTGCAGCCTTATTATAAAGAGAATGTCTTTTTAACAGGTAATAGAAATATATGATAAAATATTCTATAATCAATAAGAAAGAGAAGGATGTCAGCTCTGATGGATGGATACATGATTTTGATTTTAGTAGGCAAGGAACCCAAACATCTGAATAAAGAAGAGAAGCTCTGTGAAGATGAGGCCAGACTTGTGATAGAAACGTGAGTGAATAGAAAAACAGAATCCTACAGTTTGTATAAAACTCAGTGCTCCAGAGTTTTGCAGGGGAAGAAAACAACATGACAATGAGTGGTGACTCTGCAAATTTAGCTTTCTCTTAGTGTTGCAAGAAGAGGATTGGGAATATTTGATGAAGCAAATCAAGAGAAGTCAGTTGGCAATAAGCCCCTGCTCTGTTGTAGAATCTAGCATAAAAAGAAAAAAAAAAAGATTTTGAAAAAAATGTAGCACATAAGAGAAATTCTCAGGTCAGAAAAGAGTAGAATTGTTTGTATGTGAAGAGAAGGTATATGTTCAGTTCAAATGATTTCACTATTTGATCTCACATATTCATTTAAAAATGCAGTAAGATCAATTGATTTTGACAGAAAGCACAAATAAACTAAGTAAACTTTAGTAAGTCACTTAACCATCTTCAAAATATCTACTTGTTACTACAGGGCTCCTTAAAAGAATAAAGTAAATTGAATTTAAAAAGTCAAGAGAATAATGTATGATAATTACTATATATGCATTCTAAATTATATATATATATATGATATATAAACACAACATATAGGCAAGTGGAAAACAATAACATACATACAAAGAAACAGATATAAATATAGATACATATATTATTTCATATAAGTAATTTTTGGAAATAGGGAAATGACTGATAGGAAGATATATAAGTATAGTGCTTCTCTATTCCATATGCATTTTTGATATTGTTGATGAGAACATAATTTAATAATCTAAATACTGATTCTTCTTAATAGAGTAAATGAAACTCTTGTTGTACCTCCTATTCTTGATGCAAATTCAACCGGTCATCACCTTTAAGAATGTAAATATGCAGGTACTAGTAAGTGTTAAAACAAAATACAGTATTTTAAAATTGGAATCACAATCCTAATCAGTTAATTCAGTTGGTCTTCTAATATGTATGCTTTCATATATAAATCATATTTTATTAGGAAAGCACACATAAAATGCACATAATATAGCTTTATGGAGATACAAAATGTAATTTTATCTATATTAATTATTTCTAGAAGAGTTTATAGGGTCTAGATCAGTAGATAACCATTTTTAATACTTAAAACAATAAGAAAGAACATTTCAGTGTCTTTTATTAGATTTTAAAGGCAGGACTCTTTGAATACCTGGCATCCTAGGTCTTCATATATTTTTAGGACCCCATAGGATAAAACTTTTCCCATCTAACGAGAGGACCAATGAAAAGAAATTTGTATGTAGAAATCCCTGAAAAATATTTAAATTTTTTCAACTATAACATTTACTATGGTCATTGTAGAAAGTCTGAAGATATGAAGAAGACAGTAAAAATTTCTTAAAATTCCAACTGCTATTAGTATCTATGTGTATTTACTTTGAATATTTATATCGTATGGATACACATATATTTGTATCATTTCAGAGATTAAACTAAATACAAACTTTTCCATCCTACATTTCTGCATGACAGCATGTTTCCTAAATTACTTTTTAAAACTTTCATAGAGACCTCTTAATTTGCTGTAAGATACTATCTTAGGAAGACTTGCATATATATTGTCCAAAATGCTTTTAAAAGTTTTATAAACTAGAAGTACTTTCACACACTAATTTGAATATATTGCTATTTCATTAGATAATTTAGTCTATTATTCACAGAGTATATTTTTCACAGAGATATTTTAGTCTATTATTCACAGAGTATATTCACAGTGTGTGTGTGTGTGTGTGTGTGCATATATATATATATATATATATATGCTGTTTCCTATAATTATTATGTAGACTACATCTAAGACTGTAGCTAAATTTGCTCTTCAGAAGTCGGACACATGCCTTAGCTGTCTTGCTGCAATGATCAACATATTTTTCCAGTCAGTAAACATTTCAACATCTGTCCTATTGGGCAAAGCTTTTCCAGGATGCTCTAGCTCTGGTAAAGCATCTAAAACGAATCAACACACTGGAGGAACAAGGTTCACGAAGAACAACTTTAGTAAAGTGATCAGACACAATCTATTAAATAAAAGATCTTCACTTATTCAAGTAATAAAAATTAGTAATTTCATCTTTAATTCAAAACAAGCAACCAAACACATAAGCAGGCAATAAATCACACCAATTAACTACAGCCTATGCAACCAATAAGCCTGGGATATAGTCCACTTTAATAAGCAATAAAACCCAAAAAACATTTATAGAGTAGGAAAGCCGCAGGCCAGGCAACTAATAATAATAAAGCCTTGACCAAAGGCTTGCTAGTTAAATCTCAGCCCTATTACTTTTAACAATGTATCTTTGCACTAAGCCACTTAACCTCTCTGTGTTTCATATTATTCATCTATAAAATGAGAAAAAAACTCCTGGGTTTACTGAAAAATTAAAAACATTAAAAATAGGTTAAATGTTTGCAGTAGAGCCTGGTTCAGAATGAGCACTTAACATTTTTTAAAAACAATATGCAGTTAGTTAGTTAGAAAATATCTGCATTCTTCTTTATAATATTAGTTTTTAATTATTATTAATTATCCATTGTCAAACTGCCACCTAATTGGGCTAAAATAAGATTTTTTAAACTTTTCTTCAATCATATAATTTCTGCAATTTGAAGAATCAAGATATGTCTACCCTGTTCTCTGATTCTTCTGGTTTGGTCTCAGCATACCCTTATATTCTTTATTATCCTCAAAATAAAATACATATGTAATAAGCTATCACATAATTAAATATACACAAACATATACATACTATATGGTCAATGAAAAATGAAAACAAATTTTACTAAAATTATGTCTATTTTAATATATAACTCTTACACATTTATATATTGGAGACATAATGATACAGACATTTGGACTTCCATGTGACATCACTGTGAACATGACATCTACAGATAGAGGCTGATACCGATATAGGTGTGTGCTATTATAGAGTCCAATACCAAAGCCACACTTTCATCTGTGATGTGATTTCTGAGCAAACTAAAGTAAAATCTTCTCTCTTTTCACAAGGTAGTTGTATATTAAGAATTACTGTAAAAAACTGGAATTAGCTTGTAGGCTCAGTTAATGACAAAATTTTTGCCTACGTGAGTTCTCAATGGGACATTTGGAAGTTTTCATTCAGAAGATCCCTACGTACTGTCATACATAAAGCTTCCCTGGCCTTTACCAACTAAATCTTGGTGGCAAAGTCTCTTTGGTAATTACAAAAACCAAAGGCCCCTGCAGGTTTCCAAAATAACCCTAACAGTAGTGATTCTCAAGTGATTTTTTTTTTTAATTATTATTAGTGCCACCCCTAAGGAGACTTTTAGACATTTTTATGTTAGTCACACTCTCTCAAATGTTATGTTAATGGCACAGACACAGTGTGCTTTGTACATAAGAAGTATGATTTTTTTTCACCCCACATGATCAAATTTTCTTCCCCTTAAGGGAATAATTTCCCGTAAGAGAGTGAATGCCTGACTTAAGGGGACCAGACAGCCTCCACTGAGAACCAAGTATATTATGCTGAGAAATCGGTTATAGTGCCAGAGTGCTGTCCGACATGCAGGGCTGGGGGCTTCAGATCAATAGTAGATTTCTCAGTCCCTTTCTATGTGTGTTTGCAGCCCCTCTGAGACAGCAGTAAATACAGAAATGTGAGAAGAGAATAAGTCTGTGTAGACACAAAACAGGAGAGGTCCTAAAGAGTCACAGTCAAATCATTTCACTGTTTAATCCACTAAATCTGCTCAGACTCCTCCAAGTTGCTTTCCATTCCATCCAGATTACAATCTCAAACCCTGATACTGGTTTATAAGGCCCTAGCATGACCGGCTGCCCTCCCCCATCCCCCCCCCACCTCCCACTGACTTCTGAACAAGCTGAATTCTGGGTACTCTACCATGATCATGCCAAGTGCACTGTTAATATCTAACCCTTGGCATTTACTCTGTCCACTTTTTGGAATACTCTTCCTGTGATTTCTCTGATATATCACCACTCCTCCTTTCTTTCAGATTTGCTACTTTGTTGAGTGGATAAATAGATATTAAGCATGTATTTTAAAATCAAAGGTGATCATGCCCATTCTGGAACAGACACGTTTGCTTGTCTGCCAGAATATTTTAAACTATTTATAAACTGAAAAATGACCACATTATCTCACACTCCATAAAATTTCCTTAAAAACATCAAGATTGTTTTTAATAGGACAAAAAAACCCTGATGTGTTTAGGTTGACAGAAAAGCATGGGCTCATTGCCTTGAGCATGAATGAAAGGTGTTTGATATTTTTCCACTTGTAGATATTTATATATATATATATATATGCATATAAACATAACTATGAAATGTACTGACATTGTTCTTAATTCTTAAAATTGCGATAGAGTTTTGATAGGTGTTTTCCAACATCATCCATAAATGACATTAAAGACTGTGATTGCTGATTCACTCACACTAGACCCTTGTGTAGCAAAGGAGAACTCACAGTACTTAGGTTTACTGGGTGCACATTTACCTCTGGTTTTATATTTAATTACTCATTCAGGAAAGCTTTCTGTGTTTTGATCAGTCCTCTGAATTATGTCACCAAATGTAAACTTACTTCAAAATATGGTAAATGTGAGTTCTCAGCCAAACTATTAAATTAGAAAAATACTGCAATCAGCTAAAATAAATTCAAAGCTGTTTGCATTATTTCCTAGACATAAAAACTAGAGTGTTCAAATATTTTTCCAAGTTTTTCTATCAATTTCCTGAGTCACTCCATAAAAAATACATATATAACAACTCCCACAACACACACACACACGCTTACGCACACAAAGTTGCACAGTTAACAAATTCTAATATAAGGAAAACGTATTTTCTTATTGCATTATTTTTGATAGATATGTGATGGATCCACAAAATTACCCTCACATTTTAGGTTCTTCCCTATGAAAGCATTTTACATTTCCCCCCATCATGCAAAACATGTGCACTTCTACTTTGAAGGCTTCACTTAAAAACCGAAATGCAGGCCGGGCGCGGTGGCTCACGCCTGTAATCCCAGCACTTTGGGAGGGCGAGGCGGGCGGATCACGAGGTCAAGAGATCGAGACCGTCCTGGTCAACATGGTGAAACCCCGTCTCTACTAAAAATACAAAAAAAATTAGCTGGGCGTGGTGGCGCGCGCCTGTAGTCCCAGCTACTCGGGAGGCTGAGGCAGGAGAATGCTTGAACCCGGGCAGCGGAGGTTGCAGTGAGCCAAGCTCGCGCCACTGCACTCCAGCCTGGCGCCTGGTGACTGAGTGAGACTCTGTCTCAAAAAAAAAAAAAAACCGAAATGCAAATTTTCATAAGAATAATTTTTAATTTTTCTCTTTATATATTGATAATTAGTAGTCAAGGATGATAGTTTGATCTGAAATCTGTGTATTAGAATGTGACATGTCATTTATCCAGCAAGACTTTCATATTGAGGAAAATGTTCATTCTAAATAATACAGGTTCTAAATCCATAAGTTGATTATATTAGGAGGAAACATAAAGGCTCTAATTTTTCTTTTTAAAATCAGTATTGGAAGTTTGATTAATTGGCTAATTGGTTTATATATGTGTAAATGGATGGGTTTTGTTAAATACATCAACAATTTGGTAAAAATAATTCTAAGATACCCTCTTATGTTTCTCTAGGATTTTTGGCCTCATTCATCTCAAATAAGTAATTCTAAATTTAGAAATTTATTTGATAAATGAGGAAAATAGACCATCAAAAATTACTATTTATTGACTTTGCAAAGCATACATAAAAGCCAAGGCAATATCACTATATATCTCTATATTGATATCTATATATATACCCATATTTAAATCTGAGATGAAGAAAATTCAAACTGAGTTATTAGTTAAAAGTCAGTCATTTGAAAATTATCCTTTAATTAAGTAAACCAGAGTAGGCAAATAATTTCTAAGAATCATTTTTTTTTTTTAACAAATTAGCTCTAATTTTCCCAAGCTGTTATTGGAATGTCTCTCCAGGTAATTCATTATTTATTTATTAGGTAATTCATTATTTATTTATTAGGGACCAGTCTCTATGTGTTGCTAATTTGGGTTTTAATATGAAGTTGCTACTGTTAGCTAAAATTTAAAGGCCAAAATATGTAAGAATTGACATTCAGTCCTCTGTATTTTGCTGGTTGAAGCCATTCTGAGGGTAGACATTATAAAAGTGGATTGGGTCTGCTTTTTCACTCATGAAGAATATTTAATAATAAAGGAGGGAAAATGACATCCTTTGGGAATGGCTAATGTCACATACATGATTTTAGATGATGAAGAGAAAGGGATATGACCCTTTAATTTGCAAGAATTTAAATTAAGTTTCTGAAAGAGTTTAAGTGATTTTAAATACTCCTGAACATCCAATGTGTATTTGTAAACACAAATTTGTAAATACAAATGCAGAACAATCATAAATCAGTGATCAGTGTAGTAACTATACTTCCTAACCATGAATGTCAGAAGAAAAGGAGGATTATAAATGCATGTACTCTGCCAGTAAAACAAAAGAATCTTCAACAATTTCTAACACTTAAAATAGAAATATATTACATAACAATGCAAATAAAATGAACTCTTGGCAAAGACAAGGCACTGAAATTTCTCTAGGTTTCTTCAAGTTTTTCTCCAGATATTTATGAGACATTTAAGTGCTCTTTAAAGTTACTTTTCAGAAAGAAACAATACTTTGCGGTTATATATACAGTGGGGGTGAGCGCTTATGTAACGTTGGTAACTGCTTACTAATTTATATTTGTTAAACACATTTTGCTTTTCTTTAAGATGGGGTCTCACTCTGTTGCTCAGGCTGGAGTGCAGTGGGGTGATCTCAGCTCACTGCAAACTCCGCCTCCTGGGTTCAAGCAATTTTTGTGCCTCAGCCTCCCGAGTAGCTGGGATTACAGGCACACACCATCACATCCAGCTAATTTTTGTATTTTTAGTAGAGATGGGGTTTCATCATGTTGGCCAGGTTGGTCTCGAACTCCTGACATGATGTTAAACACATTTTGATTCTTTTTTATTTTTTCAATCACTTGATATATAAGCTACTGTTCAGTGTATTTTATATTAAGCTTTGAGAATGCAAATCTCAAAATACCATGTAATTGTCTTTCTCTGCACTTATTGTCTTCCTTTGCATGGTACCATATGATTTATGTGGGAATTAGAAAAAATAAACATGAATAATTGATTTGGATTTGATTTGAATTAGATTTTTTTCAATTTGGAGATAATTTCTAATTCCATTAAAAATATACATATCATTATCCTTTCATTGCTATGTTTAAATTACATTTTCCCATTGCATACTGTGAGGTGGATTCTATATGAACAAAGCAATATGCTCTCAGGAAACAGCTATCTTCCTGTTGGTAATTAATGCCAATAAGCATATGTAATAAATAAAGAGACATTTTGAGGGAAAGTGAAACAATAATTACAGCACCAATAATAAGTACTCCAAACAAAGTCACTGGTATTTGAACACTTACATGCTAACTCTTTGTGGACACTGTGGTAAATATTCATAACTTGTGTGAAAGAACATATTGCTATTTCCATTTAACAGATAAAAACAAAGACCCAGAGAGATCATACCAGTTCTCACAACATATGCATGGAAGAGTGCCTCCAGGGTGCCTACTCTTATAGCCTTCATAAGACAGAGTGCTTTTGAAACATATTGGAAACTTTTTAATTGTTTTCTCCACAATTAAATTTGGGGTGAGCTTGACCTATTACTTTTCATATAGAAATAATTCTGAAGGATAGAATAAGAAATTTCCTTAGCAGTGAATGGTGAAATTTCTGGTGGAACTCATAGTCTTCTTCCCCCATAAACTTTGTTCAGTTTATCATAGAGTAGCTACACTGCTACTCTGATAAACTGCTACTCTATGATAAACTGCTACTCTATGATAAACTGCTTCATTAAGTGATTCAGGATAATGGGCTGCCAAAGTGTCTTCAAATTATCCACTCATTCTCTCTTAAGCCACTTCTCAAATATACAGTTTTATATCACAAAAAACCCTCCCATTTTCTCTCCTCTGTTTCCTTTTCTCTAAGGCAAGAAAAATGCTGTAACAAGGCTAGATATTTTAATGCTAATAATTTTATGGATTCTTTTATGATAAAAATGAGAGATGAACCCTGATTACACTACCGTTAAGTCTGTTCAGTGCTTTCTTATATTAATTAAACAACAGCAAACTGACATATAATGTAAAATCTTAACGGAGAGAATATAAAACAGATTCAAAGAAAAAAAGTGGCTACTTGGGCAGGGATTTGGACAAGTTATGGCAGTGATATATTCATCACCATATTTTCTCAGACACATCGTTCCACATCATCACGCTGGCCAAAACCAACTGAGCTCTAACCCATATCAATTTTTAACACTTCTGTAATCTAGGAATGATTTCAAATGGCAAATATTAGTTTCTAAGAAGGACTAAAGAACAGTAAAATTTGACATCATCTCTTTTTCACATTGTATTCTGAGGTGTGGTTTTATCCTACTTTTGGGGATAAATTTTTATGAGTTAAAATCTCTGATTTTAAAAACAAAGCCAATTGGAAAATAGTCAAATTTGTGGTATTACATGAGTATCATGAGATAACCAAACAAAACAAAATGAAAAAACATGATACAGACTCCCTTTCTTTCAGTTTTCTTTCAGTGTGAATAATTTGTTAGAATCAAGAAGTTATATTGGAGGTAATGATAGAAGAGATAGTTAAAATCATCATCATGGTATCATTTGGAGCTATTTCTCTGTGGCAGAACCTGGAATGAGTGCTGGATTTACTTGAGTTATGTTCATCCTGTTAGATTACTCAGAGGCTTATAATATCTGTACACATTTAATTTCTATCACTTTTATGAAAATAAAATCAAAGTTGCCGTTGCTTCTCACTGTTTTGAAACCATGCTTCTGGAGAGTTTTAACCTTTCAATATGGAATGATTTGAGAATGGATTACCTGAAAAATCGCTTTTCTATTCATGTGTGTGACAGCTGAGTTCAGCTGTTTTCTTAAGCATCTATGGAACAGCTGAACACTTTCTCCTGGTTCCCAGATTTGAAGCTAGGGAACATGAGGCAACAAAGTTCCATTGGAATGTATATGATCAAGGCATTTCCTTTTCATTCATCCGCTGCAGCTTTAAGTTATTGACATTTGTGGGACAGTTATAGGTAAAATCATCTATACCTCCTGTCCTTTTCACATATGGATGTATATATTAACACAACTATATCCACCATAATTGCATATTAGAGACCTACTGCAGTACAAAACAGGCAAGCTCCAAATTTCAGTCTTGGTCTTAGAAGCTTAACTAACTTTAACGTTCTTATCTGT
Source organism: Ateles fusciceps (assembly GCA_036589455.1). Classification (NCBI taxonomy): domain Eukaryota; kingdom Metazoa; phylum Chordata; class Mammalia; order Primates; family Atelidae; genus Ateles; species Ateles fusciceps. The sequence goes on along the minus strand of JAZHEH010002345.1, from coordinate 713,344 downwards.
CATCTGGCATTTGTATTCATCCCGAGATAACAAACAGAGCAGTTCGAAGAAATGGAAGAAAACAAAGTTGCTTTTGTGTTAGGAGTAGATAAGATGATTTTGTGTCAGACTCTGAAGGCCACTCATGTTCTACCATCAGTTAAACCTGGTTTTCTGAACAATCAAGTATTGACCAAATGGAAAGAGACACAGGAAGAATAAGCCTGTGTTGCTTTAGTGCAAAGGACAGTGTTACTATAAAAATAATTTCATTGTCTATAAAGGATATACTTACATGACCATTAAAAAACTAGATTACAATTAAATTACTGGACATTAAAAAAACATTAATTTAGTAAATAGTCAAATGCTTCAGCTGGATTATATCTAATTTTACAGAAATGGAGTAAGAAATAGATATGTGTAATCAAATTCATTTCTTAAGTTCTTGCGGCAACTCTTACAAAGTTTCTCTGGACCTTCCTTGTATTAAAAATACCAATTTTAATACTCTAGATATTTTTTATTGCCTGGAATTGAACTCGCTGTCTCATTGAAATTATGTTTTTATTTTGTTTAAATTTTCAACTAGATAATTTACAAAAATTAATATTATAAACATTGTTTCTTCCCAAAATATTACAACAGAAATGATTATGGGCATGCAGCACAATAGCATTCTTCATTAAAAAAAAAAAACATGAACACTTTTCAGAGTTTTACTATGAGGCACTGTGTAGTTTTAAAGTGTAATGATATAAAAAAAAATCCTCTTTGGTTCTATGAACTTTGCTAAAGCAATGCCTGAGATCTCTACTGTTCTGATTGCCACTGGTGCTCAGATTGCAAAAGAAATATTTGCCCTACAAAGAGGTCAGTGACAACTGTATGTTATGACATGCAGTTCCGCTCTTTTATCTGCAAGGATGCACATTATGCTTTCTCAGATAGGGCCCAATCACCTCTTGGCTGCTCACTGACAAATCCTATCAACTTGCCATGTTCCCTAGTTGTCTGTATTGCACTGTGAGCTTCAGGCTGTGATATAGTGTATCCTGGTTACTAATCCTTGCCTGGAGGTATTTCTTTACTTTTTATTTTCCTTCATCAGAATCTATTGAATTTCGATATTGACCCTCTTATCTGATCAACATTGCAAGAATATTTTCTCACTAGATAAAAAAAGAGATGAGAAATAATGAAGACAATTTCTTTTGTAACTTTATATTGTGGATCAAACCCATTTACTATGTTAACTTAGTGGTTGTAATGTTTCTTTGCATAAGATAGTTCCAAAAAATACATAAAATATGATAGGTTGGGAAAGGGAGAAATAGACAAAGAATAAAAGATGAAACAAATTGTTTTTAGTAAAAAATTTATAAGCCAACTATTGGCTCCTAGATTTTGAAAATTAGTACTCTTAAAGAAGAGGAAAAACTGTTTTGCCACATTAAGTGCTTGGGGAAATTTGTAATGTATGATATTGCTAATAAAATGGCAAAATGAAACACAAAATTGGAGAAATAGTTAATAGTTAATAGTAGTTATTTTTCAATCTGTAAAAATTTATTTCAAAGTATTTCAGGACATCTCTGAAGAAACTTTCCTGAATAATTCTTATTTTCAAAAATTTGTGCAAGAAACACTTGACCTTTAGCCACCGACAGCAGAAAAGAGAAAGGAGGAGACAGATATAACCATAGAGGGCTCATTTGAGAATGTTGAGATGTGAGGAAAAAAAAGAAAAGAAAAGAAAGAAAAGAAAAGAAAGATTTCAAGCCTAGGTATAGAGTGGAATCCAATTTCAAAAAGAAGAAAAAAGTTAACCAGACATGGTGGTACATGCCTGTTGTCCCATAGTCGCAGATACTAAGGAGGCTGAGGTGAGATCTCTTGAGCCTGGAGGTCAGTGCTACAGTGAGCTGTGGTAGTGCCACTGCACACCAGCCTGGGTGTCAGAGAGCGATTCTAAAAAAGAAGAGTCTCAAAACAGGCTAATAATAATAAAACATCAAAACAACAAAAAAGTGCATCCTGGCATATTTATGGAGGGATTTCTTTCCCTCCAAAGATAGAAGTTTTGTCTGTCTTATAGGGAATAGATTCAGTGTGTGTGTGTGTGTGTGTGTGTGTGTGTTGGGGGTGTTGGTAGTGGGCTACATAAATGAATGGGACAGATTAAACATAGCTTTCAGCCACTGAAAGTTATTCCTGGAAAGATGTGTGTTAAGTTTGCAAGTTCAAAGGCAAGAATACATTTCACATTTGGAGCATTTACATACAGGTCCTGAGAATTTCCTGATTAGAGGTTTTTTAATGTAATCAATTCTTTTTTCTTTATTTATATATAATTATTTTTTTTCTTTCCACATAGTTTTGAAGAATTTAGTCTTCCAATCTGATAGGGAAGTAGAAACATGGAATTACCAATACATTTCTTTTCTTTCTTTTTCTTTTTTTTTTTTTATTTTTTGAGACTGAGTCTCACTCTGTCACCCATGCTGGAGTCCAGTGGCACAATCTTGGCTCACTGCAACCTCCACCTCCCAGGTTCAAGCGATTCTCCTGCCTCAGCCTCCCAAGTAGCAAGGATTACAGGCACCTGCTACCACAGCTGGCTAATTCTTTTCACATTTTTAGTAGAGACAGGGTTTCACCATGTTAATCAGACTGGTCTGGAACTCCTGATCTCAGGTAATCCACCCACATTGTCCTCCCAAAGTGCTGGGATGACAGGCCTGATCCACTGCACCCAGCCACCAACCCATTTCTTAAAACTTGACATTACAGAATAGAAAAGACTTTGTGGATGTTTATACTCCTCACGTAGCCATTCAGAGGTAGCAATAAATGGATGATGTACATAAACTCATAGTCTTGGTGCCTTGTCTTGTGAAAGGATACTAGAAGCTTTATTTTCCAGTAATATAATCTTGTGCATAATACAATTCTGCCTCTATAAACATTGCAAAAAGAATACATGATACGAATTTATGACACTTCTTGTGTTAAGCTCCACTTATATAAACCTGAATAGATACTGCTTCCTCAGTAAATTATCTTTAAGTCATTATTGCTTATGTTATTTAATTCAGACAATAATTTTCTTTCTGTGTTCTTCCTTGCTTAAACTCTTATTTAACAGGTGTTATTTTAATGGGTATGAGCCCTTTTCTTAGTAGATTCTTCTTTCCACTGAGCTTGTTTTCTCAGTTTGTAAATGTGTTTGTTTAGAAAAGATAGAAGTATTAAAAATTTCTCATTCACAAATATTTTATAAAGTAATAAAGTAAGTAGGTATTGGTTACGATGTCTGATTTATTGTTAAATTATTGTATACTTTAAAAATGGAGGATGATAAAAACAAGCACATTTTACAAACCAAAATGAAATAACATAATTTGATGTATAGTGAAATTACTATACTTCTGTTAACAATCTTCAATTCTAAGTCTTATTTTCCTTGCCATATGATTGTGGGGGTTCTATAAACTAGACACTTATTTTTTCCTTACAAAATTAAATAAATCTAAAGATTCAAGTTTATGTTATGTCTGTGGTCCAGTCTTTGAATTAGATTAAATGTCTGCCTTAAAAAAATTTGTTTATTAAAAAAATTTTGGAGAAGCCTCCAAATAATGCAAAAATAAGCAGAGATTACGTATAATCTCAATACTGAAGGAAAAGTCTTCTTTATTTAGTGCCTATCCTTTTAATTAAATTTCTCTCTCCATATAACTTAATAAATGAATATTCATTGAATAAATGTATTTTTTTCAGAATCTTTACCAGTACTGGGGAAAGAAACAATAACAAAATAGACACATTTCTTGCCTTCTTGGAGTTTATATTTCATTGGTGCAGAATAAACATATAAATAAAAATATGACATAAAGTTAGACACTGATAGCTGCTATAAAAACAGAATTAGAAAGGTGAGAGTGATATGGTGTGCAGTTCTTTTTAATCTGAGAAGGTCTTTATCAGTTTTTGTCTTTGAATCATACTACATATAAGTCTGTACAGCTTGTTTTTTTCCCACCAGATGTTTTATTTAAAGCTGTTTCCCATGCCACTATTTTTTAACCTTGTTTGTAATGTTTGAAAATAATTAAGTTTTATAGGGTCTACTATACTTATCTTTCTATATTTTACAGTTATCTTTTTTCAATAAGAAATATTTTAATGGCTATCTTTGTATATAAATGTTTTTCAAAGAATGAAACCATATTCAATACCTTTTATATATTCCAAAATAACTTAATAACTTACTTAAATGATATACCAACTTCTCATACATAATTAGTTTTTTGAAGTGTCCATTTATTCAAGAAAATACACAACTGAGTTTCTACAATGTGGCAGGCATTCTAGGTTATGTTGAAAATGATACAGAAAGTATCCTCCATGAGTTTATGATTTTAAAAAACAGGAAAAATTATAAATAGGTGCAAAAAGTTGAATAAGCATGAGAATAAATTGGTAAGCTCTAGTTATGGAAAACATGCAAGAAGATAAAGTATTTGAAGATATTAAAGAGTCTCAAGAACAGAAATGTGATCCATTTTGAAGTGGAAAGTTGTCTTTAATGACCAATGAAATATTTTTATGCATTCAGAAGTCCTTGAATAGAATGTGACCAGAAAGAGATTTATAAAGTCTCTGATATAGGGAGTAAAAAATACATTCCCATAGACATTCAGTGTATACCGAAAGCTGTAACTTGATGTTCTTTGTAAACCAAAATTTGACTCAGATTTTTTACTTTGGCTTTTATTACTGCTATTTTAATTATATTATACAACTCTCCATTCATTAGGAAATTGAAGATCTCTCTAAATATGTTTCACAAATCCCCCCCAAAAGAATATTTGATACGCTGAATATGAGCTGTCCTTCATAACTTGCTCATTTTTGGGAATCAATTTATCTGTGTCCCTAGCAAAATTATCTTAGTTGAGAAATTCGCAGTCAGTTGCCTCAGCTTTTCTCACTCAAACTCTTCATTGCAAAGGTCTACACCCATGACTCAATTTTGTGTTTTCCGAAAATCTATTTGAATAGGAAAGAGTTGAAACCCGTTGAGTTTAAGTTTCTGCACTGCCCCCTATTCTCATGTTTCTTTGGCATTGAAGATCAGCACATAAATCATAATATGGGATATCTTATCGCTCAGTATCTCTTACGAAGTCAGTTCATTTAAAAAAATGAAATTTTATTTCTTAAAGGACAACTACTTTATCACAATTGCTCCCATTCCTACCATTTCACCTCAGCCTTCAATTTTTTTCCAAGCATTATTTTGAACTTGGCAATTCTCAGACTTGCTATTTGTGGTTTGTTTCTTATCCTCTAAATACATTTATTTACATCCTACTGGAAGAATGATTTTGGGAGGGCCTGCTTGAAAGAGTAATCTCTTGTGCATCCTGAAACTGATTCATTTTGAGTCTTTTAAAAATATGGTCCCAAAGTTTACTGAGAAACTAGAGGTATAGGATTTCCCACAGCAGGATTATTCTCTGAGGAAGTTTTGTGCAATAGAAAGAACACTGAATTAGAAGTCTAAAAACTTTAATTATAGGACTGTATCTGTAAATTATTAACTGAGTGAATGCTTCTGATCAAGTCATTTACCTTTTTTAGCATATCAGTTTCCTCATCCTTTAATGGAAATGGTTACATCCATCCTTGCAATATTGGGATTACCATGGATATATTTTCATGTACTGGACATAAAAATATAGACTTGTCAGGCAAAATAAGCACAAAGTTATAATAAATCTTATGTACTACAGTGAGTAGATTCAAGCACAAGGTGTGGGATAAATCTAATCAATATTGGACTTTGGAGTGTAATGAACTCCTTCTTGAGTACTCTCTAAGGGGGACAAAGGTTTGGACTTTTTGGTTAAAACAAACAAACAAACAAAAAACATTGAGTCAACCTGTATGTCCAGAGAAAATAAGGTCAGTAAGACCAATCATTTATTATTTCATAATGGTGTAAGTATCAGACTTATAGACATACCTTTTCTGAATCATAAGCAGAAAAAAAGAGATTAAAGGAGAAAGAAAAGAAAAGAAAGGAAGGAAGGAAGGAGGAGAGAGAGAGAAAGAAAGAGAGCGAGCAAGCTAGAGGGAGGTGGGGGGAGAGATGAGAGAGAAAAGAGATAGAGAGAGAGAGAGAGAGAGGTGAGATAAAGATAGATAGAGCAAAAGGGGGGATAAAGGTTCAGTAATAATTTGGTACTGGGAAATTCGGCTGGAAAAAGAGCAAGTTAAATCTCTAACTGTTCCAGTTTGCATGCTTGCAGACCCCATTGATCTCTCCACCACAGCTTTCCAACTTCCAGTCAAATCAGTAAAGCAGAACACTAAATGGACCTAAGTATGATTAAAGCCAAAGTCATAAGATTAGCAACTAGTTTCAAGGTTATTTTGAATCTTCTTATTTTATTGGAAGAATTTTCAGTAATGTAAACTTAATGGTATGCCTTTTCTGAACATTCAGAGACATTTTAAAAGAAGCATTCCCTATCTCCAAACTGATTCCTTGGTCCATTTCTATGTCTCTTTTTTGAAGATATATATAGATAGTTATAGGATTTCTGAAGTTCTACTTTTAAAGTTCTAAGCTTAACACATGCGTGTACACACACACAACACACACACACACACTTTCACCTGTGGTGTCCTAACTGTAGAAAAGACACTGACTATTCTTGCCAGTTAGTACAGAAGCAGGCAAACATCAAATCCACAGTCCTCTCCTGTAACACATGAGATATATTTAGCCCTAAAGACTAAAATGATAGCTTACTGTATTTATTTTATACACAGACATATTCAATGATCAAATTGTAAAGGTCTTGCATTTCCATACGGAGTGAATAAACAAGTTAGTGACTCTAGACAATAATATATTTATCAACCACCAATTGTAAAGTATCAACTTTTAAGTTATTGTAATCAGAGTCCCTGTAATATTTGCCGTTTCTAATATATTTTCTTGTTACCCTCAGAACAAAATGCTAAGATGCAAGCAATTTTATTACATATCTACCATTCGAATATCAACAAATTTTAGCAATATATTTAAATTTCATGTTAAATTAAACATATAACCTTTGGATCTCTCTGCTCAAAGTCTTTACAAGTCCCAGGAATTGTAAGAGTTAACTAGAAAAAGCCAAACTAAACTCTTGCAGTAACATCCAGAACAATATTGCAGATGTGTGGAGCTTAGATAACATGGAGCCCACTTATTTTGCATACACATTTAATATGCAAAATTATTTTTAAGTCCTAAAGCAACCTCTTGGAAATGCTAAGAACTACAAAGCTACACAGACCCTGATGCATTCCTAAACATAATGAAGAAAGAAAAAAATGCACCAAGAGTTAAAAACCCTGGTTACTCACGATTCTTTTCACCTTTCCACCTTGACCCAGCTTTCGTTCTGTCCGAGACACCCACAGGAGAAGTTATCTCAGCCATCGAGAGCAGCAGCATCAGTAACAGCACAGCCATGCCAGGTAAAAATAACCTATGTCGAGAGTTCTGTCACAGACGAACCTGAAGGCTATTACTGGGAATAGAAACCTGGAGCCAATCCTGTCATTTTATTCAGCAGAAATGCAAAGATGCTCTTTTTCCCATAAATTTTTAAAAAGCAGATATATTCTCATCAAGGCTTCTACTTGAATTATGCAGGCAATGTTAAAAAATTAGGAGAGATGTCATACCTTCCTTTATACATAAGCACAAATGTCAGGAGAGATAAGCTGACAGTTTTCTATAGTCTTTCTGCAGCTACCGGTTCCTAACCTGCTCCTGCCATCTCTCACTTCTTCCATGTTTGTCAACATTTCTCATAACATGATAATAAGGAAAAGCTGTGATTTCAGCATTTTCCCATCTATCCATTCTGTAGCAGAGATTATAGTACTTGACAAAAGTGAATATTTAATTTTGGCACTGCAAACACACCTCACTTCACTTCAAACAGAGGTGGTTGTTAAGGAAAGAAAAAAAACCCACTTGTTCACAGAGCTCTAAAATTTAGAGAAAGGATTAGATGTATAAATATCTGCTGCTAAGACATGATAAAAATACCTCTGGAAAAGGGAGTGGTAAACAATCATCTTTCTTACTTAGCTTGCATTGTTGGATTTCTGCATTCAGAGAATACTGTATAAAGACAGTATGCCAAAAATATTCCAAATTCATGCAGGAAGCAAAATGTAATGTACATTGCACATTCAAGTATCATCTGCAGTGCATCATAAACACTAGTTTGCCTTGTAAATACATGTTGGTATATTCCATCTCTCCTGTTTTCTGGAGAATGATTTTATTGCCTCATAAGCTGAGATTTTGTTTGAGCAAATCAGACTTCTATGTTTTACAATGAAGTCTGTATTGATTATATTAGAACTATACTGGAACAACATAAGTTTGCCTTCTGTTTGGGACCAAATATATTAATTTTCTAATAAAATAATGTTTTGCTTCCAAGAACATTATAGAAAAATATATATATATATATGTATATTTCTTTTAACAAGCACATAAAGTTATTTTCAGATATTGCTAGACACATAATATTCTACAACCTGAGCTATTTCAACAATTAAATAGTTCACATGGCTGCCAAAATGTATTTTAAAAACATGTAACTGATAATGTGCTATTTACTGTTAGTTCTCTGTTCTGCAGCAGAGTGAAAATAAAGTAAGGTAAAGAGCCAAATAGGTAGCATAAATGAGTGAAACAGGCTGGGTATAAGCCAAGAAGGATAGATGGGGACCTTTGGCCAGGTACAGAGAGGGCTCTGTGAAAAAAGTAAGCTCAAGAGCTAAATAGGTAATGAGTGCTAAATAGCTAAATAAAGGAGTGAAACAGGCTGGGTATAAGGCAAGAGGGTTAGGTGGGGATTGTGGCCAGCTGCAGAGAATGCTCTGTGAAAAATGTAAGTTCATGAATCAAATAGATAATATAAATGAGTGAAAACTGTCTGGATATAAGGCAAGAGGGATAGGTGGGGATTAAGGCCAGGTGCAGAAAATGCTCTGTGAATGATGGCAGCTGCAAGCAGACTTCAGTTGAATGTTACCATATGGATTACAGATTCAAGATTGCTAGATATTTCCATTTCAAGAAGCAGCTAGAAATTTCAATTACGATGAGAAATCTCCTAATTTTTAAAGTGAAAGTAACACAATTTCAAATTTCTTAACTAGGCATAAAAGGCAGACCATTCTGAACATGTTTCCAATCTAATTTTTGTAAATTTCTGATTAAAAATATGCTTTAAATGCTTATATCTGATATTTTATTAATGGCAAAGATCCACAAAGTGAGTTTAATGGGAAAGGCATATATAAACAATTATTCATCTTCTATGATAAATTCAATAAAAATCCATATACAGTTTCTATGAAATCACAGAGGAGAAAATATCTGACTACCCAAGGGCATCAGAGGTGGCTTTTTATTTTTCTTCATTCGTTCTATGAGCCATAAAATCTATTCATACCAGGAAACTTTCCATTCTCCAAAAAGGCATGAACTTCCAGACTGTCAGGTTTTTTTTTTTTAAACTTTCTCCTTGAAATATCTTTTTCCCATCTCTACTTTGTATAATCCTAATAATGTATAATAGCTGAAGAGAGGTTTATCTTCTCAGACTTTCCCAGGAGTAATCATTTTTCTCAGGACTTATTCACCAGAAAGTAGAGAACTTCCAACATTACATTAAGATTCTCTCTCTCTCTCTCTCTCTGTGTTTGTGTGTGTGTGTATCTTCAACATTAGGTATATAGCTCATTGCGGGCTTCACTTTATTTTCTTTATATTCCTAAACTCAGTAATGACTGCTGTACATGAAAGAAAATTATCAAAAGTTTGTTGAACTGATGGTACATTTTACTGTTATGAATATTAATTTGAGTTGATACATTTTAAAATTAAAATATGTCTCTTTAAAACACAAACAGGATAATTTCATTCTCTGGGCATATATTTACTTGTATGTTGTCCTTTGTTTTCCTTGGTAATTAGAAGATGTTATAGATAAGCTTTTAAAAAACTTCATTACGTTTATTCCTTTTGAGTCAATCATAATCATCAAATAAAAGCAACACTTTAGTCTGCTATAATCCATGCTACACTAGTAAAAGCTGAAAGCTTATATTCAATACTAATTTTAGGTCATATGTATTGAGAGATCATAAAGAGAGGGCCATTATAAATATGAGAAGCTGGATCTAGAAACACATTCTAAGACTAGCTTTCAAATCTGCAATTTTTTAACATAAAGTACTGAAGATTATCAGCAGATGGGTGTAGTCTGATCTAAAATTATGAATTGGTTCAAAGCCAGTTATTTGGCAGTCACATCCTAAATTGCACACGTCCAGAGCTATTTCAACCTAAAACATTAAGCAGGCAGACTGCATTTCTGCACTCTCTCTTCCTTCTTGCTTCAAGCACTTGTTCCACTTGGCTGTGCAAACTCACTCTGGTCTGAGCCCATGGAGTTGAGCAATCTCATTCTTCCTAAGTGAAACTGATCAGTACCATGATGTCACTAACCATATAAATACTTCCTGACTTAGGGAAGTTTACATGAGTAGTCGAAAGCCTATGTCATTCATTAATTCAACAAATGTATTCTGAGCACCTAACATGTGCCAGGCACTAGAACAACTGTGAATGATAGCAGTGAAAGAATAGATGTAGTCCTTGCCTTTGTGGGGCTGATATTCTAGTGAGTAGAAATTGACACTATATAATAACATCTTACTTTTAAACACATACTTTTAAATTGCATCTGTAATAATGTAAAAGATAAGATTTACAGATATTATAACCATGGGACTTAAAGGTTATTTGAGAAAATGATGCAGAAGCAGAGAAAGGAAGAATAAATAAGTACAAATGGAGCAAAAAGTGGGAAAAGCAGAAAATGGGTGAAGTCAGACAGAAAGCTTATACAAGAATTCCTCAGGCATAAAAGAGATTGTCACATATTAGGATGAAAGAATAGCTAGAAATATAGGTAGAGACCTTTTCATTTCAGACCCTAGAAACTATGTTCTGAACTTCTTTCTGTGGTTTTAAGTAGTAGTAAATTTTGGCATTAAAAGATTACTCCTCTTTCAATAGAGAGAATAAGTTAGAAAGTGTCAAAGTGGAAGCAGGAAGATCAGTTAGAAGATCATCTGATTATTGAAGTGAAAAATGTATACTGGCAATGTTAGAAATAAAGAAAAAGAAATGAAAAATCAATAGAAACATTTTAGGAGGCAGAAGCAATGACGTTGATTGGTGAATTATACATAGAAAGTGAGGATAAAGGAGCTTCAAGGTTGCCGCTAGGTTTCTGGGATAAACATTTATCTCAGGACAGAAATATTGAAGCATATTTGGAGATCAAGGATGAAAAGAACTTAATGTTCCTGTCATTGGTAAATAATTTTCAAAAATGTCACTATCACTTCAGACTAGATAGAGAAGGAATCCTGAAAATTGGGTGAGAAAGAGAAAAAATATATACTAACATAAAAAAAAAATAACACTTCAAATCTAGTAAGAATCAGCCTATTTGTCTACATTCTCGTATAAGGAATATGCAAATTAACCACAATGGCTACAAAATGGTAAGTGCATTTACAGAAGTAAGAGTTGTTAAAAGAAAACTAGTTAAGGACTATTGCAGCAGTCCAGGCAAGAGATGATAAATGGCTTAGAGTTGTAGTAGAGATGGAAAGAAGTATAGATATGAAAGAGGTAAAATTGGGCTGGGTGCTGTGTCTCAAGCCCATAGTCCTGGCACTCTTGGCTGAGGCAAGAGGATATCTTGATACCAGGAGTTCAAAACCAGCCTGGACAACATGCAAAACCCTGTCTCTACAAAAAAATACAAAAAAAAAAAATATTATCCAGGTGTGAGGGCCCATGCCTGTAGCTCCAGCTACTAGGGAGGCTGAGAGTGGACGACTGTTTGAACTCCAGGAGTTCGAGGCTGCAGTGAGCCGTGATCTCACCACTGCACTCCAGCCTGGGTGACAGAGTGAAATCCTGTCAAAAAAGGGAAAGAAGGAAAGAAGGAAGAAGGAAAGAAGGAAAGAAAGAAAGAATGAAAGAAAGAAAGAGAAAGAAAGAAAGAGAAAGAAAGTGAGAGGTAAAATCGATAAAACTTAGTGCTGCTTTGGTTTGAAAATATGCAACTGGAGAGGAAACAAGATGGCCAAATAGACACAACTCTGGTGCACAACACCCAGTGAGAGAGACGCAGAAATTGAGAGATCTCCTTGCTCCAACCAAGGTACCAGGTGCATTTCAACGGGTCTGGCTGGATGGTGAGCAAAGCCCAGACAGGGCAAACTGAGGTGGGGAGGGATGCTGCTTCATCCAGAAAGTGCATCTGACCCGTGAGTCAGAGGATTCCCCCTCTGCCACCCCGGTCCAGATACAGCGCTCCCCCCAAAGCCTCAGCAATCCACAGGACAGGGGATCTTTGTCAGTCAAACACCAGGAATTACAAGCCCAGAGTTGAATAATAATCCAAGACAGTATCCCAGATTGTTGCACAGATCTAAGCAAACGCATAAGCCTATAAGTAGACCGGGAGAGCCTGTAGACCGAGCTATTGCCCCCTCCCGCTGCCTGGAGAGAGAGGGAGCTGAAAGCCAGAAGACAGATGGAGCAGCTGGCTGGGCCCCTCCCTCATGACCGGAAAGAGAGGGAGCCGAAAGTGGGGAGACAGATGGTGTAGCAGGGTGGGTCTCTACCCTCCCCCAACAAATCCCAGAGGGCTGAAACACTAACTCTAGCAGGTTACACAGCCAGTGCCTCAGTCTGAGCTGAACCCTGAATGATCCAGCTCAGTGGAGGAAAGGTGCAACCCACCGTTAAAGAGGCGGGACTGGGCTTCATGTTTTAACAAAAAACACAGGAAGCCTATGCAGCAACAGGACGGTGTTCTTGACCACCCAGCAGTGCCTCCAGGTCAGCAGAAGAGGTGGGCCTAAACTCCCAGTGTAAACAAAAATGACACAGGAAGCTTACCTAGTAACCTGAAGGAGTCTCTGGAAACCCAGTAGTGCCTCCACAGGCAGAAAAACGACCTCATCAAGCAGCTCCCTGACATCACAGCCAGGTAAATCCACAGATGGGAAAAAACCAGCGCAAAAAAGATGAAACCATCAAAGACCAGAACACTTCTTCTCCTTCAAGAGATCACAACTCCTCAACAACATGGGAACACAGCATGACCAAGAAAGAGTACAACAAATTGACAGAAACAGGCTTCAGAAGGTGGGTAATAACAAAATTCTGAGCTAAAGGAACACATTATAACCCAATGCAAAGAAACTAAAAACCTTGAAAAATGGTTAGACGAAATGCTGACTAGAATAACCAGCTTAGAGAAGAATATAAACAACTTGATGAAGTTGAAAGACACAGCACAAGAACTACATGAAGCAAACACAATTTTTAATAGCCAAATCAATCAAGTGGAAGAAAGGATATCAGAGATTGAAGATCAACTCCGTGAAATAAAAAGAGAAGGCAAGACAAGAGAAAAAAAGAGTGAAAAGAAATGAACAAAGCCTCCAAGAAATATGGGAGTATGTGAAAAGACCTAATCTATGCTTGATAGGTGTACCTGAATATGACAGGGAGAATGATTCCAAGCTATAAAACATATTCCAGGATATTATCCAGGAGAACTTTCCCAGCCTAGCAAGGCAGTCCAACATTCAAATCCAAGAAATACAGAGAACTCCACAAAGATATTCCTCAAGAAGAGCAACCCCAAGACACATAATTGACAGATTCACCAGGGTTGAAATGAAGGAAAAAATGCAAAGAGAAGCCAGAGAAAAAGGTCAGGTCACCCACAGAGGGAAGCCCATCAGACTCACAGCAGATCTCTCAGCAGAAACCCTACAAGCCAGAAGAGAGTGAGGGCCAATATTCAACATCCTTAAAGAAAAGAACTTTCAACCCAGACTGTCATATCCAGCCAAACTAAGCTTCATAAGTGAAGGAGAAATAAAATCCTTTAAGAACAAGCAATTACTGAGAGATTTCATCGCCACCAGACCTGCTTTACAAGAGCTCCTGAAAGAAACACTAAACATGGAAAGGAACAAGTACCAGCCACTGCAAAAGCACACCAAATGGCAAAGAACAAAAATGCAATGAAGAAACCGAGTCAACTAATAGGCAAGAAAACCAACCAGTAATAAAATGGCAGGATCAAATTCACACCTAACAATATTAACATTGAATGTGAACGACCTAAACACCCCAATCAAAAGACACAGAGTGGCAAACTGGATAAAAAGTCAGGACTCATTGGTGTGCTGTATTCAGGAAACCCATCTCACGTACAAAGACACATATAGACTCAAAATAAAGGATGGAAGAAGATTTACCAAGCAAATGGGGAACAACAACAACAACAAAAAGCAGGGGTTACAAACACTAGTCTCTGATAAAACGGACTTCAAACCAACAAAGGTCAAAAGAGACAAAGAAGGGCATTACATAATGGTAAAAGATCAATCCAACAAGAAGAGCTAACTATCCTAAATATATATACACCCAACACAGGAGCACCCAGATACAAAAAGCAAATTCTTAATGACCTAAAGAGATTTAGACTCCCACATAATAATAGTGGGAGACTTCAACACTCCACTGTCAATAACAGACATATCAACAAGACAGAAAATTAACAAGGACATCCAAGACTTGAATGCAGAGCTGGACCAAGCAGACCTAATAGACATATACAGAATGCTCCACCCCAAATCCACAGAATATACATTCTTCTCAGCACCACATTGCACTTACTCTAAAATTGACCACCTAATTGGAAGCAAATCACTCCTCAACAAATACAAAAGAATGGAAATCATAACAAACAGTCTATCAGACCACAGCACAATCAGATTAGAACTCAGGATTAAGAAACTCACTCAAATCCACACAACTACTTGGAAACTGAGGATCTTGCTTCTGAGTGTCAACTGGATAAACAATGAAATGAAGGCAGAAATAAAGATGTTCTTCAAAACCAATCAGAATGAAGACACAACTTACCGGAATCTCTGGGACACCTTTAAAGCAGTGTCAAGAGGGAAATTTACAGCAATAAATGCCCATCAGAGAAGAGAGGAAAGATCTAAAATTGACACCTTTTCGTCAAAATTGAAAGAGCTAAAGGAGGAAGATCAAAAAAACTCAAAAGCTAGCAGAAGACAAGAAATAACTAAGATCAGAACACCACTGAAGGAGATAGAGATACAAAAAAACCCTTCAAAAAATCAGTAATTCCAGGAGCTGGTTTTTAGAAAAGATCAACAAAATAGACCACTAGCCAGATTAATAAAAAAGAAAAGAGAAAATAATCAAATAGATATAATAAAAAATGATAAAGGAGATATCACCACTGATTCCACAGAAATACAAACTACCATCAGAGATTACTACAGACAACTCTATGCACACAAACAAGTAAAACTGGAAGAAATGGGTAAATTCCTAGACACTTGTACTCTACCAAGACTAAACCAGGAGGAAGTTGAAACCCTGAATAGACCAGTAACAAGGGCTGAAATTGAGGCAGCAATTAATAGCCTACTAACCCAAAATGTCCATGTCCAGACAGGTCCACAGCCGAATTCTACCAGATGTACAAAGAGGAGCTGGTTCCATTCCTTTTGAAACTACACCAAACAATACAAAAATAGGGAATCCTCCCTAACTCATTTTATGAGACCAACATCACCCTGATACCAAAACTAGGCAGAGACTCAACTAAAAAATAAAACTTCAGGCTAATATCCATGATGAACATCTATGCAAAAATCTTCAATAAAATACTGGCAAACCGATTGTAACAGCACATTAAAAAGCTTATCCATCATGTTCAAGTAGGCTTCATCCTGGGGATGCGAGGCTGGTTCAACATATACAAGTCTATAAACGTAATCCACCACATAAACAGAACCAAATACAAAAACCACATGATTATCTCAATAGATGCAGAGAAGGCCTTTGACAAAATTCAACAGCACTTCATGCTAAAAACTCTCAATAAACTAGGTATCCACAGAACATATCACAAAATAATAAAAGCTATTTATGACAAACCCACAGCCAATATCACACGGAATGGGCAAAGTTGGAAGCATTCCCTTTGAAATCCGGCACTAGACAAGGATGCCAGATTTCACCACTCTTATTCAATATAGTATTGGAAATTCTAGCCAGAGCAATCAGGCAAGAAAAAGAAATAAAGGGTATTCAATTAGGAAAGGAGGAAGTCAAACAGTCTCTATTTGCAGGCGACATTATTGTATATATAGAAGATGCCATCATCTTAGTCCAAAATCTCCTCAAACTGATAAGCAACTTCAGCAAAGTCTCAGGATACAAAATAAATGTGCCAAAACCATAAGCATTCCTATATACCAATAACAGACAGAGAGCTAAATCTAGAGCAAACTCCCATTCCCAATTGCTATAAAGAGAATAAAATACCTAGAAATACAACTAACAAAGGATGTAAAGGACCTCTTCAAGGAGAACTACAAACCACTGCTCAACAAAATATGAGGGGGACACAAACTAATGGACAAACATTCCATGCTCATGGTTAGGAAGAGTCAATATCATGAAAATAGCCATACTACCCAAAGTAATATATAGATTCAACACTATCCCCATCAAGCTACCAATGACCTTCTTCACAGAACTCGAAAAACCACCTTAAACTTCATATGGAACCACAAGGGAGCCCACATAGCCAAGATAATCCTAAGCAAAAACAACAAAGCTGGAGGCTTCACACTGACGGCCTTCAAACTATACTACAAGGCTACAGTAATCAAAAGAGCATGGAAGTGGTACCAAAACAGAGACATAGACCAGTGGAACAGAACAGAGGCCCTGGAGGCAACACTACACATGCATAACCATCTAATCTTTGACAAACCTGACAAAAACAAGAAATGGGGAAAGGATTCCATGTTTAATAAATGATGTTGGGAAAACTGGCTAGCAGTGTGCAGAAAGCAGAAACCTGGACCCTTTTCTGACACATTACACTAAAATTAACTCCAGATGGATTAAGGATTTAAATATAAAACCTAACATCATAAAAACTCTAGAAGAAAGCATAGGCAAAACCATCCAGGACATAGGCATAGGCAAGGACTTCATAACTAAAACTCCAAAAGCAATGACAATAAGAGCCAAGATAGACAAATGGGATCTAATTAAACTTCAGAGCTTCTGTACAGCAAAAGAAACACTCATTAGAGCAAACCAGCACCCAACAGAATGGGAAAAATATTTTGCAATCTACCCATCTGACAAAGGGCTAATATCCAGAATCTACAAAGAACTAAAACAGATATACAAGAAAAAAACAAACAAACCCATTCAAAAGTGGGCAAAGGATATGAACAGACACTTCTCAAAAGAAGACATATATGATGCTAACAAATATATGAAAAAATGCTCATCATCACTGGTCTTTAGAGAAATGCAAATCAAAACAACATTGAGGCACCATCTCATGCCAGTTAGAATGGCGATTATTAAAAAATCTGGAGACAACAGATGCTGGAGAGTATGTGGAGAAATAGGAACACTCTTACACTGTTGGTGGGAATGTAAGTTAGTTCAACCATTGTGGAAGACAGTGTGGCGATTCCTCAAGGATCTAGAAATAGAAATTCCATTTGACCCAGCAATCCCATTACTGGGTATATACCCAAAGAACTATAAATCGTTCTGTTATAAAGACACATGCACACGTATGTTCATTGTGGCCCTGCGTACAATAGCAAAGACCTGGAACCACCCCAAATGCCCATCGATGATAGACTACACAAAGAAAATGTGGCACATATGTACCATGGAATACTACCCACCCATAAAAAACGATGAGTCCATGTCCTTTGTAGGGACTTCGATGAATCTGGAAACCATCATTCTCAGCAAACTGACACAAGAACAGAAAACCAAACACTGCATGTTCTCACTCATAGGCGGGTGTTGAACAATGAGAACATGTGGACTCAGGGAGAGGAGCATCACATACTGGGGGCACTTGAGGTGGGGGATTAGGGGAGGGACAGTGGGGGGTGGGGGAGGGACAGTGGGGGGGTGGGGAGGGTGGGGAGGGATAAAAGTGGGAGAAATGCCAGATACAGATGAAGGGGTAATAGAGGCAGCAAACCACCTGGTTATGTATGCACCTATGCAACAACCCTGCATGACCAGCACATATACCCCAGAACCTAAAGTAAAATAAAAAAAAATGCAACCATAGCTGTTATTTATAGACAGTAATGCTCATACATGTGCACTACTAGTTGTTACTTCTTGATGTAAGGCATTTCCATACCATATTTTGTAGAATAATGTACTTGCCTTGAGTATAATATTCTGAGCACAACTACAGATGTTAAAAGGATACATTTATTCCCATGGCACTTTGCTAGTGGCTTACACAAACATTGCCTCCATTTATCCTCCAATCAGTGTTGTGAAGTTAGGCTGATCATTCATGTTTTCTCAGTTAAAACAATAACAGCAACAAACACACTCTAATGTTTGTGAGTTTAAAACACTTTTCCAACATCAAATATCTAGATCAAAAAATAGCAGAACACGTACACTGGTTTTAAAATATTTCCACAAATATATTGCTACTCCCCTCCTTCAAGAAGTGGACCTTAATTTTCTTCTTCTTGATTGTGGACTAAGATTCTATTGAGAAGAGGGTTGAAATGATGGTGTGATTCTGAGACTAGGTTGTAAAAGACATTGGTATTTTCTTTCTGCTATCATTTTCTCCCTTTTTGATCATTTGCCCTGGGGAAGACAGCTACCATATCGTGAGAAATCTCTTGCAGCCTGTGGAGAGTCTCACATAGCAAGAAACTGAGGTTTAGTCCAATGGCCAGCAGGGAACTGAGGTTTGCTAACAATCATGTGAGTGAGTTGATGGACTAAGATGACTATGGATCTGGTTTACAGCTTGATGGTAACTTTCATCAAGCACCCTAAGCCAGAACCTCTCAGTTAAGCTACTTCTAGATTCCTGATCCTCTGAAACTGTATGAGATAATAGATACTTGTTTTAAGTTGCTGAATTTTGGGGATAATTTATTACACAGCA
Organism: Ateles fusciceps; assembly: GCA_036589455.1. NCBI lineage: Eukaryota > Metazoa > Chordata > Mammalia > Primates > Atelidae > Ateles > Ateles fusciceps. The sequence continues at coordinate 694,145 of JAZHEH010002345.1, read as the reverse complement.
ATAGATAACTGCTGTAGCCTGGATCACAAGTAACGACTTACTATTTTCATCACAACTGCTTCCAAAACTATGGTTATGATTCCCACGTCAGCTGGAGGCCATGACTGCAATTATAACTTTAATCAACATCACCATAGAATCTCTTTTACATCAGTGAGGTCAAATAAAAATGTATTAATATGGGGGACACAAACTGCAGAACTGCATCATAATCAATCCTGTAAATTTGTTTTGCTGGATTAGAGAAGTATTTTTGTGTGTTTTTAAGTGAGACATTTAGCTCCCAGCTCACACAGTTCTTAATACTTTCTGATTTCTACTCCAGCCAGATGGTTATGCATGTTTAAGTTATGGTTCTGATTTTAGAATATATTATAACCAGATTATTACAAAAATGCCATCACTATCTCACATAAAATGCCCTCTTCACAGCATTGGACACATTGTAGACCCTCAAGCAATATACAAGCAATTCACTGATAGGATATTCACCTAGAATGAATGGTGAATAAACAGCATGTTTATGGAGTGGAGTAAACACTATAGATCGTTTTCTTGTGTTTTTACTGCTTTTACTTCCTCTAAGAAGCTCTACATCTATCTCTTGTACCTGCATTGGCACTGGTGCATTTCTTTTTATGGCTTATTAAAGAGAATTTCCCACTCCTTAGAAGCCTTCCACTTATTGTTACGTTGGTATCATATTGGTGTAATCGATAGTATTATAGCACATTAGAGATGAACAAGAACTTAAATCCCATTGCAATTACTTTTCTATCACCCAAATTGGATTCAGCAGATTTGATGTATAAAGATATATGTGGCCTGAAAATAATTTTGTAAAAATGAATTTATTGTGTCCCTAATGCCATGATCAATGAAAAGATCTTCAGCCATGATTTCCTTCCAGTCTTTCCACCATTAATTAGAACAGCTACTTATATATAGTCTAATAATTATTTAATCGGATGAATAAATTAACAAGCAAAAATAAAGCAAACTGTTTTATGCAAATAACATTAACACTGTTTATTTAAATTGGGCACCAAGGTGTAAAGCAGGCTACTAGCAGGCATGAAATTCTTTTAGTAACTATGCAAGAGAAAGATACATACATAGACGGATAGATGAATTGAAACACTGTGTTGAGTGGTAAACAGATATTCAGATATTAGACATAACCATTCCCATACATTGGTGATCATGCTGACCAGATAGTAAGAAAACCTAGAAAGATAAATAAAATATAAATAATTCAGATTCTATAAAATTAAATAAATACTTAATTCTAAAAGGATTTGGAGAATGTATTAGATATCAGATGTGTGTGAGAAGTTCTGATTCAAGTAGAACTCAACGTCCCCATTCGTCAAGGATGAATGATGACTAGTGTTAGAATTTTCAGTACAGGAGTAAAATGATGAGGAAAAAGACCTAGATATGCATTTGCAAGGCCATGTCCAGAGGGCCATGTGTGGCTGGATCTGACGGCATTTGCAGAAAAATCTGTAGTGGGTGATGTTAGTTTTACATAACACAGGACAATGATTTGAGGAGTATGGAGTTGAGTCTAAGAGCAATGGGAAAATTGTATAAGCTCTGAGCAAGTTTGAGAGAGAGGAAGAACCCAGCCACTATAATTAACAAAAAGAACAGTACAGTATCAGCAAACTGATAGGTGCTTAATGCTTAAGCGGACAAACAAGGTCATGTATCTAATTTTCCCCGCTTATACACTGGCGTCACTAGCTGGAGTATCAAAGGTGTCCCTGCCTTCAATATTACATATTCCACCCTCCAGAATGTGATGAGTCAGTTTTTCAAGCAGAGCCTTGGATTGTATCTGTGTAAAAGAAAAGCTACACATTTGACATGTTGAGAAAGATGTATCTTTATATATCAAATCAGCTGAATCCAATTTGGGTGATAGAAAATTGCAATTGAGATTTAAGTTACTGTTCATCTCTAATGTGCTATACAATACTATTGATTACACTAATATGATACCAAAATAAAAACATGTTTAGTTTGAGAAACTAAAGGGTGGTGATAGCTCAGCTTGTGACTGGTAAAAACCACTCTCAGGATCGTCCCGGTTCTTCATGAATGCAGAATTTTCCTTAATGTGAAAAAGCCTTATTTTGAATTCTAAGTCTAATTTATTACAGAAAGATACTATGAGAGGGTTTGGGCCCACTGACGACAGGAACTGATGTTCATCCAGACACTTCCTGGAAAAGTAATCTGAAAAGGAGGCTGCAGAGATTTAACACATAGTCTCATAAACAAACCATAGTCATAAACCATAAGCCATAAGCCAAGTATATCTAGCTTTTGAGTTTGAATATTACTGATTTGGATTTTTATTAAATGAGTAATTTTAAGGAAAACTCTTTGAAGACTAACTTCTGGAATCAGACCTTAACATCATTTCATAAGGCAAAAATATGTACGTAAGGTATTATATATATACACACACACGATATACAGTGCCTCTAGGATTTTTAATTCTTGTTTATGAAATTTACTTCTGGCTTTCTAATAAGCTATTGAAAAACCTGATGGAATTAGCAGAAAATGAAGTCTTTTGCGAGAACTTAAATAGAAATAACTGTGATGCTAGAAAGTGCTGCTTTGTCTGACATATAATTTTATTTAATCCATCCTATGAATATCGTTATTTTCCTACCTGAACAGGTGTTTCAGAATTCATGAGATTCTGCATTTTTGGAACAGTAAAAGTCAAATATCTAATTTTATAATTGACAGAAAATATTAAAACATTTATATACAGAGGAATATTAAATAATGTTTGTGAAAAAAGAATGCTTTATTTAATTTTCTGGTTAAATGAAAGTCAACCAGAGAATCTTGAATCCATGTTAGTACAACCTCCCCCCAATATATTTCTTACAAATGGATACATAGTCTACCAGAGCAAATTTAGTTTTTCATTAACAAATATGGATTTGGTGATAACTGAATGTTGATAATTTCTTCAACATTATTGTCTAGGACTGTGAGTGTGGCCATTGACCAGGATAACATGTGCCCCTGAAAGGTTTATGGTAATGTTTGCAAAGATGATTGTAATAGTTCCTGTCATCCCAAATGTTCATTTATGTGTTGCTTTGGAGATTCTCCCACGAAGAGGTAGAGTCTCTTTCAACGCCACTTGAATCTGAGTTAGCTGTATTATTTATTTGACCAATAGAATGCAGTGAAAGCAATGCATCTGACTTTTGAGGTTGGATCTTAAGAGGACTTATTAAAAAGTCAAAAAGTAACAGATGCTGGTGAGGTTGCAGAGAAGAGAATGCTTACTGATGAGAATGTAAATAAGTTCAGCCATTGTGGAAAGCAGTTCACAATTTCTCAAACAACTTAAAACAGTTACCATTTGACCCAGAAACCTCATGACTGAGTATATACCCAAATGAATATAAATTGTTCTACCATAAAGATACAGGCATGCATATCTTAATCACAGCACTATTCACAATAGTGAAGAAATGGAATCAACCTAAATGTCCATCTGTTGTAGGCTGGATAAAGAAAACGTGGTACACGTACACCATGGAATACTATGCAGCCATAAAAAACAGAGATAATGTCCTTCACAACAACTTGGATACAGCTGGAAGCTATTGTCCTTAGAAAAGTAATGCAGAAATAGAAAATGAAATACAGAATGTTTTCGTGAGAGCTAAACATTGAGTACACATGGACACAAAGAAGGGCACAGTAAATACTGGGACCTAATTGAGGTTGGAGGGTGGGAGGAGGATGAGGATTAAAAAATGACCTGTTGGGTACTCTGCTTACTAGCTGTGTAATGAAATAATCTGTATAACCCTCATGACACACAATTTATCTATATAACAATCCTGCACATGTACCCCAATTCTAAAATAAAAGTTAAAAGAAAAGAGAGGCCTTACAGCATCTGCTTTTGCTGTAATGGAAATCTGCCTGGAGACTGCCACAAAAGGAATCTGTTCTATCCTAGTGCAGGTTGAGAGGCCATGGTGGAGAAGAACCCAGGCACAGGAGGTTATAGTCAGCACCAGCTGCCAGATGTGAGCAAAACAACAATGGACTTTCCAATCCAACTCATAGCAGCAGTCTGTTTTCTGCAATAGGACTACTTAGCTCAAATCTATACAGGCTCAGCTCTGTGTCTTAACTTCTTTCCGCCTTAGTTTCCTACTCCGTAAAATGAGGGTAACAATACTATCTGATTTGTTGGATAATTGACAGTAGTAAATGCAGGAATGCAAACAGATACATTAAAATATTTCTGAGGGTAAAGCAAGCTCTAATAAAATGCATAAAATGTTAGTGACTAATATTATTGTTGTTTTTGCTGTTGCTGCATTTTTTAATTATTTGTCTTTTACAGAAAAGGAAACCAAGACTCAATAAAACTAAATATTTTACACAAAGCCACATAGCTATGAAACTAGGATTCAGGGCCATATTTATTTGTTCCCAAGTCCAAGTGATTAACCACTGCACATTTCTGTATCTACTTTGCAACTCTGATTTATTCCGGGATAGTTGTGTGGCATTAATAGGGTCAATGAGTTCAAATATATATATTTTATGCATATATTTTTTATGTATTATCTATTATATATAAAATTTATGCATTATTTTATGTACTGTATATATGTTTTATGTATTATATTAATATATATTTACTTTTATATATTATGTAATATGTAATGTATTATATATATATTTTGCAAGCGAAATAAATAACATTTTTATTAACCTAGTGTAACTAAGTTAAGCACTTTAATATAACTTTGTCCAATGTGTCAGGCCCTTGCTACCTGCCTGGTATCATCTTCCATGATTCTCTCTTATGAACCCTGGATTTCAGACCACACAGTCTGTGCAACTTCTGTGCATGCTGTAACATACTATGTAACATTGCAAAGGGAAATTGAACAAACATTTATGTTCAAATCCTGTCCTAAAGACTTCAGTTGATGTACTAATTAAACTGTCTTTATGAGAAGACCCAACTGTACCATTTAATGTTTGACTACAAAAAAGAATGAGAAAGAGTACAGAATAGCAAAAAATAGAGATTTTTTTTCTAATGAGTTTGGAAATAAGAATGGTCTCATGAGAAATGAGAGCTTCCTTTAATTCCAAACGCATTCCTATGCTGGAATTGCAATTCATGTGAATTTTAACAGATGTCATACCTAAGTTCTCAAACTGTTATAATCCATTTGCACATTCTTAAACAGAGCAAAAGCAAATATGTGTTGGTGCAATATAAAAGTAGAATCAAGAACACTTCAGCTTTGCTCATTTTTATTTTTGTGGTACACACCTCCCACTCACACGGAATTCATCCATCTCCTTCTTTTTTGATTGCACTGCTTTGAGTTCAATTCATATTATCCCTGGAGTGCAACCCACCTCTTGATACAACTTTATTTAGTAGATTTCCACTACTGTATAGAAAAAAATACCTTGTCATGTGGAAGAGAATTATTCACTCTGCTCAAACGTCTGATATGTCTTCAAACAAACAAGGATTGTAGTGGAACACTTGAAATCAAACAGAATTAATCTACCATGTTAAAAAGACAGCAACCATACCCACAGATTACATTTTTAAAAGTTAGCAATTTGGTTTTACCATTCATAGACTAAGAGGTAGTCTGAACATAGATGGGATTAAAATGGGAGTGAGTCAACCTCACCTGTAGTAAATAGAAAGCCAACCTTCCTCAGAAAGACCTAAAGAGCTATCCAAATATTTTATTTTTTTACTGCTAAAGAAACTTTGAGTTATGCATTGACAATCTTCACTTTCACTTCAAAGTGTAAATATTCATAGGAAGTAGTGACATGTTAAATTGTAATTGTTACACTTTCATGAAGTGTGAAATCTCATGAGACAGCTTTATGGTGTTTTAGGCCTGCATTCAGTTCCCCATGATGCCAATTATATAAATAAATAGGTCCATATTTATCTATTGGCAGGTCATTCCCCTGAGCTGAGCCTTTATGTTTTCACCTGTGACATGTACAGATTGAGAATGTATGACTCATCAGATTTTTGTTTGACTCAATAGACTGATACATGGCATATGATTTGTAAGTGTAAGTTAGCATATCAGTACATTTTTATTAGTTTTGCTAACAGCAGGCCACTGAAAGATATAGTATTTCGCATTACTGTTGACAAACATAAAGTATAGCTTTTGCAGGAAATCCACTGGAGATTCACAGGTGTATGTGCTAGGAAACCACTAGGGAAGACTGAGAAGGAGTGACATAGGGGTTCAGATGAAGAAGATGAGAAGTACATAATTTTTTTCATAATTCTCCTATCTGCCCACCTTAACATACAGTTATGTTCGTAAGAGTGCCCCTCTCAATTGGTTAAGGTACCACCTGGACCATCTAAATGCATTAATTTATAAGAGTTTGTTTCTACAAATATTTGATGTTTTGGACATCATATTTACTCTTGAAGTCTCTTAAAGATGTTGCTAAGACAACATTTATGGTAGCTAGATGGCTGCATGTGGGTAAAGATTCAGTGCTTGAATTACAGTTATTTACTTATACCCTAAGCAACTAAGTTAAATCTATATTTTTAATTGTAGAAAAATATTTTTCTACAATTTACTTGACCTGGGAAAAAGTGACTGAGGTACTCAGCTCTCTAATCTAGATTAGTCAGGGATTTCCTTAAAATTAATCAGCTACAAAGTTATTCACTAGCTCTCCACATAATCAAACATTCGAGACTATATCACACTGAATATGATCTGGAGCAGGTTGAATCTCTTGCACACATAATATTCAGAAGTAATTGTACACTTCTCAAGTGAATGAAAATGATTAGTCATTTGTTTCTTCATGTATTCATATTCAATAAACATTCAAAGGCTCACAATATGTCAGGCACTACTCTTAGAACAACAGACTTAATAGTATGTTGCAAAGAGACAAAGCCCTGGTTCTCATGGAGTTTACGCTGTCATTCTTCTTTGACTTTTTCATGAAGATGAACATAACATACCAAATATGGTGCTCCCCAAGACCATAGCCCCTGAACAAGGAGTAATGTTAAGAAGTAGTGTGTATTATATAATGTAACTTTCTCCGGATGTGGGAACTTGATCTAGGGGATCCAACTCCATAGGTTGCCCAGCGATCTGTTTTGTGGTGGTATGTTGGAGCCGTTAGATATTAACTCTACAAAATATGAATTAAAGTTACAAAAAGAATGAAGCAGAGAACACAAGAATATAGACTAAAATCAGATAAAGAGTGGTTCTATAAGAGAGCAGAAGTCATGCTAGAAGGAAATAAAAACACAGAAAACTCTTCTGAGACTGAGAAGAGTAGAATTTGAGGACATCAGCTGATAGAGACATGCTCATGCATCACGTAGAACTGACTGGGATGCTGGACCTAGGTTCCATTTGACTCACTGGTAAAATCTTTCTTACACTTCTAGAGGGGTGGCCTACTTGTGATTTTTCCAACTTCAATAAATAAACAACTTAAACAGAATGCATATCTGCTAAACATGCATATGACTCTTTTCTTCTATTTCCATTATATGTCCCTCAAATTTTATTCATTTATTAAGATGCACATTTATATTGAAATACATGGAGAAAACGGTCATCGACGAAAACTTGTTAGAAATGGACCATGCTTCCTTGATGGCACAGTAACCAATTGATTGGCAATTTATTTCAACTGGTCTATTTAATAAGCTAGAAATCTACTTTAAAAATAACCATAGTTCAGGCGACTATAAGAACAAAATGCTTAGACCTCTCTGATCTTCTGAATCTGGGAAACATATATTGGAAATGCTATGATAGGTCAAGCTTTTAATGGATTTAGAGTTTTTTTGTTTTGTTTTGTTTTTCCACTTGAATCACAAATGTTCAAGCAAAAATGCAGATAAAAAGACAAGTGACTGGCCAGAGGTTCCAGATTTCTTTGGCTGGCACTAAATGAATAGACACATAAAAAAGCAAGGCAAATGTCAAATTTTATGTAGATAAAGACTACATAAAACAAAGACTAAGAACCTGTTGAAGGAGAAAAGATTATGACTCGGTAAAACGTCCAGTGAGAGCAGAATGGGATACACACACACAGGCGTACACACATAAATACAAACACAGACACGCACACACACTCAAAAGTAAGTAAAATTAAGGTGATGTGGACCAGACAGAAAACAGTGACCATTTTCCTAGCTACAAATTGGAATAAAGAGGAAACTAGAAGTAAAAACCTGGATTTCGCACTCTCTCACTTGTTACTGGTTGCATTGTTTTGCGCTTCTGATAACTGTATATATTTGTTCTCATTCCACATTGTGGCTTCAATTGTTCTCAAATAATTTAAAAATTTTTCACATGGATTTGAAAATTAAGAAAATTTTACAGAAATTTGGGTAGAGTAGCTCCTACCTGCTTGCATTTATTTAGTACCCAGAAGGAAGTGAAGAGGTATGTACCTGCCACATTTGCTGTAGTACAGGCTAGATACACTGTGTGTTACGTAAGCACACATTTGGATGTTCATGCTGAATTTTTATTTGAAAGCAATAAAGATAAAATACCATTGCATCAACACCTGTTAAAAACATGTACCCCAGAATCTAAAGTACAGAAAAAAAAGAACATTAAAATATGAGAATAGAAAAGATGCAATAGACGTCTTTTTGTACGTCAAGATGCAACACGAAATATTCATAATATACACTAGTCCAGGTCTTTTAGAAACCAACATGGCTATCATTTACTTATCTTCTCTTTCTTTCTTCACATAATTTTTTTTTATTTGTTTTTGAGTCGGAGTCTCATATCTGTCACCCAGACTGGAGCACTGTGGTGCGATCTCGGCTCACTGCAACCTCCGCTTCCTAGGTTCAAGCGATTCCCCACCTCAGCCTCCCGAGTAACTGGGCCTACAGCCATTCACCATCATTCATTCATTCATGTCTGGCTAATTTTTGTATTTTTGTAGGGTCAGATTTTATCATGTTGGCCTGGTTGACCTCAGGTGAATCACCCACCTCAGCCTCTCACAGTTCTGGGATTATAGGCATGAGCCACTGTGTCCGGCTCCTTTCCTTGTATAATTCTATCATGCCTATCTCACAGTAAGTTTTGACAGAACTAGTTTTACTGTGTGTGTGTGTGTGTGTATGTGTGTGTGTGTATGTGTGTGTGTGTGTGTGTGTTTTTAACTATACTTATGTTCTGGCATACATGTGCAGAATGTGCAGTTTTGTTACAAAGGTATACACGTGCCATGGTGGTTTGCTGCAGCCATCAACCCATCATCTACATTAGGCATTTCTCCTAATGCTATCCCTCCCCTAACCCCCTCATTCTAGGTTCTGGTGTGTGATGTTCCCCTCCCTGTGTCCATGTGTTCACATTGTTCAGTTCCCACTTATGAGTGAGAACATGTGGTGTCTGGTTTTCTGTTGCTGTGTTAGTTTGCTGAGAATGATGCTTTCCAGCTTCATCACGTCCTGCAATGGACAAGAACTCAACCTTTTTTTTGGCTGCATCATATTCCATGGTGTGTATGTGTCACATTGTCTTTATTCAGTCTATTATTGATGGACATTTGGGTTGGTTCCAAGTCTTTGCTATTGTAAACAGTGCTGCAATAAACGTACGTGTGCATGTGTCTTTATATAGTTTTACTATTTTTTTCTTTGCATTCAACTAAATGACAGGAAAGCCATCTAATGTAACTGGAGAAAACATTTTAAAAATTAAGTGGTTTAGTGTACACAGTCAAAAATAGGTCTTAATTTTTAAAATAATAAAAATGTAAAAACAAGTAATTCTGGGCAGTATAAAATTACCAGATTTTTTATTGTCAATTGTCATGAGCAGTCTTATATAATCTGCAAATAAAAATAAAAAGTCTATTTAAATTATTAATTAAATCCTTACCCTGGTTTTATAAAACAAAATGGCCATATTCTATTTCTGCTTCAGAATAAACAGAACTTTGCATATTAGAGACTGACTCTTTCAACCTCTGTACTTGTTTTCCAAGACTGAAGCCACTTTCCTAATCATAAATTTACATCTTTTACATTCAATCAAAACTTCACTTCAGTTTGTAGAGGACGTCTCTGATTTGAATAGAGATGGTGCAAATGCAGAAAGAAATAAGCCAGCTTGTATATGTGAACAATTGTACGCACATAAAAGTGGCATTTTTTTCAAGTACTTGGATGCTAACATTTTCAGTTTATGTTCTGCTCAAGATGCCTTTCAACACCCTAAGAATGTGAATTTTAGAATACTTCTATTTTTCTTTAGAATAGCGGGCTCTGGATTATTTCTAATGTCTATTTAACCAGCAAATGAAGAGGCGGGAGAACATTATGTTTAGGGGAAGCAATTCTAATGCCAGATTATCTGGGTTTGAATATCAGCTCTACCACTTGTAGGTTGAGACAACATGGGTTTCAATTTCCTCATTTTAATAATGAAGATGCTTTGGCACTGTCATAAAAACAGACATCGACCAGCGGAACAGAATAGAGAACCCAGAATAAATTCATATATCTACAGTACACTCATTTTTGACAAAGGTGCCAAGAACATACATTGGGGAAAGGACAGTCTCTTTAATAAGTGGTGTTGGGAAAACTGGATTTCCATATGCAGAAGAGTGAAGCTAGACCGTATCTCTCACCACATACAAAAATCTCATCAAAATGGATTTAAGGTTTAAATGTAACACCACAAACTATGAAACTACTAAAAGAAAACAATGGGGAAACTCCCTGGGACATTGGACTGAGAAAGATTTCTTGAGTAATACCCCATGACTACAGGCAACCAAGCAAAAATGGACAAACGGGATTATATCAAGTTAAAAAACTTCTGCACAGCAGAGGAAACAATCAAAGTGAAAGGACAGCCCATAGAATGGGAGAAAATATGTGCAAACTATTCATTTGACAAGACATTAATAACCAGAATATATAAGCTGCTCAAACAACTCTATAGGAAAAACATCTAATAATCTGATTAAAACATGGGCAAAAGATCTAAATAGCCATTCATCAAAAAACGCATATAAGTGGTAAACAGGTATAGAAAAAGGTGTCCAACATCACTCATCATCAGATAGATTCAAAGCAAAACTACAGTTGGATATCATCTTACTCCAGTTAAAAAGGCTTATATCCAAAAGACAAGCAATAAAAAATACTGGCAAGCATGTGGAGAAGAGGGAACCCTTGTACACTGTCAGTGAGAACGTAAATTAGTATAATACCTATGAAGAACAGTTTGGAGGTACTTGATTACCAGAGGCTGGGATGGATAGTTGGTGGGGGAAAATGGATATGGATAATGGGTACAAAATATAATTAGAAAGAATGAATAAGACCTAGTATTTTCTACCACAATAGGATGATTATAGTAAAAATAATTTAATTGTACATTTAAAAATAACTAAAAGGGTGCATTTGGATTGTTTGTAACACAAAGGATGAATGCTTGAGGTTATGGATACCCCATTTACCCTGATGTGATTATACCTTACATGTCTGTGTCAAAATATCTCATGTAGCTTATAAATATACCCACAAAAATTAAAAATATTAATAAAACGTATAAAAATAAAATGGATATTCTAGTAATAGGATCTACCTTATGCATTATTTTGATAATACAATGAATTAAAAATATAACAAGTGCTTAGCACAGTGACTGTGACATGGGAGGTGCTGAAAAGGTTCTCAACAATATGGTTATTTCAGTTATTGCAGCCATTGTTATCATTATTATTTAGCAGTATATTCTCTGGTACATTGTTGGCAGGAATGCAAAATGCTAAAGCCAGCATACTAGAACAAGATACCAGGTTCTTATGAAGTTTGCTGATCTGTTATCGTAGACTCAGCAATTCTGCTTTTAGGATTTTTACCCAAGAGAAAAGAAAAACATATGCCCACATGAAGAATGTTTATATCAGCTTTATTCACAATCACCCCCAACTGATATCAGCCAATTGCCCACCAAATGGTGAGTAGATGAGAAAATTGTGGTACTGACATAAAATAGAATATTAATCAATAATTTTTAAAAATGACTATTGACACATGGATAGATTTCAAATACACTATGTTAAGTGGAAAAAAATCAGAAAGAAAAAGCTACAGATTAAAAAATTTAATTTATATGATGTTCTAGAAAAGGCCAAGTTATAAAAACAGAAACCTGATCAAAGTTTGCCAGGGGGATGGACTACAAAGGGACATAAGGAACCTTGTGGAATGATGGAAATATTTTATTGACAAAAATATTCTACCTTAATTATGGCTGGTGGTTATATCACTTTATGTACTTTTCAAAACTCACAGAAATGTACAGCTATAAAGAGTGACTTTTACTGTATATAAATTGTATCTAGATAACCTGACTTGAAAGATGAAACTAGAACTATGTGCATATCAAGTCACTATGGAGGAATATATGAAAATATTAACCAGCTACCCTACAAGGGCCATATATGCATTCTTTTGAACAAAACCTAAGCTATGACTGGAGTTGCTGGTTCATCCTAAAATATTATGTCAGAATCAAGTCATGTCCACAAAGTTCATGGGTATTCCAGAGATGTTGCCTTTCAAGCTGGACTATAAAACCAGGAAAACGTGGAAATAAATATTCAAGATCCAGAGTCCACAAGACTTCACTTCTGCTCAAAGTCTGACCCTATCTCAGCACTCAGGTTCTGGGTCAGCGAATACAACTGATGAGGAAGAGCCCGAAAACACACAAAGCCTATTCCAGGTTGTAGAGTTATTGACAGGGATCGTCAGTTCAATGGAAAGAAGGGACAAACAAAAAAAAAACACAAAAAACCTGATTAATTGGTACTGAACGAAACAAGAAAGCTCCTGGAAGCAAGTGACAAAACACGGTGTTGGCATTAAATTCCTAAGCTATGCGGGTTTGAAGCCAGATAATTTTTTGTAGTAGTAATCCAAAGAAAATCAATTTTTATGTCTGACACGTCTCTGAACTGGCGACTCCATATGCAACAAATTAAGTCTTCTTATTGAATAATGCCCATTAGTTTCATTATCTTTTTATTTAAAAATTCTGTTTTACAATCAAGTAGCAAACTGTAGAGCATTCTTTTAATTTAATTGGTTATTTTATTTTTTCTTCTTAAATGCAAGATAGGTCTGATTATTATTATATAATAGATGCTCTCATATTTGCATTGTAAATTGTTTGAATTGTTAAATCTTCTTTTCAACTTTTATCTCCTTTTAACTTTTTATTGGTATTTGATATTCAAATTTAGCCACAGTCTAAAATTTACGTTGTAATTTTAAAATTGATGATTGTAATTTTTTAAGGATTTAAAATGTTTTATAATTTTGCAAAATAAATAAAAATAAACTTTAAATTATCTTATTAAGGCACTATAGGCCATGCAATTTAAGAAAACGGGTCTTTTAAAATATCTTACTCATGTAAGTGTAAGCATTATTTCTAAGTTATAAATTTTTAGAAATTAAATTCAATAAAAATAATTTATTCTGCTTAATTCATGTTTAATTTGGCCAACTATTGAAATAATTTAATATCAAATATTTAGAAGGATGCACACAACCTATGTCAACAAATGAGTGGACGAACCAAAAATTCTTTGAAAGTCCCAAAGGACTATAGCCACTTAAAACATTTAAACTTAAATTGATTTTATTTTTGAGAAAATGATGTTTCTCTCAATTGATTAGATCCCTAAGAATTGAACTGTTGGGCCACCCTATCACGTAGAAAGCCCCAAATGGCTGGAGTGCTAACTGGGGCACAAAGGAGCACAGAAGGAGTGCTAGAGGTGTACAAAACAATCGGGAACAGTTGCAGAAATAAAAGTCTGTAGGGTCCCATATTCTTTCTTTTCATGGCCTTGAATGTATTTGTATATACTAACCAATTTCAATTTTTCCTCCTCTTCCTGTTATCTACGTTATTTGAAGATATTACAGAATGACAAATTGGGATTGCAACTGAATGAGAAAAGCTTGAATACATCCAAAAGTCTTGTTCGGTTATAACGGGATTATAACCAAAGAAGTTAGTGATGGAATTTTGAGTTTTCATTTTTGGGAAGAGAATGAAGATATTTCTATATGGTTAAGTGCATTATGTTAGACTGGACCAAATTTTTGTTGTTATTGCTGCTATTTGGAAGTATTTGTAGAAGGATGTAAATAGATGTTGAATATCCAAAGGTGTGGACTGTAGAAGATGCCTGTGTAAGTTCTCTCAACTTGCATTACTATTTGCTTCTATTTGCAGAGGTTGGAAGAGAAAAAACTACATTCCTAGATTTCCTTGCAATGAAAGTTCTGGATACGAATAGTTACTGCCAGGTAGGTGCAACTGCATGAGCTTTGGAGGGCAAAAGGAAGTAATGGTTATTATTCTGCTATTGTGGGTATTTCAAAACAGAGTAGAGATCAGTGTTTGCTGATCCCTGTACTGCATGTGTCAGTGTCTTGTTAGCAGCAACTTGGCGTGAGAGCCAGTTGTGATAGACACAGAGTACCAGTTTCCTAATGTACTACATAAGTACAGTGATGATCTTGATTCCCACCATCCAAGTGGTCTCCTAAGTTTCTCTGCTGCAATTCATCCAGCAAGTTTGTAAAATATTGTATTCCATGCATGCCATCCCTTTCTTCTAAAATAATACTAGAATTTTCTGTTTTCTCCAATGAACTCTGTGATACCACAGTAATGCAGACTTTTCAAAAAAGAATAAAAGGTAGAAATTCAACAGATTCAGAAGACAAAAACATGGTACAGGAAAAAAGTGCAAATCATTTACTAGGCAATGTAATCAGGATTATTTCACACATGTACTTATTTGCACAGACGTTTCTTCTTTTATTTAGATTAAATGTTTAATTGCAAGGAAACACAGAAAATAAAAAAATGACAAACAGCCAAAACGTCTGAATCTTCTATAAATGAGTCCAACAAAACTTTATTAGCTGAAGCTAACATGTGTCATACAATTACCAAATCACTCATTTTCCTAGCCTGCACTGGTTGGAACTAAGGACAAAGTAAATAGAAAAGGTGCCACTTTTAAATAACACTCTTAGTAGATAAAATGACAATGTGTAAAATGGTATAATCTAATTACTAATTTGGAAAATAACTTTCCATTAAAGTTTGATGCATTTACAGACATTATGTGTTCAGCTAATAATCCTAATTAGAAGAAATTCTTTCTTTTTTTAGATTTAGTTAAATGTTTTTATTATAAAGAGATATAGAGGCTGCCTTGAAAATATGAGCTGCTTAATGCCATTTCCTTCAGCAAAACAGGCATCACATAGAGCGTCAAGACAAGGCCCAGGTATAATAGCAAGACAATGTAATGAGTTATATTTCTTGCCCAAACTGCAAACAAACATCTCATATTTATTCCAGTTCACTTCTTTGTGCCATACAAATATTTTTATGTGTTCCATGTGAAATGGGTTGAGACAATTTGGTTCAAAGAAGAGTGAATAAACTTGAGACCATTACACCACTCATAAGAATTTCAAACCCAAACAGAGATCAAACTATCTTGTTAATGGGTTTCTAGGTTGAAAAATAATATTTCACATCCTTAGAGTCCTAATCATGAAAGATTAAAAAATAGGAGATAATACAGGTAACATGAGAAAATCATAACATTTTGAATGATTTAATTTTATTGCACAGAACTATCTAATGCTTACTAAGCCTCTCTGCTAACTCCAACCTCAGCCTAAGTAACAGAGAGATAGAGAACAAGAGAACTTGTATTAATATCTGCCCCCCCCCCCCAAAATACACATTTCACCTGTACCCCAGTTGAGGTTCTCATCACTTCCAGACTGCTTACTGAATCATGCTGTTTAAAAAAAAATCAGTGCTACAATATTTCTTTTTACTCAGGGGTCATTAATAGCATCCTGGCTTATTAAATATTATCAACACATAATTTATTTAGGCCATGTATTACCACTGGCCTGGAAACACTGGAAAATTCTATCCTCAATATTAGTCCAAAGTTGTTTCCTAAGGGTTAATATATTTCAAATATAAAAGGTAAATTAATTATAGTTATTTTTAAAATGTTATTTTAGAAAACTTTTAATTTTCAACTTTTATTTTAAGGAGTACATGGGCCAATGTGCAGGTTTGTTATATAGTTAAATGTGTGCCATGGTGGCTTGCTGCAGAGATCATCCCATCACCTAGGTATTAAGCCCAGCATCTATTAGCTATTCTTCCTGATGTTCTCCCTCCTTCCAACCCTCACCCTCGGACAGGCCTTAGTTTGTGTTTTACTCCCTTTTCATGTGTCCATGTGTTCTCATCACTCAGCTCCCACTTAAAAGTGCGAATATGCGGTATTTGGTTTCATGTTCCTGTGTTAGTTTGCTGAGGATAATTACTTCCAGCTCTATCTATGCCCGTGCAAATGACATGATCTTGTAAACAACAATTTTTTTTGTTTTTTTAAGAGACAAAGTCTAGCTCTGCTGCCCAGACTGGACTACAATGTGTGATTATAGCTCACTTCAGACTTGAACTCCTAGGCTCAAGACATCCTTCTGCCTCAGCCTCCAGGGTAGCTGAATACGGGTGTGTACCACTAGACCCAGCTAATTAAAACAAGTTTTTTTTAGAGATGGTCGGGGCAGGTGAGAGGTGGTCTTGCTATGTTGTCCAGGCTGGTCTTGTGCTCAGCTTCAAGTGATCCTCCAGCCTCAGCATCCTGTGTAGCTGGGATCTGGAATTACAGGTGCAAGCCACTGTGCCCGGTTCTAACAAATGTTTTGAATCATATTTACTTCCACATATGCATCTTCCTCTGAAAATCCGTACCCAATGCATGCTATTCATTTTGAGCCTACCATAGTGGCAGTCATATTATTTTTTAAATTTATTCTTCTCTCTTAAGGAGGTAATAAAGGGCAACTTCTATAGCATTTTAGGCTGAGTGTATGTTGGAATTACCATATGTACACGATTCTAGACACAAACAACGTTACTGAGTTTCTTGTAGGAACAACCAGAACTCAGGCTTTGTAAAGTATTAATCATATTGAGTAAAGGAATTTGTTTTACAATAGATTAGGATATCCATTATAAAATTCTGGGTTTCTGACATTGAGAGTATCCTCTTAGTTTGTGCAAACTTCTTGTTGAATTTGTATCAGAGGGTTGCGCTTCCTGTGATAGTTCCTCACTAGGCCAAGAGCAAAGTGAACGTAAGACAATTGAGCTATCCCTAAAATAAACTTTTTCTACTTTTCTGAGCTTATTTCTCTGAGAGGAGAAACTATTTCCTTCAATTTTCCTACAAAAAGCTGATTAATCCTAAAATTTGAAGCCTAAGAAAAGGAAGAAATTATTGTGAGAATCAGAGTCAATCATGAGGAATTTAAACCACAGCAGAGATAAAACCCTGTGTAATAGTTAATAGCTCTATATTCCAGGAAAACATATTGGGCCCTTGTAAAGCAAGAATAATAAGTTCTCAGTACAAAAGAAAGCTACTTTAGTATTTAATCCTAGAGATCATGGTTTTATTTAAACTAAATTTTAATAATATGTGCTAATGAATAAAATGTCATTTTAAAAATAATAAATGAAACTTAACAAAGCACATATGGTTAGTTTGCATTTAAAAGACTAAAGTGTTTTTCCATTGCAATGTTTAGATTTCTAAAGGATGGACAAAACCTTTTATTTTTAGCCTGCCAATCTGTACCATGTTTGATTTGTATTTTTTTGGTGAACATTAAAATTCTACATTAAAAATTATAATTCCCCTTTACCAGGGACCCCAATGTTCCATCTAATTTCACCACAGATAGTTGTAGTGTCTTCGGTCTTTCATTTCAAAGTGCTTATATTTAATATTTATTCCCAAAGAAATAGAAGGCTTAGTCAACTCAATGTTATTTATTTATTTTGTTTTGATCTGTAGGTTGTCATGTAAACTAAGCAGCACATTTCCTTCTCACTTACATATGGGCTTGCTGACTGACAGAGCTCTCAGATTTCTTTGTGGCTAAGGAAAGTTATTTTTGATACAGTGTGAGATATTTTAAAAGAGTGTTTGAAGTGTTAAAGCAGATATCTGGGCCAACAAAAATGAAGATCATGTTCTTAATTTTGATCATTCCAAAAACTTCAGGCTGAGCTTCCTTGTATCAAAAAAAGCATTGTAAAAAGTGAAGGTAGCTCTAAAAAGATGGCTTTTGGCATTTTGGGTTATAGATATTAGCTTTAAAAATTAATCCCATGCCCCTAACATGATTTTTAGTGACTGTTTTTTCTCTCAAATCATGTACATATAGGATTCATCTCTTTCATCATGCCTTCATTTCTTGATCAGATAAATCTGAATTTTTTTATTCTGGATTATTGATTGTTGTCTTTTTGCAAAGAAATTAATTTTGTTCATTTAAGACATGTATCATAATGATTAATCCACATGTCATTATTAATCTCTAAATCAGAATATCAGCACAGACTATATCTCTCATGTTAGTCACTGCTAATAGAAGTATTGAGAATCAACGAAATGCTGACCTACCTTAAAATGATACAGACAAAAAGACCATAGCTTTCTTCAGCTTTACCAAGAAAGAAGGAACCAATAAAAAACTGAGATAACTAGTAAATCAGGGGCCAATGACCAGTTAATATTGCCCAAGTTAGTATGAATATCAATGTGGTCAACATATGTAGCCAATTCTGGCCCTTCTCTTCCCTTCCATTCCCTTCTGTCCCTTCCTTCTTTCTGGAAAAGACATAATATATGCAATATCTACAAAAGTTGAGCATCTATGTACCCTACAACCCAACATATATACTCTGTTTTGAAATTTATACATATATTAAGTAAAGTATAGTGGCAGGAATGTTTATAGAAGTTATATCGGTAATAGCCCAAACCTGAAAACTACACAGATGATAATCAACAATAAAATGTACAAGTTGAGATATATTCATACAGTGAAATATTATACAAAACACTGTGAATAACTCTCACATACATGATAATGAGTAAAGGAAGCCAAACATACAACCATACAGTACATATGTACTGGATGAAATTGGGATATCCACGTATCTGTCTATCCATCCACCTATCTATCTATTCCTCACTGTTTTTTAACTTAATATAAATTACTTATACTTCCTTTAAATGATTTTTAATATTCCCTCATATTAATGTATAATAATTTAAATGCCTGAAGTTTTATTTTTATAGTCTTAGAAGCATAACTTGAATCAAAGCCGTACAGTTATGAGAGTCTTGATCTTGTACGACTCTTGACATTGCCAAGTCTCTACTCCAGTTTATATTTACTGTATGTACTAGAACCATATGTACTGTACATCTCTACGGGTATAGAGTGCAAAGGCAGCACAGCTAACCAACTGTAATAGACATTAGGAGAGAGATTATGTTTAGGGGAAGTTGGTGATGAGAGTGGGGCAAAAAGAATACTTCTAAGGGAAAAAGACATTCTTTTCCTTGAACATACACATGAAGGTACATTTAATATGGAAAAATTCAAGTTGTACACTTGGGATTTGTCTACTTTCCTATACAGATTATACTTCAATAAAAAAAGTGCATGCCCTTATATAATACATAGATAATATAACAGTGAAAGTAAAACAAAAAAGAAAAATTAGAACTTCATAAACGTAATTATCATTCATCTTCTGGTCTTTTTCCTTCCAGTCTTTAAAATGAACGCTAATATAATACAGAGACAGAAATTGGGATATCTATTTATCTGTCAATCCATCCTCCTATCTATTTCTCCCTCACTGTTTTTTAACTTAATGTCATATCAATTACTTATACTTCATTTAAATGATTAATATTCCCTCATACTAATGTATAATAATTTAAATGCCTGCATTTTTATTTTTATAGTCTTAGAAGCATAACTTGAGTCAAAACCATATAGTAGGACTCTTGACATTGCCAACCAAAGTGTCTACTCCAATTTATATTACCACTAACATCATCAATGTTATTACAAAAAAAGTCATCACAATACAAATCTTTCATGTCCAACTGCACTTTTGCAAAGTCAAATTTGCAATATTAAGATGTGCTGTTCCTTACATCAAATATGGATCAGAAAAAAGTAGGTGTACCAGGGAGATAAAAGTTGGATTATTGGTATTTTAAAATATTTTTATCCACAGAATACATTATTCCGGCATACGGCCATTGATACTTACACGTAACGTCAAATTACTTGGTGTGAGTTCTTAAGTACCATCATAGAAACTAAGAAGGAGTTCTCAATAGTTTAATTTCTATTTCATGGAGAGGAATAATAACAAATTGGTTTTGTCCCTTCAAAATTAACACCATGTGTTGGTGTACACTATGTTAATAAGAATTCTTCCTTTCAATCTACATAACTATAAAGTATGTGGTCATAAACATTTTAAACCAATTAGGTCATTTGTATTTCTTTCCACAAGAGTCTTGATTCTTGTGTTTGCTCTCTGAGTGAAAAATCATGCTTCCAATTGATTCATAGATATGGCAAATACCACGGATGCTAGCAGCTCTTTGCTAATATTCTGAATGGCTATGAAATCCTTACCTTTAAGCATCAGTTCATTTGCTCATTGTCACCCCAATCTTTGGGAGCTTAGAAATCTGGAAGGGTGTTTTTCAATGCTTGGATGAGTGATAAAAACAAATGTGTTTTGTGTTTGTGAAATATTTTTGAGACAGAACATTTAGTTATGTTTCTTAGGGTTGATATGTTCATAAAATAATATTTCATCAATACTAATTACTTCTAAGTATTGAAGATAATATCACTAATAAACATATGTCTAAAATGCTTATATAAAAGGTATAATTCTGCTTACAAAGTGAAGACAGGCAAATTTCATACTGTGACATATTACAATGGATCATTAACTCCACATGGACCAATGAGGATTTAGAAAACAATGTTTCCCTCAATTTTAGGAGAAAAAATGCCCCAGAGTAAAGCAGCCTTTTGTGGTGAATCTAGTTTTGGCATGAAATTTACATTTCCCCCACCATCTCAATATAAAAAATTTAAATAACTCACATAAATGAATTTATCAAAAAGCATTATTATCTAAATCTATTTTTAGGCATGCTTTTGTTCTTAATGTGCTAAGTTGAGAGGATGCATATTTATTGTCTTTGCCTTCTAAAATTAGTATTTATTTGACATTAAAGGGAATTTCATTACCAACTGGCAGACATTAGAAAACTGATGGAGCAACAAGAGAAATAAATTTAATTGTTACAATACAAACATGATTTCAATGTAACTTCACATACAGTTTTCAAATTAATCTCTTTTACATCAATATATTGTTTTCAGATTTTAATATAAATCTATGTTCTTTAAAATGTAATAACAATTTTCAGATCTGCAAATATTTGATGAGTGGCTACCCTCTTTTTATGTTCATCCCTAGTTGGAGAGAAAGCTCAGATAAGTCAATTCTAAAGCAAGAGCTAGAATGAAGATGAGAGAGAGTGACAGCTAGGGATGAAGAGAGAGCTATAGGAATAACCAGGGAAGAGTGACAATATTTTAATGGAGGAAAGATCTGAGAAGGCTTCATTGAAAGGTGACATTTGAGCTAGACCTTGAACTAAAAGGCAGAGGGTATGCCAGTCACAGAAGAGTGAAAGGGGAAATCTGTCCAATAGTCTCTTGTTATTTACACATCCAGGGTCTTAATTCTGAACCTGCCATGAAGCCATTCTTCACATTGCTGTGAGAGTCATCTTTTGAACAGGCAAATAGCATCACATCATATTCTCCTCCCCCACTGGTTTAAAGTACAATATACTTTTAGTTTATTGTATTTCATGAAAAGGTTTCTGATCATCTCGACTAAGTTTATCTCATCACCTCTGTCTCTCATTACTTACACTTCCACCACTCACTGCCACTGACCCCGGTCTTACCAAATTATTCGTACTTTCCTAAATACATCATGATCTTGCATAAGCTTCATCCTCTGTCTGGAATAAGCTTTTGCTCATAATTTATGTAGCTGATTTTCACTCATATATCACAGTCAACTCAAATAAGATGACAATTGCTAGGAAGCTCTTACTTTAACCACTGATCTATTTGCCTTAAGCAGCTGTTCCCTGCAAGAACTAGGATAGTCCTTTTCCTCAGACAAGTTCCCCTTGTTTATATGTATGTTCCCTACATGTGCTTCTTGGTTCTGGTGACAATTTCAGTTGTCTGCTCATTTGCTTCTCCCTTGCACCATAGATACTGTGGGTCTAAATTTTCTATCCTTAGAACCAAATACAAAATATGAGCACATTTATTTTGGTTGTTAAATTAGACAGAATTGAGCAAAGGCAAGAGGAGAGAATACAGACACTGTTTGGGAAAGAAAAGAGAGAAACAAAAAGGCCTTAAAATAATGAGAAAAATGGTTGGTGGAAATAAGGGAGTCATATGAGGGATATAAATGCCATCAAATGGATTTAGATCCCTATTCTATTTTCATAGACATGCCAGCAAATATTTTCAATAGAAGAATGACCCAGTTTATACTTTGAAACCATAAATAAAAAACATTAATATCAAGTTAAATTTTGACATAAAGAGCAATTCATATAATATTTAACTAAAGTCCCGCTTATATTTTTATTGTTATCTGAAAAACATATATGCTAAGTGGAAGACTCTTTAATAATGTTTGTTATTGTTTATAATAAAGAATGTTAAGTTTGAGATTCAAAAGAGTATCAACACATTCAGAGTATATTACATTTATATAAGTAACAGAGAGCTTCAACCTTATTTTAAGAGAAAGCTGTTAGCAATAATACTTAATATAGTAAAATGGTATTCACTGAGTCTTGACAATTATAACTTCACATAGACTCCTAAATAATGGATCAGTGAACTGTAGTTTCTAGGTACTGAACACTAAGCCACATCTGTCCTTTATTCTGATGTATTAGGTATGCTTGTCTGTGTCTGATTTCAAACTACGTATTTCTGTATGGTGGCTCTATTAGCATTCCTTGCAATTGTACAATCAGTTTTAAAGTAAATAACTTCGTATTATTTTTGCAACATCTTTTGGTGATTCTATCCTGTCCAGATAGAACACGGAGCTTGAATAGATCTGTCTTATACATTTTTACAGCAAGAAAACAGAATGTGAGCATATGAAAAATTGATCATTATTCTCCTTAGTCCTTCAAATAACTACATCTTGAATTTCTATCCTCAGAAAAAGCAATTGGTCATCTTAGATATAATGATATGACTCAGAGGCACATCCATATACAGTATGTCAAAGGAAAAAAAATGAATCTCATTTTCTAGAGTCTGCAGAGTGCTAGTGGTGTAAGGAAAGGTTAAAAGAAAAACTAAAATGATTTAGAAGTCATAATAGGTAGGACACTCAAAAGGCATGAATCTGTGCCCCAGAGATTACTTCAAAATTGATTGACCTTATAACCACAACACCAAACGATTTTGTATTCAACATAGCAGCTCTCTAAATTAATCCGCTATAGGTATTATCAGAATTTCATTTAAACAAGTAAGTTATACTGATCTCAAAGACTAGAGATGTAGATATCTAGGAACATAAGAGAACCATTTTTTTCCAAGAAATAAAAAAAAACATAAAAGAAGAATATAATCTCTCAGTTCCTCAATTCTTATTTTTGATTTTGCCCAGATGCAAATAAATAAATAATAAAGTTCACAGAAGAATGCTTTAAATGTATGCAGTCTATCCTTATCTTTATATTCAAGATGACATCCTTGGAGCAAGTCAAACTATTATGTTATTCAGACACAATTATTTTGGTTTCTCATAGGTTTTTTTTCCCCTGAATTGTGCTTGGATAGAATATCATCACACTGTATTGAGTAGAGATGTAAGAAAACTCATCTATATCACTGCACTTACTGTGGAGATAATATAAAAACAT
Organism: Ateles fusciceps; assembly: GCA_036589455.1. Lineage (NCBI taxonomy): Eukaryota > Metazoa > Chordata > Mammalia > Primates > Atelidae > Ateles > Ateles fusciceps. The sequence continues at coordinate 670,064 of JAZHEH010002345.1, read as the reverse complement.
AGTGCCATACAGTTCAGAATTTCTTTTTATAAGAATTTTTTTGGTTGAAAGTACTCAGACTTTTCTGTTGTATTTGTTTTCCATTTATTTCGCAGATGTAGAGAAATGTAACTGTCTTATTTTCCCTTCTACATTAATATAAGATTACTAAGAAACAAAGTTGGAGTTATGGAAGGCATTCTGGTGGCCCCATCTGAATCCCTTTGCCTCAGGTGCATCCACACTCTAGTGACAGAGAGGGTTGTGGCTGCTGAAGTCTCACTTCTGTCTTCTCTGAAAATTACCCTTCGCAGAATAGAAGCTGCCTCAATTGGCAGCCAGCCACAGAAGACTGCTTGAGGAGATACAAAAGGACAACCTTCTTTTCTCATGGTGGAACCAAGTTTTGATACAAATCAGCTTCAGAGCTTTTGATGACACCAGGATGAAGGGAACCTCCAAGGAGAGACCTCTTCACTCTTGCTTAGAATTTATTTCCTGAACCATCCTGCTTTTCAGGATATGTCACAGAAACATTGTTTCTAAGGGAAAATATGCAAGGTACTTTTTATTGTAGACAAATTTTGATTGCAAGGTAAAGACAGTCTGTTGAGATACTCAAAACTCATCTGAATACCTGGAATAATAATCCAGTCCTAACAATTTGAAACAAACATTCTACTAAGCTCAGAGGTCTTTGTCATTAGATGAAAAACATGCTTTTACATTCCTTAGAATCTTATCACAAATTCAAATGTCCTTAGAGTTAGACATTTCCATCTCTGTACATATGTATATTTTTTAAAAGGAAAAGAAATGCAAAATCCAGCCAGGTGATCACTGGAGTAGGATACCAAAACATCTGTGACTAGAGGAGAAAAATTATGTACCTTAAAACCACTAGTTTAAGCCACATGAAAAATGCAAGCAACCATTCTTTGTAATATAACAACTTCAGAGTTGTCGTAAGAATCCACCCAGAGCCCCAGCTGAATTATTCAGTCCTTTATCACCCCAATTAACTGAGATCGTAGTTGTTTATTAGTGAATTAACTATCTGGGTTAAATGGGTTGACTTCATTAAGTTGAGATGTATCTTTCAAGATCTAAAATATTTAGAATTACATATAAATCATTATAGATTTTGGATCTCAACAGGGGCGGCTAGCACCTCTCAGAGAATGGTACTTCTTGAAAATTTTGCTTTATAGAAAGATATTAAATAATGCCTAAATTAATTGAGGTATTATTTTTGTTAAAATAACAAATTTACAATGGTACGACATCTAATATTACAATGTCATAACATTGCAATTTTGTTATTTTAACAAAAAATAATTTTAGCAAAAATGAATTCAGGTATTATTTTTGTTAAAACAAATATTACAATGATGACATGTCAACAAATCAATTTAAGATTCAATACAATGTCAATTAAAACTCCCTCAGTTTTCCACTAAACTTGACAAGTGTATTCTAAAATCCACATGGATGAAGTGATAAGAATAGTACAAGATGGATAATTTACCCTATCAAATATAAAAGTATATTTCATATTAGAACAATTTACATAACTTATTAAAGAAATAGAAAAACTGACCTGTAGAATGAGATAAAGCACACAGGGGAAAAAAAAAAAAGCATATATGGAATCTTGACAGTGGGCATTACAAGTCAGTGAATGAAAAAATAGATTTTCCAGTAACTGAAGGTAGATAAACAGGGAGTGCACATGAAAAAAAAAAAAAAGAATTCTAAATTTACACCAATCACAAAAATTTATTTGACAGATTAACAGTTTTATTACAAATCTAAAAGAAAATCATTGAAAATATCACTTTGAAATGAATTTTTTTAAAACAAATCTCACAGTTAAAAATGACATAAATATATTGTTAATTTCAATAATATTGAGAATTTCTTTTCATGAAAAAATATCATAAAAAGAAGGAAAAAGGAAATCACAAACAGAGTAGACATTACAGTCATTAAATTAATGCTAATGCTACATAAACAACTGCCAATGTAAAAGAAAATGGCAAACAAAATGGGTTTTTTTGAATGGGCAAAAGTCATAAATAGATAATTCATTTAAAAAAATTCAAAATGGCTCCAATCATGTAAAGAGCAGTAAATGAAATTTACAGTAAAACTATAATAGGAAAGTATTTCAGATTGATCAGATTGGTAAAAATGTAAAAGCCAGTTAACATCAAGTGCTTGCAAGGATACTGAGAAGCCAAAATTTCCTCTTCGGCCAGTAAGAGTGTAAATTTAAACAACTTTAGAAAACATGTCTTTCATTACCTGCGGAATTGAACATTCATATGTCCTACCACCAAGTAATTCTACTCCTAGATTTCTATCCTGAAGACTCTCTTGGACATGAGCACCAGTAGATAAATATATTAAAAATTAAAGACGTTTGATCTAAACTTTATTATCTTAAAATAATGGCAAATAAAATTTACATGAATAGTAAGATGGATACCAAAAATGTATTTTCAGTTTACAACACAGCAGTGACTACATTTAATAATGCTATATGCATTAACATAAATATCACTAATAATGTTTAAAGGAAGGAGTTATGGAAGAACATATACCAAGATTCCACTCACGTTAAGTTCAACAACTGATAACAATGCAAATATGTTAAAGCTACAGGAAAAGGGAGGACAGAGGTTAATACAATAAAAGTGATGAGATTAAGATGGTGGGGTGAATGAGGAAGTTGTTATCCAAGAAAAGTCGCAAGCAGAAGTTGGATCTTAAGTCACTGGCAATCATTTTTTTTAAACATTAGCTGATAAACTTTATTACTGTTTGTTTTATTATTGTCAGTTCAATTGTATCCTCTTTGTCTCATCCCAATTGCTTGCATATACATAAATATCCATCTTATCTAGTTATTTCAGATTTTAACTCCCGTTCTTTATTTTCTTGTGTCACAACATACATATTTGTGTATATCATAGCCACATCAATGCATATATTACTGAATATATGCACATGTATATATTCAGTCTCATTATTTAACCCCAGAGTGAACTTCTAAAGTTTTTACTTTATAAAAATAAAGTTGATGATAATTACAACAGCTGATCACACCAATGATCATGTTTATCATTAGGATATCATGAGAAGAACTATATACATAGTAATGTTCACAAATTTTATTACATTTTTGTATTTTTTGTAAACAATACAGAAATTGTTTTTTGGAAACAGGGTCCTGCTCTGTTATCCAAAGTGCAGTGTAGTGGTGTGATCATGGCTGACTGCAGCCTCAAATTCCTGGGCTCAAGCCAGCCTATCTCACCTTCCCAAGTAGCTGGTACTGCAGGTGCACACCATCATGCCTGGCAAATGTTTAAATTTTTTTCACAGAGACGGAGTTTGACTCTGTCATGCAGGCTGCTCTTAAACTCTTGGCTTCAAGCAATCCTCTTGCCTCAGCCTTCCCTTGTGCTAGGATTACAGATGTGAGCCATTGTGCCCAGCCCAGAAATCATTTTCTCTCTTAATACTTTCGCTTTTCCTCTATTACAACAAGGATATAAATATTCATTTTGCTTATTTTTCCATTTGCATCCCTTTAATTTATACAACTCTTTAGTTCAAATAAGTGGTAAATTCAAACTTCTGCTTCTGTGGGCAACATCAAAAGTAAATTATTCAAATGCCTAGAATCCTCTAAAATTTTATTTATCATAAATCAAATTATAGGAGTCTATAATTGCATATCATCTTTCCTAAAATAAATGTCTGAAAGGTGATTATGCAGCATGTTCTGTATAATAATATTTCAGTATATTATTTGAGGGCACTTGACTTTGTCACCATATGCATTATAGTTATTTTTTAGTGTTTTGAAATAAATAAGATCATGGTGCAATTAGTGTTGCTTATAATAGATATGTACAAAACTTAATTAAAATATGATAAATGGAGAATTTTTCCCACTAAGCTGTCACATTATTTTTGGGGAACATCTGTTGATTTTTAAGCCATGTTATACATCTTGTTCTTGATGTGCATGCTAATGATATTATTACAATATACCTCAGTGCACTTTTAAAAGACCAGAAGTGGGTATGAAATGATATATATGAGGCCATATCAGTAACTTTGAGATTGTTTTTCTACTCTCTTAGTTTTATCTTCTTTATTTAAGAATAAAATCTAACCCTTCATTTATACTTGTTCTACATTTCAAAAAAAATTTTTTAAATGTACATCTTAAATCAACAGAAAAATATATTTGATAACATACTTCATAATTTAAAATTCTATTACAATAAATCTAATATGATTCCACAGTGACACACTGATTGGAGGTAAACAGCAACTCTTAGGCACCCTGAACTATTGAGATGGCCATCATGACAGTAGGTAAAAGTCAAATGGAAATGGAAATGTGGAAACCTAAAAATGTATCCATGCATTCATTGTCTGAATACAGAAGAGGACAAAATACACATTAAGCCAGACCAAGGGAAAAAGAAATATAAAGAATTGCTGACTATAAATTTGAATTTTGTGAACAATAGAACATAAATACAAAACAGTTAAATATACAAAATTGAATAAATGATTGTAGCTTAATTAGTTAAAATAAATTCAAACTAGTGAATTAAAAAAATCTTAGTGATGTTTCATTTTATTAACAGGAAGAAATACAGTCTAGAACAAGAGTTGAAGTTTACAGTTTAATATCAACACAGACAGAAGGAGTCTGGCTTTGTTAACCAGGCTGGAGTGCAGTGGTGTGATCACAGCTCACTGCAACCTCTGCCTCCCAGGTTCAAGTGATTTCAGCTAATTTTTGTATTTTTACTAGAGAAGGGGTTTCACCATGTTGGCCAGGCTGGTCTGGAACTCCTGACCTCAGGTGATCCGCCTGCCTTGGCCTCCCAAGTGCTAGGATTACAGGCTTGAGCCACTGCGCCTGGCCCTAACATACACTGACTTGATTGCTTCTAAAAGGAAAGACAAGAGATAAGATAAAAGCAGTAACATGACATCACGTGAAGCTCATTGAAGAAACTGAGACTGTTGGACTGGACTACAGAGAGATGCGAGGGACATGAGAGGTGATTTCTCATAATGGACGGCCTATTTCACAGCACTTGTTTTAAGTGGTTCTATAGGACAAATTCAACAGAAGCAAGGAATTTTTATAAAGCAAATGTTTAAAAATGGAATGGATCATGAGATCTTCACCAGTTTTATATTTAGCTGCTATCTAAACAAAACCAGTGGTATTGAAAAAAGGTTTCAAGTGTGTTGGACAGAGATTTAACAAAACAAACTCTTAGCGTTCCTTCAGACTTTAAATTCCTTTAAATACCTTAGGTTGTTACATCATGCTTATAAAATCTTGATAATTAAAGACTAAAAATTAAATTGATTTGACTACAGCATGAATTAATTTGAATCTAACAATTATACAGTTACTGAGAATTATACATTTATAACTGTCAAATCTAGTTGCTAAATAAACAAAACCCAGTCTACAAGTGTACTAATGTTATGGATACACTAGATTGAGTTGTTTATTTTTCTATTCCTAACCACTATACATGGGTTGTCGAGCTAAACTACTAATCTATTACTAATGCTACTGTTACTAGTACTACTCCTACTAACTCACTTGTATGACTACTGGTCCCACTACCTACTCTTCTTAGTAGGAGTAGTACTAGTCATGTCATCTCCACAACAATCATATAGAATATACTTATCAACCTTATTGTACGCACGAGGAACTTAGAGACAGGTTAGGAAACATACCCAAGATTGACTTCAACATCTGGACTGTGAATAGATGCCTGAAACAGATGAGTCTACAGTCTTCCCTTAAATTTATTTGCAGAGAAGCAAACACTTTGTATTTCAAGATTCAGCTTATGGCCCAGTTCTTAGCAATGGATTTGTCATTAGTTATTGGTTAAAAAAAAAAAAAAAAAAGACTGGCGTAGGGATAGGCATAGTATTCAATACAGACCAACCTAAGCTAATAAATCCAATTTCAGAGACTTTTGCTGATATTGACGAGAGAGTTGAACACCTTTTACTGGGCCTTCGAAGAGAAGTGACTGCAAACCCAGGGAGAATGTGCCTGAGAACAGAAGCGGCAGAGACATACCTCTCTCTTAGTGGTGGAAGAGAAAGAGGGAGGGAAGCAGGGAGGAAGGAAGGAAGAGAAGGAAAAAAGCAAGGGAAAGAAAAAAAATAATAATACCGAGAGGTGAAGACAAGTTTCTGAATATATCCAGTCTGAATAAATAAATACCCAGGGACTTATCAGTTATATGAATATTGTATTAGTTTTTATCAAAAATAAGATAGATTTATATTACATGCAAATAGAATTCATTAGTGAATTAATTTGTTTAGGATACAAAACTAAATAGAGCACTATGATGGCTGATTTAAAACTGAGATTTTCATCTTGATTTTTTTCATTATGAAAATACTATTCTTGATCTCGTTTATATAGTGGCATTTTATAAGATTTATATAAAAAAGATGGACAACAACAATGCTTGAAAATGATAATTTTGAATAATTTCTTATACTCTTTCACACTCTAACATTCTATAATACTCTGAATTTCATTTTTTTGACAACTAAATGAAAAAATATGTCCATTGATTATCAGGAAGTACTTTTCACACTGCAGTAAGAGGAAATGAAAATAGTAATTATTCAATTCTGATTCTATTTCTGACACTATGCTATGTCTTTTGCATAAATTAACTTGTATTTTTTATTAATCATTTTTTCAGATTATTTCCATTAGATATACTGAATTTCTTCCAAAAATATTAAAGTCGTGAATTCTGTCTGTATTTTCTCCTTTATTTTTTAATTCTTGTCTTTTCAGATTACTATACTTTATATGACATATTTTACCATAGACTTAAAATAGCAGATGTTTGAAAAATTGTAAGATATGTATAGTAACTAAAGTCAATAAAGAATTTTCATTAAAAGCATAATATAATCACACAAAAAATGTGCAAAGATCACTAATAAGCAGTTTGACTTAGAGAGATGAAGCTGAAATGAATAATAGCTATATGAAGAGATGCTTAAGTTATCTAGTAATCAGGGAATTGTGAATTTGAACAAGAGATGCTACTTAACCATCTGAATGGTGAACTTGCAAGGATGGAAGCCTTACTACCTATAGGTGAGGTATAAGTGGACTATAACTCTCATGCATTGCTAATAGGAGTATAGACTGATAAAACTATTATATAAAGCATTCTGGTAATATTAAGTGAAATTAATTATGTACATGCATTAAATGTAGCTATTTTACCAGAGAAAAAACTCTTACGTCAATTTGTATAACAAAATATGTGTTAATATTCTCTGCACCTGTGCTTAGTTTAGCAGATTGTTTGGATGATCTATGTATGTGTTCAAGCCAGCGAAGTAAATAATTAAAATATGGTGAAGGTTACGATGAAACACCATGCATCAGAAACAAGTAATGGACTAGATATACAGAGAGTAGCATAGATATAATTGAAAACAGCATTGAGTGAAAAACACAGGTGAAGACAACAAGAGTTACAGCATTTTATGTGTATTAATTGTGTGAACTAAACTGACACAAACACAACAATTTTAAAAGCATGCTATCAACTGAATACTTGTCACCCCCCACTAAATTTTATATGTTAAAACTCCTAGTCTTCAATGTGATGGTATTTGAAGATGGGGCCTTTGGTACTTAATTAAAGGTAGATTAGGTTAAGAGGGTAGGGCCCTTATAAAAAATTTAATGCCCTTATAAAAAGAGAGAAACACAGGAGATCATTTTTTTCAAGAGCACGAGCACATAAAGTGAAGGCAACCAGTCTATGGTATTTTGGTATAGCACCTCAGAGTGACTAAAACAGGGTATTAGAATGAGTGCCTATAGAAGGTGTAAAGGAAACATACAGAAAGGGGAAAATAAATACATTAAGAGAGAGGTCTTTCTGTAAACAATGATACTAGCTTACATTTAACAAAGGAGTATGCTTAACACAACTTTCTGCTGTTAGGTCAGTCCAGGAAAAAAAAAAGTTAAGCAATGAAATGATTGGGCATTCAATTCTACATCATGCTATTGTTGTTCACTTATTTACCAATTTCTATAATTCCTTATGAAATTTTGTTATTTTAAGAGTCTTAAACTTCTTTACAATTCTTCTGCTTTATCTTTTTCAGAAACATTATACACGTCCTAGTTACCACTGTCTTTAATGACATAGTTCTCGCCAAATCCACCTTTGTCTCACTGCAATTCATTTTCCACAACTGAATTCAGATTAGTTTATCAAATCAAAACCTATAATAATCGCATGATACATGTAGTTAATATTTTCCTACTGCTCTTAAATAAATACGAAGTTTTTAAAAACTTTTTTAAGACCCCACATGGGGCCCCTCAACCCCTCTAGCTTCATATCACACCACCCATACCCATATTCAGCTCTGTCTTCCGGCATCTGGAGCATCACTTTTTGAGGGAAGCCTTCTCTTATCCCCTAGAATAAGCTGTATCTCCATATTGCATATTCTCAGGGCATTACTTATCACCCTTAACAGAACATATATTGGACTTTCAATTTTACATATGTTTCATAATTGATTACCATGCATATCACCATTAATTCTAAACTCCACAAAGACATGAGTTGTGTCTGCTTCTTGCTGATTTTCTGGCTGTACTTGGTTCACAGTAGGCATTAAATAGGAATGACTGAACTCATCAATTAAATTAAAACCAAAGCACTTAGTTTAATATTTCCAAAATAGGTATATTCATAAGCATGTAGGTTTTATATACCTGAAGAGTTTTATATAGAATGCAACTTTAAATTTTACTTGAAATATATGATATTAATATGTATTTATTCAGTTTATTTTTCCTCCCATATTTTATCCAGACTTATATCCAGCATATGTTTCTCTAGTCTTGGGGGAGAGACTTTAGTTGTGGGACATAAAGCAGAGGTTATCAGTTGATAACATGAATTTCTGTCTGTGGTTTCTAGAATCTTGAAGGTTTGTATAAAATGGGAGATGATATAAAAACCAAGAGGAACAAGAGAGTAACTGAGAGGATAGTAGACAGACAGAATATACATTCATATTGTACATGAAGAATGTACATACATATTGAAGAAAAGAGGCTAAAGTTGATTTCTAAAGAATGGGAGAAAGAATGGGGTGGGTAGCTACCTTGAGAAGTCAAATCTAGAGTCCACAGGCTCTAAACCTGTGCCCCTCTCCCAAGCAGTACAAGGAAAGAAGACAAGACTTCAGTGAATAGAAGCAACATGGTGCCCTGAGTGAAAGTAGGTTCTAATTACAAGGCTTTCAGACTAAGCAAAACCTGTGCCATCAAATGCAAAAGACCATTTAGCATTGCCAAATGGGACATCATTGGTCACCATGAATAACTGAAAAACCACAGCCCTTCTTCCATTTTCCTTACATAAGATAATAGAGGATAAATAGTAAGAGTGATGCTTGTCAAACAGTGGTTTTTAGATCATAGAACTATTCAGTATTATAAAAATGAAGATTTCCAGGACTTAACCCTGACAAATTAACACAAAATCCTAGGGGTTATAGTGCACAAAGCCTTACTTATGCATACTGAGATATAAAAATTATTGAAGAAGATCAGGTTGGGCAGCCACAAGGTAGAGAGCCAGAATCTCTGCTAAAATTAGTAGCTTTGGAGAGTTGTTCATAATTCTAATTAAATGTAGGTCTCAGTAAAGGCTCACATCACAAGCAGAGTGCTGAAAACTTGGGAAAATGAGATGCAGTTTGACTAGAATAAATCACAGCATGAGACATCAGATGGTCAAAGGGCCAGAACAGAATAGGAAACTTGGAAAAAACACTATCCAAGCATGAGGCCAGGTAGCTGTCCAGGAGACGGCACTGAATCTCACTAATTAGTTCACTGTCCTGTGATGTACAACAGCAGCAATGAAAGACTTACTTTGCAGAAAATGTTGATTCCAGGTGTTGAGCCTCTTCTAGACTTTTCTGTTGTGATAGGAACTCCTCCTCATACTTGGTCAGCCTGAGCAAGTAAGTAGCAATGTGCTACTGAAGTCAGATATGAGTATGTAAAGAAAGAAGACTCTCATCTGTAATTTAGTTGGCTTCTGAAAAATTAGGTATTTTGGTGAAGAATGTTCTAGATTAATTAATTTTATTCCATTTCTTTCTTTCCAAAACATTATCCAGAGCTTGCCAGAGAGTTTGCAGATTTAAGACATACTTGAAAAAAAATTTGAAAAGATTTTATTATATGAAGGAAAAAAATAGGCATTGCAGCATGCTGTTATCAAGAAATAAAGATAGGAAAATAAGCGCTGCAAGTGTTCATTTTCTATTTACTTGTCAAGCATGTTTCTTTCACTCTATTTTTAAATGAGCATTCATTCAGTTGCTCTACTTCATGTTAACATGGGGGACCTACAGCACTTGACAAGAGCTTTCATTTACAGTCATAAACTGAAGAAAAACATAAAAATGCAAGTATCAGACACACAGAAGCAATTTATTTACTCTGCCTTTCAACTGCCAGACCAGCTCCAAATTTCTAGTGATGTTTTAGTATGAGTTAAAGCGATGTCATTCAAAGATAAAGAAAGAATAAACGATGAGGCAAAAAAATAGTGATGAGAAACTAAAATCTCTTAACAGCTAGTGGCCAAGAAAATTTCAAAATACGTATGTGGATACATTGTTCTTAAACTGCATTTTCCTTTCACTTACTCAATTCTTTTGCTTGTTGTTGTTTCAAATTCACATTATTTTATATCCATGCATCTCATCAATTTTTACATTTGTTTCTTCAGAATCAGTTGAAAGTCTTCAACTAAAACACGTATTTCATGCCTAGATTGCTCTGACAGGGTATTGGTAATGAGGTAAAACACAGAATTGTTGCCTAACAAATGGAAGATCAGCATAGCCCTTCTTTCCACTGAGACTAGTTGGCTGAGTAGACCTTTGTAGGCAAAGTCAGCAAAACTAGTTTTCAGAGGTTGGCAAGAGTTTCTTAAGGAACATTCTAAGTACCTTACTTTGCAAGAGAGATTACGATTTAATATGCTCACTCTGAACATCTTTTCTTATTACCTAATTGGTTGAAGTTATTAAAAACTTCTCAAGTTTAGTTTCAATTCACACCTTATAAAAAATGGCTGAAATATTCACACAGAAGACTCTTGTAACAGAAAGAGCAGTGTTGCTCTTTGGAATGACACATTGTAACACAAAAAAGGAGGGTCTAAAGCTAGACTATGAGATTGAACACTTACCTCTGTGGAATAGGTGAAGTGCAATATTTAACATTAATCTTTCATGTTTGGTTAATAACCTCATTATGGACCAGATGGCTTAACTGTTCTGCCATTTCCTGCCTGATTTTTTATAGGACAAGAAATTTACCTTTTTTTCCAAAGGAAAAAAAAGAAGTTAAATGTCATGATTGAGAGGTGTGTAATTTTAAGGAGAGATGCTAAAAATAATTTGGGATTCAATTTAAAAATTTCTAAAATTCAGGTGAAATATTTCAGTAATGAAGCGTTTAAAGGAGACATTTAAATACTCACCTATATCTCCTTCATGTGTGCTATTATAATTACCTCAGTTGTAGTGCTCTGTGTCATTTTTCTGCATTTTGATTGTAGATACAGGGAAGAACTATTTGATTCCTGAGTTGTTCAAATTAAACCTCCAAAGTCTATGCATAGAGATACATGCACTAGCTGTTTCTCTGTGCCCTCCACATATTTTTTGAAGTATTTAGTCCTATAATGCACTTTTCTGCTATGAAGTCTAAGTGATAACAACTGATATCTGATTAAAACTGATAAGTTTTAACTATTAGAAAAATAATTAGTATTTGAACATGGCAAATATATAGCTTTAAGAATGATAACCAAATATGAAACATGACACTCTGTAAAATGTCCAGAGACTGCATATAACTAAGCTACCATCTGTATGATAGAAATAAAGAAACCCAAGTAGCTCTACATTTACCTTTCTGTCTTCTGTATGTATCCTATGGGCACCATCTGTGGAACAACTCTGGTTGGTATTAAGGTTCTCATGCCTAAAGCTGCTTTTGGTGTTCACGCTCAAGCATTACTTAAGTACATGCTGAAATCTGCCTGACCGTATGTGCTAGTTTCTCTTGATACGATATCCTTCATTTCTACCACCTTCATTAAAAGGAGTGATTTTAATTAGAAGTTCAAATATCTAACAGAAAAGTAAGGTGACCTTGCAAATTAACACAATCTGTCAAGCCTTTGGTCCTTAATAACAGTTTAATCAAAAGATTTTTGGTGATGAAATCTTAAACATTTCTTAGAAGCTGTTAGATCAATATGTTGACCTAACATCAAGCCTAACTCACATCAGTGGAAACATCAAAACATTACTGAGAATCAAGAAAATCACTATTTTACTCAAACATAAAGAGTATCAAATAAAAGTTCTGTATGTCAGCAATGGAGTATTTTCTGGAGGCAGAGACACTGCATGGAACCTGGTTGGATAACTTATAGCCCATTTTTTGAAGGAAAAAGCTATGAATCAATAGTTTTATTCTGTTATCTCCTATTTTTATTTTGAGCTGATTGCTGTACAAGTACAGTGATTACAAAAATATAGTAAGAACCAATATGAAGTTTTCTCTATCTAAATCAATTACAATTTCTTATTTCTTGTGTCAGACCTAGAATATTAGAACTAACCCCTAGTAAACTTTCAACAAATATTTACTAAACAGCTATTTTTTCTTTAGTGACTTTTAATATAAGCTTTATATGTCATTTTAATCCAAATAATATTCTTTTCTCCAAATCTGCAAGCTTGTAAATGTAAGACCAAAATTGCCCCCAAACGCAGACATTTCTCCAGGAAAGTTCTTGCTGTGTTCTAGATACTTCCTGCTATTTGTGCATCTTTCTTTCTAGGTAAATATATCCTTGCACTTCACTTAATTTTTTCTTTCTCAAGCCCTAAAAATAACAGCTTAAAATATCTGTACTTCAAAGACTTTAACTCCAAGTAATTTAATAGTAGACACTTAAATTCTCAAAGCATAAACTCACAGACTCTAAAACTAATGATGATTTTTACTTTGGAAGAATCAGTAGGAAGCAACTGATTTTAATGATGAGATTCAAGGCACACAATTACAGAAGAATTAAAATTTCAGAGCACATAAGCATTAGTATAAATTAACTGAAAATAATCAGCATTCATCAATTGAATTGTTTTGCAAAATAATTTTTAAAATCAATTTAACATGAATTATTAAATTATGTTGTATTGTACTATGTTATTAGTTATGAATATTGCTTTCATTTAATAAATATTATTTGCATGAAGGTTACCATAAAATAAGATGAAATGAATGAAACACTGTGTGCACTTGTGTGTCTATGGGAGTACATTGCTGTGTCATTTTCTCCTTTGTTTCCCCAGGTCAGATCTTTGGTACAGATGCTGCCATCACAATTGTAGAACAGTCAACATCGCCTTACATGTTGGAGAGTAAGATAGTTTGACTGTGTCCCCCACTCAAATCTCAGCTTGAGCTGTAGCTCACATAATCCCCACCTGTCATGAGGGAAACCTGGGGGGAGGTAATTGAATCACAGGGGCAGGTATTTCCAATGCTGTTCTCCTGACAGTGAATAAGTCTCACGAGATCTGATGGTTATATAAATGGCAGTTCCCCTGCACACACTCTTTTGCCTGCCACCATGTAAGACATGGCTCTGTTCCTCCTTTGCCTTCTGCTATGATTGTGCAACTCCCCCAGCCATGTTGAACTGTGAGTATGTTAAATCTCTTTTTCTTTATAGATTACCCAGCCTGGGGTATTTCTTCATAAAGGTATGACAGTGAACTAATACAGAAGGAAAGAAAGAATGATACAGGGAAAGAAGATGGAGGTGAAAGCTCTGTTCTGGTTCACATTTTGGGGGAGTCATTAAAAAATTTTAATTAGGACCTTGAGAAACAACTCACAGTTTTCTATCACCCAATTCCACATGAAGGAAAGAAAGTAGCTAGATGATTCTATGAGTTAAGAGGCTTTGGGGCAAAAACGAAAAGCATCCTCACAGGTTATTTCTAATTTTAAATAGCAAGAAAAACTTTTTGTTGTTGATTACGCCTAGAGGATAAAATAAATGGGAGGAAGTCAGTCAAAGTGGCAGAATAAAAATAGACTTATTTTCAGCACAAAGAAATTTAATCAGCAGTAGAGGTAAGGAAATGTTAATGGGCAGAGAAAGTAGACTTCACAACAAGACCACAGGATGGGTGTGGCACTAAGGCAGGGCAGAAATGTTTGCCAAACAATGTTCTTCCATTCCAAGATACCAAGACAATTGTTTTCTTCTTCTTATAAAATACAATGCTTTCTCTCCAGGATGTCTTATTCTAGGACAGTGAGTATGAAGGATATGGAAGAATGGGCCACTCATAAGAGTTACTTGGTAAAGGATGGATGAAGGGATGAGTGCTCAACAGTATCTTCACTCTGACATCATATGTCCACAGGACTGGAAAGATGCAATTCTTCAAAAATGAGCACTGAGAATTTAAGGTTTACTGTGTTTAAAAGAAAAAAAAAAAACAGAAAAAAGCAAAGATATGAATTAAAAAAACCAACATATAGAGATGAGGGGGACCTTCTAAGCATGAATACAAAGATAGAAATATGGTAACTGGAGAGAAAGGTTAAGTTGCCCCCAAGGGAAGCCCATGAGACTCAAAGCGGATCTCTCAGCAGAAACCCTACAAGCCAGAAGAGAGTCGGGCCAATACTGAACATCCTTAAAGAAAAGAACTTTCAACCCAAAATTTCATATCCGGCCAAACTAAGCTTCATAAATGAAGAAGAAATAAAATCCTTTATGCACAATGAATTGCTGACAGATTTTGTCACCACCAGGCCTGGTTTACAAGAGCTCCTGAAAGAAGCACTAAACATGGAAAGGAACAACCAGTACAAGCCACTCCAAAAACATACAAAACTGTAAAGACCATCGATACAATGAAGAAACTGCATCAACTAATGGGCAAAACAATCAGCTAGTATCAAAATGGCAGGTTCAAATTCATATATAAAAATATTAACCTTAAACGTAAATGGGCTGAATGCCCCAATCAAAAGACACAGACTGGCAAATTGGATAAAGAGTCAAGAGCCATCAATGTGTATTCAGGAAATCCATCTCACATGCAAGGAGACACAAAGGCTCAAAATAAAGGGATGGAAGATTTGCCAAGCAAATGAAGAGCAAAAATAATTGCAATCCTAGTCTCTGATAAAACAGACTTTAAACCAACAAAGATCAAAAGAGACAAATAAGGGCATTACATAATGGTAAAGGGATCAATGCAACAAGAAGACCTAACTATTATAAATATATAAGCACCCAATACAGGAGCACCCAGATGCATAAAGCAAGTTCTTAATGAACTACAAAGAGAACTAGACTCCCACACAATAATAGTGGGAGACATTAACACTCTGCTGTCAATATTAGACAGATCAACGAGACAGAAAATTAACAAGGATATCCAGGACTTGAACTCAGATCTGGACCAAGCAAACCTAACAAACATCTATAGAACTCTACACCCCAAATCCACAGAATATACATTCTTCTCAGCACCACATCACACTTACTCTAAAATTGACCACATAATTGGAAGTAAATCACTCCTCAGCAAATGCAAAAGAATGGAAATCATAACAAACAGTCTCTCAGACCACAGTGCAATCAAATTAGAACTCAGGATTAAGTAACTAATTCAGAACTGCACAATTTCATGGAAGCTGAACAACTGGCTCTTGAATGTTGACTAGATAAACAATGAAATGAAGGCAGAAATAAAGATGTTCTTCGAAACCAATGAGAATGAATACACAATGCACCAGAATCCCCTCGGACACCTTTAAAGCAGTGTTGAGAGGGAAATTTATAGCAATAAATGCCCACATGAGAAGCAAGGAAAGATCCAAAATTGACACCCTATCATCAAAATTGAAAGAGCTAGAGGAGGAAGATAAAAAAAACTCAAAAGCTAGCAGAAGACAAGAAATAACTAAGATCAGAGCAGAACTGAAGAAGACAGAGACACAAAAAAACCCTTCAAAAAAATCAATAAATGCAGGAGCTGGTTTTTCGAAAAGATCAGCAAAATAGACCGCTAGCCAGATTAATAAAAAGAAAGAGAGAAGAATCAAATAGATGCAATAAAAATGAGAAACAGGAAATCACCACCAATTCCATAGAAATGCAAACTACCATCAGAGATTACTATAAACAATTATTTGCATATAAACCACTGAACCTGGAAGAAATGGATAAATTATTGGACACTTACCACACCCTCCCAAGCCTAAACCAGGAAGAAGTCGAAACCCTGAATAGACCAATAACAAGGGCTGAAGTTGAGGCAGCAGTTAATAGCCTACCAACCAAGAAAAGCCCAGGTCCAGATGGGTTCACTGCCAAATACTACCAGATGTACAAAGAGGATCTGGTACCACTCCTTCTGAAACATTCCAAACAATACAAAAAGAGGGGAATCCTTCCTGTATCATTTTATGAGACCAACATCATTACTGATACCAAAATCCAGCAGAGACTCAACATAACAAGAAAACTTCAGACCAATATCCATGATGAACATAGATGCAAAAATCTTCAATAAAATACTGGCAAACTGATTGCAACAACACATCAACAAGCTCATCCATCACGATCAAGTAGGCTTCATCCTGGGGATGCCAGGCTGTTTCAATATATGCAAGTCTATAAACATAATCCACCACTTAAACCGAACCAAAGACAAAAACCACAAGATCGTCTCCATAGATGCAGAGAAGGCCTTCAACAAAATTCAACAGCCCTTTATGCTAAAAACTCTCAATAAACTAGGTATCGATGGAACATATCTCAAAATAATAAAAGCGATTTAAGACAAATCTATAGCCAATATCATACTGAACGGGCAGAAACTGGAAGCATTCCCTTTGAAATCTGGCACTGGACAAGGATGCCCTCTCTAACCACTCCTGTTCAATATAGTATTGGAAGTTCTAGCCAGAGCAATCAGGCAAGAAAAAGGAAAGGAGAAAGTCAAATTGTCTCTATTTGCACATGACATGATTGTATATTTAGAAGACCCCATCGTCTCAGCCCAAAATCTCCTTAAACTGATAAGCAACTTTAGCAAAGTCTCAGGATACAAAATCAATGTGCAGAAATCACAAGCATTCCTACACACCAATAACAGACTAAAAGAGAGGCAAATCAAGGCTGAACTCCCATTCACAATTGCTACAATGAGAATAAAATACCTAGGAATATAACTAACAAGGGAAGTGAAGGATCTCTTGAAGGAGAACTACAAACAACTGTTCAAGGAAATAAGAGGGGGACACAAACAGATGGAAAAAGGTTCCATGCTCATGGTTAGGAAGAATGAATATTGTGAAAATGGCCATACTGCCCAGAGTAATTTAGATTCAATGCTATCCCCCATCAAGCTACCAATGACCTTTTTCAGAGAACTGGTAAAAACTATCTTAAACTTCATATGGTAAGTTTTTCTCAAAAAAGAGCCCACATAGCCAAGACAATTCTAAGCAAAAAAAGCTGGAGGCATCATGCTACCTGACTTCAAACTATACTACAAATCTTCTGTAATCAAAACAGCATGGTACTGGTACCAAAGCAGAGATATAGACCAATGGAACAGAACAGAGGCCTCAAAAGTAACACCACACATCTACAACCATCTGATCTTCGACAAACCTGACACAAACAAGCAATGGGGGATAGAATTCCCTGTTAATAAATGGTGTTGGGAAAACTGACTAATCACGTGCAGAAAGCTGAAACTGGACCCCTTACTTACACCTTATACAAATATTAACTCCAGAGGGATTAAAGATTTAAACATAAGACCTAACACCATAAAAACCCTAGAAGAAAACCTAGGCAATACCATTCAGGAGACAGTCATAGGCAATAACTTCATGACTAAAACACCAAAAGCAATGGCAACAAAAGCCAAAATAGACAAATGGGATCTAATTAAACTTAAGAGCTTCTGCACAGCAAAAGAAACAATCATGACAGTGAACCAGCAACCAATAGAATTGGAAAAAATTTTTGCAACCTACCCATCTGACGAAGGGCAAAAATCCGGAATCTACAAAGAACTTAAACAAATTTATAAGAAAAAAAAATCCCCCATCAAAAAGCGTGCAAAGGATATGAACACTTTTCAAAAGAAGATATTTATGCAACCAACAAACATGAAGAAATGCTCATCACTGGTCATTAGAGAAATGCATATCAAAACTACATTGAGATACCATCTCACATCAGTTAGAATGGCATTCGTTAAAAAATCTGGAGACAACAGATGCTGGAAAGGATGTGGAGAAATAGGAACAGTTTTACTCTGTTGGTGGGAGTGCAAATTAGTGCAACCATTGTGGAAGACAGTGTGACGAATTCCTCAAGGACCTAGAAATAGAAATACCATTTGACCCAGCAATCCCATTACTGGGTATGTACCCAAAGGATTATAAAGCATTCTATTATAAAGACACATGCACACGTATGTTCACTGCGACACTGTGAACATAGTCACAGTGGGCATTTGAACCAAGTCAAATGCCCATCAAGGATGGACTGGATAAAGAAAATGTGGTAGATACACATCATGGAATACTATGCAGCCATAAAAAAGGTTGAGTTCATGCCATTTGCAGGGACATAGATGCAGCTGGAAACCATCATTCTCAGAAAACTGACACAAGAACAGAAAACCAAACACTGCATGGTCTCACTATAAATAGGTGTTGAAAAATGAGAACACTTGGACACAGGAAGGGGAACATCACACAAAGGGGCCTGTTGGGCATTAGGGGGGACTAGGGGAGGGATAGTAGGGGGTGGGAGGATCGGGAGGGATAACATCAGGAGAAATACCTAACGTAGGTGATGGGATGGGTTCAGCAAACTGCCATGGCATGTGTATACCTATGTAACAATGTTGCAGGATCTGCACATGCACCCCAGTATTTAAAGTATATATGAAAAAAGAAATATTAAAATGAAACACTATAGTTTTCCATGGGAAAAAATAAAGACAGGTGAAAAGTGGAGGGGGACATTTCCAGCCTAAGAAAATGTTAATACTCTTTAGCATAAAAGCAAAACAAACAAAACACATTTCAGCATCAAATCAATGCAAATAAAATGACCCAATAAAAACAAGAAGAATAAGTACATATCCAATTTGCCAGAGTAATATGTTAGAAGGAAAAAAAAATTCAAATTGAAACTCAAACAAAACTTTCTTATACTATGTTTACTAGGAAAGCAATAATAAATTTAAACTAAGTAATATATAAAACCTGAAAATTTGTACTATCATGACCCTATAAAACCATGTACAACTTTATACTAACTTATTAAACATTTGTAAGTGATGAGATTGAATTATTTTACCTATGATTATGTCAGTAATTTCCTGAAGTACAGTATCAATATGCATCACATTTACACTTTACTAATCAGGAAAAAAATATATACCTTGCTTACAATAAACATATTCCTATGTTAAATTTTCCTCTAAAAATTCTTTCCTATGGTTTACTCGTTTTGTGGTTGCTTGATAAGAACACAATTATCTTTAAAGTATAATCAGTCAATGGATAGGTATCATGCTTTGACTTAGGGTCACACAGAAAGTGCTAAAAACCGTTATTGTCTACAGAAAATAATGAAATTTGTTTTTAAGTGTTAAGTGTGTGCCCCAGATATTTATTTGTATTGCATAGAATTTACCATAGGCCATGCCAACAGATTAAGAGAGTTAGTTTTGATAAGGATTATATAAGAAGGACAAGGAGAAAGTATATAGAACAATAATGTTTAGAGATTTACCAAATATTTAGATTTCACTTTTCCTCAATGACTTATTAGTTCCCTATATGTATTTTTTCTCTGAAAATGTTATCATTTAAAAGTAATGTTTCAATTAAAAAAAAGAATACATTGAATTGAAATCTACATTCACTAAAATGTCTTTTTGGACAATGAAAGACTACATAAATTTTCATAATACCAGAATAAAATAATCTATATCTTAAGAATAATATATATTTAATTCATTGTTATATTAATTCACTGTTTTAAAAAGCAATAAAAAGCACTTTTACAAGGTGTTATTATGAAAAAAACAATAAAAAAGGTACTAGGCCTGGAACCTAGCAGTCAGACAAAGCAAATGCTGGTGAATTCTTTTTGCCATTACAAATGGTGAACAAATATAAATACTTGAAGTTGAATAAAGCTGCATTAATAATAAGCTTAGGAATTTATTGTTTTTCTTTGAAATGATAAATAATATGTAAGTAATGGCATATATTACAGAAAGAATTAAATAAGGCATTAATTCTGATTCAAAAATTCATGATTATCATCAAGACATCAGTTCTTTTTATAAATTCTAATTCTTACCTAATAAAATAATGTATCTAGTACTCTGGCCAATGATCTTTCACTTAAAAGAAGTGCCTGGTTAGAAGGAAAGAGGAAAGTTGCTAATTTAGACTTAAATTGATAAATCTAATGTCCACTTCCCATTTGCTGAGAAGTGTTGTCATTAATATACAGAGATTGTGGTAACAGTGATTGTAAATATCCAAATGTGTTTTAAATTAACACGTGGCCCAATTCACAGAATCTATTACCCATCTAACACACTTTCCCCAAACTGGAAGAAAAGCTTTTCATAAGTTGAATATATTTTAACTAGTATTCTGATGTGAGTGGATAACAATTTTATACCAATAAAGCAAGCAAACAAAATAACCACAGTGAGGAATAAACCAGATGCCTTTATATGCACATCTAATGATCCTTGTCAAGCGTATTTATAGATCTGAGAGAGAAATCAGAATATAGCATCAGATAAAGCACTTAAAATTATACCAATTTTTCTAACCCAACCAGAAAATTGAAATTTCGCCTTTTATAATCCTAATGGGAACAATCCCTTAATACCTAACATACAACAATATAATAGCAATTTCACCTCCTTTGATTTCTCTAGCATATTTAATAGTGTTTAAAACAAAAAAAAACCATTAATTGCATATCTGCTTGGTTTAGCTATATTAAAATCAATAAGAAATTAATAAAATTTTAATTGAGTTTATCAGAGATACAAAGCATTATAAGAAATCACTAAAATAAAAATATTAAAAAGAATTTTAGTCTGACCACAACTTTCATTGAGCTAAATTTTAGCCAAAAAGTCTATTTTATTGGCAATTATTGAATCATCACTTGGTTGACTCATAGGCTAACATTCTCTGACACGCTAACAGAAGAAGGGGTCTATTTCTGCTCCGTTGCATCTGGGCTTGCCTGTGGTGCTTTGACTAACACAGTAGGACAGAAATGACAACATGTGAAATCTGGGACTACTCTTGAGGTGAATGGCAGTTCCCATCTTGGCCTTTTGAACCTTGAACTACCACATAAAATGACTGACAACTCTGAGGGATTACAAGAAGTAGCCCTGAAAATACAGGAAGAAGGAGAGGGGCACAGCTGAGCACACCCTCGTAGATGTCTCCCCCTAAGGCATCATACATGAGAGTGAAGCTGTCTGGATTGTCATCCGTATTGTATCAGCCCAGTTGCCAACTGAATACCATCCTGACTCTAATTGATATCACATGGACTAGAAGAATTCCCCCAGCTGTGTTTTGCCTGAATTCATCACTCACAAATATGACAGATAATGAAATGTTTGTTGCTTTCAGTCATTAAGTTTTGGAGTTGTTTATTACACAGCAATACAGAAGAAAAAAGAATATATATATATATATATATAGTATATATGTTATATATATACATATATATATAACACAGCAGTATAGAAGAAAACAGAATATATAAGCAGAAAACAGAAGATCTTAGAACTAAGATATTATGTAACAACAAGGATATTCTAACAATGGCACTTCTCTATCATTTTGACAAGGCAAATATGTACATAATTTTTGAAAAGAAGTATGGAAAAATAGGAAATGTTTCCAGAGCTGTAAAAATTCTTCTATGCTTTGTCAAAAAAATTGTATTTTCCCTAAAAAATAGTCCAAGCTAAGCAAAAATGTTGATGAATCTATCAATAAATCTATTTATATCATTTATATATTAATATTGGCAAATAGAGTAAAAATAAGGTTTTAATAAATTATGGTATATCAGTCAAGGTAGTATTGTGTGGTAACATACAGTTGAACGTTATAGCTACATGAAAGATATTTATGGATTTTATGGATTGTAGAGTGAAAAAACAGACTAAACACTTGTATCTTTTTTTCATTAAATATAGAAATCAATGTTACTATTTACACAAACTGCAAATAGCGTACATAGATACACTATTGCTATACTTTAGACATGATTCCTGATTTATCTATAATTTTAAGATACAGAATGTTTTTATGTCAAGTTATTTAATGTTCATGTTATTTTTAGTGTGTTGAAAACTCTTTCTGAATTTTCTTTGCATGATTCCTTTCTTTCCTATTGTCTGTTCACTGTCAAAACCTTTTCAAGCAACTGTAAATATAATGTATCATGACTCAACTGATGTGACCCTATCCCACAATTTATGAAATGTACACAGTTAAAAGAAAGAGCCAGGAAGTTGTTTTCAAATTTGATTCTTTCTCTGGAGGTTTATTTCTCCATAGATTAGCTTGAAGCCAACTTTAGATGGTAAGTTTATTAAAGCACTGTATTTGGAAAAATCTGCTAACCAAGCAAGAAAGTACAAACCAAACAGTGAATAATCCTTAAGCCCATATTAATAATTATTCTCATTAAAGGAATACTAAAATAGTTGAACTGATGATTGTCTGGAAATGTGTGATATAACATTTTTATAATTAAAAATGTTTTATTCTTATACAATCCACAAAACTCACAGTTCACCTAAAGTATACAACCCAATGGTTTTTGTTTTAAAGAATTGTGCAACCATCACCATAATCAATTTTAGATTACTGTCACATGCTAAAACGAAACTCAAACTCATTAACAGTCATTGCTCATTTATATCCATTCCCTACAGAACTAAGCAACCAATTATCTCCTTTCCATCTCTATAGATCTGCCTTTTCCAAACATTTCATATAATTGGAATTATACAGTATATGGTCTTTTGTTAGTTGCTTCATTCACTTAATATAATATTTTTGAGGTTCTTCCCTGTTGTAGCATGCATCAGTCCTTAATTCCCTTTTATTGTCCCCAAAATACAGTATAGATACATGATATTTATCCATTCATCAGTTGATTGATACTCAGGTTTTTTTCACCTTTTGACTATTAGGAATAATTATGTTATATACATCTGTGTAAAATTTTTTTATGTGTTAACATTTATTTTCATTTAGCTTGAATATATAACCAGGAGTAGAATTGCTGGGTCACAGGGCAACTCTATATTTAACACTTCAAAGAACTGCCAAGAGTTTTCCAAAGTGGTTGCACTATTTTACATTTCTACCAGCACTGCATAGGTATTCCAATTTCCCCCACGTCTTGATAACTATTGTTATTATCTGACTTTTTGGTTACAGTCAAAAGAGGTATCTCCTTTGGGTTTGGAATTGCAATTCCCTAATGATATTACAATCTTTTCATGTGCTTATCGACCACTGTATATCTTCTTTAGAAAACATCTATTCAGATCCTTTGTGCATTTAAAAAATTATTTGCGTTTTAAGCATTCTTTATATTGTCTGGATCAAGTTCTATATCAGTTACAGATTTGCATATATTTTTCCATTATGTGTCATCTTTTACTTTCCAGATGATGTCCATTATTACACAAATTTTATAATTTTGATGAATTTAAATTCATCTACTTTTTGTCACTTGTGTGCTATGTCTTCGGAAGAAAGGATTATGATCAACACTCTCTGTGAAAAATTTTACAGCAAGAAGGCATTAATTCTTTCATAGGTGCAGATACCCTCCACATAACTATAATTCTCCAGCAGCTCTTCTGGCTTTAATTACATAGCAAAGTCTTTGGGCAGCTGTAAACTCATCGCACCTCCATGGGATGAGAAAGCAAAGGAGAGAGAGGGCCCTAATCCTTAAACAATGTGTGACATTTTTGTTGTAGTTTAGAAAGTAGAATTCTAAGGGCACTCCTAGTTAAACTTGAATCATATTTTTAATAACAAATACACAGAATTCAGGCTGGACCAACTGCCTTTTTCCTGTTGTATTGCATAAAAATTTTGAATAAATTATATTTTATGAACTTTCTATGAAAATACAGAGGTTATCTGTTCATGAATGTAACAGGGGGTGCTTATTAAAAACAAATAACATTATTTATTAACAGTCTGTATTAACGGTGGTTGTCTTGGAATGCCAGATGGATCTCTAAACTGTCTCCACTCAAAAGTATCACAAAAAAAGATCCCCCTCAAACATGATCATTTACCTCTTCCAATTTCATTTTTTAACTAGTGCTTTCCTTTATTTTGTTGGTTATGCACTTTGTCTACAAGATTAACCAATTGTTCAGAAGCTTCCAGGTTACAGTGCTTCAGACACAGTTAACAATATTTTGAATTCTCAAATAATATAATGTTTTTATATCAAATTAAATATTTACTTCATTGTTAGATATAATATGCCTGTTCAGTAATTTGGGATTCATTTTGGTCAATTCTTTGAAGTGTTTTCATTATTTGTCAGTAGATTTTGAGTATAATCGTTCACTAATTTCACTGTCACCCTGACTGTTTCTAGAATATTTTTAAAGGAGTTTGCCCATTGCAATGTGGAGGGTCTTTTGTTGAAAATATTTATCTATTAAATTCCTCCAGTCACAAGAAAATGTATTTTTCATGTATGTAAATCTTCTTTCATGAGCAGGGTTAAAGTCATGGATTGTTTCTTAATGGAATGAAAGATTATCATTATTTATCACATGAAAGTTTATCTTTTTACTCCTTCATTAATTTTTTCTTCAGAAAATTATCAGCTTCCAAGAATAAACTACAACAATGATAATTAGAATACTCTTTCATTTTTCTTGATTATTTTTAAACAATCTTAACTCTAGGCAGCTTTTACATATGATAATGAATTAGCATTAGTATTTTCAATCTCCTTTGAGGGAAAAAAAAAATTGTGTCTAAATTTAAAATGTTGGGATCTACCCAAATCTCCCTGAAATTGACATCATTTATTTTCTCTGAGACCAAAAGATGGTCTTTACTGCAGCAGGATATGAATGTGTATTTGACAAAATTTATCTGCTTAAAAAATATATACAGATTTTAAAAGAATATGGACTACAATTAGTGACATTTAAAACAATGTATGGCTTCCTTTAAGAAATAATGTTTTCAATGGTATTGTCTAAATGGCCATATGAATCTTAGTTGAAAAACTCATGTCATTTCTATTTGTATAGAAATTATTTGTCCTTGCATTTCAGTTATAATTCTTTTTAAATTTTTTCAAAGACAAATAGCACCCACAAAGCCTAGAAAGATTGTCCCTTCAAATTCTAATGACAAAGTGATCAATATAGCTTATTTCACAAGTTAAATGAGATAGCTTTTTATTTAAGATTACAATGAAGCTCAATAATTATTGTTAAATTACAAGAAGAGTTCTATTAGGTAATACAGATTGCTTCCTAGAGGCAAGGAGCCTAATGTATCTACCTAATTAGTAGATTCAAGTGGATTGTAGAGGTCTTTTTCAATAGGGCAGGTACTAGAGTAATAAAGCATCCCAGACATGAGGCATTTAAGAGAAACTGGTGGCATAATGAGTGACTATATGTTATGTCTTTTAGTGTTTGCCAGAAAAATGTTAATTCATTTGAAAAAGATTTATTAATTTACTTAGAGAAATCAACTAGTACAATTTATATTACTTTGATGTCAATATCTACCTTTGCAAAAGGGTGTTGAAATAGTGCTTTTTGTATTCTGCAGGAGCAGGACTATTTCAGGAACTGATTGGAATATATCTAGAGGAACCTTGGTCAAAATGACTAAGAGAGTGGAAACTATGATATAAATAAAGGTTAAGGGATGGGAATCAGTTCATCTGAAAAAGAGCACAAATGAATGGCTAGCACTACCAACCCAGTATTGGAAGACATGGGCTCTGGAGAGACACATGGCACTAGTGGGAAAATGCAGTAATTACCTGAAGGCAAATGTTTGCTCTTTGTAGGGAAGTTAGAACCTCTTGGTCGTGAAAGACACATCTTTGCGAGAGCATAGTCCCGAGAAGCATCCAATAAAATCCACTGGGGAAGGGGTTTGACAATGGATACTGACTTGGATAACATCCATTAGACCATGATTCTAAACTGTCCTCTGTTTATTTTGGCATCAGTGATATAGATAAAAGACAGAAATACTCAGTAGGAGAGGGCAATTCTCTGGCAAGGGCTCCACCCTCAAGCCTGGAGACCCATGGCCCTAAATAGAAACAGGTATTCTTGTTTTTGTGTCCAAATATTGCCTTTTGGCCATCCACACCTCCTTCTCCTGTACCCACATAAACCCCAAAACTCAGGCTCCACGAGCAGAAAAGCAGAAGAGCAGAGGAACAGAGGAGCAGCATGGTAGAGAAGGAGAGAAGAGAAGGAGTGTCTGAATGTTGAGAGGATGTTTGGAGACGAGATAGGCTGTGGGACAGCCAAACTCCAGGGGAATATCATCTTCCCACTCCATCCTCTTTCTGGATCCTCGTTCATTCCACTGAGAGCCACCTCTATCTGGCAATAAAATCACTCACATTTACCATCCATCAATTTGTCAGTATGACCTGAATCTTCTTAGACACCAGAGAAGAACCTGGACAGCAAGTGGACACTGAGCTTAACACTTAATTTAAGCTGTCCCTGGATGGCAAAGCTAAAGGAACACTGTAACACTCCTAGACACTGCCGTGGGGCCAGAGCCTGAAAGCACTCACCCAGGCTTACCTGCATGCTCCCCCTCTTGTAAGGAGTTTGAGCACACAGAGAGATGAACAGAGAAATACATGAGCCACAACCCTGTGGCACATCCTGTGAGGGGGGGGGCGGTCAGGGAACTCTCCTGTCTCAGCAGCACAAACAGCCAAAGGATTCACTGAATTCCTATCATATGACTTCTACTGTGCTTAAGCACAGGTGGGAGCAAAGTCTAGACTAGTTTACCACTTTTAGAAGCTTAAAACACTGATAGACAAGCTGGACTCATGAAACAAATATATAATGACACAAACCACTAATACTTAAGTGGCAGACTAAAAGTTCCATGAAAATAAGAACTCTACTGATTTCATTCACTGTCATAGCCCCAATACCTAAAGTTCCTGATGCTGAGTACATCCTTCGTTATATTATGTGAGACACCATTCTAAACCTCTCAGAAATCATTACTTCTTCGTTAATCTTTTTAACAATTAAAAAGTGTACTACAATTATCCATATTTTACACATGAGGATACTGACCACTAGGAAGTTAAGTAGCTTTTCCAAATCACATGGTACAACAAGATCTGAACGATCTGGTTCAGAAGCCATGCTCTTAACAGCTACTTACTCTACCTCATAATACATAGTAATTAAATATGTTAATTATAAGAGGTAAGTCGTATATAATCAAGAGAAAGATATCTCTGTTTAAGTGGCAAGCTTAATCAAAAAATAGAACTTGAAATTAGGGAGAATTTGAAGAAACAATGGAAAGAGAATGAAGAAAAACAGCAATCATTCATTTATTAAGCATCTAAAATAAACACAGACTGTATGAAGCAATGAAAACAATATGAGAATGATCAGTTCCTGCCTGCAAGAAGAAAATATGCATTGGGAAGAACCTGGCACTGGATTTGTACAGACCTTCATTAAACCAATCTCAGTCTTTCACTGACTGCCTAGGGAAGCTCTTAAACCTCTGAGTTTCAGTTTGGGTCATATTGAGGATTGAAAGAGATAATTTTTGTCTCTCCTAATATTAAAAGGTAAAATATAGGAGTATAATAAATGTTAATTACCTTGACCTTTTCCTTTGTTTCATAGAAGTGAAGACTAAATGAGATTATGCATGAAATTTCATAAAAATGATTTTGGCACTCAGCAAGTACTTAAAATCTACCGAACAACCTACTAACAAGACGAAATGGGAAGGTAAAACAGCTCAGTGAATTTGGACAGGTCAAAGTAGAAATCAGTTTGATTAACAGTGGTGAATTTCTATTGGAAAATAATGGGTCATATACTTACTTGAGGGAGAAAGAATGGTTTATAAAGAATTTAGAAAGACTAAAGAGTATGAAAGTTATCAAGGAAAGTTATTGGAAATTATAGAATCAGAAAATTAATCAGAAAAAAATCAATGTTTAGATTAATCTGGAAGCAGTATATAGAATGAACTGTGGTTGGTATATACTGAAATAATGAGAAGTAATTGGAAATTTATTGCAAAGAAAAAAACCAATAGTAGAATGATAAGGTTAAGAGCCACAATGTTGGTGGAACTATAGGAAATAAAAAGCAAAATACAAACCAAATAAAAGCAAAATTTATAAGGAGGGATTGCTATGTGTTTGCCTTTAAAACTGAATAACCTTCAAAAATTTACTTTTTAAAATTAAGAAGAAATGTAGGTACAGGTATAACATGCATGTATATCATGAGCTTGGAGTAGAAATCAGCAGCCAGATTTAAATCTCAACCTTGCCACCACACCAACTGTACTTGTCTGGGCAGCTTTCTTGACTGCTCTAAGTTTAATTTTCTTGTCTATAAAATGAAGAAAATCATTTCACATGACTTGTGAGAAGGAAATGACTGAAATAACATACACCCAACACTAAGACAGTTAGCACCTAATAAATGTTGGTAGTATGCGTCATTTTTTGGCAAATCTACTTTGTTTTAAAATGGAAGTGCTTTTAAAACAAAGATACAACAATTTCAACTAATGATGAGTTTTTCATCTTTTATACAGGTTAAAAAAAAAAGTGTCAGTATCAGGATTGAATCCAACTACTGGTCATTTAAAAATATAGTATTTTGGAATAGGACATCCATATAAAGCATCCAGAATGGAGAAGGAGTTGAGAAGGAGCAATGATGAACTATGAGAAAGAGTTTTTAAAAACTGATAAATGTGTATAAGGGAATGGATATGGTTAGGCTGTGTCCCTATCCAAGTCTCACCTTAAATTATAATAAACTCCATATGTCAAAGGTGGGTCCAGGTGGTGATAATTGAATCACGGGGAAAGTTTTCCCCCATACTGCTCTTGTAGTAATGAATACCTCTCACAAGGTCTGATGGTTTTGTAAATGGTAAAAGAGAGATTGTCCTCTACACAAGCTCTCTTGTCTGCCACTATATAAAATGTGACTTTGCTCATCATTCCCCTCCCTCCATGAAGCCTTCCCTACCATGTGGAACTGGATAAGAATTTATTCTTTATTACTATTAAATATAAAATAAATACATTAAATAAAGATTATTTTAAATATACCCTAGATATATAAAAGATATAAGAAATATAGAGATATATAAATAAATAAATAATATATTAATTGGCCAGGCACGGTGGCTCACGCCTGTAATCCCAGCACTTTGGGAGGCCGAGCTGGGCGGATCACGAGGTCAAGAGATCCAGACCATCCTGGCCAACACGATGAAATCCCGTCTCTACTAAAAAGACAAAAAAATTAGCCGGGCATGGTGGCACGCGCCTGTGGTCCCAACTACTTAGGAGGCTGAGGCAGAAGAATTGCTTGAACCCAGGAGGCAGAGGTTGCAGTGAGCCGAGATTGAGCCACTGCACTCCAGCCTGGTGACAGAGCAAGACTCCATCTCAAAATATATATATATATATATATATATATATTTTAATATTTATATATTTAATATATTCTTCTAAATATATATTAGAATATATTCTTTATAGTTGTCTTCAAGAACTTAATGAACAATTATAATAAAATGATATTAATTTATTGTATATGTACCATAGAGCATTTGGAATCAGCAGCCAGTTGATTTTCAACAACTGTGCTAAGAACACACATTTGGGAAAAAACAGTATCTTCAATAAATGGTGCTGGGAAAGTTGGATATCCACAGGCAGAAGAATGAAACTGCATTTTTATCTTTTACCATAAACAAAAATCAAATCAAAAGTATCAAAGACTCAAATGTAAGACCCAAAGATACACAACCACTGGAAAAAATCATAGGGAAATGCTTTATGACATTAAACTGAGCACCATTTTTTTGGATAAGACTTCAAAACCACAGACAATAAAATAAAAATAGATAAATGGGATTATATCAAACTAAAAATCTCTGCACAGCAAAGAAAACAGTCAACAAAGTGACACCCTATAAAACAGAAAAAAAACATTTGCAGACTATTCTTCATTCTTCAGTGTATACCATTAATTTCTGTAAGTATCAGATATGAGTTCACTGATTTAATAAACTAAAAAGGTATTATTTTTTCTCATGATATTTTGTTAAAGGATTATCATATAGATTTGTATTAGTGGTGGTTTGTTAAAGGAAGAAACTGGAGACTGGTTATTAATGACTAAAATTGTTTATTCCTGGAAAAAATTGTTTAAAAATTTCAAATTTTCTTTGACCAAGATCTTCTGAATTTCGACAACATTTTGATTCCTTTTTGTCACACTTAAAAATTTATCCAGGAAGAAATACTGAGTAGAAAATGTTTGTCCAAGTAAATGCATGGGAGTGTTTTTTAAAGAGAAAATCTATTAATCAGATATGACCTGATTGATAAGGACTTTGCACCCTCCAACTTTATGGGCAATTTCCCACAATCCTGCCCAATGTCATACTTTCTAGTATTAGGATTATTCAGAGGAGGCCAAGAAATGGACAATTTTACAACAGTCCAGAAGTCAGATGTCCCTCTTTAGGCCTATGCAAGAATCTAGGGTCAATCCTTGAGTATATCCAATAATAAATACAACTTTGATTTATGTCTAAGTGAATTATTCTTCTAATTGAAACTCACCTACTTTATCATAGTAGGTTAGATCATACAGATATATTAAAAGTAGTCATTGTACCAGACCTAAGGACTTCAGGTATTGATGAGAGAAGAGGTGCTACTTTCTGAGACATTTCAAACTTAAGGAGTTGGTAAGCTCCTTAAAGAAGGAAAGGAAAAACAAAATGCAACTTTATTATTTTAACTCCTAAACCAATTTTTCAGTAAATCTGAAAAACAATTTTATTTGAATTTCATTAAATTATTATGTATTGAGTCCTTGCTTGGTGTTTGGCTTTTAGCTATCACAAGGAATATAGACGTGAGATGGTTTCTGGTCAATCAAAGCTCCTTTCTGGAGAAGACAACCATTAAACAAGGAATATAATAATAACTAGAGTTTGATGGCTTAGAATTTACTCTGGTGAGTTATCTTATCTTATCTGGGGGTTAGAAAGTTCTTTTTGAAAGAAGAGCTTTTAACCTAAGAAGGAAAGGTAAATTAGGTATTAGCTAGATGAGGGGAAGGTGCTAGGGAGTGAGAGTGGATGTAGGAGAGTATTCAGGGTATAAGTGACAAACTTAATTAAAAACACAGTGGGCTGAATTGATTCCTCCAAAAAGTTATACCCAAGTCTACCTTCTAGTGCCTGTGAATGAAACCCTATTTGGAAGTAGAATCTTTGCAGATATAACTAAGATAGGGGTGTCTTGTATTTAAATTGGGCCCTAACTCCAATGACTGGTGTCTTTTATAAGAGAAAGTAGGAGACTGGAGAGACACAGGCATATGACAGATGCAGAGAAGACCATGTGAAGACTGAGGCAGAGATTGAAGCTATACAGCCCAAGCCAAGGAATGCCAAAGGTTGCCAGCAGCTTCTGGAAGCTAGGGGAGAGGCATGAGGCAAATTGTCTCTCAGAGACTCCAGAGGGAACAAACCCTACCTAGGGTTGTATTAAGCCTATTGTGTAAAAACAAGAACACTAACCTAGCCAATCAGAAGTGTTTTTTGTTAAGTTCTGTTCCTTAATTGCCAGGTGATTTTGGACAAGTTCTCACCATTTAGGAAAACTGGGAGAAATAATACCTGCTGAAGTTGTCTCAGCAGGATATATCTTACATTTGACATCCCAAATGAATCATTTTTACTACCTCCTGAATACAACAAAATAATTTTCAGTAATAGTCATGAAATGAATAAATACTCCAAGAGAATAATAGTATTAAAGTAACTCAATTCCTTCTTGAACTTCTGGCCTTCAGAACTCTGAGACAATAATTTTCCACTTTTTTTTTTTTTCTATGTGGGGTCCAATTCTTCTTATACATTTATTTGACACAGATTCAATTGTTTTAAGATACAAAGGTTGTGGTAATTTGTAATGGCAGCCCTAAAATAGTAGTACACTCTTGATTAAGGATAAAAATCCTAGATGGTTTAATAAGAATACCCTTAACAAACAGAAAAAAATTACTCTTCATATCAAGGAGTTCATTATGCATTTCATAACAGATACCAGCTTTCCATTAGCCAGAGGGCAATACATTCTATGTCTAAGAAATATGTATGAGTTCTGAAAACAGCAAAATGAGTAAAGGATAGCTCATATGTGTGAAGTGTTTAATAGTTTATAAAGTATTTTTTATCTTACAATTATTAATATGAATAAACATACTATGAATTATTTCATTGTGCAGATGACAGTGACCTATTCAAGCTTCTCTAGTTGCAGAAGTTAGATACATGTTAGTCAAAAATAAATGACCCCGTGCTCTTTCAAGCTCTACACGAGATCCCATTTAGATGTCTGAAGTAAAGACAATTCCTCAAGTGTGTACACGCTCCAAAGTGTAAGAGAATCACTCACGTGCTAAGTGAATTTCTAAATGACTATATACCACAAGAAAATGTTTACATAGCAACAAGTCAGACATCATACATTTTGAAGCAGTAATTTAAAATCTGTGAAGCATGCTGGGTTTTTAGGCTGCAATCTTGTTTTCACTTTTATTTTCTCTCTGGCATTGGACAAGTCCTATCACTTTGATGTTCCTCAGTTCCCTCATTTTAAAAAACTGACATAATAATAGCATCAATTGCAAATGGTTATGTTTAATGAAAACATAAATGCAAAGTTCTTAAAAGAGAACACGGTAAGTTGAATGTTAGGTAGCATTAGCTATTAAAACATCTGTTTAGGAATGCAGCATAATTTGAAAATAAATTTTAAATATATTTTGTTTGTTTTATGCATGGCGCTAGACTAGATCTAGGAAATTATTTTTGAAAAAAATGAAACAATTTGTGGTTCAAATAAGTTTGTGAAACAGTAATCTACTTGAAGATTTAGAATGTATAATACATTTAAAGACTCCTTAGGCTTTATTTTAAATAAATTTGTTTAACCTTGCATTTTCCTAACTTACTGAACAACAAAGTATATTTTTTATGAAAGATTTATTAGCATTTTTGGTAAAAATAAGAACACTAGCCTATCAAATCTGATTTATTTTTTATTAAGTTCCATTCCTTAATTGCTAGGTGATTTTGGATAAGGTGACACTATTTAAGAAAACTGGGAGAAATAATACCTGCTGAAATTGTCTCAGCAGGAAACAGCTTATATTTGACATCCTAAATGAATCATTTTAATACCTCCTACTGTATACAACAAAATTATTTTCAGTAATAGTCATGAAATGAATAGATACTCCAAAGGAACAATAGTATTAATGTAACTCAATTGCTTTAAAAAAAATCTCAGTTCTCACCGAGCTACAATTGTTTACATCAAATCAACTTTAAATGCAGGTATGTTTTGAATCATGAGGGTCAGAATCACAAAGTGCAACCCAAGTGAGCTTGGACATTTCTGAACTATTACATACTTTATTTCAAAGTTAACACATATACTTTAGTCTGCATGTAATTAAGTCTAGGTGAGGTTCTGATTGTGTAACTGGAAGTTCTTTGTATTACTGCTCATGTTGAATATGCTGTTTATTAAAGAGTTAGAAATAAAAATGCTCATATTTTCTGCTTCCAAATATATTATTACAACTCAATGAAGTCTGAATAACTTAGATAAAATTCCTTAGTTATGCACTGAACTACAATGAGAGTGATAGAAGCAACTGTAATCACAGATATTGATTAGAATAGAACAAAAAAATTTGGAAGAGAGTATATGGAATATTTTATTACTATATTATTTAAAATTGTCAAGGTATGGTGACAGTAGTAAGGAGGATGACTTTTAGTAGGCTTTATTATTGTGTTTAAATTCTATACAGAAAATGCCCTTTATTGCTTGCACTTGGGGTGGACCATTCCTATGGTCCTCCCCCATGTTTGATAAAAAGTTGTAGGAACAAAGCCACAAAATGTACATAAGAATTCTTTGTAAACTCCTAAGTACAACAGAACAGTAAGGTGTCATTAAAGAGTTTACAATTGGACTTTACTGGGAGCTTGTTCCATTAGCAGAGGTTTTCTTACATGTTATTTTAACCTACAGTCTCTTTGGAACATTAGTGTAGGCTTTGGATCTCCTTTTCAGAATATTACTTTTAATGCATAAAATAAAATATATGGAGTTAAGATAATACTAAAATCTGATGAAGGACTAATATCCAGAATCCAAGGGAACTCAAATCAGCAAGAAAAAAATAATCCCATCAAAAAGTGGGCTAAAGACACGAATCAATAATTCTTCAAAGAAGATATACAAACGGCCAATAAACACATTAAAAAAATGCTCAACATCACTAAGAATCAGGGAAATGCAAATCAAAACCACAATGTGATACCAGCTTACTCCTGCAAGAACAGCCATAATTAAAAAAGAATAGACATTGGCATGGATGTGGTGAAAAAGGAACACTTCTCACTTCTGGTGGGAATGTAAACTAGTACAACCATTATGGAAAACAGTGTGGAGATTCCTGAAAGAACTAAAAATAGAACTACCATTTGATCCAGCAGTCTCACTACTGGGTATGTATCCAGAGAAAGAGAAGTCATTATATAAAAAATATTACTTGTACACGCATATTAATAGCAGCACAATTCACAATTGCAAAAATATGGAACCAGCCCAAATACCCATCAATCAATGAGTAAATAAATTGTGGTGTGTATATACCATGGAATACTACTCAGCCATAAAAAGGAAGGACATAGCGACATTTGTAGCAACCTGAATGAAATTGGGACCATTATACTAAGTGAAGTAACTCAGGAATAGAAAAC
Source organism: Ateles fusciceps (assembly GCA_036589455.1). Lineage (NCBI taxonomy): Eukaryota > Metazoa > Chordata > Mammalia > Primates > Atelidae > Ateles > Ateles fusciceps. The sequence continues at coordinate 634,627 of JAZHEH010002345.1, read as the reverse complement.
CAAACATTGTTTGCTCTCACTCATAAGTAGGAGCTAAGCTATGAGGATGCAAAGGCATAGGAATAATACAATGGACTTAGAGCATTCAGGGGAAAGGGAGGGAGAGATGTGAGGAATAAAAGACTACACATTGGGTACCGGGTACACTGCTTGGGTGATGGGTGAACCAAATTCTCAGAAATCACCACTAAAGAACTTATTCATATAACCAAACACCATCTGTTCCGCAATAACCTATTGAAATTTAAAAATAATATTTTTTAAGTTGAAGAAAAAAAATTGGTAATGAAAATATCTCAAGTCCATGTTATGGTAAATATGTGCTCTTTTATTAACATATTAATTAATATGTGGCAGAACATATTTCCATGATATTTTGAAACATCTGCAGCAACTATAATGTAAAAAAATATCAGTGATTTTTATTGGCAACTAAGTCACTAGTACTGCTAATACTACGGTTTATTGTTATGCTCATAATTGGAAAATGCTATGCTTCAAGAAAGGTAAGTGGTAATAAAGGCATATCATAATCTTCATTCTAGTTCACAAATTCACTGCATTTTATTCAACGACCTTTTGGGGATCTCTGGATTCCAGGTAAATCACCCTGAACAGCTTAAAATAGACTTAAAAGCATCTAAACATCTCAACTGTTCAATCTGCTCTTTTGCTTGGGAAATTCCCACCAACAAGCTTGTAAATCTCTCAAGTTTAAATAGGTATAATGAGGATTTATGAGTGGTAAACAGTAAGTCCTTGAACATAATGTTTTCTTTTTTTATTAGTTGCAGATGAGGCATGGCTTATGATATGCAAGAACATGCTTTTAAAAACATTTTCCCTGAATAACAACGAAAAAAAACCAGCAAGTGGGAAAGCTCACAAAGACGAACATGCTATGTGTTTACCAAGTTGGGTAAAAAGTAAGAAAAGCTGTTTTAAGTAGAATTTACTACATGATTTGGGTATAATTTTTCAGTTTGAATTTGAGATTTTATAGGCAAATGAAATATATAGTATTTACATCTAAATAACAAGACAACTTTAAAACACACTTTTCTTTAAAAATCAAGTTTACGTACATTGCATAATTGTTATACAAGATTCAAAACTGTACATTTACCAGTTTAAGGTCTGTGGATTCAATTTCCTTACTGATTTATAATTATCTGGAATATTCTTGTCCAAAGGCCTATGCATGGTTTTAACATTAACAAATTAAATAATCAATCTCTATTAAATTATTAATCTATATGTGACTCTACCTTGATCTAAATAATTAATTCCAATTTTAAAGGCATTAGTGCATGTTTCCCCTTCTTCATTTTGTATATGTCATACCCTTACCCTTTCTGCTACAGAGAATACCTGCAATAATTCTGTTGACTGTAATTCGGTCTACAGTAACCAGGAAGTGAAAGCGAATGGAAGCACCAACTATGGCTGCCAGTGCCCTGGGATCTACAGAAGAAAATAATCAAGTAAAGGCCTGAAACTAGGATTTTTGATTAGGAAAGGTGAGGTGCTGAACAATCGACTTGGAGTATTAGAGAAATGCCTTGACGTTCTTATGGGGCCCAAATCCTGATAAAGCTAACTTTGATTCTAGATGGAAAGTACTCAGCAATAACCAAGAGTTAAGAAGTACAGTTTACTCAACCTGGAACTGAATCTGCAGACAGAAACAAAAACAAAAACTAAAACAAAACAGACGTACATATTAAGTTTGTTAATATAAGACAGTTACTGAACTATGTACCTGGAGTACTTCCACATCTGTGGTTTGAACTTCCCCCAGCCCATTCTTTATATGTCAAATGTGTGGAAATCACCTTTTCATTCCCATGTACTATTCAATTCACAAACCTTGAGCTACTTGGGAGAATTACTTAAGTTTTTCAGAATGTAATGTGTACTGCAAGTTTCCACTTTTTAATTTTACTCATTTTTCTTCCCTTCGTCCACATACCAACTTCCAAATCATTTTCAATGTTACCTGTCTTTATGAAGCCTTCTTCATTACTGTTCTCTACCTACCAGTGAACTGATAAGCCATTCTTCAGCTCTCCCAGGAAGCTTTGCTTAGTGCTTTATAACAGACTTTCTCTGACACATCTGTGACTGTGTTACACCATAGAAACTTGTGATTTTTTAACTGCTAGGTATGCAATGGAGAAATCTCTGACTTGACAACTATTGCCAAAGAAACTAATCCAGAAGAAACTATGAATAAATAACAACAAAAGACAACAAAAAATATAATATGTACTCCACTAATGTGAGGAAAATGCAGAGTGCTCTAGAGGCATGACGGGAAAGAATCCTAGATTCACACTGTATTATATCACTTACACAGCTGTGTTATTCCCTTTTTAGCATAGGCTGTAAGCAGAACTTAATAAATGATTATTGTACAAATCAAGAAGTAAATGAGAACGGAATGTAAATCACATTCTGTAAACAATCTATGATCTACACCAGTGGTCCCCAACCATTTTGGCACCTGGGATGGATTTTCTGGAACACAAATTTTCCATGGATGTGTGGTAGGGGGAAATAGTTTAGGGATGCAACTGTTCCACCTCAGATCATCAGGCATGAGTTAGAGTCTCATAAAGAGTATGCAACCTAGATCCCTGGCATGCAAGCTTCACAATAGGGTTCACCCTCCTATGCAAATCGAATGCCTTGCTGATCTCACAGGAGGTGGAACTCAGATGGTAATACTTGCTCATTCACTGCTCACCTCCTGCTGTGTGGCCATGTTCCTAAGGGGCCACAGACCTGCAATGGTCCACAGCCCAGGGGTTGGAGATCCCTGATCTACAGTAGGAAAGATGCCTAGGAGAATGGCCCAAAGCTGGTGTCTGGAAGTCACTCTCCTAGAACTTAAATATCTGTCAAACCCTTGGAAAGTTACGTCATCATGATGGGTAATGAATATAGGAAATCTACAATATCAAAAAATATTCCAGTTCATTTTTAATGGAACTGCAAATAACTCACAGATTAATTCCAATTATTTTAGATAAGAGGTTGTTATCCCTTAAAAATTATAAAAATGTGGGCAGGCGCAGTGGCTCACGACTGTAATCCTAGCACTTTGGGAGGCCAAGGCGGATGGATCACAAAGTCAGGAGATCGATACCATCCTGGCCAACATGGTGAAAACCCGTCTCTACTAAAAATACAAACATTAGCTGGGTGTGGTGGTGCATGCCTGTAATCCTAGCTACTTGGGAGGCTGAGGTAGGAGAATCACTTGAACCAGGGAGTCAGAGGTTGCAATGAGCTGAGACTGTGCCACTACACTCCAGCCAGGCAACAGAGCAAGACTCTGTCTTAAAAGAAAATTGTAAAAATGTTATGTCAATTAAATGATAATTAGTCCTGTGGAACTAGATCTTTCATCAACAGTATTTTAGAACCTGAGCATAAGTAGTGTAAGACATTCCATGACGTTATTGTGCTACATTTAGGCCAATATACCTATACCTACTCAGGCCACCTAAACACTGAAGTTCACATTCCCTAGTTTTTCTATTAAAAATTAAATAGTAAATTTGCATTTACATTAGTCATTTTGACTACTTTGACACCAAAATCTGATCAAACTATAATGAGAAAGGAAAAATAAATCTAAAAACATACACGGAGAAGACATGGGAGATCAATTTTCCAAGTACCCAAAAGGCTTTTTGTGCAAAATTACAAATGTGATTCATAGGCAGTGTAACCTGGTTTTAACTATCACTGTTTTACAAATTTCTGAAAGTGGATTTTATTGCCAGAATGCCAAATGCACTCTTATTAAAGAAACATTACAAATATTTAGAAGACAGGAATTGTTTCCAAAGTTTTTAGCCACTTTTGATATAATTGGCACATTTTATGTACACATTTTAATTCTTTGATGCAGTAAACTGGATCTTAGAGAATATGTTCGAATATATTATTCAAATGAATTATAGTCCTTGGTTTAAACTTTATGTAACTATTTCTCAAATATATCTATAGGGGACATATTGAAATCAATATGGGTCTTTCCTTTCTAGGTGAGAACACTTCATATGCATTTATTCCCCTGATTATGGCCAAGCTCTGCTGGATGGACTAGGTAAATTTTTTTTATCTCACTCAACTCATCTTATTGTACACACTAGGATTATCTTTGGTTCAATATTGCTCTCATTTCACTATAGAAATTTCCAGCAAATATACAAAAGAATTTGTGTGTGTGTGTGTGTGCGTGCGCGGCCCATGTTGTTGGTTTAACAAATATAAATCATTAAGATTCCCAATGTCATTTTCAAAACTTAAAACTGCAAAAGCTAGCTGTGGAAATCAATGCATATTTGAGAAATTGGAGCTTGGTTTAGTGTATGTGTGGGGATATTATCAGCTTTACTTTAACAAAAGAACCATTTACCTTCATGAGACTATGGTTCTTTTGTCCTTAGATCATTCTAAATCACTACAATTACATCTGATTTTATTTTATTTCTAATAGACAATACACATGCTATTCCAGGGCTAAGCATAATATAGCAATTTCTTTCCAGCACAGAGAAGACATGTGAGATCAGTTTCTTTTTTCTCCATATATTTCCTATTTTAACACACAGTAACTAATTTTACTTGCCAGATTTTATGGCCTTTTATTGGTTGTGCAGTTTTATTTATATTCTTGCTTGCTACTAATTATCACATTCTGCATAATTTATAATGTATTCTACTGATGATAAAGTCTGAATAATGAAATCCATCTATAGAAAGAAATCGACTGCCTTGCAACGAAAATGCCAAGGAGAGTATGAACACAAATTGTAAAAGACTGAGGAATTTACACTTAAAGTGAACTCACTTCCTTTGTTCTGCAAAAGAAAATATAGATATTAGGAGAACGGAGCTCAGCTGAATTTTGTCTAACACAATTTTATCCACTTTCTGTAAACTATGTGATTTCTTGCACCAGCTAATTAAAAAAATAAAAAATGAAAAAAAAAACAGGTATAAGTGGACAATTTATCGATGACTTCATCTGTAGAGATGATTCTGCGAATAGCCTAGGAGCTCTTTTGTGATGATAGTTTACATTACAAAACACTGGCCTGCTTCAAAGAGGTAGAATTAGTCTATTAATGAGTTCCTTTCCCATGTTTATCAACTAGCTGGAGCCACTAATATGGGAATATGCATTATAAACAAACGTTTCTCATAGCTAATGATCAAGTTTTTTGAATTGGCCACTCTGTGCTACTGGTATTTAAAATTTTTGAATGATTTTTAGTGCCAACATTGGTCTTTACTGATCTCTAATTGTTATTTTGTCTACTGGCAACCTTAGTCATTTTGCCACTTGGACCTTGCTTTTAATCTTAGAGAAGTTGAACATAGTTCAGAAGAAATTTGGGTATTATTTATATCAACTTTAAAACAAAAGGAATGCACTATTATGCCTTTTCTTTCCTTAATTCTCATGAAAATCTGGATACTTTGCTAGGTAATAAGGATTGTATGGGACAAGAGATTTATAGAAATGGAAAATAAACTGAGGACTATGACTCTTAAGTGAATTTAACATAGAAAATGTATATCCTATGCTTTTTCCTACTTTTACCTTAAAAGTTTTCATATCTTTGTAATCTAGATGCCTATAAAATTCAATTGATACATTTTTGGAAATGATTCACACATTCATTCATTCAAATACATATTATGTTTACTTCTCATGCACTTTGTAAGGACACTGACAAAAATACTGATTTCATCAGTGTGATAAGCAAAACTAAGCTTTCGTGCATAATTGTATTACTTATTTTGGATAATACACAGATAGGCTCTACCTAAGTTAATATGTAGAAGATGTACTCCGTGCTACAAGAAACTTAATATTTGTTTGGGAATTGATATGGTTTGGCTGTGTCCCCACCCAAATTTCATGTTGATTGTTGCTCCCGTAATTCCTATGTGTGGTGGGAGGGATCTGGTGGGAGATAATTGAATCATGGGGGCAGTTTCCCCCATACTATTCTCATGGTAGTAAATAAGTCTCACAAGATCGAATGGTTTTATAAGGTGAAACTACCTGTGCTTGGTTCTCATTCTTTCTTGCCTGATGCCATGTAAGACATCATTTGCTCATCTGCTATGATTATGAGGCCTCCCCAGACATGTGGAACTGTGAGTCAATAAGCCTCTTTCCTTTATAAATTATGCAGTCTCTAGTATGTCTTTATTAGAAGTATAAAAACAGACTAATACAGAAATTCATGTAAATAATAATAAGGATCTCTTATAGGGAATGTCACAGCTGCTAAGTAAGACAATATACAATAAATGGTAAAGTAAATGCTAAAAAACAGAGCTTCCAAGAATGAAGATAACCATAGACGGATGTAGAATTGAATTTCACCTTGAAACTTCAAAATCAACATAGAAAATAATATTTATGTCTATTTGGTAAACAGCATGTGACCAGTGGAACAAATAGTTAATTATATCCTCAAGTCCATTTTCCCCCTCTTCTATAATAATTGCTCTAGCTGTGCCATCAGCTGCCCAGGTAGAGATTTGCATCATGGCAAAGCCAAGCTCTTCAACAACAAGTTGAAACAGCAAAAGGAAATTACATGGAAAACTCTTGTAGAATAGAGTGACTTCTCCACCCTGCTCTGCCCACCGACCACAGTTGCATCAGGTAGAATATATAAACTTCTACTTTATTTGAACCAATATTTATAATTCTTTTTCTTTATGTCATGGTATTATAATTTTTCTCCTAATATAACTTCTAACACAGATGACAAAGACCCCAACCAGAGACATCGTGAAAAATGGCATATGGCTGAAGTGAAACAAAAAATAGAAGATCGTTAATTCAGTCATGATACAGAGCAAGGTAAAGGGGAAAGTGAAAGAAAAATGTTAGAGTTTAATAATTGCAGTCCCATGGAATGGGGGAAAAAGTGAGTCTTTAGTAAGCCTTGCTTTGGGAAAAGCTGAAAAGTTTAGTTTTTGATAAATTGCCTCTGAAGAAATAATCACATTCAGATGAAAACACAGTCACGTATCTCTGAATGCCAAGGATATATTCTGAGAAATGTGTCACTAGGCGATTAAGTCCTGGGAACATCATAAAATGTACTTTCACAAACCTAGATGTTATAGCCTGTTAAATACTTGGGCTCTACGATGTAACCTATTGATCCCAGGCTACAAACCTGTAAATCATGTTACTGTACTAAATGCTGTAGGGAATTGTAACAAAATGGTAACTATTTGTGTACCTAAACATAGAAAATGTGTAGTAAAATTGTCATGTTATAAAGAATCTTATGGGACCACTGTTCTATATGTGGACTATAATTGACTGAAGCATTGCTAAGGCGAGGATGACTATGCCTAGCACACAATCATGGATCTAGGGTGGGAAACCAAAAAGAAAGCCAGGCTAGAAATCTGTAATATGAGAGGAGTTCATGTACAAGAGAGAGTGCAAAACTGGGGAAGGAAAGCTTTCTCAGTGGGAGAGTTGAAAAGAAAAGTGTGGGTCTGACTGAGGATTGAGCCTTGAGATACAAGGTATTTAAGCATCAGGAGACCTACCTGCTTGCAAGGACGTAACCACAATGCAGAGGAACATTTAATACACCATTTGTTAGCCAAGGTCACTCTTCCCTCTGAGGATAGAAACAGCACTGACCTTGATCAGATGACCTAAATGTCTTCTTTGTCTTAGAGATCCCCCATGGGCATCAATCAAGTTCCTAGTTTTTTTGAGCCTTAAAATCTGTGTCTATAAAGTGGGGTGATACATGTTTAAAGGGATCGTGAGGTGCTAGACTGTTCATTTCTCTGCTCTCTGCTTGATAAAAGGTCTAGTCATTTTTCAAGAAAACTTTCAGATGTCAGCACCTCTGTGAAGCCAGAACCTTGAGGAAAAATTCCTATCTTTTGATTCTGGAATACTTAAAGCTTAAGTGTTGTGGGAAAGATGCTATTTATTCTATTAGATTTAAAGTCATTCTGTTATGTACTCACTATAGTAACAAAGCTTGCTTATTAATGGCACAAATAAGTATTTCAGGCATATATATCTATATGGTGATAAAAGTGATTGAAATAGTTTAGGCCAGGCACAGTGGCTCAGACCTGTAATCCCAGCACTTTGGGAGGCCTAGGCGTGTGGATCACGAGGTCAGGAGATCAAGACCACCCTGGCTAACACATTGAAACTCCATTTGTACTAAAAATACAAAAAATTATCCAGGCATGGAGGCGCACACCTGTAGTCCCAGCTACTCAGAAGGCTGAGGCAGGAGAATCGCTTGAACCTGGGACATGGAGGTTGCAGTGAGCCGAGACTGTACCACTACACTGCAGCCCATGTAACAGAGTGAGACTCTGTCTCAAAAAAAAAAAAAAAAAAATTGAAATATTTTAATAATTGGCAGAGGTTTAGAAAGAAGAACGCTTTTACAATTTGGAGGCCATAATTTGGTATGTTGTCTGCTGCTAATTTGAAAAGCCATCATATACATATAATAGTTCACTCACGCTCTAATATACTTGAGGACCAATGGGTAAATATGGGTTAAGTATATTGTGATAAATCACATGGTTTATACACCACTATCATTGCACTGACTACCTTTACTCTTAGAAAAGACTTTGCACTCTCCCAGAGAGGAGAGTTTCTAATATTCATTACAGTAAACTTACTATAGTGTTGAGCTGTGTAGCTGCTATATAGTAGACATGAATAAATATTTGTTGAAAAAAAGATGTTTGCATGTGTGAATGTTTTGGATAAAGTGAGACATTGTATTAATTCCTTCGTTAGTATAGTTGGTATTAATATGTACACTTTAAAACACTGAATTACTAAAAATAATGTATAATTCTATCTAGCATTTCTCTGATCAGTCTAAGTTGGTGATATTTATTATAATTTTAAATTCATAATCATAATCATATACATGAAAACATATTAGAATAACTAATGACATTATTACAAAAGAAAATAAAAACCACACATAGTTCCTACATGAATAAATGTTAACAAAGTATTTTCAAGTTTGAAAATGACCTTTCATAATATACAATTTATTGTTCACTTCTGTTCTTTTTAGAGGCAGTTTAAGGCTCTTATCCGTTATTTGTTAGCCCACACTCATAATAAATACCATGAGTCAGATACAGTTCTCAGTACTTTAAAATTATTAACTCATTTAATGCTTACAACAACTCCATCCCCCACTTTGCAGATTCAGAAAGTAAGGCACAGAGAGGTCAGGGCCCAACCGCCACCACATACTATCAACTGCAGACACATGTTGGCACTTAACGTGTCCCCAATTTATTGCATACTCTTTTCTCTCACACCTGTCTGATTCTTTATACTATATTCAGTAAAGTACCAAGTGCACCTATCTTTGAAGACAGGAATTTGGAAGTCATTTTCAGTCTCTTTCCCATGTTCCATATCTGAATGTTTGCCTGTCTTCAAAGGTTTTCCGTTATTCTTTCCCACCTTGTTTTCACCACATTCACAACCTCACATATAGACTTTGGAACCACTCAACCTGAATTTCAATTCCAGTTCTGATGCTAGAAACTACATGTCCCTGAAAACATGTTATTCCTTTTCATTATCTCAATGCCTGTTTCATCATCTATAAAACAAGGATAACCTTGGTGAAGATTCAATAAAAGCTCTCAGAAGAGTGACTAGCATAGTAAAATCTCAGAAAGTATTGTCCAGTTTTGTAATTTTATTATATTTTATTTATCTATCTATCTATCTATCTATGATCTGTATTTTTTTAAGAGACGGAATCTTGCTTTGCTCCCAGGCTGGAGTGCCAGTGGCATGATCTCGACTCACTGCAGGCTCTGCCTCCCAGGTTCCAGCGATTCTCCTGCCTCAGCCTCCTGGGTACCTGGGATTACAGGCATATGCCACCATGCCCAGCAAAGTTTTGTATTTTTAGTAGAGACAGCATTTCACCATGTTGGCCAGGCTGGTCTCAAACTCCTGACCTCATGATCCACCCACCTTAGCCTCCCAAAGTACTAGGATTACAGACATGAGTCACCGCACCTGGCCTATTTTATATTTTATTATATTTTTGTAGCTGCTAGTGGATAATACTCTTATATAATAACAATTTTGATATCCATATGGTTTATTACATACATGTCTTCTTTAATGTACAAAGGTAAACATAAAGAGATTCCTTTATCCATAGTGATTTCTATGCCCTGGCAAGACCTTTCTTGGCCACACCAGAGAGCGTTGAACTTTTATTCTCTACTTTCCCAGAATAACTACTTCTGTTTTAGTATGCATCATAATATATCGTAGTTACTTGCTTGTTTTCTGACCGGGAACTACTTCTCTCTCTCTATCCCCAAGAAGATGCCTACTTTTGTAATATAACTTTATGGGGGAAAAAGGTTGCATGAACAAATTAACAGCAGAATATCGGTTTTTATTGTATATAAATCAGTTTCAAAATCAATTGCCCAACAAAATTTTTAGGTAGGGTTTCAGGGACATACCTATATTCACAGTAGTTTCAAATGTGTTCTTACCAGTGAAGGGCAGCAGAATATGCCACCCCAAAATATGCCACTTTGGCAAAAGAACTGTTTTGAGCTGAAGGCAAATAAAAAGAAGCAGATACCTTTAAAAAAAAAAAAAAAAAAGGCTGAATTTAGACATTTATCATCCAGGACACAGCACCAAAGGGATCGACATAAGAAACTTTACTAACTGGCCTTTAACTCCCATTCGTTTCTCATATATTTGCCCTCCCAAAATATCCCACCCCTGGAGCCCCAAAGTCCTTTTCCTTTGTCTTGTCACTCTAAATGTGTATTGTTCTTTTTTAAAAATGATAAAGAGAGGTCCCAGGAAACTCTTGGAGAATTACTAATTCCATGGATATCTATGTAATACATATAACATGTATATGAGATATACACGTTTAAAAATTTCTGTTTGATTTCTCTTGTTAATTTATTTTTGTTGTTGTTGTTTACAGGATTCCCACTTGAGAACTCAGAGGGGTAGAGGGAAAAATTATTTTTTCTTCCCCTATAACAGCATGTGCAACATTTTTGGTTGAATGGATATTACAGATAATAACTACAGTACGGTTGCAATGTCTGTTTTTTTTTTTTTGTTGTTGTTGTTGTTGTTTTAAGATGGAGTCTGGCACTGTTACCCAGGCTGGAGTGCAGTGGCGTGATCTCGTCTCACTGCAATCTCTGCCTCCCCTGTTCAAGTGATTCTCCTGCTTCAGCCTCCTGAGTAGCTGGGATTACAGGCATGCACCACCATGCCCGGCTAACTTTTATGTTTTTATTAGACACAGGGTTTTACTATGTTTGTCAGGCTGGTCTTCAACTCCTGTCCTGTGGTCCGCCTGCCTCAGGCTCCCAAAGTGCTGGGATTACAGGCATGAGCCACCGTGCCCTGCTGGCTTTCTCTTCTCTAAAGCCCCATTATTCTATTTTATCATACCTGTGAAGAGTATGGACCAGTGGTATAGCTAAGGTTTGAACTGACACTTTAGTTTTCATTTTCCTAACACTAGGTTTAGGTTCTATGTTATTAAGTCAGCTTTAAATCTTAGCCTTCACCTCAGCCTTTTCTAGTGTCACCTGGCCTACAGGCTTCTGAAGCTTTTCTAACCTCATAAATAAATATGAGAATGTATCATTACTCTGTTAAATTATGAGGTCAAAGATTATTTTAACATATACAACTCATTTCTCAAGATTTAACAGTGGAGGATTTTTATTAATGTAAAATGATTATTTATATTTATTTTCCCTAGATAGAAATAGAAAATGGGAACAATAACTCTCCAGGTGTTATAAAAGCAACACAATTTAGAATTGAAGAAAAATTATGAAGATATTAAAAAGTTAGCCAATGAAAACATTAGGAAATTGAGAGGTTAAAATGAGTCATCTAAGATGGATTATTGCATTTTATTGAACCAAAAGATATACATTTAGACTCCGTTAGCTTTTCCTGAATAAGAAACAATTAATGCTTTCTTTTTAACTGAAAGAAAAATGTAAATAAAAGCACTGTCAAATAAACTTAAATAAATCATGAGACTTATTCTGGATCTGAATAAAAATGACCAAAATGAATCTTTGAGAGGTAAACTTGTAATAAACTTAAATATAATTTGCATGAAATAAATGAATTAATGTCCAATATTCTCTGTCTCTTCCCCTTCATTTGCCCAATAAATGGAGGGGGGATTTTTTTATCTTCAAAATATCATCAGATCATTTGAACATTTATAGAGCACTTTAATGGGTCATAACAAATGGGACTGCTTATTGCTCAGGCTAACTTTGGACCAAATCGTGCAAAAGAAAATGCTCTTATGAAGGTAGAGACTTTGAATGACCTCAAGAACAAGTCTTCTTGTGAGGAATATTACTAAATGTCATGTATCGTGGTTTCCAGTGTGTGACAAAACCACCATGACCAATAAAAAAAACATAAATAGTAAAATCCAAAGTACTTTATGGTATTATTTTTAAAAATCTGAATTGCTGTCTCAAAATTATACCATACAAAATTTTCAAACTTATCAAGAAAATAGACTTATAAATACTCTGTGATATTAATATTCTTGGGCTGTTTTTATGGTTATGTGGGTCTGATGGACATACACTACAAGCATGCACCACCACGGACAGCTAATTTTTGTATTTTTAGTAGAGACAGTGTTACACCATGTTGGCCAGGATGGTGTCAATCTCTTGACCTCATGATCCGCCCGCTTCATTCTCCCAAGGTTCTGGGATTACAGGCACAAGCCTCCGAGCCTGGCCAATTATTACCTATTTTCTTTCTTTTTTTTTTTTTAAGTGTCACTAAGAAAGGACTCTTCAATAATATTTTATTTCTTATGTTTAGTACTCACTAATTTTTTATTGCCTATTTTCTCAACATTAAGTGGCTGTTTATTATAAGCAAATTGTAATTTTAGACATGTGTTTAACCTTCTTATTAATGCCAGTCCATTTTTTCAAATGTTTATACCATACTTTCACGTTCATGTTAAGAAACAGCTAAATACTTCCTAAGTCCACAATTTTTTATTTTATATTTAAAAATACAAAAATTAGCTGGGCATGGTGGCATTCACCTGTAGTCTCAGTTACTCAGGAGGCTGAGGCAGGAGAATCACTTGAACCTGGGAAGGGGAGACTGCAGTGAGCCAAGATGGTGCCATTGCACTGCAGCCTGGTGACAGAGCAAGGCTCCCCCCTCCATAACAACAACCAAAAAAGGTAACACTTCGTTTTACAAAAAAAGGTAATTTCTACCCTACAAATACCATACAAACAAACAAACACAATGTGAAGAGGTTTCTCTAGGTTATTTGCAGGGCGGTCTTTTTTTTTCCCTGATAATAGCAACATCTTTTCCTCACCCACCATTTTCCCAAGTCATCATTCCCAGTGCGTGCAGCTGCAATATAATATTCATAAGTATATTTTTACACATGAAGATTGCATATAATACGTATTTCAAAGGAAATCTTCACACACTAATGAAGAATTTGGCATCTCTTCTGAGGATACATTTGTTGATCTTTGAAATAGACTCCTTTAGGGACAAATCCAAATAACCATTTTTGCCTTGGAGCCAAGTACTTTGAAAACTACTTAAACATTGAGATGTCTTGTTATTTGTTTTCATATTAATTCCTAGTCTCTGTACTAGCCTTGGCTTGGATGCTTTCCTAAAATTTCTGTGGTTATGTTATTCACTGCTTTTTATCTCTTACTAGAAAAAAAAAAAGTTGAAAATTGTGTCTGGTACATGTGGCTCTTCATATTTTGACCTCTTCAAGGCATCCCTTGACTGTACTTGCCTATACTCTGGGCCCCAGTCAAACCAAAGCCGTTGGCATCCCCCATGGACTCAGCCCCTTAGTATATGCTGTACTGGAAATCCATGCATTTCCGCTACCATCCATGAGTGGATTTCCCTTCATCTTTGCATACGAAACTATTTTTACCCCTTAACCTTAAATCTTATCTGAACTATTCCAGTAGTTTTGACCAGTCTCTGGCCAACAGCATACACATTTAAAAAGGAAGAGCCAGAAAACAGGCACAAGAGAGGCAGGGAAGGAGGAAATGGAAAGGGCTGGAATAAGGGAGAATGAGCTAACTGGGTGAAGAGTTCGTCTCCTAGTTAAAAACCTATGTGTGATTTTCAAGCCTGACCATAGGCAATTACAAAGTGTTGCTTGGCAGGCCTCCCGGGAGAAAGTTGCCTTCCCTGCAGCTGACTTGGCGAGCAGCCAATGAATGCACTGCAGTCTCTGAAGGAAGTTGGAGTCAAGGACTCGGCCCCTCTGGTTGGCCTTGTGCTTATGCATATTTGTGTTCCTTGCCGTGACTCCTTTACGCAGAGACCTCTCTATCTGGGGTCTTTAGCTGAGGCCTTCCTCAGGCACCTCTGCTGAGGCCTTCTTTAAGGAGGGTGACTAGAAGGGGCTGCCTTTAGGAGGTATTTTTCATTCTGACCCAGTACTCAGTAATTTTAAACTCCCAGTCCTCTTCCCCTCCTCCTTTCCTTCTCTCTCTCCCCTGGATCACAAGTACATAGAACTGTAGGAGCCTTTTAAAAAAGTTTTTCTACAGTATTTCCCATTTTATTATTTTTTAAATTGACAGATAAAATTGTATGTGTTTATTGTGTTGCACAGGAGACCTTTGTTAAAGGACTTGAACAGTGACATGATCACCAAGTCTCTGCTAATCTACCTGGTCCTAGACAGAGCAGTGCCAAAAGAGGTACACAGGAGAGGCACTTTTTTTTTTTTTTCCAGTTTTTTGCTTCTTCTTTATACTACCAAAGTAAATGATTAAATACTTGACTATGAACTTTCATTTTTGGTTTGTTGCTTTAATTGATTACTCCAGCACCTGGAAGCCGGGTTCTCTTGAGCTCAGCTGAGCTGCTGACAGTCGGGTTGTAAGAGTAGTGAGCTCCAGGGAGCTTCCCTACAACTTGCAGATGCTAACAAATGGGGGAGCAGAAATAGAACTGCCAATGAAATACGACCCTGGCTCTATCTGCCATGAATCACTGTTGTCAGGAACAGATTTGTTAAATTCATGAAATTCTAGAGTGTTCAGCATACATAAAAATCTTTGAGAGCAAAGCTGCAAGATGACAAAAATTTGATTAAACTGTTTATTCTTTTATCTTCTAGATAAAAAGAGTTCTGTGGCTACATTTATTCGGGCCATCCTTAGAGTAGTATATCATTTTGAATTCTGATTGCATCTTTCTAGCACAGGAGAAGTGAGGTAGGGTGATGAGAAGAATTCACTGCTTACATTTTCTTAGAAAATGATTTAATCTGACATTTTTTAATTTTGTGGGCAAAATGAAATCTGATTGGACAAATGACCCCACCATGTCCAGTGTTCGGTTGCTAGTTGAGATTTGGAAATGGCTGTTCATGTGAGGAGGTAAATGGATCCTTATTATTAAGGCCTGTAATTCCAGCACTTTGGGAGGCTGAGGCGGGCAGATCACTTGAGGTCATGAGTTCAAGACCAGCCTGGTCAACATGGTGAAACCCTATCTCTACTAAAAATGCAAATATTAGCCAGGTGTGGTGGCTGGCATCTGCAATCCTAGCTCCTTGGGAGGCTGAGGCAGGAGAATCGCTTGAACCCTGGAGGCAGAGGTTGCAGTGAACTGAGATCATGCTATTACACTCCAGCCTGGGGAACAAGAGTGAGACTCTGTCTCAGGAAAAAAAAAAAAAGGCTATAGAGGCAATATATAGCTAGATAGTTTAAAAACCATTTATGAGTTATTTTCTCATAAATTTAACAAAGATATAATATATAAACATACACCCATAGGTTTACTTATGTATGTGCACACATGCACGTGCACACACACACACACACATATATATAGAGAGAGAGACATAAATGTCTTATGAGAATACTATAAAAATGGCATTAGCTCAAAGCCAAAGAAATTACACTACTAAGAAATTCATAAATTAAGTTAGATCCCATAAATACAAAAAATATTGCAGATTCAGAAATATGCATTATATACATATTTGACATATTAACATTGTATGAATTAATATGAGATCCACAACTTATAAATTTTCTTATTCTACTTGTAATTAATGTATACACTTGTGAAATTGATAGAATGATTTCAAAATAATTTCTTGGTAAAAAGACACATGACTAAGGCCTTAACATTATTATTCTTATTAAAATTCCTATGTATAATTCCCATAGCAGTCATTTCAAATCAGAAATCGATAGCACAAGTCAATACTGTATTACTTTTATTAACCGAATAAAGCCTAATTTAAGATTTTTAAGCTATAAAAGAGAGTCAAAATACAAATAAGAAGCAAAAATATAAACTATATTGGGAGACAAAATGTGTCAGGTTTTACTTAAATAAGGGGTTCTGCAAATCACTCTAACATGTTTAAGATTAAACATAGTTTTTATAACAGATAAAAAAGGTAAGATATAATTTTTAAAACATATTCTTCTTGGTTTTAATAGCCGTTCACACTTCCAATTTTATTGCTTAAATTTCAAAAATGCCCTTGCCACAAAAACATCAAACATAATTTTTGATTTGCAATTTTACAAACTCTAAAATTAGTAATTATTATCATATGTTAGAATTTACAATATGTGATGAATTTCTATGGTGGATGTATCCAGAACAGAAAAACTGATAGATATTAACTAAAATTAAAAATGATTCATTTATTTAACACTTATTTTAAAGCCATTTATGTGGTTAGACACTGTGCTAAGACCTAGGGATATCAAAATAAATAAAATATGTAATTTTTAAAGGATCACATTGAAATGAGCATTAACTAGTGTTTCTTTGGTTAGTTAGGTGTGCATTTTTATTGAAAAAAATTTAAAAGTTTGTTGAAAACATGTTTTTATTTTATTCATTTGATAAATATTTTAAAAACAAAATAATTATGAATTTTATACAAAAGATAAGCTTTTATTTTTTTATTTTTAATTTTTATGGGTACATAGTAAGCATATATATTTATGGAGTACTTGAGATATTTTGATACAGGCATACAATGTATAATAATCACATCAAGGTAAATAGGGGTATCTATCACCTCAAGTATTCATCATTTCTTTTGCTGGAAACATTCCAGTGATACTGTCTCAGTTACTCTAAAACGTAAAACAAATTATTGCTAACTATAGTTATCCTGCTGTACTATCAAATACTAGATCATATTCAATATATCAAGCTATATTATTGAAGATAAGTTTGAAGATCATAGCAGAAATCACAAAATTCCTAGTTTTGTTTATACATGACTTTTGGAATTATTTACTTGAAAAGTCACGTAAGAACAAGACTTCTCATTAGAAAACTCCTGAAGAATACATGCCAAGTACCAGGAAACCTGGACTGAAGACTGCTCCATTATATTCACCTCTACACTTTTTTTCTTGCATGTCCCATACTCCATATTTTTTTTCAGCAAAAAAAAAAAAGTGAATTCAATTTTTTTGAATCCACATTCAAAGGCAAATTTTAAACATTAATAATTCAGCATGAGACTTATAGAAAAAAACTTGTAAAACACAAAAAATTAAGGAATAAGACAATAAAGAGTCATGTAAAGGTCACATATCATTAAAAAAAAAAAAAACAAACTAAAAATAGGTTCTTTAGATAATTCCTTAACCTCAATCAAGTTTTATAATTTTGTTTAAAATACAAGGAAACAAATAAAAGGGCTATGTGCAAAGATACAATTTTTTAAAAGTAAGGCAACTAGGAAGGAACAGATTTTGAAGATAAAGGCTGAAAAGTGAATTACAGAGTTCAGAGAAACAAATGAAGACAAAATAAAAAAGAAGAAATACACAGTAACAGATTCGGAATCCAGAGACGTGACAAATTCACATAAAACAAATTTAAAAAAGAACAAGGCAACTGTACAGAACACAAGAGAGGAGAAAAGTAAAGAAAGAGCTTTTGGCATTAATGCAATTGGTTTTCATACAAAATGAAGAATGAATAGAAAACATTTCCAAGATACAACAGAAAAAAATCATTAAATAAGTATTTGAACATACAAATTGAAAAGAAACAGTTACTGCAGGAAAAGCTAATGCAAAATGATCACTGAGTCAGATATCTTTAATTTATCCCACATCACCCCTAATAGGGAGATTTCCCATAATGATCCTACTTAAAAATCCAACCGCACTTACACCTAATCCAAGATTTCCATACTTTATTATTTTCCTCTGCAGAACTGATCACCATCTGAGATAGACAGACAGATAGATAGATAATTTGTTTACTGCTTCTTACCCCATTTAAAATGTATACTCCAAAAGCCAGATTTCAAAAAGCTTGATTATATCTCCAGATACCACAATTAGTAGATGAGTATTTAATAAGCATTGTTTGAACAAATAAATTAAATAGAATTTAATAAATGAAGAATCATACAATAATTGGGACAAAAAAGAGCAAATCTAATTCAAGAGGGTAATTCTTACCTATCAGAGTTCACCGGAGTAACAATCACTTAAAGACCGGGGGAGTAAAAACAACAGTTATTCAAAGTGTACTCTGACAATTGACTTCAAAGTAGAAAAAATAATAGACAACAGTCACAAGAATACTTGGGGAATATGTAATTCCTTCTTTAAAAAATATTTTTGAAATACCTAAAAAAGCCAAGAAATGAAAATAATCATTTCAAAAATGACATCCTGGAAAAGATCTATTTAAATAAAGATCTAAGGCCAAGTAACCATATGAAGTATGGTTACAGAATTAAATGGAAATTCTTAAACTTTGACATTAAAATATTTATAAAATTAATATAATCAAGACATGGGGGGGAAGTGTAAAGGTGCTGATTTCTGCCATTCATTGTTGGGAGTTGATATTATCTAACTTTGATATATGAGCTTAAAATGACACTTTCCAAAACTTCTTCAGAATCTTACATATTAATTTTAGAAGTATTACTGAAAATAAACTTTTCTTTCTGTATCTCTTTCTCCTTGTATCTCAGTCTATAAATCAAGATATTCTTCTAACTTTCTATTTTGCTAACATCAGTTTGTCAGTCTCCTCACTTACTAATGGGGATAAAATAATAGCACTTATTGTGTAGGAAAAGGGGAAGGTTAAAAAATGACATATGTAGGCCAGCTGGGGTGGTTCACACTTGTAATCCCAGCACTTTGGGAGGACAAGGCGGGTGGATCATCTGAGTTCAGGGTTCAAAACCAGCCTGGCCAACATGGTGAAGCTCTGTCTCCACTAACAAAAATTTGCCAGGTGTGGTGGTACGTGCTTGTAATCCCAGCTACTTGGGAGGCTGAGGCATGAGAATAGCTTGAACCTGACAGTTGGAGGTTGCAGTGAGCCAAGATTGTACCACTGCACTCTAACCTCGGTGACAGAGCAACACTCTGTCTCAAAAAAAAAAAAAAAAAAAAGACACATGTAAAGCACTCAAAACCTCATCCAGGAGGTATATTCTATGTATACAATATGTAAGTCAAAAATGACAGTTTATCTGGGTGGTATATTGATAATAGTAAAAACAAATCTTTGCTGGTTAAATATTTGCTCTGAGACCCATCATTTTTATATATATATCAACATAGTCTTTAAATATAATATTTGCTCAGTATAAATTCCGGAGAAAATGTTACCATTTCATTGTAATAGGTGACAATTATGACAATTCCTCTATAATACCTGTCATAGGGAATTAAAGTGTGCTATCACAAATGTAATTTTTTCATTGTTTCTAAATATGATTGCACTACAGTATACATTATCATTTTCCAAACTGTTTGTGTATCTCTTTCCAACCTGTCAATGTTGCTTTGCTCTCTTACAGAAAGGTTATTTGGAAACAAAAGGAGACAAAAACATCATGCTCTCGTTAACACTGGTGTCTTAGTGACAACCACTCATATTTAGATATTTTTTAAAAAGTAAATATTAAAGGATCTGAGGAGAAGTAGAAGTTAAGAGAAACGATATAGACAGTGTGATGTTTGGGAAGACTTAAAGAAAATGGTGATGCTGCAGTATTAAGCAGATGATTCTCTTTCTCAGAAAAGACTGAGAATTGTTAGTGTGATACACACAGTTTAACCAGTTTTTCATTTTAAAATGGCTTCTGAGAATGTGTAACAAATGCTTTTGTCAAAATTGAATTTCAAATTTACCACCACCATCTTCCAAGATTTTTATTTTTTGTTAACTGACAACTGCTTAACATAGCCATAATTTAAAACACATACGACATTAGTTTGATGTAAAAACTCATTACAT
The DNA here is from genome assembly GCA_036589455.1 of Ateles fusciceps. Classification (NCBI taxonomy): domain Eukaryota; kingdom Metazoa; phylum Chordata; class Mammalia; order Primates; family Atelidae; genus Ateles; species Ateles fusciceps. The sequence continues at coordinate 614,205 of JAZHEH010002345.1, read as the reverse complement.
ATAAAATAGTATCTTTTTTATTTGGTGCCATTTTGTCTTCTTGTAATTATGGTAACTGAGGAAGTATTGATTAATTGAAATCAGAGTAAGATTCACAATACTATCTTTCATAAGTCAGATAGTATTCACTAAGAACCACATATGCATCATAAAGGTAACAATTAATGCTGAATGATGATAAATATTAAGTAGATGACATCTATTCATGAAAAAAGATTAAAATTTGATTATCCCCCTTGAAATTGTAAAGGGTCAAAAATCTTGGTACATGTTGCCCTCTAGTGGAACTTTAAAGATAGGCAGTTGAATTCTATTTTGGTGCTTTCAATATTAGCAATTCAGTTTAGTATTACAATTTTAAAAACAAGTTAATGTTTTTCTTTTAAAATGGTAAGTCTTATAAAATCTTTTAATTAATTTTTTGTAGTTGATAGGTTTGGCATTTTAAAAATCAAGAATTTAAAAATAAAGTCTCTCATAGGCATTAAAGACCAAGGTGTTGTTAATTGTATAATTATATAAAAAGAATAGTAGAAATAATAGATAACTCAGGAATATAATTTTATTTGCTTTGAATTATTGCTGAACAATGTTACCCAACCTGATTTTACAAAACTATCATCAAAACTCATCTCTCTAAAACTACAATGACCAACATAGTATTTTATAAAAAACGATAATTTGAAAAGCTTTTGCTGTCAACAAATAAGAACTAGTCTTCACAGAAACATAAAAAAAAGTAATTTTTCAATAGCATTTTTGTCACCTTTTGATTTGCCTTTTAAATAAAACATTTTATTGTGTTATATCTGATATTTTTTAGTTTATAATTTCAATACATATTGATGCAGATCAAATTTCCTAATTTAAACTTCCAAATGGAAGAGAAGTGAATGCATGACATTGTACAAAATACAAATATATTTTATCTATGGTAGGCATTTAAAACTATGTTATCATAAATTCAACATTTTACATCACTTCTTGATTCTTACTTTAACATTACTGTTGCTTATTTTTTACAATACCTAATTTAACCATATATAGGTTTAAGATGAGACTCCTATTTATGTATCTGAACAGTATTCCTTGCCCAAAAAACAATTTTAAAATGTGGTACCTCAATAAATTGTATAAAAAATATGATTTGTGATTACATTTACCCTATAAAAAATTATAAAATGAATATTTAGTCAACTATATCTCCTGTTTGCTCATTAACAAATGCTTACATTTCAAAACAATTCTTTAATTTTTTTAAATTTTCATTTATTTTGTGTGTGTGTGAGACAGAATTTCACTTTTGTCGCCCAGGCTGGAGTGCAATGGTGTGATCTCAGCTCACTGCAACCTCTGCCTCTCAGGTTCAAGTGATTCTCCTGCCTCGACCTCCCAAATAGCTGGGATTACAGGGGTGCACCACCACGCCCAGCTAATTTTTGTATTTTTAGTAGAGACAAGGTTTCATCTTGTTGGCCAGGCTGGTCTGGAACTCCTGACCTCAGGTGATTCACCCGTCTCCCAAAGTGCTGGGATTAGAGGCGTGAGCCACCCTGCACCCAAAACCAGTCTTTAAAAACAATTTAAGCTATCTAAGTCTATCAGAAATAATAAAGTAATTAAAAATAGCCCTAGGCTATTTAAAGAATGCTAAATATATCTGTAAAGCAAACTAAATCTAAATTTAGAGCTAAAATAATACATAAGAAAATTTGTCCAACCTGCAGGCTATTTTTGTTATTTCTTATAAATATTTCAATTTCATATTTTACATTAGGGTATACTGTCTATGGATTAAATAGTCACAAACTTTCACCTTACTCAATTTTCGCCTCATTCAAAACAATGACCACAAGTGAACATTAAACACAGAATAGGATTAGAATTAAAATTAAAGCATTAACAGAATAAGAAAATAAATACTGTGTTATGGTAATGTGAGTTTTGTCATTGGACATATCAGATAATTTACACTAGGTACAAGAGGCATCTTTTGTAACTACCAATATATCCCAAGATTGAGAGATCTTTATTCAGATCTTCATGGAGATCAATGACTGGGCAAGTTTTAATTAAGGTAATTTTCTCTGTCACCAAGAGTAATCCGGTGCTATCTTGGCTCACTGCAATCTCTGCCTCCTGGGTTCAAGCCATTCTCCTGCCTCAGCCTCTGGAGTAGCTGGGACTACAGGCGAGTGCCACCACGCCCAGCTAATTTTTGTATTTTTACTAAAGATGGAGTTTTGCCATGTTGGCCAGGCTGGTCTCAAACTCCTGACTTCATGTAATCCACCAGCCTTGGCCTCCCAAAGTGGTGGGATTACAGGCGTGAGGCACTGTGCCCGGCCCCAGCCGGAAGTTTTAATTTGTCCTCGGTGAGGTGCTGAGCTCCATGTTGTTGGTGTCATGTTTTCCCCTTTCATTGTTTCTATGATGGTCCTGCCCTTGCAAGACTGTTACCATGCTTCTCTCTCTATCATCTCCATGAACACCTGGTGTGTTCTCTTTACTAATGAGAATTCAAGGTCCACTGTTCAAAATAACTTTTGGGAAACCCTTTTTTCATTAAAAAAATTTCAAGTTGAGGAGGACAGAAAGGAAGGATATGAGTGAAGTACATGGTCTAATAAGCTTCAGAAGCCCTGAGTGCTTTCTATTGTTTCCTACTTACCACTTTTTCAGAAAGGCTAAATATAAATAGGGGATAATGGGTTAATATATCATTTATTCCAAGGCCCTATGCATTTTAGCAGGAGGGACCTAGCAACAGAATAAAGGTGTGATGTCAAATGTCAAACCAGCCATGTTATATTTGTATATTCAGAATATAACCTGATTCTCTCTATCTCTTTGTCCCTTTTTCTCATCATCCTTTCCTCCCCCACTATCCCTCCTCCACCTCAGGTGAGCCTTCCACACCTCTCACAACTCACCCACACACTCAGCAAGCTCTTGGCTGGGCAATTTTTGGCAAAACCATGCCTCTAAAGCAGGCTATGGCAAACCATCACGTGGACTTTCACCTGTTTTTTGTAAGTTACTTTTTTTTTTTATTGGAAAATTATGACACTCATTTGTTTATGTATTAACTGTGGCTGCTTTATTTTCAAAATGTTGCTGGTCAATGGAATTGAGAGGTTGTGACAGAGAATGGATTGTCCACAAAGTCTAGCCAACGTTTGCCTACCTTTGCCCTACAGAATTTTTGTTTTCTTAGCTACTTCACAAAGCACCACCTCAGTGACTTTTTCACTGATCCGGCACAGTTCTAGTGACCCTGCTTTTCATCTTTCAAAATAGAGCAGAGCAAAAAAGTTATTTCTTGGCATTGATGCCTTCTGAGGGAATAAAATATTAAGTGCAAATTTGATACCATGACTGCTAAAGCTAATAATGCTGATGACCCGTAGAATTGAGTGTCTCTATGCCAGTTTGTTCATTCTTTCAGTGGAGAGAGCAGCCCTGCAGATCAAACTGACTTGAAAAAGAATTCATCAACTGGGTTGTCCCCTTAGCTATCAAAACTTTTAGAATAAACCAGAAAAAAATTTGTCATGCATCTGTCAAATTCAGTAAAAAGGTTAGTTTTTTTAATCCTATACTTACTAAATTATTTTTGAAGTTAGGAAATAAATCTTTGTAATACCATCATTAATAACATCCACAAAAGGCTTTCTTTCCTTTCCTTTGTTTTGCAAATCTATATCAAACCAATTCCTATTATTCTTAAGTCCATCAACATAAATGCTTCCAAGGCCGTGTGACTTCCGCTTACGAATAATGACCAGTATCAGTTTTGACTGTATTGAACTATGCCCCTCTTTTTTATTTTAGTCTAGGAAATGTGTAGGTTGTTTATGGTAATAAAAACACTGCACTGAGATCAAAAGTAAGGCTGGACACAGCCATTTGAGTAAGATAGCTCTAACTGTAACATGCATCAGTGTAGAGAAAGCAGAGGCCTTTCCCTACCTTACATGGAATGAGACTAGCAAAGCTCAGAGGAATCAAAAGTACAGTGTTGTCCGGTGATATGGCAGCTCCCAGAAAACTCTTAGGTAAATTGATGCTGTGCACCCTCGGGTAAGTCACTTGTGTGTCTTTTTGTCTCATCTCTATAAACAACAAAACCACATGGCCCCCTGTGGTGGAGGATAGTCTGCGTAGAAGGAACAAGATGACACAGGAAGATGAAGAAACAAGTGAAAAAGTAACAACTCCCAAAGTGTGTTTAGACCTCATAATTGTCTCTGAGAAATCTGGTTTCAGTCTACCGTATAAAATTTTGATAATGGAAGCATGTTTTTCCCATCGTATTTTAAGACAATGGCTATTGTCTGGATTTGTCTATAAAAACTTCTCAGAAATTGCTGCAATCTATTCAACAAAGACTCCTTTCAATTGGGATAAACTTTGGCAAATGGTTTAGGAAGGAAGTTTCATGATCTTATTATCTAAATTTATCAGCCTCACTTTTACAAGGCACAGAAGAAATTTACTCCTGGTTGACAGAACTCACAAGGACTGGAGTCTTTGAGGTTCTATGAAACTGTCTTTTTATAAACTCACATGCAACAGTACTCTAAAAATTCTCAACCCAGGACATATTTTTAATATTAAAAAATTAACAAAAATTATGACAATAACATTTTAAAATCTATAAGTTAAATTTAGAGGTAATACTACAATTATGTTGCATTAGTTACATTAAATCAAGTGAGTTATATTTGAACATAACTTTCTACATGTACCTTTCTAAACTGCCCTCGGATTTGGGAGGTAAATTTTTATTATCTCCATGGTATGAACTTTTGTGGAAATATTTTTGCTTTAATATGTACCTGTTAATAAGTCAGTTAGAAAATATTAGTAAATCTTCAGAGTAAAATAAATATATAAATAGAAATTCATACTTTTATTAGAAACATAATTTGCCTTGTAAACTGCTGAAAAAAGAACCTATTTTTTTCTGATGTTTTCCTGTGGAGAATATATTAAAGGTAGAATCTTAAGCCAAACATAAAATCATGAAAAATAAATTCAAAGGTATCTTTTTCTAAGCCTGAATATTGGAAAGACAACTAGATACATGATGCCTGCATTTTCCAATGAAGAGTTTAAGTGAATTAATTTAACAATTATTATAGATGGATCATTATGTTTCAGTACTGGTTTGGGTAACCATTGAAAGACTCATAATTTTAACTAATACTTATCTCTTAATTGCTTTAGTGTATTGGAGTGGAAAATCCAAATTTTGCATTTCACGCTATCTTCCCAGATTTGATTTTTTTTCTTACTTCCTGCTTACCAGATAGAGATCCATAACTGTAGCAATTTTACCAATAATACGTAATGTTTAATAAAAAGGAGAAAGCATAGTGGTTCATGTGTGTATCTTCTATGTATGTGTGTATGTATGCAGAGATACTTAGCAGAGCATATGAAGTTCTGGCATAATTTTCTTCATTCAATAAGGTAAATTGTTATATGATTGTAATAGAAGATACATCCTATTTTGCAGCACTTTAAAATACTTTATAGATGCTAAGAATACCTCCCTGATAAAAACTTTTTGAATATTCAATCCCTTAACAATTATGTTCTTACTTATATTGAAATGAACTCCTGTATGATTTATCATACAGATGAAACTGGTGTGAATTTGCTGCATAGAAAGACAGCATTAATGGAAGAATTCAGCTCTAAACAAAGAAATTTTAATTTATTATACATTTTTCTACATGTTTTTTTTCTTTTAATTGACTTTCTGCTTCTGTTCAGACCATTTTCAGTCTTCCAGCAAAGAAGAATGAGAAGAAGAAGAGGAAGAGGGATCAGGACAAGGAAAGACAGAGGGAGAAAGAGAGAAAGAGACAGAGAAAGAGAGAGAAAGAAATTTCACCTCTTCTAAATTGCCAGATTGTAGACAATGACATAAGAAAGACACGGCTTAGGTCAAGCAAATCAGAAATCTAAAACTGGATGCCATGCTGTCAGGGTTCAGCAAAGCAAGGTATTTATTCTCCAAAAATCAGTAGGCAGGTGGAGCTTTTTCCTGATTTAAGGACCATGCTGAGAGAGAAGAGAGAAGTCTATTTTAGCATCTGACAACCAATGATTTGGAGAGAAAGAGGACATGGCTGCCTAATACCAAGGAAAGTTTAGAATACTTTTCGGTAACTTGGTAATCGGCTTGACAGTCTCTCCACCAGAGAAGAGGTGTCAGAAGGGCAATAAACATGAAGAGTAGACATAGATTTCTCTCTTGTAGGGTAGGTTATACAGGTAGACAAATAATGCTCACATAAGGTAGAATGTTGCAAGCAATGTATACAGTGGTAGGTTTACAAAGCAGTGAAGTTATTTACAGTTGTGATTTTAAGATTCAGCTTTAGGAAAGATTAACATATGAGGTATGCCTTGAAGGATGGGTATGACAGATGTGGGTAATGGAGAATTCCAGGCCATGGCCACAGTGTATGTAGATGCACAGAGGGATGATTCTATCAGGGGCATTTGTGGAAGAGCAATGAACTCAAGTAAACCAAAATGTAAACTATATTCAGAGGGTCAGTGTTAAGCCTAGCCTGGAAATACACATTGACAACATCTTGAAGAATATCTTATCTGATTGAATAAAGAGTCTGCATTTTATTAAATTGAAAGAGAGATCACAGAAGGTTTTGTGTTATTTATGTTACTATTATTCCATTAATTATTTTTAACATGGCAAGTGTGTTGAGATTTTATAAGAAATATGCTTTACAAAAAAGGCCTTTTGTGGCTGTAATGAATAATTGAAATAGATGGGAAGTGGAGGCAGCAATATCCATCAGAAGATTTTAAGTATATGAATGACAAATCATTAGATCCCTAACCAACAAGAGGGTGGAATAGAAGAGATACCGAAATGACAAAAAATTAGAATCTATCTTTTAATTGAAGTGGGAACGGAAAAAGTAACTCATGGGATGCCGACACTAGCTTTCAAAGAAAATAAATGAAAAAATGATGAGACGAAGCAATTTTTAAAACAAGTGGGTGAGTTTGATATTAAGTACGTGGAGTTTCAAGTGTCATAAAAGCATATGTGTACGTAAAAGCATACTCAACTTGTACTTTGAGTATGTGAAAGTTTTAAACCCGCAAGGAGGAAAGAGTACGAATATATTATCCATTAACCAGATATCAAAACCCCAACTGAAAGGTTACAGAGTTCATAGGAAGCTACTAGAAAGCAATTTGTGTCAGGTCACAATACACTGCTGGTGTCTTATGCAGCCACGTCACCTACAGTCTGGATGTGTCAGTTGTCCAATCAATCAATATACATAATAGAGCTCCTCTTGAACCCTGGCACTACTTTACATAACAGCATCAAAGCTGATGATAGATCATGATTCCTATTACTTTGCTTAGAGCGCATTAGCCGGTTTATTAAAAGCAGGAGAGTGAGGGGCATGACGATGTACAAACTAGAGCTACATATCCTGTGGCTTCAGAGGACAGTTAGGAAATGGGTTCTTTGATAAAAATGTAGACCAGAAGCAAAAGCCTACCAAAGTCTCTACAGACTCTGAGAACAACTGTATATGACTCCCTGGCGTACACAAACTATTCAGACCATCAGAAATAAATAGGGACAGGGGGTGTGTTTTCCCTTCCTTACCTCTCTATTGAAATAGCTGAAAAGCAATACTACAACATATTACATCAAAGGCCATATCAAGAGGATGCAAATTTGTGTGGAGGTTCTTCAGAGCCTTTCAGCAATCTTCCCACATATGCTTTCTTTTCTTTTGGGAATTAGAAGTATAGAAAAGATTTTGGGTGGTCCTTTTATGCACTTTGTCATTTTATTGTATTGTTCCTCATAGAGAACAATTGATCTCTTATTTTTCTAATTTTGCAAGTCTGTGTATATCCACATTTTACTTGGAAACAACATGGGTGCATTTCTGTGGTGTATGCTGGTGGCGTCACAGACTTACCGGCCTATTTTTTCTTCACAATATATTGCTTAGCAATATTCAGGAATGTATCCATGATTTTGTGGCCTCAATGATCCCTTCACGATTCATATGTTGAAGTCCTAATATACAGTACCTCAGAATATGACTGTGTTTGGATATCAGGTGTTGAAAGAGGTAATTCAGTTATAATAAGTTTAGTAGAGTGAGCCCTAATCCAATATTACTCGTTTCTTTGTAAGAAGAGATTATGACAGACACAAACACAAAAAGAAGATCACGTGAAGACAATCGGAAGAAGAGTGCTGTCTACAAGCCAAATGGTGAGGCCAGAGAAGAAACCAATCCTGCCTAAACGTTGATCTCAAATTTCTAGCCTTGAAAGTTGTGAGAAAATACATTTATCTGGCTTAGAACCCTCAATCTGCAGTGCTTTGCTATGGCACCTCTAACAAACTAATACACTCAGTAACAAGAATCTTTGAACTGCCATTGGTCAACAGAGTGCAAGCAATTTCATTAACACTTTTATATTGCTTAAATAAAAGCAATTTCCACCAAAAACCTTATGGCTTTTCATTCTCCAAAAAGGGAATTCCTAGAAATTATGTTTTGATTAAAATTGCAGTAGTAGTATAAAACAGAATGCAGGATTTAGCATCAGGTCATAATTATCTCTGAGAAAAGAATTTAAAAATATAAATGAAGCAATTGGAGTCTGCTCATCAAAATATATGTCTTTCTTCTCTATAGCATGGGTTTTGTTGGAGGCTGGTCAAGTGAATTACACATCATTCTTTTATTCTGTAGACAAACATTTATAATGTATGTGCTTTATTGGCATATAATTGTTTAGTTTACTTAGAACCCATGGATTTCATTTAAGGCAGAATATGACAAAACAAAATATAAGTCTGGTAGAAAGAATGCAGTTGAAAAGAATTCATAGTTGAAGAAAATAGTAATTTTTTCAAAATATAGGATAAGCATATTTGATGACACAGTAAGTCCCTACCAAAAACAACTTTTATAATGTAGGAACACACTGTTAATTTATTGCAAAAATATAAAACACTATTTTGGGGTAGGGGTATAATTTCCAACATGAGAGCTATTATGAACCAAAAGCAATCACCTACTTGTCTTTTTCCTCAGATAAAAACAAGTCCAACATAATTCTGGGTTTGTAGTTGGTTCTACTTTAATTTTTTTTTTTCAGGAAGGCAGCCAAATTTCAGTGCTTAGCAATATTTATAGCTGAATTAAATCACACTTGCTGTAGTTTAAACACCTTTCTTTTTAATGTTCCTGCTTACGCTCATTTTAAAAGGTCTTGTTTACATCAAGCTTAGTTTAAAGACTGTATCCTGTCTGAGAAAGCTGCTGGGAGATAGGGTTAGGTATTCAGAGAAATTGGGGAAATTCAGAACATCACTATTTTAAAACTTCATGCCCTGCATTGTCATATTCTATAATTCTAGGAACAGTCTTGAATTTATCATTTTAAAAATATTTTTCCCCTTAATACACATGTCAATTTGTAATTATTTATTTATGTGAGTATTTGACTGAATTTTACCTTTCATATATACTACCAAATCATGTATGCTTCTGTTTAACATTACCCTGTACTTAACACAAGCTGGATGTGTATCAAGCACTCAATACATCTTGGTTCCTGAAAGTTACTACGGCTTCATGAATAATGTCAGATTCTTCCTTCGTCTTAACCTCCCTCCATGAAACATATAAACTTGATTCTGTGAAATAACAAATAACATTTGAATAATATTTTGATACTTCTGCTTACTAATCATAAATTATCTGATTTCATACTCTTGCCAGTCATTAAATGTTTACCATATATCAGGCATGGTGCAAAGTATGTATCACCACATACAAATTCTGAGATATGAACTACTATAATCACTAAAAGAAAAAAAAATTCATACAAACAAATAAATAGGAAAGGCTATTGATACTTAGAAAAAGTATGTAATTCTTAAGAATGTATATCTAGGAAATGGGGGCATCAATGGTGTGACATGCTTTGGCTGTGTCCCCACCCAAATCTCATCTTGAATTATAGCTCCCATTATCCCCACATGTCATGGGAGGGACCAGATGGGAGGTGATTGAATCATGAGGGTGGTTACCCTCCTGCTGTTCTCATGACAGTGAGTTCTCACAAGATCTGATGGTTTTATAAGGGGCTTATAAAGCACTCATTCTCAGCACTCATTCTCTCTGTGAAGAGGTGACTTCTGCCATGATTGTAAGTTTCCTGAGGCCTTCCCAGTCATGGGGAACTGTGAGTCAATTAAACCTCTTTTCTTTATAAATAACCCATTCTCGGGTATTTCTTCATAGCACAATGAGAATGGATTAATACAGCATACTATATATACATCTTTGCAGTCCATACCAGATTTTCATGTTGGAGTAAATGGCTATTTAGAACATTCTTTCTTTTCCTTTCCTTTTTTTTTTTTTGAAAGGGTCAGTTTGAGGTTATTTTAAACTACTTTATGATTCTAGCCATCCCATAAAATGTGGCAGTGATTAGGTCATTTTACCCTAGGAAAAAATTATCTACACCAATTTGGGAGAAAAAAAATCCATGTAAGGTATAAAATGTGTATGCAACAAGAGAAGTCATGAAAAAGAAAGTGAAAATCATACAAATTGCTATTGGCTCAATTCAAAGATTCCAAGATTTGGGTGATACTGTATTCTGACAGTTTTAGATTTTAAGACCAAGATTCCAACATTCCCTAGAAAATAACATCATGCATTTATTTTGGAATTAAAATGAGTTAAAATTAAATGATGCTTAGAAGTTTTTATGGTCTCCTTGAAACACTAGAGTGCCTGAGTGTCTCAAAATCATAATTGGAATGCTTCATTTTCAATCAAAGCATTTAACAAATCTGCACACCTTTTAATTTCACAAATTTGTGTTATGTGCCCACTATATATCAGCAACTCTTCAAGACACTCGAGATGACCATCAGCACAACACACAATATCCGTTAGAGCTTTCACATTGTGGAGCAGAGGTAAAGAAGAGAATAATCAAGAAACACACAGCCAGTTAACTGTGGTATTGGACTTCTTACCGGGCTCACAAAACTTAAGTTAGCAATAATGGACAATTAAATTATCTCAAATTTTTCAGCTTCATCAGCAAATTGAGAATAATTTTACATACTACTCAATATTATTTTTCAGATTCATAAAATATTCACTCAAGGAAGATAATTTTGTACTCCTTTGGATAGATATGTTAGTAAATTTCTCTTCTCACTTCCTCCTATTCTCAAAGGATATGTACTTTCAAATAACTGGTTGCCTAATTCAGTTCCCTCTTAAATTTTCATCATATAGTTTCCACCCATTCATACACTCAGTTTGTAGATAGGACAGTTAGTTCAACAGGATGGCCATAGCAGCTTCAAGAAAAAAGTTTATTTAAGCTTCAATCCTGGGCAGAGCATATAAAGATTCAACTGGCAAATCCAGCTTAAGAACATAGAGTTGTCAGAAGCTAGAAAGAAGTAAACCTAAATGCCATCAATAATAGACTGAATAAAGAAAATATGGTACATATACACCATGGAATACTTTTCAGCCATAAAAAAGAACAAGATCATGTCTTTTGCAGGAACATGGATGGAGCTGGAGGTCATTATCCTTAGCAAACTAATGCAGTAACAGGAAACCAAATACTGCATGTTCTTACTACTTAGAAATGGGAGCTAAATGTTGAGAACACATGGACACATAGAGGGGGAACAGCACACACTGGGGATCAGAGGGTGGAAGGTGGGAGGAGGGAAAGAATAAGGAAAAATAACTGATGGATATTGGGCTTAATACCTGGGTGATAAAATAATCTGCAAAACAAATCCCCATGACACGATTACCTTTGTAACAAAAATACACATCTTACACATATACCCCTGAACTTAAAGTAAGTTAATAAATAGAAAGAAAAATGATAGCAATGTCTACACATCATCTGGTGCAACCTACTTTTTTCAAGAAGATATTGAGGCCCAGAGAAATTAAATAATCTATTTATATCACACAGAATTATTAAAAAGAGATGACTCAACACGATTCTACTTTGTATGTGAATATAGCTAACATGAGCTGAATTCTCACCAAGACTTTATTAACTATGAAAAAAGACCCAGTCTTAAGCTGTGTTTAAAAATCAATACGTCTTATGCTATCCTGAATTTACCTTTTCTTGTGATTATGCCTTATTTCTAAAATTAGAATAGTTTACCTAGTTATTTTACTTTACACTTTGCAAGTGGCCTTACATATATTAATTAATTTGGTTCTCCCAAACCTGTGAACTAGTTACATGCTGTGTAACTAGAATTCGGCTGCTAGAATTCTTTATTCTATATCTAATTCTTTTTACATATTTCAGTTTTTACTATTTATTGATCTTAAAAAAGGAATAAATCAGACATATCCTAAAGATAATTTTCTTTTTATCACAAAGACTTTAATTACCATCATCACAATAGAATAATATATTCCAAAACAAAGAATTGGCATCACACTGAAGAAACAGAAACAAAATATTGAGAACTTATAGGAAAACCTGGTGTTAGACTTTCAGAGATGAACAATCCTAAACATAAATAATATCATGGAAACAAAATTACAGAGTGTAGGATTTTAATTTAAGTCTTTCAAAATTTTCCTTACAAAAATATGATGTGCCTTTCTTCCATAATATAGAAAGCAGATCTTCTAAGTTAAAGTGCCCAATATGCAAAAAAAGAGAAAAGAAAAATAAAGTCATGATTTAAAGGGACCGAAAGCTGCTGTTTGTATCAAGCACTATGAATCAACCCTAACCTGACCTTCACATGGAATATTTAATATCTAGCAGAAAACTTGAGCTTTGAACATCAAAATCTCATTTCAGATTACTGAGCTGTGAAATTCTCAGTGACAACAGAAAATCCCATGGAAGATAACAAATAACCAAAAGGAAATATCAGCAAACAAACCAACAGTATATTTAATGTAGTGTAGGAAACCATTTTTAAGTGTTCTGACCGATCTATGGAACTTTCAGTCTCATATTTTATGAGAAAACATTAATGTAATAAAATGTAATATATTCTATCATAGGAAACTAGTAGATGACTTAAAATATCTAAACTATGTAATAATACATCTATGTATCTATATACAAATAGAAGTATATTAATATATTTTCTTAAGGATAAAAACTATGCTCAACCATATTTTTAAAAAGCAATCTTTATGTTCCAAGGAGCAGCAAGGGGGAAAAAAAACATTCAGATGATTACCATGAACTCACACAATACCTTCGGTTACAGGAAAAAAGTAATTAAATTACTGTTCTCATGGAAGTTCCCTCTTTCACCTCCCCCTATCCCCTAGTAAATTCACAAGACTCACTACATAACTGAGAAGTAATTCAATTTATAATGACATCTTTATAGAGCGATTAAGTCACTTTTTGACCTGCATAAGCCAAGGAGAATGTTGCCTTGTCAGAGCCAGCATTTACATTGAAGAAAAGTTAATAAAAATAACCTGAATTAGCCATGGTAAAAAAGAGAAATCCCATTCTCTGTGCACATAGACTATTGTTTCATTTACTGATATGCCGACTTCATTAAAAAAGTTATTTAAAGGTAATGTTATTGTTTAATCTATATGAAACTTAAAAGCAAATTTCAATACTGCCCTGGCAAAATGATATTGCTAAAAGATCCCAAAGAAATGAACATTTTTATCCTTTTATTTCCAAAGATTTAGGAGAAAATGATTTTGGTATAACACAGTTATATATAAGTCACTTACAACTTCTTTTCACTCTTTTCCCTGATGAAACCCACTGTGATTGAAAACCTTTTGTTCTCTAGACCTTTACTCCCCCACTTCTATGATTCCAGTGCACTTGCCCCAATGTTGGGGCAGCATGGCCATTAGGAAAATGACCCAGCGGATGTGGGGAACACAGAGAAAGGAAAGCTTTCTAGAGGAGGAGCAGGAATGAGGCAGGTTAAAGCTGAGGACTGCATTCACAGAGAATATTTGACTGTTTATTTGGAACGCTGGGGGAAGATTACAGAGCTTAACTTTTATTTGTGGCCTCAATTCCAAAAGGCCCATTTCACTCAGAGATCCACATGGTATGTGGGGGTGGAGGAGTCAAATGAGTTTCTCATATATTTTTACAGCATGGACTATAGTCCCTTCTTTTCAGAATACTTCTTAAAGAATTTAGACAAGGCAGAAGCATGTTGAGGCTGTGATAGAACATTAGTGGACATGATTGAACTGTTGAAAATTTTGCTTGGTCAATATGTTTTTTTTTTTTTTCTTTTAAAACTTAAAACCATTGAGCTGGACATGGTCTCTGGTTCCATGGGTTCCAAAGCAGCTTTTTGTTTTTTGTTTTTTAATCTATACTGGTCCTTGTCTATATTAAGGTTTGAAGGCATGTGAGTTTTTAATCCCTTTTAGGTAGTACTGGACAAGCAGTCAAGCGTCACAGTGTACTAACACGATAAACACTATTATTAGCAAAAAAAAGCCTTTACCCTGTTGAGGGGTGTGTGTGTTTGTGTGTGTGTGTGTATGTTTATAAAACTGTAATAATTTCCATAAAATTGTAGCTTAATCTGTACAATCAGCAAATTCAAACACAGACACTAAAAAAACACATTTAAAGTAAACATTTAAATGTTATGGACTACTCACTGAGTTCTTATGGAATCTAAGGAAAAATGCTTTCGTTTTTAAAGTACCTTTTCTTTCTATCAAAATGATTTCAACACTTAGAAAATTTTACAAATGTGAAATCACATATTTTACAGCATTTTCTCATTTTAGAGAAATGATTCTGTGTAATTCAAATGAATGACTGGACACAAATATACTATACTTTTTTTCTTGAGTGTTTTTGATTGCAAAAGAGGTTGGCTCTGCTAAATGTAAAATTCCCCAAGTCTTGTTTTCTGATTTCCCCTTTCAAAACAGAGTCTGGAGAGGAGTGGCTTCATGGCTCATGGCAGCGTGCATGCAGTCAACACAAGAGGCTGGAAAAATAGCCCAAACCAGTCTCATGCATTATTAAAGCCAGTAAAGCTTCCTGCACTGTTGAACAATGCTGACTGTCCTCCACCAATGAATTCAATCCTCGGGCTTTCTGAATGTTCGCCAATGCTTTGCATTGCCTGCACATGGCAGATATAATTGCCAAAATGAATGAAGAATTTCCTATTCTTACTAGGCAGTATTCCAGATAGAAGATAAGAATAGCTTGAATAGCTGAGCTGGCATGTGAAAGGAGCTCTGCTTTTCATATAACACTTATTATGAAGATGCAAATTTCCTCTCAACCAGCAACAATGTTTGTGGCTGCTGAGCAGACATTCCTTTAACTGTTAACAATTTCTATCCTCAGTGTCTTATTTTTCAAAATATCCAACGCCATTTTGAGATGATCTAACACCATCTCAGGATTCTCTCTATATACAGGCTTACAAATATTTATAAACAATATTCTCAGTATTGTACAATTTATATGTTCAAAATACTATATCCAATTTGTCTTATTCAATATTCATTTGACTGAAACCTAGGTTTGTGAACATGTATATAGTTATTGGGTTAAAACAACATTTTGGGTAGGCAATATTCCATAAAATGAATTATAAATTGTTCATGCAACATTCTGGTTAGTTGGTATGTAGTCATTGTTAAAGGTATTTGGTTGTTATGTTCACATATTCCAATCTTTTGCAACTTTGTTTATGCTATGCATATATAGTCTAAAATAATTACAAAGCTTTAACAAGGGGAAGGAAGCTTCTGTCCCACCCTTGACTTTCAGTCTCCAAGTTTCTTCCCCCCAGCATTAACCAATGCCCTTAGCTTTCCTTCTAGAAATGATCAATGTCTATAAAGAAAGAAAAAAGATTTCTATATCTTAAATTTTTTCTGTAACCACTTTTGAAATCTGGCAATTGATGACTGAGCTGATAATGAGGTTTACTATTAGTATAATTAAAATATTTCAGAAATGATTTTAAATAGGGATAATGCAAGTTCTACTTGTCAGAAAGCTCAGTACTCGTTCCACTAAATACTTTGAAAATATACAACCATACTCTCACTTCTTCATTTATAGCTCTCAATTTACCTATATTTATACTTTATAAATGTATGTTTTCACATTTTTGAAAATACAGCATACATAATTTCAAAAGAGAATAAAAAGTTATGCAGTGGAAAGTCTCCTACTCACCCCTTTTCCTCTCTACTCCGATTTTCACAGAATCCTCCCTACTACCACACTGATATACAGATTGTCATTATTTTTAGTTACTTTTTAACCTTGCCAAAGTCTCTTTGTTTATATACAAACAAACTTGGATATATATTCTCACTCTCTTATTACACAGATTATACATGTTATTATGTACTATTTAAAAAGTTATTATCTAGAGATCTTTCCAATGTAGTTGTTTCTAAAAGCGGTATACTATTTAATGGATGTGTCTATTAGAATTAATAAAATCATTGCCTATTGACGGATATGCCAGTTGTGTTTAGGTACAAACAATCTTGAATATACATTAATTCTCATATATTTGAATTTATCTACAAGATATATTTCTAGAAATGGAAATGCTTGATACAAGATTTTGTGTATTTTTTTTTTTTTACAAGAAAGAAAGATGACTCTCTATTGCCTTCCTGTAGTAAGGCAATACCAATTTATACCCCCATAAGCAATGCAGGGGGAGTAGTTGTTTCCCACAGTCTAGTCAAGAGGATGTGTCATCAGACAAAATATTTCGTTCCAATGAGTGAAAAATTGCACCACAGTGGATTATCCTTTCTTTTCACCATTCTATCAGACTCTTTCTGTTAAATTCTTTCCCTCAGTGTAAAAATCCGGCTCAGTCATCCCTCACCTTAAACAAAAGAAAATATTTTCCTAACCTCCTTTCCATTCTTGGTTATCGCTCTTTCTCATTTTCTTTCACGTCCTTACATCCTGCCACTCCTGCCTTCATTTCAATCTGACTAGTACCCCGTTATGCCATTGTTAGTGCCTCAAGTTACCAATAATCAAGTTTCCAGCAAGTGCTTCCCATCCATACCTCACTTGATCTTTCTGGAACAATCTACACTGACCATCACCCTCCCTGCAGATTTGATTTTTTTTTTTCCATTGGCCTTTGGGAATGAGAATAACATTTTTTCCTTATTGTCCTGTAAACTCTTGGCTGGCTCTGCATCAATCTCTCTGCTAGGCTCCTTTCAGCCTATTATCCTTTAAATATTAGTAGGCCCCAGGATTTATTCTTGGTTCTGTTCTTATTTTAACATTCTTTCTTGTCCATCTCCTTTACATCTATGGCTTTCAAAGTACTAACGTAATGGCACTGAATGGGTCCTAAAACTTTATCTCCAGCACAGATCGCCTTTGTTTATCCTCTGTTCTGGGTATATGTAACATATAAAGAGAGAAACAAAAGACTGAAAATACTCGTTTAGAATTTTCACTTATGGCCTTGGTATGAAAAAGGTAGCTAATAACAGGTGACAGTGATTGAATACTTTCTATGTGGCAGGGGCTAAAGTAATGGTTGTAGACATTTTATTACTATACTATGAAATAAACTCTGTGGCAGTCTCATTCAAACCTTCGATTGCTGATGGATTAATAAGGAAACAATGATTGAATGAATAAATATTTAGTATTCCAAAAAATAATTATTGAATCCCTTTCAGGAAAAGATCTGGTAATATACTGACATATTCCATGGTGTTAGGATTGACCACGTTGGCTTGGAGAGCCATCTGGTGGTAAGAGAGTGGAAGGAATATGTGAAGAATCCTGGAGCTTGCTATACAATCACGAGATAGGAGTGGCCATCTAATTTACCTACAACCATTAGGGTCAGAACTATCAGGATCTGCCTAGATTTCATATAAGGTTCTACTCTTACGACCTATTTGGTTTTGAATGTACATATCTAGAAAAGTATGCTAATTTTCCTATAAGTTTATTTAGTTTATCAATAAACTTATACTCAGATATTCTGTCTCTGAGTAGATACTCAGATTTGGGAGAAGAAATGCATAGGGCAAGGCATGTTAAGAAGAAGGAGAAACAGAAGGAAGAAAGGAAGGGGAAGGAAGGAAGACAAAAATGATGGCCAAGCTTATCCACAACAGGAAATAGAGATGTAATGGCACATGCTGCTGCTACCTGACTCCCACACTGCCCCCCTTCTTTTCTTTTCCCTTCTTTCTATTCTCTCAGGTCATTTTAGAGATACTACTTCCTAAAACATCTAGCTTCTTGGTACATATGGGTGTAACAGCTTTAGAATTGTCCATGAAACAACAGTGAGTTAGAAGACCTAAGAGGATTGCTTTAAAGAATTATGAATGGGGAGAAGGGGTGATATCATAACATAAACAAAAATGTAAAGTTTTTTCTATATTGTGCATATATAATAAACATTCTCCTTTTTTTTTTTTTTTGAGACAGTTTCACTGTTGTTGGTCAGGCTGGAGCAATCTTGGCTCACTGCAACCTCCACCTCCCAGGTTCAAGTGATTCTCCTGCCTCAGCCTCCCAAGTAGCTAGGATTACAGGTGCGTATCACCACACATGGCTTTTTTTTTTTTTTAAAGTAGAGACAGGTTTTACCATGTTGGTCAGGCTGGTCTCAAACTCCTGACTTCAAGTGATCCACCCGCCTCGGCCTCCCAAAGTGCTAGGATTACAGGCGTGAGACACTGTGCCCAGTCAAACATTCTCCAAATCTTGCCTGTTTCTTAACAGCATGCATTTCTCATTCATATCACATGGTGGCCAGTTATTAATGGCTGTGACTCTGCTTTTTTCCTGAATGCTTCTCATTCCAGAAACCAGGCTGAAGATGAAGCCCCAATATCTCCTCAGGCTGGGCTCTGGAATGAACCCCAAGAGCAAGAAGCATGCTATTCTTGTGGTAGAGGGAAGAGGCGATGAGATGTTTAAGAAGCTCTCATTGGCACTGAAAGCTTCTGCCCAGAACGTACATTGATTTTTTTCTCTTATATTTTAAAGTATTCTCATATTTTAACTACTTCTGTCTCCACCAATATCAGGTTTGGCAATGTGTCAAAGCATGTCACATGGCTAAACGTGATATTGGTGGAGACAGAAGTAGTTCTCCCTATTAGAATTTTATGCTAAGTATAACATGTTGACCCAGCCAGGAGAAGGTTGAAAGTGAAAGAGTTTTTAAATAATTCAGTCAGAATAATGGGTGTAATGTCCTGGAAAAATTAAATGTATCATCACTTTCTTATAATCCTTCTATAGGCAAAGGTAGGCTGGTAATCGAGAAAAACAATTGAATTAATCTTAAACTTCAGTTAAGAGACTTTGCAGCTGGGCACTGTGGCTCACATCTGTAATCCCAGCCTTTGGGAGACTGAGGCAGGAAGATTGCTTGAGAAGTTTGAGACTATTCTGGGCAACACAGGCAGACCCCTCTATGTACAAAAAATTAAAAAAAAAAAAATCAGTCAGGCATGGTGGCACAAGTCTGTAGTCTCAGATACTTAGAAGGACTAATGTAGGAAGATTGCTCGAGTCCAGGAGGTCGAGGCTGCAGTGAGCCCTGTTTGTACCACTGTACTTCAGCCTGGGTGACTGTGAGATTCTATCAAAAAAAAAAAAAAAAAAAAGACAATAAAATAAGAAAAAACAATGAGACTTTGTATACCCCTAGGATGCATGCACATATCCAAAGAAAGCAAAGTAAAACAGGCAAATGGAAAACTAGATCACCGGTGTCAGGAAGTTAGCTATCAACCTTAGGCTGTGAGATCTCTTCTAAGATGTCCTTCATCTCGGAATGGTTAAGAAAAAGGAGAATCTAGAGTAAAAGGTTTCTGGCCTCAGCAGTTGACTGGTAAGCTCTGGGTTTCAAGGTATTAACGAGTATGTCACTGAAGAGATACTATAATATCCAGATTTGTTCCTTCAGCAATTGCCAATGTTTAATACGTATCACAAAGGTTTATTCAGTTATATTTCCATATGGGGAAGACTGGAGTAGTTTGTGGATAAGACATACTGAAGAATTAAGATAAAGATAGAAAAACTCTTAACTTATGGGACTAGACTTTTTTAAAATTAGGAATGTAAACTATAACAGAGATTACATGGGTGATATAAAAGTAGAATAGTAGCTAAGAACTACCGGAGGGAAAAACAGCTGACAAAAGAATCAGAAGTTAATTTATATTTGTATCCAATGTATGATAACAACGCTAATGTTTCTTGGCTCAAAATGTAGTTTTGAAGCACTAACCTAAAAGCAATCCAGAGACAAAAAAAAACCAAAACCAAAACCAAAAAAACCCCAAAACTTCTATTTATGAGAAAAATACTTTGAGAGATTAAAATCATTTTTTTTAAATTAAAGTATAGGACAGAACTGATTCAAAGAGATAGACAATATTTAATGAAATTATATAGACCCCAACTCACAGTGTTAAAGAGAAAATATGCATTTTAGTCTGCAGACATTAGCTATTTTCATTGAATAATCTTTGAGATCCCATTCAAAGTGCAAGCCTACAGATGGCAACTGGGACACCTTGGGAAAGCAATCATTTCCTCTCCCCAAAATTGCTCCGTTTCTGATTGGAGTACTTAATTATACTGGTTTCCTGTCTTTCACTGTGTTCCAGGATTATAAAGATTTTCCCGTCACTTGCTGTTAACAAAAGTTAAGCAATTCAAAGAAAGCGTCATCTTGCTTTAAATGTCTGAATATTTATCAATAAAAAATATACACAACTCCAATTTTCTTAGGGATTCCTGTTTCTGAAACGTGGGAATTAATTTCCCTGAGGTAAAGAATACGCACTTGTTACATTACTGGTGTTACGGAAATTTGTGTTTTAACCACAAGGTGGCAGAATAAGCTAGGAGCTTCCTGTGCCTGTTGAAAAATCACTAAGTTACTTCAGACATCTTTCTAATTCTGATGAAAAATGCTATAATAAGTGTGTCTTTGTTACCCTATATGCATGCGTAAGACAAGTGACTACATAAGTAACACTGTTGAAAAACGGTAAAATGACTGAAGCCTCTTTCCTCCGTAGCCTCAAGAGAAATCACACACAAAAGATTTTCTGAAGTTGATATCTAGTGAATACTTCGGTTAGCTTCAAGTAAACACTTTCTTTTAGCAGATGTTTTGAAAACAAAGTGGCCATATTTGTCACCCACATGCGCGCGCGTGCACACACACACACACACACACACACTTCCCGCATTGTGAACCCCGAGACTTGTCCCATCCATGGTGTGCTCCTGAGATTAAGGGGAAGATATATGGGGAAGCACCCGGATACTGGTATCAGGATGCTATCTTGAATATGCCTTGGATATCTGGGTCAGCAGAGAGGGTTGGTGACCTTTCCCTCTTTTCCTATCCAACACTACATGGTTGGTTTACGTGGATAAGTAAAATACATGCTTAACTCTGTTTACTATCATCCAAAGGAAGCAGCACTGTCATGTTAAGACAATAAAATAAGCTATTTAAGCTATACTTTATTGTAACTGTCAATATGGTCAAATATAGGAAGTAAAAAACAACAAAACAGATTCAAGATGTCATCTATTAGTATCATAATTTAGTGTATCTGTGGCAGTGTAACTCCAAATAAATCATATTTGTTTTGGTATAATAAATTCTGTATTTTAATAACTTGCTGGTAACTGTATTGCTGTAATGCAACCCAAAATTCTGAGGATGGCCTTCAAGATCCTTTGTTATCTGTTGCCTTTCTGCAATAGTTTCCTAACATTATCTAAATAGACCATGGCCTTTTATACCACTGTCTTTTCCAAGACTGTTATTTTTGTTTTTTAATAATTTTTTGGGAAGTCCTCTCTGCCTCTGTTCCTGCAACTGGCAAGCTGCTATTCTTCCTTCAAGAAGTGACTGAGAGAGAGAGACCATTGCTCTGAAATCTATTCTATCTATTCTTCTGAATTCTGCCTTGAAAGCAGAAATAATCATTGCCTTGTCTGAAATCTTGGAGTCATCATTCCTCTTTTCATGACTTTGATCACTGATGCCCACTTGCTTTTGTACATTTTCATCTACCCAAGGAGAGGAATCTTATTTCATTACTTTTGTATTCTTAATAGCTACTGGGGAGCTTTAAATGGAAGGATCTCTTAATAAACCCTTTTTGGAAAGAGGAAATAATTCCCATAGATTCCTACAGTGCATATAGAAATGTATTTATATGTCATTATTTCTGTTTAGAGATGGCATTTATATTCAAAGATGAGCATGGTTTTTGAGTTTAAATTTAATTGACATATTTCATATTAAATTCAGAAAAAAAACCTTCAAGTTGTATTTAAATTGTATAGCACAAACTATGGGACTGTCAGCTTTCAATTCCACACATTATCTAGGAAGTCATACGTATAAAAGGATTCAGCCTAGTAAAATTGGAACCTAAGAAAGGTATTTTTTGAGGATTATTTGTCCTATGTGTAAAACAGGTAATTCCTTAATATTTGAAGTAGACAAAGCATTTATTAAGTGCATAAATGTTAAAGGTCTGTGTCAAGTGTACTTTACAATCAGATAGATGACACTTATCTCAAATTATCAATCTGATCTAGTTGTTTTAAAAACAAATTACCTGATCATTATTGATGGGCTTAAAACAATAGAGTCAGCTCAACCATTATAAGAGGTTTCATAAAATCCTATTAAGCCCTACAACCACACACAAACACACACACACCCACACACACAAATCTGTACAGTCATACAATTCTCAATCCTTTAGTTAAACAAAGAAACTACAAAAGCATTCATACTAAGATATCTGTATGAGATAATGCATTTGTTATTGGCTAGATTTAATCATTCCACATGTATATACAATATACTTCAAAACATCAGGTTGTACATGATAAACATATACCATTTTATATGCCAATTTAAATAAATAAATTTGAAAGAAAAAAAATTGCCCACCAAGAAAGTCAACAAAAAATAGACTTGGCAATTTTTTGTTGCTGTTTTTGAGACTGTTTTGCTCTTATTGCCCAGGCTGGAGTACAATGGCATGATCTTGGCTCACTGCAACCTCTGCCTCCTGGGTTCAAGCGATTCTCCTGCCTCAGCCTCCAAGTAGCTGGGATTACAGGTGCAAGCCACCATGCCCAGCTGATTTTTTTTGCATTTGTAGTAGAGACAGGGTTTACTCTGTTGGTCAGGTTGGTTTTGAACTTTTAACCTCAGGTAATCCAATTGCCTTGGCCTCCCAAAGTGCTGGGATTACAGGCCTGAGCCACTGCGCCTGGCCTAGACTTTGTATTTTTCATGCAAAATGCATCTAAAAGAGAGACTACCAAGAAAATGGTAGAACACTGATTTTGTGCAAACAGAAAATTATTGAGTATTGTTTCAGAATTATGGAGTAGACATGACTGTCCAGGAAAATCATTCTCATAAGCTTATTATTGTATTTATGGATATGTGGTATGCTTATTTGATACTTTGGGGGGTAGAACTGATCACTATGAGAAAGTAATCTACACCATGAATGGCATCAACTACTTGCATGAAAAAAAATTGATGTTAAGAAGGAAGATAAACCTAAAAACACATAATGGGATAGGAGTTTGTGACCAGCAAAAAGAGTTTTGTTCAGAAAAAGTTCAAATGCTCCCACTATTCTCCTACATTTGAAGTAATAGAGAGAGAGTGTGTGTATGTGTGTCTGTGTGTGTATAACAGATATAACCACTATTTAGAGCTTTTAATAATATAAATGAAAATATAATCATTAAAT
This sequence comes from Ateles fusciceps, assembly GCA_036589455.1. Classification (NCBI taxonomy): domain Eukaryota; kingdom Metazoa; phylum Chordata; class Mammalia; order Primates; family Atelidae; genus Ateles; species Ateles fusciceps. The sequence continues at coordinate 590,311 of JAZHEH010002345.1, read as the reverse complement.
GTGAACTGTAAACATTTTAGAATTTTAAAATTCTACTTAGAAAGAATATTAATACAATTTAATACTTTAAATATATAAAGATCTACACCATCTCAAATGAGCGTTTCTTTAATTTTTGGTAAGCCTTAGATTAAGTATATACAGAAAGAATTAGTGATAGTTTCTACTTGAATCAGATAAAATACTATCATAAAGTTGAAAAATCTGAATTTTTGTATATGTATGTTCATATGTCTACAATTTGTTAAAGGTTAATTCTTTCCTATAGTACACTTGATAAACATAATTATTCAAGTAACAATTCCAAGGAGTTTTCGAATTTTTAAAGCTAAGTGTTGCATTTATCTAAATAACTCCAAACTTATTTAAGAACTGTGAAGGAAAGAGAAGACACTGGATTCTTAAGTGAACCATATTTAATTAAATTAATTTACATATGTTTGTTTTTATCTCTGAGGCCAGATTTGAATGGTCTTCAAAAACAGAGAAAATGACATTCATTTTGTACCATAATGCTTGATCATAAAAGGTGTATCATATTTTTAATTTTAATTGAATTGAAACAAAATGTGTTCCTTCAATGACATCAAGTTAAAAAGTTTTATTATTTTTCTGGTCCTAGCAATAAAGTAGTTGAAAATTGCGTGTGTGTGTGTGTGTGTGTGTGTGTGTGTGTGTTTGTATACATAGACATATACATATATAGGGAGAGAAAGAGAGAAATACAGACACAAAAAGCAAGAGAAAGATTTCAGACATATCTATTAAATACTTGGAAATCTTTCATAAAAATTCTCAAACTTTGAACAGTCTATTTTCTTATGTTATATTCTCCATTTCCTTCCAATTTCTTTAATGGAGAAGATCCACGTTATCACATTATTCTGTTGATCAAACAAAAAAATTGGAGAAAGCTATTTTAAATGTAGAAATATTTTATTGAACGTCTACTAGAATAAGGTTATGGTTAATTTTTTAGTATTACATTATATGTGTAATTACATATGAGATACATAATTATGTAATACATATATCTATGTGTAAAATTTTTCTGATAAAATATTAAAATAATTTTAAAAATACTCATTGCACTGATTGTCATTGAAAATATGAGAAATTATAAGAACTTCCAGCTCCTACCATATTAATATGACATTAATCTCTTATGTATATATATATTTTCTGACAATTTTCTACTTGAATTTTATTTTACATGTATATTGTATCAATAATTTAAACATTGTTCATCAATTTATACTTCATATATATACATTTTTCTTGCTGAAAAGATCAGTTTTTTTGGTATGTGTTTAGTTTAGTGTCTTTAAAACTCTACACTTACTTTAAGGTTCTTATTATCTAAGTTAATTTTCTCTCATAAAGATAAGAGTATGCGGCTAATAGTAAAATTGCCTCCAGATGTTTTGCATTAGACCCAATAAAATCTTAGAGATCATTTCCAAAAGTACATTTATTAAAATTCGATTCCCTTAGACAATTTCAAATGCCAGAAACTTAACGCTATTCTTATCTTCTCATAGGAAGAATTTATGTAATTGCAAAATGTTTTAATGTATTCTGAATCTTATTGTTGCCTTAAGTAAAAATAAATTATGAAATGTTTAAAGTTAACATTTTCCTTGTATATGTGTTGCAGAATGAACCGAACAAAATTGGAAATAAATATTCTTTATAGATTTTGCTACTGAGAATTGGGTATAGGGAAAAGTTCAACATGAGTTCTAAAATCTGTCTCTGTCACTAGTTTTGTTCACATGACAAGTACTCATATTGCGTAACAGATACAGCTATATCCTGAATTGAGTGCAATTATTCTTACCTTGTTAGCTTCCAAAAGAGCATGAGTAAAGTGAACAGCACAGTGCTTACCACAGAGAAAGTATTTTTTTTAAATGGCACCATGAATCATACATTTCCTGTGACCTGAATATATGTCATTTGATTTTCACAATTCTATGAAGAAACAAAAAGTTCAGAGAACATAGCTTATTTATATCTTATATGTTATAACAGGTGGATACAGGCTTTGAATCCAAGAATTTGTGAAGTTCACATTACTAACTTTTCTACAATTCATAATAACTGAATTTTTGTCTCAGTATTCACAGGTCTAGTGACCTGGCTTTTTCTACTTTTAAGGGCTTTCATTTGTAAAACAATAAGACTCAATTCTGTAATCTTTTTGCAATTATGATTCTAAGGGACTGGAATATATTTAAAAGATAAAAAAAAATTCAGTTGTTTAAAATGTATGAAACAAGACAACATCTTTTTCCTATTCTGCATTCTAACAAGTTGTCTAAATGGTAGCAAAACTTTGAAGCCAGTTAGTAATATGAATTAAGGTTTATCACTTTTTCTCTACAGATAAATCATATTTTTCTGAATCTACATGAGATTTCCATGCAAAATTTACATGAAACCTAATGTCAATTACTTGAATAAATGAGCTTTATGGTTGTCTGGGAATATATTTCCAAACCAATGTAAGTAGATATTATGTTATTCAATTTTATTCAAAGAAACCCATTCAATAGGAAGCAGGTATTTCCAGCAGAGACAAAATGATATCAATAGCTTAATGTTTATTTGATCATTTGCTTTTTATTTCAATGTAAGACTTTTCAAAACATTTTGGAAAATCTACACTAAGAACATTTTGGTTAAGTACTGTAAAATATGTTATATTTTGATTCAGATTTATTACTAGGATAAGCCCAAATAATCCATCTGCTAAATAATTTGCTAACTTTACTAATACATCAAGTTGTTCAAATTCCTTTAAATATCCTGCATATGTACCCCCTGAATCTAGAAGTTAAAAATAAGACGTGTTCAAATTTTCTATGATTAATATTCTCTATAAAACGATAGGATCTACAGCACTACTTTATCTCTAGATAGAAAAGGAAAATTCTTCCTTTCTTATACATTCAATTAATTTGTACTTCAAGGAGATATTGATTATTTCAATGACAAAAGGAGATAATTACAATCTCTTTGGGATTATCAAGGTCCTTTAAACAGCTAAACTCAGCAAAAGTACTAGTGACATTTTTAGAAACATTAGTAAATCTCAAATTAAATGGTTTTAAAAGGGACAATTGGATTTGAACATTTCAGTAAAATGTATACAGTTTTTAAAAAACAGCTAAATGTATTTTTATATTCATAAACAAATAATATGCTCACGTGCACAATTAAGTCACCTCTCTTGTTTTAAATCTGGTCTATGATACTCTATTGACAGATTCCATGAAAAAGTATTGTGCCAATTTAATGCAAATATGCATAAAAATGCTAGAATAGAAGGTGGATTGTTGTTACAGTTCAGAAACACTAGCACTAGATGCAATATATGCAGTAGAAAGGAGTTTTGCCTTTGCTGTATCCTGGAAAATTATTCATTCCTTTATCTATCAAAAAAATCGTGTTTATTATAATGTAACTCTACTGTAAAGGAGCTCGGTGCGGATGGATTGTGTGGTATCTCCCCAAGTATACTGCCCGTGACAAAGAGAACAAAGCAAAGCAAACCAATAAAAAAGAGAACCATCGTGACATGGACCACTGAGTCAACACTGTTTTGATTTCTCTCATTCAATTTTATTTGCTTAACTCTTCTTACCTCTAATATAGAATCATGAAAGTTATCATCCTAGACAAGGAGGAAAGTGGTTACTCTATCTTTCCACAAGAAAATACTCTTGAAAATAGTCTTGGGGTTTTTGGTAAGAGGACTTGTAACATTTACTTTCTTCACTAGGTCAGGGGACAAACCTGGAGAACTAAGGTCAAAATAATCTACCTAGTTTAAAGAGAATCCACCCACCTTTAGCTAAGACCAAGAAAAAAGAAAGAGAATGCATTGCTGGGATGGAAATGAAAATTCAACCTCTTTTCTGTCCCTGGGATTTTGCTGTTAACAAAAGGGAGAGTGGTGAGCAAAATGAAGAGCTAGACGTGAGTCTATAGTTTATCTCATTCAAGACGTTAGAGTAAACAGATGCATAAAATGATTTGAAAGACATTTCATTGTGTATTATAAAGTTGTAGGACAAACACATCAAAGTAAGACATTTTCAGGTAAAGGAGGAGCCCTCAATTTAACTTTCCTAGCTGTCCTCAGTCTCTCTTGACACGGACACTGAGTTGAGAATTTGTGGGTTTGCTTTGCATCCAGCTGAAGTTCAGCAGGAAGGTCAGTGATGGGCTGGAATGGAAGATGTGGCAGATGTTGACACTTACATATGAAAAAAAATAAATGGGGCCCCTCTATAAGGTGTGTGCAATACTGACTCCCAGCAACCAAATTGAAAAGTTATTTTACTGCCCCAAATGGAAAAATAATTTTCTGAATATGAGGGTTCAAATTTTGCTTCTGAAGTTTTTGCTTGATGATTTGGTAGAGAATTGGATAATATGGCTCTTTTAATCACCACATATGAATACACGTCCAATTATTTATATCTTACAGCCGATTAATGAAGCACAAAAAGGATTTTGTCAATTATATTAAAACAAACAAATGAATAGCAAATATCAAGTATGCAAAATCACCAAGCTCATTTGATTACTGTTTAGAAACCAGAAATCATATTGACCTGACATCTCATTCTCTTTCCTTTTCTTTATTCCCTTGATTTACTTTGAGAAAAATGCTTTCTGGGTTATCATAAAACCCTTTGTTTTCATAACATTGCAATGAGATTTGTATTAAAGTAACTCAGATAGAAATGTATTAATCCATTTTCCTGGCAATCTAAAACACCATTACATTTGCTTCATCTACATTTTTCACTATTTGGAATAACTTAGGTAGATGGGAAAATAAATATGCATACACACATATATATGTGATTTTATCAAAACAGTGCACATTCAAACATGGAAAGTGTTTTTCTTATTATAGCAAAGCAGCTAAATCCTTCCATCTCACCACTGAGACACATTTCATGTCTTTAATGGGAATTTGAGACCCAAAGTTTAGTGCTTACTAGTCTCCCTGCAATATTGGAATCAACTCAACAGTAAGCATCTGTTGAAATAAACAAGGCTCTGACTTCTAGACTGTTTCTTAGACCAAATGACAAGACTTAAAATGATTTCTCATTCATAATCATGTAATTTAAAAACCTGTTAAAAGTAAACAGCTTCACATATTGCCTGATAGAAATTAATGTCTCTTGGAAATACTGTCAGTGATGCAGTTGAATGCCTCAACCATAAAAATATGGGGAAATATTTCAATATAATAAAGAACAAAGCATTCATCTTTCTGGAAGATTCTGTGTTTAAAAGACAATTTATAAGCAATTTTGACACATTACGTATCTATAGACACATAATGCCTCTATTTTGCATAATTAAATGCATAAAATTATTTCTACATTATGTACTTGAAATCAATGACAGCAATCTCAATTTCACAATACTTTTTGTTAGTTTTTAGGCAATGCCTTGTAAGACTTTTATTTACTGCTTAATTAATATTCCATAGTCTCTATTTGTTACAAAACAATAATGTCCTGCCATAACCATGGGTTGAGAAAAGTTACTTCTTATAATGGATGCTATGAAAAAAAAATTCAGGCCAGATACAGTGGCTCGTTACTGCAATCCCAGCATTTTCTGAGACTGAGGGTGGCAGATTGCTTGAGCCCAGAATTTCCAGACCAGCCTATGTAGCATCCTGGGTAGCATGGCAAGACCCTGTCTCTGAAAAATTAAACAAAACATTAGTTGGGTCTTTAGTGATACATGCCAGTAGTCCCAGCTATTTGGAAGGCTGAGATGGAAGAATACTTTTGAGTCCTGGAGATCTTGTCTGCAGTGGGCCGAGATCGTGCCACTGCACTCCAGCCTGGGTGACAGAGTGAGATCCTGTCTCCAGAAAAAAAAAAAAGAAAAAAAAAGAAGAAGAAGGGGAAGACAGAAAGAATTCAAACATTTCATTACGCTTTAAGTTATTAAGTAAAATAAGTTATTTGAGCACAAGCACTGTCATACTGTGATAGCAGATCTGATATCAGAGACAGCTAATATGTGACAAAAGGGAGGGTAGTGGTAGTGTGCACACATGGACTAAGGGACGATTCACAATTTTAGATTCCTAAACTATTTATTTATGGAATTTCCCATTTAATATTTTCAAACCACCATTGACTGCAGGTAAATATACAGAGAGGACAACAGAGGGAACTACTCTATTTAACCAAAATGGGTAAGACTGAAAAGCAGCCTTCAACATTTCTATGAAATCAGAATAAAGTCGTGAAAATATATTATTTAAAATATATATAAAATGTAATAAATGTATTAAAATATTTTGATATATTACTTAAAAATGATTCCACAGGTGCCTATCTCTTTGTATTCATAGAACAAATGCAGTTGTTAACCTTTTTAATGTAAAATAGTTAAGAGCATGATATGGCTACTTGGAGAAACTTTCCTTCCTCACCAGCCTAACAGGAGAGATGCCTTTGCTGATCAAAAGTTAAAACTCTTACATTATAATTTGCTTTAACATAATAGCAATAAATAACCTAAGAACACACAATAAAACTTACTTAACAAAAATAACATAGTCTTCATAATTACAAACTTATTCTAAAACAGAACTATTTTAATATTACATTTTATTTCTGCCAAAGCACTTATAGTGACAATATTTTTCCTTCTAATTATATGCTTTATCCCTGGTGATTGCATCAATAGGTGTGGCATGATATACTATCTACAATGACCCTCAAAAATAAGTCATCAGCCAATAACTCTCTTCTGAGTTCGAGGATTTTTTTCTCCCACCTCCCAGTTTGACATTACTAACTGGATTTGACATTCAGAACTCAACATAACCAAAATGAAACTCAAGATCTGTCAAAATGTACATTGAGAGAAAAGCATTGCTATCTATCCTGTAATACAGGTAGATTCCTTTAAGTCATATTAGCTCTTCCTTGATTTTCATATTCCATGTTCAACCATAACCAGGTCTGGTCAATGGTGCCTACTAATCCCTTTCAAATCTATCCACTGTTAACAAACCCGGCCATGGCTACTCTTGTCAAAACTGTTCAGTGGCTATCACATCCTAGCTGACATGGCCTCTACTTTATCCCACTAAGAACAGCCCAAATGATGTTTCTGAATTGCAAATATTTAACTCATCCATACCTTGTAACCCCCACCCCCCCCCCCCCCACACACATGTACACACACAGGCACGCACATTGTGTGTAATTCCTAGGATTCCCAGTGTTCTTAGAATAAAGATGGAAGTCCCTTAAATGACTTACAAGACCCTGCATGATCTGGCCCCAGTTGTTCTCTAGTCTCATCTTGCAGGACATGATCCCTTGCTTGTGCAAGAAGAGGGATACCTCATTCTTCCTCCAACTAAATATTATCTGTGTTTCTTCCTTTGCCTGGACATTTCTTTTTCCTCCAGCACTCACATATTATTTTCCTAATGAGTAGAGTCAGACTTCATTTCTCCTGGAAACTCTTCCTTGAACTCTTTGACTTGGTTGGTATCTATTGTTTTTAATTTGCATGTCACCTTACACTCTCCTCTGTAGTAGGTATCAACCTCCATTTGAATCAATTTGAGTGATTTGTTGATTAGTATTTACTTATACGTCCTAAATTCCTTAAAAACAGCCATAGTAGGTGCTCATTAAATATACTGAATAAAATTAATAATATATTACTCAGTAGCCATGTAAATATTTGGCACATAGCATTGTATTAGCCAGGCGTGGTGACTCATGCCTGTAATCCCCAGCACTTTGAGAGGCCGAGGCCAGTGGATCACTTGAGGTCAGAGTTCAAGACAAGTCTGGCCAACATGGCAAAACCCATCTCTACTAAAAATACAAAAATGAGCCAGGCTTGGTGGTGCACACCTACAGTCCCAGCTACTCGGGAGGCTGAGGCATGAACATTGGTTGAGCCTGGGAGGCAGAGCTTCAAATAATGTGACTTTTTTTTTTCTTTCTTAATATTTAAATATACAGATGGCTTGAATTTTAAGGTACTATACTAGAAACACTGCCAAAAATAGCAAATTAATACTTGACCTCTGTTTCATGTTTTTCACAGGAATTAATAATCCCATGCCTATCTCAGTAGCCTAGCAGAATGAGACACTCAATGTTTATTCGGTATGTAAACACATTTGTTAAGTATGATATTTGCTTTAAGGATGACAGATTGCTTTAGGAAACAAACCAACTCCAAGCATGAAGTCTGAATCATGTATGAATTTGAAAGCATAAATCAAAATTATCATCAGGAAAGAACTGTGTAATCATGAAATAAATTGTAGAGATAATAAGAATAGGAGAAATAAGAGGGAGAGAGAGCATTAGAACTTGGAAATATGACCTGTTTCACAGAGAATTTGAGCTATTTCCTGAAACACCTAGTTGCTTGACTGGCATGGATCATTTAGTCAAGATAAATGGTATGTAAAGAGCGGGTCTGACCAGAGCAAAGGTAGGTCGATGTTGGTTAACTTGAAAGTTTGAATAACGTAATTTGACCTAGTCCTGGATACACTGAACATTTTTTTCAGGGATTTTTTATTTGGACAGCACAAATTAGACCTGGAAATGACTGACATGAGTCTATTTCAGTATCACTAAGTCCATATAAATTGATGGTGTTTATAGTTTATCAGTAGGCATAAAAAGAAAGGAATAAAGGAAAGAGATTAGAATCAATAGGAGAAAGGAGTGATGACTAATTCTACCTTAACACACAAGTTGACTCCCAAGTTTTATGATGTTTAGATTTTTCTAAACAAAGAAAGAAAAGAAATATAAGATCAATTATAAATGTACTATAAAATGACAAGGTATATAATCACTGGAAAAATAAGTCAAAAATTTAAATAGATCAGGCATGGATGTGCTATTGAATATAAAACAGTCAATCTGAATCCAGAATTTCTCAAACTGTAGAACTGGTAAAGTGGAAGAGCATCAGACAATACATATTTAAACTACTCATCTTTTCTCACATATTACAAAAACAAATTCAAATACAAATGCACATCTCTGATCTTCTCTGAATCTTGAATTACAGGAATCCTATTTGTTATTGTCAAAAAGCAAATCAACAAACTTGGAGGCTTTGAACAATCTAGGGATTCAGAAATAGAGAGAGGGAAGAAAATATCAGAAGTTCAGAAAAGGGCTGGCTTCCAAACAGAGAGGACTCCTAATGTTTCCCCTTACCCCAGAAGTCATTTCACTTCACATCCTACTCTGGTAGAAATTCTATCATGTATGGTTTCACTCGGATTAATCCTTCAACACTGGATCATTTAGGGGACTGTCAATTAGGCATCCTGTGTAATAGTTAAGTTAATCAGCTGCTTTAAAAAGCATCTTGTAATTAATTACTTTGGAGAAGAATTGATCCTTTAAACCATTACTAAGTGCGGAGCGGAATTTTATTGTATTACAGAATTTTTCTTGATCCTTTAGTAGGCCTGAGTCCTGGAGGGATAATAGGGAGAGGGTATTTTATAATATGGAGGTTGCAGAAAGGGAAGAGAATACAATATAAACTCTATGATTTAAATCTTTGGGGACTACAGTAATGATTTCTCCTGGCGAATACCTGAAATACTTTTTTACCTCATTCATTGCATCATTGAATAATATCTAGTATTATCTTTTGATTTACTACATAAAATTATTTTTCAACAGCTGGTTCATTATTATTCCACTCTCCACATGACTCCAAAATCAATACGATGATGTGATGGGATATGAGTATTGAATTTTTTCTTTAAGTATGTTCCTCTTACAGTTAGCCAGTCAACGAAGTGATACCAAATTAGCACTAAATATTTAACTTTATTTACTAGAGCAATATTCTAATGACTCCCTTTTATCACTTCTGTAGGTGACTGGAAAGATGATACTTTTGTAGGCTCTAGAAAGATGAGGATCAGGATTGGGTCAATTCTGAACTTCCTTTCTGCCTTTAAATGCATAAAATGATTCTGAAAATAGAATAGGCCCTCAGCATATGCAAGCTTAATTGAACGCCTCTTCCCCTAATCATTAATATATTTTAATCAATTTACAAGCTCTTTTGAAATGCAGGAAAGTGTTTTAAGTATTACCACTGTACTATACTGTGTTTACTGTCTTCTGTCCAAGCTTCAAATCAATGTGTATTAGAGACTTCGCTATTTTGGTAATTTTTTAGTGGTAAGCAGAAAGATGTCCATATCCCAATTCCTGAACCTGTGAAGGTATTTCCTTACAGGGCAGACGAGAATTAAGGTAGCAGATGAAATTAAGGTTGCTGATCAGCTGAATCTATTATCCCGGATGACCAAGCTTAGTTCAGTGTTCTCACAAGGGTCCTTAAATGCAGAAGAGGCAAGCAGATGAGTGAGCAGCAGAGTGATATGATGTGATAAAGACTCAAATAGGTATTGTTGGATTTGAACATGATGAGTAGCCAATAGTATGTGAGAAGTCTCTAGATGCTGGGGAAGACAAAAAATCAATCCTTCACTAGAGCATCCAGAAAGGAAAAACAGTCTTGCTGACATCTCGATTTTGGTCCGTTGAGAGTTATTTTGGAATTATGACCTTCATGGCTTTAAGTTAATATACTTGTTATTTTAAGCCACTAATTCCATGATAATTTTATACTACTGAAATAGAAAACTAAATCCCCACTATTCCTATGTAGAGAGCATAGTTGTGACTGTGTAGCCTAAATTAATTAACGTCTTTCTAGTTTCTCTCTGGTTTAATAGTTTCATGGTTCTAGATGAAACTTTTCCATTTCTTAGCTAATGTCACAAAAGTAAGACCTTCTGAGTATATTCTTATATTCAATTCTCAGACAAAGCCTGAAAATCTCTGTAACACTGTTCGAAAGAATGGATGACTGTATGTTACTTCCTGTTGCTTTTTCCAAAGTAGGAAATCTTAACGATTTCTTTATACCAATGCTTGTCTTTTGGTTGGGTTTCAAAAGAACTAAATGCATAGCACATTCAAGGTTCAGTCAGTCCTCAGCCTCCAGGGCTGATGTTCCCTCATCAAACTGCCAATCCATCTATTGACAGATTTATTAAGGCTATTTTAAAAATTAAGCCTCTTAGATTTCATGTCTCCAAATAGAATTTGAATCTGATCCTGCAGGCACTCACCTGACCTTCCGTTGAACCTCGATCCAGGGTTTCTTATTCTCTCTGCATTTGACTTCTTGGGTGACGCGTACTAATGATTGCAGCTTTACCCCGACACTGGTCTAGTCAGTTCTCTGCTTAGTTTGACGTCTTCAAATCATGATCCACTGTAGTGCTTGTTTCGCTTTCCACAGTTTAACGTTAAGTCATCTTTATACAATCTCTCCTAAAAAACAATTTGTAGGACTAATCCCCAAATTCCCTACATTTTTAGTACACCACTATTTTTCATAATTAAGAAAGAGTTACTGAAGAATTATCCAGCCTTCAATTCTGATTCAAAGGGAAACATTTCCTTTCAACAACAAATCTTATGGGGATACAGTGGGAACCTAATTCATATCCATTTAGAAATACTAGGATGTTCATGCAAATGAATTGGGATATATTTTTTTATAAGTCCAAGAACAAATATTATTGCAGATCCTGTGTCAGAGTTTTCACAACACTCTGCAGATATCCTTCCTCTAAAAGTGCATGTAACTAAGGCACCACTGATCATTAGGACACCATAATTTAGCATGAGCTACTGAGTTCACAAGAAGAAAGGGAACTGTGGCACATTTTCCTCTCAAAGTTGATGTTAAAGTAATGAAAATGTGGTAGGCACTGCTAAAGGCCTGTGAAATAATCATGATCCACTCCTTTCTTGGTGACAGAGCTTGTCTGCAATAACAAAGATAGAAATTTTCAGCTACCTTCTTTTCTGCTGTTATTTTAGCAGCAAAGTTATGAGCATGATGTCAATCCTAACCAATGGGATTTTAGGAAAAGTGTATTGGATATTTCTCAGAAATGTAGTTTTTACGTAATAAAGGAGACTGGGGAGATTTACTCCCTGCCATTTATTACATAAGTGTTGATATGCTAGGATGTGATGATGAGCCGTGGCAGAAATCTTTGACCATGAAAGAAAGTTATAAGACCAGAGAGGCAGGCGCTCACACCCTTGATTTTCTCCTCTCTCAATCCCCTCCTTTTACAATGTGAGGATTTTCTTCCAGAGGTTGTTTTGCTTTGCTTGCTTTTTTTTTGGTCTATATTTGTATGCATTTATTGTATATGCACAAATAATTTTTAATATACTGAGACTAAATAAATATCTGCCTTTCCCTGGATCTATGCCTGGATTTTCCCATTAACAGTATATCCTGGAGACCTGTCTATCATAACACAAACACAAAAATCAGGCTTTTAACACTTTTTAAACTGCTACATAATATTTCTAAATAATTTGTACAAATTTGTAGATGCAGCAAAATAGGTAAGAATTTCATTTCTTTGAAATGTACTTCATATTTCAGACTTTATCTATATATATTCCAGACATTTTTCAAAATTTGTATCAGTGTACATATACACACACACACCTATAATACACAGAGCCAAGTGCATACACACATGAGCACATATACGTGCAAACAGTGATCTAGTTGATTCCAAGTCCTATCTGTGTATTTGTTCATTGTATCCTGAACTGTAGCCTTATGGAATGTTTCTGGTAGAGCAAATTCTATTCTATCTTTTTTCTCTGTCAATAGATTGATAATTTCTGCATTTCTTCATGAAAATAAATTAGAAAATCAGCTTGTAATAGTTCATTTAAAAATTCTATTAGGATTTCAATTCGGATCTGATCAAATTTATGTATTAATTTATAATGTGTGAATCTTCTTTGGTCAAACACAGATGTTTAGAAGGAAAGAAGAATCTTTCAAAGCATTCATTGTAAAATAATAGCCTGCTAACTAATCAAGTACTGTAAATGTTTACATCTATATTAGTGACAATCCATGAAGCAATATCAATAATTGACAAATTTGATATAATTGTTTCTCAGTTGCTTCAAATAATGAATCTTTGCTGAAATCTTAAGATACTTAAAATTCTATGATAAAAATGTAGAATAGTGAAAAAAGTATAGGACATGGGGCCAGAATACTTGCTCCAAAATTGGACTTTGCTCTTACCTCCTTTGAGATCTCAGACAACATTCTTAAAGTCTTTGTCTCTTTTTTCTTCAAATGTGTAGTTAGGAAGACTATTTCTAATTTTACAGGGTTGCTGTGGGATCTAGTGAATCTGTTTAAGCACTTTTGCATTTAAGTAAGCATTCAATAAATAAAAGTGCTTGTGTATCCTTTAATCTATAATTACAGTAAAAGAAACAACATTTTTAAGAGTTAAAATTAGACATTCGCCTTAGCGGTTTTCTCTCTCTCTCTCAACATTTTTATTTCCAAAGATACAGGGAACCTCAGAGATTAAGTGATTTTGGAAAATGATAAACACAGTTAGTTGTAGAGTTGGAACTTGAACTCTGGCTTCTCGGGGAAGAAGGTTGTCCTGGATTAAATTTCTCCAAAAATAGATCTTGAGTGAAAGATTTGGGAACAAATAGTTTGTTTGCAAGGGGAACTCACAAGGCATTACGAAAGCATGGAAAGGTTCAGGAAGTTACCCTGTGGATATCTGGAGCTCAGTCTTGCTGGGGAATCTTATAAATGTCCCACTATGGGACAAAGATTCTGTGGTATTTCTATATCAATTTTTACTCGTCATTGGCTAAGTGAAACTCTGGCAGCACTAATTCCACTTTCTGTCCACCATCAAACTGGCTGAAATGTTTCTGCACCAGAAATGCTCTCAGACAGAGAGAAGCCATGGGTGTACATCAAGCTTGTCCAATGAATGACCTAGCAACTAACACAGGAACAGAATACCAAACAATGCATGTTCTCACTCATAAGAGGGAGCTGAACAATGGGAACATGAGGATACAGGGAGGAGTAAAAATACACCCACACCGGGTCCTGACAGGGGGAGAGGGGAAGGGAGGGAGAGCATCAGGACAAATAGCTAATGCATGTAGGGCTTAAAACCTAGTGACGGGTTGATAGGTGAAGCAAACCACCATGACACATGTATAGCTATGTAACAAACCTGCATGTTTTTCATATGTATCCCAGAACTTAAAGCAAAAAATAAAATTAAAAATACACGAATACTGATAGCTGATGAACTAAAAGAAAAAAATTGCAGAAGTGTTTTAAGAAAGTTTACAAATTTGTGTAGGGCTACATTCGAAGCCATCCTGGGTTGTGGATTAGACAAACTTGATGTATCTTTCTTTTTATCTAAATATAACCAGTTAATTAACTCACTAAACTCTCACCAGAATCAAAACCATGAATAGAAGCCAGATATTACACATGTCTTATAATTCTAGGTAACATTATTACATGTGTGGCTGCTAGCTTTGGATTTTGGATATGTAACAATTTTGTGTCTGAAAGAGTTAATACAGATTTAATGTAGCTTTCTAATCACTAGAGAGAAGTAGCACAATGACCACGATTGTGTAATTTTCCAAAAGATACCCTTCTTTTGAGGATGTTAAATATTTAAGGCAATGAAAAAAATACTTCACTAAAAACAGTACAAGGAGATTTAAAGAAATCTTATTTGTTAGTGCTAAAAAGCCCCCGGAGATTCTGTGTAGTTGTAAATGTTGGGCATATTATTGTTGATAATATCACAAATATGAACGCCCCAAATATTGGTTTGTGTTAACAGTGCTTACTTAGTCACTTGCCTCCCAGCTACTCAGATGTTCACTGTTGGTTACCTGCAACCCAGAAGGTACCTGACAGACCCTGGCACGTCAACCACAGCAAGGCCACCTGTGGTATTACTAAATGTTTATCTGATAGCTTTCTAGGATCTGCCTTTCCAAACTGGTGACATTTACATGATTGTTTTCTATACTTTACTACTCATGTTTGGTTACAATGCTGCATTGTTTTAGAATTGTTATTCCTAGTGCTAAAAACTCTTGCATCTCTTAAATGCCAAAACCTTATTAATAATGCTTCCTTTTAGACTTGTATGTAAATGCCATGTTAGATTTTATTCTTTGTAATCACTTTAATCAGAAACAAGGGAATTAGCCAGCTGTTTGGAACTCATGTTAAGATGTAATTAAACATCTGATTGAATTTCCATGCATAGCCAATAGGAGAGGCTAGAGTTTGTACAGAAAACAGACCACACTCAGTAGAAAAAATAAGGCCCTACAAGATGACAATAGTGAGGGTGATAATGAGAGGTTTGTGCCAATATTGTGTGTCTGTCATAACTTCCCCCCCCCCCCCACAAAATCCCATGGATTCACAAATAGCATAACATGTAAATCACGGCAAACAAATTCCACATCAACTGAAACATTACTTTACACCTATCAATATATTCATGCAATCTGTTCAAAGGAGTAGTGCACATTCAATACATTTTAGAAACTGGAATCATCAACTATTTTGTTATGGGATAGTCCTTAATACTCCCTGCACTTTAGGGTACATAAATAGGAACATGCACGTAAACATTATTTGAATATAAGTTTAAGTTACATACATGTGACATGGAAGCACACACACATACGTTGTTTTACAAAAGAAATGTGTGTTTTAAAAAAGACTTTAAGGTAAATATGCTGTATCAAGAATAATTATGAAATGACTTCTACAACTTTAGGTCTTTTTCTATACAAATATGCCTCAATATTACTTTCATTTTAAAGTATATATATTGAAACAGGCATATGAAGAAATGGAAATTAAAACTTCATTTTAATATTATAGTACTAACATACTACCTATAGTACAAAGTACTACAGTACTTTGCTTAACTGACATCATTCTTTGAAAAGTCAAGGATGTTTATTTAAATCCCCTGCAGTTTAGAAAAACAATTAAAAACTTTCCATCTTTGAACTTTGTAGGATGATTTGCATAGTGTACCACACTATTAATCCTTTTCATCTAACATTACTGAGTGGACAATTTTTCATGCTTAAGAAAAAGATAAAATCCTCCATAACACATATGCCCAATCATGCAGTGAAATTTTATTTCCTGGACTTCCTCAGCATAAAAATTGTCTATTAATCATTATGTTGATTTTATGATGTAGACTATTGCCCAGAGGAATTCTGCAATGATTCAAAGATTAATTTTATATGTGACCCCAAGTTGGACTTGAATCTAGACTTTGAAAATTATAATTCACTCCCTAATATGATTATTTTTCATAATTCCTTGGAGGTTATAGTAATTCCAGTGTATGAGTTAACATTGGTAAGTTGCAGCAGTGCTACATTTAGGGCATTGAAATTTGGCACATTATACCAAGAATGTTCAAAGTCTAGTATTACACCATTAGAACAGTTATTGTAATAGAGCATTTCAAAAAGTTCCTATCTTACATTTGCATCATATAAGATCATGGAACCAGAGAGTTCAAAACTACTCGGCAACATTTGCAGAAAATATGAATTTGTTTCTAGCTTAGAATTTAGAAGGGTATTTATAGTCGTTAATTTTAAGTTTAAAAGGTTGTCCAAAGACTGACTTGTATGTTCAGTTGATAAAATCTCCTTTACATATTAAGTGAAATTATCTTTTAGTTTTGTAGGTTACATTCAAACCATCCTAATGATGAATATTTTGCAGGGTCTTTGGTATTTTCCAACTTTCTGACTATGTAATTGTATCAAATTATATTAATATGCTTTCAACATCAGCTCATAACCCAAGCTCCCACTCCAATCCCCATCAAGAATCCCATGTCTACTGATAATAATCTACTCTGTTTGATAAACAACATATGCATTTCAGACTTTTTCTAATAATCTCTTTGCCTGATATGTTTTTAACACCCGAGTTCTTCATTCCCATAAACTCCTCTGTCCAATTTCACTTTTATCTGCTTTGAGAAATGTGATCTGAAAACTGTGTTGTAGATGAATGTTCCTTGCGATGATGATGTGGGAGACTGTTTAGGTGGAAGCATCAAAAATAAATCTATGCTTTTAAAAATAAGTTTCTTCTTTAATCTCTTCCCACAACATTTGAAGTTAATCACCTTTTAAATTATACTTTTGTGTGCACCTATGTGCTCTCCTTAGGTAAAGACTATGTAAGGACATGAAGATTGTCTTGTTTTGTAATCTTTTTACATCCTGTGTATAACTCTTAGATTTTAAAAATATTTGAGCAAATACTACCACAAATATTCAACATATAAATATTACATTTTGTAAAATAATGTATATGAAATTTCTACTACTTTGTTTTAGGCTTAGTAGATGAGATGAAGTCTTATTTGTATAAATTCCTATTAAGTAATGTTATTAGTTTTTACCTCAATGTCCTGGGTGAAATGAAATTCTAAAAGAGTTCACTTCATATTGATTATAAAAACACATAGGTAACCATATGCATATTGGTCTTAAATCAAATTTTATGTTTGGAATTTTACTAAATCTAAAAATGCATCAGCAACACCAGTTACAGACAACAATCATGTTAATCCATACTCATTCACCCACATTTCAACATCTGGTTCATAGGATTATTGAATTTTTCTTATAATTAAATGAAGTGACAGGCCCATTCAAGCTACTGATTTGACCTTGTTTCTGCTGCTGACTTATATTGAAATTCCCCACAACAATCAGTGTTTTCACACTGTTTTTCAATGCAGTGGTGTGTTTGGCACAGCACAGGGACAGGAATTCAGAGGGATTTTTGAGAAGAGAACGAAGATAGAAACACAGATTTTCACAGTTTCGAGGGAGACAGTAGTTCTTTAATGAAGGAAATAAATATTGTTGCAGTTGCATATATGCATATAAAATATTCATTTCTTAAGAATAACTTAAATTTAAAAAGTTTAAAACTCCACCAAAATATTCTGTTAAAATCTGTCAATTTTCTGTTGCTCTACCCAAGATTTTAGTTGTGAATTCTATAGATGAATTGTGACTTCTAAAAGATAGTTATAAGCGATAGTCTGCCAATTTAAATATACACACACATATATGTATCTATATATATTTGTGTGTGTGTACATATGTGTGTGTATATGCACACACACAGAGATATAGAGAGAGTAATACAGTAGTTCAAAATGTTCCTATCTTAAATTTGTATAAGATCATTATATATAGTGTGCATATATAATTTAACCAAAACAGTGATGATTTTCTGTGGTAGGATTTCCAAATTACATTTTGCTCTAGTAAAATTACTAGGGACATTAATCAACTAGGTCATCAACTCTGATTTTATAGGCTTTGCTCTTTAGTTAAATTAGATCATCCACCGGTGAGGAATAATATTTTTTCACAGCCATTGGGGCAAACCTGAAAATATAATGATCTTTCATCTCCAAAGGACTGTCAGTACCAATTAACGGGATTTATTAATAAAGTGTCTAAAGTCACAGACTCTAATTTTCTGCTTCAGTGTATGAGTCTGTACCATTATATTTGCTAAGAAAAATTACATAATGTTGAAGTTTATAGCATTCCTTAACTTCAGGTATTTATTCTCTATGGCAAATGTACAATCACATTTTTGTAATTTGCTTTTCCAGGTTATAAAATTGTGGCAAGAAAAAGTATAATTGTAACTTTCTAAATAAAGCTTTTTTCAGAAATGCATTAGAAAAACCGACACATTTTATTTTTTAAGCTAACTTTAGCTAATTAGCCTTAAAAAAAAAACTCTTTCAAGCTTCACCCACATCTTCAATACATAATATATGTTCAAAGGTTTGTAGCAGATTCACATTTAAAAAATAAATAGTACTAATAGAAATGCATGAATTTGATTTAAAATTAAAATACCTTCCTAGCAATTAAATGAATCTCATTTAATCCTCAGGAAACTGATATTATTTGTATTTAATAAATGTGATAACTGAGATTTAAAGTGATTGAGTCTCTAATCACTCAGCTAGTAAGCTGCTGAGTCAAGTGTTACAGGGTGATCTGCTAAATTCCATAAATTTCTTTCTTTCCTACTTCTTTATTTTTTAGTTGTTAGGAAGGTGTCAGAGTTGCACTTTAAGGTAATTATATCTGCCATGTCATTAGCCTAAATTTCCCTTAAATATAGCAATACATTTTAATTAATGAAATTTCTTCAAATATAATGGAATTTCACAGGAATATCACATTTTATAACACGTAACACTTCATAATAATTGTATATGACAAGGATGTAAAATGGAATTAAAAGTTTTTACTATTATTTGATTAAAACATGCATTTATCTCATACAGTGAACTGAATAATGTATGACTTTCTTGGAAAAGCATTTGTTCATCACACATGCAAGAGGGAGAGAAGCTATTCATTAGCTGTCATACCCCCAAGTAATTATAAACTATAGAACATGCTTGGAGTCACTTTGGGGAATATTTTTGGAAGGGGAAAAAATAGACAAATGTGTTTGTAATAGCTAAGCAATTGTAAAGGGTAAGATTCCAGATTCGCTTTTTCAAAGCTCTGGGTTTGGTCTTAGAAACTGACATTTTTCTTGTTCTGCATAATATACGGCATCAAACCAGACATACTCTTCCTTTCAAGTTGATTTGTGTTCCCTTGCACAGGGGTATAAAATTACTATGGGGTACCTCAAGCCCTTGATTGCTTGGGAGAATAAAATCGGTAAAGAGATGATAATGCATCACCAGAGAGCCCAGTGGAAAGAAAGCACAGTGCAAAATCATTGATTGTACCTGTTAAATGGATCATCCGAACAGCATATCAAATTTTCTCATATTTTAACATGTCACTAAATTGATTTGGGATTAATGCTGGGTGAATAGTTCAGAATAATAAATCTGAACTTAATCCATAAAATATATATATTTTCCTCCAACAGAGGCAAGCCCTTTTTATTAGCTGTATTCAGATCTCACTTGTGAAATTCTTCATTCCAAACACCTTACAATTCAAAGAGAAACTCATCTAGTTCTTATTCTATTCCTTTGCAGTTCCCATGAGATTTTCTAAATGCATTTGTAGGAATCCACTCTAGAATGCAAGGTAATCATGTGTATGCAAATGTGTGATATACTCTACAGTTTCATCACCTAGTTCCTCTGTATATTTGTTATATTTCCTTTTAAGCTTAATGAAAACAGAAATAAACAAAAATATACAGACTAAACAAAAAAATGAGAAATTATTTCAGAGAGTATGGTAATTTCACACCATAAATGTGATATCTTGGGGTAGAGAATACATTGAAAGATTTTTTAAATACAGTATTCAACTGAGTTTTCATTAGGCTTATCCAACAGAAGCCTGAGAAAGGAAAACAAAGATTTTTATATTTAATATAAAGCCTTTTTTTTTAGCCCACTTAAAGGCAATTTAAGTCAACAGCATAAAGAATTGTTTTCATTATTAGATTATTTTTCAGGGGCCCTTATCTATACCTATCTATATATATACACACACACACACACACACACACACACACACATACACACACATACATATACACACATTTTTATTTTCTAGGAGGAATATTTTATATCTCAAATTGTAGTTTTAATTTTAATAACTTATTTTTTCTTTTTATGTTTGTAATCATTAATTTCCATGAAATCTGAATATTTACACTAGCAATTTAATATACAAGCCATAGTTTACAATTACTGAAATTTAGATAACTTTTAACCTTTGCACGTATATTAAATTGTCTTCTAAATTGATTTGAAACTACTTACTAGATAAAATTTTCAAATAACAATGTATTCTAATTTTCAATGACATTACAGATATTAATGCCAGAATTTGTGCATATTCACAAAACAATTGTACCTGCCCTGGAAAATTTTTGTAATATTATCTATTGTTTATATTAGGTAGAAAGTATAGGCTATTCGGTTACAAAATTTTTATATATATTTTTTTTCTGATTAAAAGCTTTCCTAATGAATATTTTCAAGTTTGCTGAAATTTAAACATTAAAAAAGTCTTACATATTGAAGATTGCATTTTCTTCATCAAAAGACATGCGTCTACATAATCATCAATATTAATGTACAGAATGAACATTAAGGTAGGAATCTTGGCCTAATTACTCAGACTTGGAAATTATATTAGTATTTGACATGACCTTAAAGTTTCTTTTTTCTCTAAAAAAAGATAAAATATTCATCCAACTTATGTAAGAGCCTCTCTGAAACACAAAGAAAACTCAAGGATATGAAATAATATACGTTCACTCATTTTCTAACCTCCAAAATGCTATTTGATAATCATTTCCTAGAAATTGCTATTTAATATTTTTCTACGTTTACATAGATACTTAAATAGTATCCTTGTAAAAAATGGATAAAGAAAGCAGTGTTACTCAATGAGCAGCTTGTGATCAGAAGATTAAATAAACTGCGGAGTTCCAGGGAAATTTCATATGGACAAATCATGAATTCACTGCTATGTCGATGAAGGCATTGGTAACTGAAAAATAAATGATGGATGAAGAGAAAAGTGTTCGTCAAATAAAAGTCATGTCCTGAAGACCATATACATGTACTCTCCCAGTCTATAACCACCTTCTCAATCACTAAAGCAGACAGTGTGAGAATACCATTTCCAATTTACTTACAAATAAATGGTTTGTTCAATATAGTCACTAAGTAGACAGTCCCTGCATCTCAACATGACCACTTTTGCTAACTTTGGAAGAAGGTGCTACACTGGCTTAAATCCCAACTCAGCCTCTTACTGGCTATATGACATCTTCCTGCACAAATGTCTTCATCTGTGAAATGGCAGTTTTATCTTGGGAAACTATCCTAATGAGTTTTAAGCCCAATGTTTTGCAGTATTAAATAGGTGATAATTATTTTAAAAATATTTAGTAAATTCACTGATAAAGAGTAGAGAAATAGGCCTGCATTACAAAATTACAAGACTTGAGATGGTAGGTAGGTTTTTATTTCTTTATTTTAAATAGCAATTACACAGCTGATGCTGATATTAAAATGGGGGTATCTCTTTACTAGTAGAAAAGATTTGAATTCATTAAATCAAAGCAGAGTCTGGTAATAAAGTCTAAATAATTTTTGAATGGGTGGCCCAGGAGAGTTTAGAGTTAAGAATAAGATAGAAACATCCTAGGATTATATACAGTTGACTGTTGGTGAGCATAGGTTTGAACTGCACATGTCCACTTATTCACAATTTCTTCCACCTTTGCCATTCTTGAAAGAGCAACACCAACACCGCCTTTTTCTCCTCCTCCTGGCCCTTTTCAGCATGGAGATCATGAGGATAGAGACCTTTATTATGATCCACTTCCACTTAATGAATAGTAAATACACTTTTATTTCTCATGACTTTCTTGATAATAGTTTCTTTTCTCTAGCTTACTTTATTGCCAGAATACAGCATATAATACATATAATATACAAAGTACTGGTTAAGTCGACTGTTCATGTTATTGGTAAGGTTTCCAGCCAATAGTAGGCTATTACTAGTTAGGTTTCTGGGAAGTCAAAAGTTTTATGTAGATTTTTGACTGTGTGGGGGAGCTGGTGCCTATAACACTCACGTTGTTCAAAGGTTAAGTGTAGAGTGAAAGAGAACAGTGTTCCTCTAGAAAGACAAAGATAAGAGCTGGAATGTTAAAAAATTAACTGACTTTTTTTGTCAAAATGAATATACATGATTTATAAAAGTTAAGCACTTTGGATTGGCTCAATGTTTAGATAGCCCTGCTGCTGCACAGGGTACACTCCACTTTTCTCAGAAAAAGAAAGATGACTGAAAATTTCACGTACGATGACAACTCTCTTTGAAAGCACGTTCTAAGGGCATCATTACAGACCATGTCCACTCAGCATTCTGTCTCACTTCATGGTCAGCACGTTACTGTAACTGGTTATTTAATAATGGCCTCCAGCCACTGTAAACTGGTTATGTTTGGCATGCTCTATTTAGAATAATTAAGTTTATAAATACTTATCAAGGGCAGTTAACATAGCAAAAAGTGCTGATTCTTTAAGAATACTTAGCTATCTGTAACCTTGCAAGCTTTTACTATAGTGTAAAAAATACTGACTTGATTTTGACAAAAAACTGAAGCTGTTTAGAATTTAAGGTAAGAAACACAGTCAGTTAATTATGGCAGATATTAATATGGATTTAGGAATAAATGAAACAATCAATCATAGTTGGACTTGAATTGAGTTTGAAGGAGTTTGCAGATTTTATATGAACATGTGGAGGAAAATGAGAACGAAAATGATTGAACACAGAACTAGCTTCCTCTACTAGTTTTTACATTTAATTTGTTAATTCTGATGTAGTTAATTATAACTTTTAGATGATAAAAAAAGATTAAGAAGTTTTAGGAATTTTCCAAATATATATAATTTAGCCTCACTGCAGATCATTCCGTAATGAGCTATTCTAAAGTTCAGTTTAAGTAAAATACTATGAGATGATGTTTAGGTGTGGGAATGCATGTGATACTCGTGCAGACATGAGCAGAGAGGATGGCACTTATTCAGGATACAGCATAATCCTTAATGATTTGGGAGGATTCTGGAAAACCTTATAAACGTTAGCATGTCTAGAAAAAATTTTTGTTAGGATAGTGGGAATCCATCAAGATAGAAATTTATCTCTTTGTTTTTCTAAGTAATGCTGCCTAATGAAAGTAAGATGCCCTAGGACTACACAGCTATTTTAACAGGAGTAAAGTGGAGTAATAATTAATACCATAAAAGCTCAAGAAGATAAATGTCATTGATGTGACTTATTTTTTTCCCTTCTCCTTTTTCAATAAAGACATCCATAAAACAATGCATGACAATTCTACTGATGTTGAGGACATATGAGCAAGCCTCCACCATGTCAGGCATTAGGTGTGGCAGAAACAGTTTTAAGCATTCATTGTCATTCCTGGTTGAATTAGTAGGAAAATGCAGACAGTCTGGTCAGCAAATCATCTGAGAGAAAAATACTTGTTAGGAGATAGTAGCAGGTAACATGGAATCTCACCTAAGGTGACATTCCCTAACTCTTTACACCTAACCCTCACTGCAAGTTCATGAGCCTGTGATGCTGAATAAAAGTCAATCACCAGGCATATCATTGATCCTTTTGGAAAAATTTCCATTAATTAAATCTCTTACCTGAATGCTATGTTGAGCAATTATAAGAGGGAAACATCCCATTCTGCAATTGTTCCCCAGGCTGCATGGATACTCGTGCTAGAGCATGCATAAAACAATTGTTCTGGGTATGAGAAATCCATCAACATGGGTTACGTGAAATGAGATAGCAAAAGTGGAATGCACTGGTAGGTGGCTTCTAAGGATTAAAATAATTGCACTTAACATGAATAGAATAGTTGCTCATTATATAGTTATGGTCATATTAGTCTAGTAGGAAATGATGCATTGAAATGTGCACTTATTTCATTAATAATTTTCAGTATA
Organism: Ateles fusciceps; assembly: GCA_036589455.1. Taxonomy (NCBI): domain Eukaryota; kingdom Metazoa; phylum Chordata; class Mammalia; order Primates; family Atelidae; genus Ateles; species Ateles fusciceps. Next base: position 565,749 of record JAZHEH010002345.1, on the reverse strand, counting down.
TAAAATTAAACACAAAAGATGTTAAGACTTACTTCTCAATGGATAAGTTCAAGGTTTATTTGATCTGAACAGAACTATGTGGTATATTATATGTACCTATCAACACAAGATTGTGTGAAAAGAAGTACATTCTCCAAATCCAATGTATTTAGTTGCTCCTGAGTATGATTTCCTGATACTCTGGGGGCCGTGACTAATGATAGATACAAATAGATACTCTCTCTTGGCAGCAGCAGCAGGGGTTTTGAATCATTGCTTGCCTCCATCATTGAGCAGCAAGTTATCAGTGCATTGAGAGTAGCAGTTAGAGCACAGGGAGGAAAAAAATGCCTCCAAAAGGGCTTTTGTCACACGTTCTTCTCCTTAGTAGAGAATCTGGCATCATTGTCAGTGGATGAAGACACAGGTTTTGGTACTCAGTGCAAGTGACTGAATTGTTCCTTCAAGGGATGTGCACTTTAGGTAGGATTTTGGTCTTTCATTGGCTGAAAAGTCCTGTTAAATAATCAGGGTCTATCAAAATGTTTGAAAGGGAAAATTGAGATTTCAAGCAGAGTAATTTTTAGCAGATTAATTTTACTTGCACTAAATTGTTAATTTGCTGCACATCTACTGAGTACCATTTATGTTTCAAAGAGAAAAACAATGGGGGTTGTGACTGAAAAATTATATGGCCTTCCAAAAGCTTATATGTGCATATATATATTTGATACACAAACAATGAACATATAAACAAGGACATGACACCTTATGAGAGCACTTGGAAAACACAACCAACCCACACTAGGGAGATCTGGGTAGTACAGTCAGCCCTCCATATCCATGAGTTTTACATCTATGAATTCAACCAACTGCAGATTGAAATTATCTTTTAAGAATTGTGTGCATATTAAACATGTACAGCCTTTGTCATTATTCCAAAATAATATAATACCATAACAACTTACACAGCATTTCTATTAAATTAGGTATTATAAGTAATCTAGGAAAGATTTAAGGTACATGGGAAGAAATGTGTAGGTTATACGCAAATACTATGTTATTTTTTTATCAAGAACTTGAGCATCCACAGATCTTGGTATCCAAAAGACATCCCAGAAACCATCCTCCATAGACACAGAGGGATGACTAGAAGAAAAAGAGGGTAGCCCTTATTCTTTACCTTTAAAAGTAAGAGGAATCTTAGTTTGGTGCAGTGGTTCACCCAGATGAGGTGGCTCACCCAGGAAAGGTGACCTTATCTTTGGGAGGTCAAGATGGCATGAGCCTATAGTCCTAGCTACTCAGGAGGCTGGGGCGGAGGATCTCTTGAGCATGAGAGTTCAAGGTTGCAGTGAGTTATTATCAAACCACTGCACTGTAGCCTGGGTGAACAGAGCAAGACTCCATCTCCAAAGGGAAAGAATAGAAAAAAACAAAGGAAAAGAAAAGGGATCTTAAAGTTAAGGATATGTAAGTGGTTTTCTTTATCTCTTCTTTGTTAGAAGCACTACTCCTCAGTTAACACTAACACCTTTCTAATGGCAATCTAACTTCACTGAAAGGCTATCACTCTTACCAGACATGAAAAGCCAAAGCACATGGTGAGCCAGGCTTATACAGAGCTCTCTAAAAGTCTAAGGAGAATAAGATGCACTTTAGTAAATAGCTCTGTGAAAGTCACATGATACCACTTAGAGAGGAAACATTTTAACTTTGGCTAAATTTAAACCCAGTAACATGAACAGATTTAATTCTTTTGGAAACCATAAACCACTTTCTTCCTAAGATTGGCTTATGCTTGAACATATGATTAGATAATTTACTTTATTGCACAATGGTGAATTATTAGAGAAAACTAATTCCCAGTAAATAACAAAGCAAATAATTCAATCACTTTAAAACAATCACTTTTGGAATAAGAATTAGTGGAACACATACGAAGATCCTTCTAATTGGGTTGAGGCTATATTGAATAACTTCTATCAAAGAACTGGAATTTGGTGATGTTGTGGCAAAATGTGGATTAACTTTGCTGTGGTTTGAATGTGTCCTCCAAAGTCTAAATTCCCAATGCAATCTTGCTAAGGAGCAGGACCTTTAAAATATGATTAGGCTACAAGGACTATAATCTTAAAATGTTACTATAATGGGAGTGGGTTACCTATAAAAGAACCAACTGATCTCCTCTTGCTCTCTCTCAGCCTTTCTATGCCCTTCCTACATGGGATCTGGCAGCAAAAACGCCTTTGCCAGATGTTGGCCTCTGGATTTTGGGCTCTTTATTCTCCAAACCATAAGGCAATAATTTAAGTTTATTATAAATTACCCAGTCTGTGACATTCTGTTATAGCAGCACAAAATGAACTAAGACACACTTAGTAAAATATATATTTACTTTACAGTTAAATAATGAAAGTTATCCTGGATTTAAATCATTATACATTTTGTAAAATTTTATTCAAGAGTGAAAAGTGTGAAGACATTTTTGGCAGACAAAACAGCAAAGCTCTGGAGGGTGTGTGTTGAGGGGGGTGCTGAAAATGGGAAGAAAGAAAATATTAATCTAGGCAAAGATAAAGCTCTCAACTGTTCAAAATTTATGCTCCTATCTCTGGTGTACCTAGCAAATGTCAGCACAGCAAGTTCCTAGTGACTGTGATATCCCTGGGGTGGTACTTCATCATGTCATTTATGTGACAAAGTAAATTTTATGTGAACCAGGAGAAAAAGGACTTTTCAAAGGATAATCTTATCAAGCCCCTCCCTTCAGGCACATAAGGTAGAATTACCCTATTTTATAGATAAGTAAACTGAGCACACTCGGGAATTATTTTCCTTTTTTTGCATTTTAAGACTGAGAGTATAAGAATAATGGAGATCTCTTCATCTCATGTCCTTTTATCTCTTTATAGAATTAAAAAAAATAGAGCTCGAGACTTTTTACTACAGGAAAAAAAGAAGTCTTCTTTCATCTTAAAACTGTAGCCCAGCTCAAAAGGCTACCTGCTGTAGTGAAGAAGTTATTAGATGGTGTTACCCAAAATGTGCTCTGTAGAATAATAATCAGACACATGTGCACACACATGATCTCTACTGTCAAATATGCTTGAACAACATACACCATATCTCTTGAATATTCACTATGAATATTAACATATTAAAGATGCAGAAAAGATATACATATTTTCTTACATAATTCAAGATTTTTTTCAGTTTCATGTGTTAGATTCAATGTAGCATTCACATAAATTAAGGCAGTGATTTTTCCTTCCTGTGACTTGTGCAATAAAAGTGTTCATCTCATTACTCTCAGGTCATTTCTTACGCATTTTATCTTTTTAAATTGAATGTGGACATAGAGGGAAGGCTTTCATGAAACAGTTTTATAGAAGCAACTTTCATTATCTTGCAGAATAGTAAATTCATAAATTTGATAGGAAAATATGCCTGAATTTCTAATATGTCAAGGATAACCATGTGGAAACACTTTCGTGTTCATTCCCAACTGAAGTTCTCTGAACCAATAAAAATTATTTTCCAATTTAATAGTTCAAGCTACACAATTATCAGCCTGGCATTGGCAGATAGATGGCAGTTTATATAGGGAATAAGAAGCATATCATTTCTGTTCGTTAGGCTTCAATTCCTCCTGGAAGTGTGAAATCCCAAGAAAATACATTGCTCATATATGCATTTTGTAAACTTTCACATTGCAATTCCTTATAGGTTCAGGTGTTTATTACTGCAACAATCCATACTTAGTTACCATAATAACACAGCATATTGGGGTAGTAAATATATAAATTGAAAATTTGCTATCGCTAAGGCCATTATGGCTCATATAAACAAATGGAAATATAATCTTGTGCATTATTTTTCTAACCTCTATAACTAAAGAAACATACTGCTAGTTCAGTGTGGTGTGAAATTCCACTTTAGGTACAAGCTACTCTAATTTCACAGTTGAATCGTAGAGTTGTCAGAGAGCCCTATTGAGTAAATTTCACATTTGTATGCATTCAAGATCATTACTGAATGTGATCAGAATGAGATTCGACACTTCCATTTATTTGTTGTCAGGGAGTGGGTTTTTAATTTGAACAAATTAATTGTGCTTATTCCATAAGCAAGCTAGGGTGATTTCAGCCCTGTCTTGCCTTGTCATAGCAAAATTTTCACTTCTAAAACAACATCTTTCAAAGATTCTACACTTTGATCAGATTTCTGACTCTATTCTGATACAGATACTGAATTTATATCATTTCACATAAATACACAGGATACAGTTTTATCGTTTTATGTGATTTTTCTCTGAAAAGGTAATAATATGAGTTGTCTCCACCAGAGACAACTCATATTATTTTATGCAAACCAGAGTATGCATAAAATTCTCATACAAGAATGAATTTCAATATCAACTTCCAGGAGTATGGAACACAATATGAGAAAGGGTTTACTGTGTGGTCATAAATGACATACACATTATGTACAGATAGGTATCAGTTATGTACCAAATGTCATTTTTTAGAATAGTATGAACGATTATGTAAACAATGTTTTTAATAAGAAAGTAAATATTATCGGAAAGTTTATTGAATCCAATTTTGTTTCTAAATTCCGTAAGATTTTAAATGATAGTTTCCTTTTGAGTATTAAAAAAATTTAAAAACTGCAACTTCCTAAATATGTATTTGGTCCAACTTAATTTTACATATTATAATATTAATTGCAAAAAAAAAAAAAGATTTCAAACAATGCAGAATGCATCTGCAATGGGTGTTATCAGCACAGAAATACTGATAATTGCTCTTTCAGTTATCATTGGCCATAGGCCCATGTTGAAAATCCAATTCAGAAACTAAGAGATCTGTCTGGATCCAGCACAGGTCCTGTTTTGAGGAGGAGAATGACTGCTGATTTCTGGCTTTTTAAATATAAATTAGTTCTTATTCCATGCAATTATAAAACAAAACCAAAATATGCATTGACTTTCATCACTCATTATAAAGTTTTAAGTAGAATGGATAAACAGTGAGCCAACTGGTGATAAATAAATTTAATGTCTTTTAGCATTTTTGGTATTATAGGTGAATAATAACAATGGTAATACGTCATTTCTTACCAACAATTTATGACTCGCTTTACTCTAGTTTGGTACTTTCTAAAATTAAATAATCTAAAGTGTCATTATCTCTCAAGGTCTTAATACATAAGTTTATTTTCTGATAAACTTTCTATCCCTTATCTATGTATTAGTCCTATGCAATTTCATGATGCTGAGCTAGACACCATGGGCCCTAGAAAAGGGACTAAATTTATCAATGTCAAAAGTATAATTTTTTCTAAATAATATAGTATTATGTAACATAAGCAAAGCACAAATAAAATGTTTTGGAACCACAAAAAATAAAATATTACCACCTGGTTATGAGACATTGCAAAGAGAGTGAACACTTAAGAAGTGCATGAAAGAATGGTTAAAATTGATACACAAGGAAACGGAAACATATAGTAGGAGATCTCAGGTAAAGAAAGTGACCTTGGAAAAATAATGACAGCAGAAGGCTATGGTACATATATTAGTAATCATGTATGTCTAAAACTTGGAATGTGCAGTAAGAGATAAATTTTTAAGGTATGTTGAGCAAACTCCTGGAAAAATGGAATGACAAATTAAGGAGATTCATATTATTTATAAAGACAAACAGCTGGAAAAGGAAAGATTTTAGGAAGCTATTTGATACAGTGGAAAGAGCATTTTCATTGGAATCAGAAGATGTACATGTCAGTCAACTTGGAGATATGGACAAGTCCCTTAAACTTTTGAACCTCGCTGTTCTAATCTCTGAACTAATCAATATATAACTCAGAACTTACTGAGAGAAGTAACAGAGACTAAAGGTTGACAATTCTAGCATTAATCATGGTGTGTAGAAGATAAGTATTTGTTGAAAATGCCGAAGGGCTTAGCCTGAGAACAACCAAACTAGCATGATACATGTAATGACTGAATTTTGGTAGAGGGAAATGTTGAGATAAGGTGGTCCTAAGTTTTGGAGTGACAATGGGAAAAGAAAATGAAAACACTACTGAGTGGCTACAAAGACTTTTACTCATGTAGTTTCATGTGGAGTTTTAAGGCAGGTAATTTGCTACTAATGATATTTAATGTATTGTTATTTGCAGTCCTTTATACAATTTAAAACTATAAACTATATTTGAGACTGCTGCTCATAGTTTTTGGTCCTGTCTCGGATCGCTTGCTGAGCTCATAATCTTAGCTGAGAGAAATACTAAGGTTGGCCATGTTCTTGCTGATCCTGACCAAAGCTCTTTGAACCAGGAAAGCTACTGATTTCTGAGAAGTCAAACTATGAGCAGCATATGATTAATTACAATAGTCAGATTATTTAATTTTCAGTGTGATATGTAGATCATGTTAGCTGGTAGAAGCAGCAGCAGCAGAAAAACATAGAGAAGAAAGAGAGGTGAAAGTTGCTAACTTACATTTATGGAGCAATAGAGTGGAGGTGAATGAAATTCTGGTGTGACATAAATTAACTTCCAAAACTGCTGGATCCAGACAGATCTCCTAGTATCTGACTGCATTTTCAACATGGGCATGTGGTCAATAAAAACTGAGGTTTCTGCTTTGTTGTGGAGCTTTTGCTAGTTTCCTGTGAGGCTTGGTTACATGGTTAAGATTATGGTGTATTGCCATGGGGTTTTTTTCTGTAAAACTTTAAAGATTTTATATAGAATCTGAATCATTTCCTTAGCAAAAAAGCCTAACCAAGAGTAAAATTATGACTCTTTGAGCAAAAGTCATTCTATTATGCCATCTCGAGTGACAGAATGGTGATGTTAGAGCTAATGTACTGGGAATTGCATATATCCAGCAATTTATCTGATCAATGGGTATATCCAGTGGAGTGTGCTATGCATGCTAATATGATTTGCTATGTGTGTTGAAGCAGATCTAAAGATGTGCTTCTTATATAATTCTCTAAAAATTAATATTGTTTGAATTCATGCAAGATAATGTATTATAAATTTAGTTTTATAACATTACGTACTGAGTCAAAATGCCTTTAGTAAACTGTACCTGTAAACTTTTATCATTTAAATGTATAGAATCATAAGAATTCAGTGCTTAGAGAAATTTTAAAATGCCATAATTCATCAAGTCTAAGTTATTACTATTTGTAAGATATATTATTTTACATATTCCCTTTGACAAATAATAATGCTAAATATGATTATAGAAGTCCTCTGATTTAAGAAATGTTAATACATGAAAAAATGTATATCTGATAGTTTAAAAGTATATAAATAGATCCTCTAGTTGTTCATTTTTTACTTTGATAATTATACAAAAATACACCATAAAGAATGTACTAGTTTGCTAGTTATTGGTAACTAGGATTAACACTTGAGTCTCCTGAACCATAGACCATGGCAATTTCCCCCTCACCATACTGCATTAAATTGTATGTAACCTACACAGTCAAAAGTGAAGATAATTACTTTTTAGAACTTACTCCAATAAATGGACCTGTATTCACCCATTTATTTATTCATTCAATAGACATTTACCAATTATTTTATTGTACATATGTATGCATGCACATATGTTTATATACATACACTCATGTATACTGATATATAAATTAGTAACACACTATCATTCCATCATTAAATGGCAGATACTTCTCTATCTCTATATTTTGTTCCAGATTATTCATATTTTAATGAATAAATTTCACAAAAGATAAATTCCACTAAACTAGTAGTCAACTTTTTACTTTGCTCTATAGAGGTAACATTTACCAACATTCTCTTCTACAACTATTCTCATATGCAAGTTTTATTTTTTAAAGAGGAAATTATTTATCTCATTTTATGTTGCTATGGACTTCATCTCCCACCAGTCTATGATGTTTTCTCAAATACTCTGAATTCTTTTTTTATTTTTTAATTTTTCTGGCAGACTATGACTTTTAATTCAAATAATTCTAATGCTATTTTCCTATGCATTTTTAGAGAATAACGGAAGTTCCTATAGTTGAGTTTAAGCTATTTTATTTTGTGCTTAAAATTACTAAAATAATCTTCTTTGTAAAGTTCTTGCCTGTCTCAATATCCATTATTTTATCTGCAGATGTATCAAATATTTGATCAAGATAAGTCAAATATTTGATTAAGAAATTAAAAAGTAACAAATTGAAGTTCAACTTTTTAATTAATTTGATGTATTTTATTTATCTGTACATATACACAGAAAATGATGTCGATTTTAAAAACTTTAGTTTGACTGTCATCTTCATTCATTTCATTTTAAATTTCTTTTCAGATATGAATTTGTGACTATAAAGACTTTAAGCTCCAGCCTGGTGATATAGCAAGACCCATTTCAAAAAAAAAAAAAAAAAAAGACTTTAAGATCTATAATTAAAAAGGGTAATTTGGCTGGGCGTGGTGGCTCAAGCCTGTAATCCCAGCACTTTGGGAGGTCGAGGCGGGTGGGTCATGAGGTCAAGAGATGGAGACCATCCTGGCCAACATGTGAAACCCTGTCTCTACTAAAAATACAAAAAAAAAAAAAAATTAGCTGGGCGTGGTGGCGAACGCCTGTAGTCCCAGCTACTCGGGAAGCTGAGGCAGGAGAATTGCTTGAACCCAGGAGGCAGAGGTTGCAGTGAGCCGAGATCGCGCCACCGTACTCTAGCCTGGCGCCTGGCAACAGAGCGAGACTCTGTCTCAAAAAAAATAATTTAGGCCAGGCACAGTGGCTCACACCTTGATCCCAGCACTTTAGAGGCCGAGGTGGATAGATTACTTGAGGACTTGAAGTCAAGAGTTTGAGGCCAGCCTGGCCAACATGGCAAAACACCGTCTGTACTAAAAATACAAAAATTAGCCAGGCTTGTAGTAAACACCTGTAATCCCAGCTGCTTAGGAGGCTGTGGCACGAGAATTACTTGACCCTGGGAGGCAGATGTTACAGTGACCTGAGATCACACCACTGCACTCCAGCAGCGAGACTCTGTCTAAAAAAAAAAAAAAAGAAAAGAAAAGAAAAAGGAAAAGGAATTTTTAAAATTGTAATTGTGTCTGTGTTTCCCATTAGACTTATAGATACAGTATTGGTTTCTGCTATGAAAGATTGCTTTCCAGAGCATGACAGTATAGCAAATGAGGAAGAGATAAATATATCTGTTAAATCTCATCTTTGATAAGTAGTCTATGGAGCTCATTGAATCTATATAGTTAACAGACAGTGAGTGCTTCATTCAAGCATCCAAACCTTCATTCTATGTTGGTTACATTGTTATATGGTTATTGTGTAATAATCAATTTGAATAGAAGAGCCTGTCAAATTTGTAAAAATGTTTTAGATAATTTGTATCTAATTCATTCTAGTACAGTTGATTCTTGAAAAACATGGGTTTGAATTGTGCACGTCCACTTATATGCAGATTTTTGTTTAATAAAATCGACACCAAGTGTGCCTGTTTTTCCTACCTTCCCTTCCAACTTTTCTATTTCAAATTTTTCTTCCATCTCTGCCACCCCTGAGACAGAAAGACCAACCCCTCTTCTTTCTACCCGCTCTTCAGTCTACTCAGCATGAAGAGGATGAAGGAATACTTTTATGATAATCCAGTTCTACTTAATGAACAGTAAATATGTTTTTTTCTTAAGACATTCTTATAACAACATTGTCTTTTCTCTAGTTTACTTATTTTAAGAATGCAGTGTATAATACTTCCACAAAATATGTATGAATCGAGTGTTTATGTCATTGTTGATAAGGCTTCTGGTCAACAGGTTATTAATAATTAAGTCTTTGGAAAGTTCAAAGTAATATACTGATTTTTGACTATGAAGGAGAATGGTCAGCATTCTTTATTCCGCCGTTGTTCATGGGTAAACTGTATTGTTTTAAGTTAACTGGTACTTGGGGATAAAGTTAGATTTTAAGATCTGAACTACATTAGGTATATTAAATTAATATTGATTCCATTCTGTTACAAATGTTGTCTTGTAGTAAATTAAAACCACATAATATACTTAAACATTATTTTTAAAAGGAAATCTAATCACAATAGCATAGTATATGCAGAAAAAAAATCACATAGTAATTTTTTGATATAACTAAATAATGTATCTTTATAAATGTGCTTATTTTTCCTTATGGAAAACGTTTGTTGGGGACACATCATTGGAACTTCAGCCACAGATCATGAATTTACGAACTAAATTAATTAAACAGGAAGCATTAGCTTGTGGCTTTCTTGATAATAGAATCCCCACATAACAAATCTAAGTGTAAACGAACTGCAACTGAATCTAGTGGTATATTTTGCAATAAATAGCTGAGATTTAGCGATCACAGGAAGCCAACTGATCAGACCAAACCCAAATAAAGGAAATGCCTCATCACACCATGCTGAAATAAGGCAAATGTCTAGCTCTAGCCAGTCAGCTGATTTATCGACTTAGCTTCCATGGTAAGCCTATAAAAGCTCACTATCTATGCTTCAGTGTGGAGCTCTCTGACCCTTCTCTGGTTATGAGAGCTGATTGATTCATGAAATATTATTATTATTTTTTTGAGGCGGAGTCTCACTCTGTCGCCAAGGCTGGAGTGCAGTTGCACCGTCTTGGCTCACTGCAACCTCGCCTCCTGGGTTCAAGCGATTCTCATGCCTCAGCATGAAATTAGCTGGGATTACAGGTGCTTGCTACTACACCCTGCTAATGTTTTTATTTTAATTACAGACGGGGATTCACCGTGTTGGTCAGGTTGGTCTGGAATTCCTGACCTTGGGTGATCCACCTGCCTGGGCCTCCCAAAGTGCTGGGATTACAGGCATGAGTCATTGCACCCAGCCCATGAATTATTTTTAGCTCAAGTCAGCTTTGTTAGATCTAATTTGTCTAAAGTTTTTCTTTTAGCATACCTGTTGTTCATATTTATTATAAATATTATTTCACAAAACTGTAATATATCTTAGATAAAAACTTACTATGAGGAAGAAAGAAGATGAAATTTAAATGCTCTTGGGCTAAAATTCAGTTTATTCTTGTTACACCATTTCTGTCATCTGTAATTCAGAGGTGGAAACACTTGTTCTATTTTGGAATTTTTGTGAAAATCAAAGCATAACACCTGTGCCTTCACTACAAACACAGTTGTCAAACACAGTTCCTTGTGTATTGCAAGCTTTAAAATATATTTGCTGGCTGGGCATGGTGGCTCATTGCTTGTAATCCCAGCAGTTTCGGAGGACAAGGCGAGCAGATCACGATGTCAGGAGTTCCGGATCAACCAGACCAACATGATGAAACCCCATCTCTACTAAAAAATACAAAAATTACCCGGGCGTGGTGGCAGGCATCTGTAATCCCAGCTACTTGGGAGGCTGAGGCAGGAGAATCGCTTGAACCTAGGAGATGGAGGTTGCAGTGAGCTGAGACCATGCCATTGCACTTCAGCTTGGGTGACAGAGTGAGACTGCCTCAAAAAAAAAAATTTGCTGGTATTTTATATAAGTAAACTCATAGGATAAAATGTACACTAATATTACTGTTTTCTAGGACACTCACATAAGAGTATACTTCATGTTAAAAAGAAGGATACTAGTCTCTTCAGCAACGGCAAGTAGTTTTTATCTTTTTATGATTTTATTAACACTTGCTCATGTCAGGTAATTAATAGAGACTTTCTATAGCAAGGAGAGAATGAATGCCAGGACCCATTAGAAATACTTGCCACAAGTCCACCAGTTGGGTAGTGACAGTGAATTAGTCATCCTAGGCCTAGTGGCGCACCTCATCTTCACACCACGGATCTCACAAGATTAGGCCTTAGAATTGTAAAAACACATTTAGTCTATCATCGTCAATAAGAAATGTAGCAGGGAATTTCATGTGTCCATAACATGTCTTGCAGAGCAAAAATGTACAAAGGAAAGAAAAACTAAATGCTTTGTTATTATGTCAATTTTAGCAAAGGAATATTAGCTTGTTACGTAAGTTGTCATGTAAGATGCCAACAATTGCTATGATATGTATATATCATCCACTGTCTTTGCTTTGTGCTCCCAACTGCGTTCAACATTGTTCACCAATGACTTTCAATCTGTTTTTTTAACTGATATTTGACTAACAGCAATTTTTTTTTGTTATGGAGCAGAACTTCTCATCTAGTTTGCCTGAAAGACTTCTTTGAATGATTTCTAGACTTTGCATGGTAGCTACAGTCTCCACCAAAAAAAAAAAATAATAATATACATATATATACACACATATATATACATACATATACACACATATACCCATATATATACACATACACATATATATACTCACACATATATATACACACACACATATATATATGACCTTCTCTCCCCACCCATTTCTTTACTTGACTTTTTCATTTCCTCTGAGTCTTTCTACTAAAATACTATTAAAGAGAACTTAGCCATGATGCTTGCCCTTAAGTAACCAGCAAAAAAAGTAGACTTTGAGCATATATACAAATTTCAGAGTATTAAAGGGATATACTTGGTGTAGCTTCCTAAAAGGAGTTAAAATAATGCTCGTAGTGAGATATCCTACAGTAAAATAGGTCAAACCTGATTCTTATGACACTGGGAGCATTGGTAAGATGTTCTAGGCAGAGTATAAGAACATACAAGCCCTAGAAATTGATAAACATAAAGTAGGGTCTCAAAGCTTTCAGCAAGGTGCTGCTGTTAGAGCTGGAATTGAGGGGCAAGAGTAGACTGAAACATAAAACCAAATTATAAAACACATTGGATGCCATGCTGTAGATTGTAAATTTTAACTAAGGCTCAGAAAATCCATGAAGTATTTTTAAACAGGAAGGTAACTTGGTCAGATGTATAGTTTTAGAATATTAACTGTGATGTTTGGAGAATGAGTTAAAGTTAAGATCCTAGGTGGTGAGTTGCTGCATCCTCCAAACAAAAAATGAATAGCACTATGGATAAGGATAATTGGACAGATAACTGCTATGTTTAATAATGGCAAGATGAAGACTGCAATGTGGATGCATATACAAATCACTGGGTACAGACAAATTCCACTTGTCTATTAAACATAAAATGCCTGGGGTGAGAAGAAAGAGGAGGCAGGAGTGGTAGCACAAGGATGATTTCTATCACATTATAGTTATGTGCTGTTCTCCTGAGGACAAATGTCACTTCTGTATGATTTGAATTAATAACCCTTAGGTGACAACTGAAAGCTTGTTTTACTTCTTAAATTCTCACTATAAAGTTTTACACATTTGGACTTTGTGGATTCATTCAGCAATTAATCTTATTTTTTGACAAATGGCTACTTTTGTGAGGAAGTTCAACAACAAAGTTCAGAGGCCAAAATGTTCTGTCTATATAGTCTATGAACCATGTCATGCACTACTGTTGTAAAGGTTTCACTTAACACTAAATACAACTTACTTTGGCTGCTTTTCCTAGAAGCATGCCTATTTTTAAACACTGTGCATGTGCACACGCACACACACAGACACAGTAAGAAGAAGAAAATGTAGTAAAATGGAAAAAGTAGTAATACAGCAGAAAGCACAAATATTTGGATATTAATTATTTCTTTGTGTATATCATCGGGAAATCATCTGCCAATGGATAGCATGACTTTCTCTATCCTGCACTTCATGCCAGATTTAGGTTGAAATGTGAGCAAGGGAATGAATGGAAGGCTAGAGAAATGCTTTACTGAGATGAGGGATGAATATATTCATTTCATACTCAGTTTAATTAAATAGGAGTGAAATAAAATATATAGTCATACAATCAAAACAACCTGCTATATTATAATATTATTAAGTTCATTATTTTTACCTTGCCAAATTTCATATTGGTTTTCTCAATATCCCACATTTTTTGTTTTCAAACTAAAAGAAGGTGATATTTTTTCAAAAAAAAAGCAAACAAAAACAAAACCTCCAGTAAATTCTGCCCTCTCAATGTACCCCAATAATTTATTTTTGTGAAAATACCAGAAGGATATTATTCATAAATGAAATAAAGACATTTTGACATATTTGAAGAAATTCATTTTAAAAAATAACAAATTTATAAAAATGTTTGACATTGCATTTCCAGTATCTAATTTATTTTATAAATATATGGTACCTAATATTTCATACACTTTATCCTTCGAATATACGTATGACTAGGGTGAAATACTCTATAAAGTGTCAAAGCATGATCATCTATAAGTGAAAACATTGCATGTGGACATGTCATGTGCTTTCTTTTGTTTTGTTCTATTATTTTTATTTTTTATTTATTATTATTTTTTTATTGCATTTTAGGTTTGGGGGTACATGTCAAGAACATGGAAGATTGTTGCATAGGTACACACATGGCAGTGTGATTTGCTGCCTTCCTCCCCCATCACCTATATCTGGCATTTCTCCCCATGCTATCCCTCCCCCAACTCCCCCACCCCCCCACTATCCCTCCCCTTTTTCCCCCCGACAGACCCCAGTGTGCGATACTCCCCTCCCTGTGTCCATGTGTTCCCATTGTTCAACACCCGCCTATGAGTGAGAACATGTGGTGTTTGATTTTCTGTTCTTGTGTCAGTTTGCTGAGAATGATGGTTTCCAGGTTCATCCATGTCCTTACAAAGGACACGAACTCATCGTTTTTGATGGCTGCATAATATTCCATGGTGTATATGTGCCACATTTTCCCTGTCCAGTCTATCATCGATGGGCATTTGGGTTGGTTCCAGGTCTTTGCTATTGTAAACTGTGCTGCAATGAACATTCGTGTGCATGTGTCCTTATAGTAGAACGATTTATAGTCTTTTGGATATATACCCAGTAATGGGATTGCTGGATCAAATGGAATTTCTATTTCTAGGTCCTTGAGGAATTGCCACACCGTCTTCCACAATGGTTGAACTAATTTACACTCCTACCAACAGTGTAAAAGTGTTCCTATTTCTCCACATCCTCTCCAGCATCTGTTGTCTCCAGATTTTTTAATGATCGCCATTCTAACTGGCGTGAGATGGTATCTCAATGTAGTTTTGATTTGCATTTCTCTAATGACCAGTGATGATGAGCATTTTTTCATATGTTTGTTGGCTTCATGTATGTCTTCTTTTGTAAAGTGTCTGTTCATATCCTTCGCCCACTTTTGAATGGGCTTGTTTGTTTTTTTCTTGTAAATCTGTTTCAGTTCTTTGTAGATTCTGGTTATCAGCCCTTTGTCAGATGGGCAGACTGCAAAATTTTTTTCCCATTCTGTTGGTTGCCGATTCACTCTAATGACTGTTGGCGTAGGCAAGGACTTCATGACCAAAACACCAAAAGCAGTGGCAACAAAAGCCAAAATAGACAAATGGGACCTAATCAAACTCCACAGCTTCTGCACAGCAAAAGAAACAGTCTTTAGAGTGAATTGTTTTGTTCTATTATAACCCCCTTCAATTTGCAGCACATAAAACTACTTGAAAAGTATGATAGGTTACATTAAAAAATGACAGTATGGATAAAGGTTTTTGAAATGATGCAGATAATTAGATCATATCTTCTAAAGAGATAAAATTCAACTATAAATGGTATGATGTAATCAGAAACACCCCAGAAAAGCATATGTGAATTTCTGCCTACTGCCTCACTTTCTCGTTATGTCTTTGCGTCTAGTAATTTATTCTTTTGGCATTGAACAGTCATTTTAGTGAAGTATGTTTATGCCACATGTCTATTTACTATCTTCATTCAAGAAATAGCGTTTGACATATATGCTCTGTAAACATAATGCAAAATAATGAATAGGGGAGAAAAATAGCCATAGTCTTTATTAATAAAATGTGATGGTATCTAATAAAAAGAAATTGTTTGTAGTTTGGAGCTTGATTATAAAACCTAAAGATCAGTGATAGAAAATGTAATATTTTGTGTATTATAAAGTTTATTGAATTGCATATCTTGCAGAGTACATCAGAGATCTAAATTTAGATGATTTTACATAAAACATCTCACATAAAAGTGAAATGTGATGTAAACATATTTAATATAGAAAACTGGAACTTAAAGTGAGGTTGTAATTATTTCTTCTACCATAAACATTTGTTAAAATATTTATATTTTAGTTATGAAGTACATATCAAATGGAACCGATTTATTTTGATATGATAAAACTTTTCCATTTAAGATGTAATTTATGTAAATTTACTCCATAATGTAGATCTTAGGAATTTAATACTAAATTTTCAAATCAAAATTACATAGTGACCTTTTTATATGTAAATGGTAAAATGAAAAACAATCATAATTAAAGGTGGATGAGGGTTTGAAAAGACTCTAATTCCAAGATAAACACTCTTAAGTGGAAAATTATTCTTGTTTACAATTAGAAAATCCAGATTCCATAGCAGCAATGAATAAAGTTAAATTTAAGAAAATTAAATTTTTTTCAAACTTTTCATTTGAAAAAGCATACTTCTAGTGTAACTCTAAGGTTTTTCTGTGTGAATTGGTTCTGTCAAATTTCCATTTACTACCTAAGAGTGTAGGCTAGCCATGGTTTAGCACAGGGCCAGTGGACTTCCACTGCTGAGCATGCTTCACTGCACTGCATGACACCGTACCTATTTCAGGAGGCAGTAATCGTGTGTCATCCTGTGATCTACTGTTGTGTTGCGCTACTGGTTTGGTAAATAAACTTGAGAGGTCATTTCCACCATAAATTTCTGTTTGTCAGAAATTTTCACTCAAAAGAAAGTATGTAATGGAGTATGGAAGGCTGAAGTCAAACATTAATTTATCAACAAGGAGATCTTCTATGTATTTAATGTGGGTGAACTTAATGGTGCTATTATAAAGGCTGTACTAAAATTATTTTTGTTATAAGCTTGAGAACTTATAGGTCAATTTTTTTTAATTTTGCAAGAAAGTTTTCTTTTTGTTTAAAAAGCAAAGTGTACTATTTTGTGTAAGTTATTTGTACAACTGAAATATATTGTCAATGGCTTGATATAGCACTGATAAATTAGTAAACTATTTAAATGCTTCATGCTTTAGAATTTAATAATTAAAGGAACTTGTCAAATAATATTAGTATTGATTACAGAAAGAAGGATGTCTTGGTAATTTTTCTGAGAACAAGCAAAGCCTATGAGATACAGTTCATTTGATTACCCAGTATATGCTCACTTCAACTTTTTCAGTATATTTTTAGTAAATTCATTAAAAGGGTAAGCAAATTCACAGGAAATAAAAACATCACATTTTCATGGCAGAACAGGGCTTGCTAAATATTTTTATATTAAAAATTATCCTCATAATAAGAAAGTTTTGGACCTACTGGTATTAAGTGAAGCTTTCACTTGGACCCTACAATTGGCTAGCCCTTCAGGATTTAAAGTCAGCTTTCACTCATGGTGAGACTCTTTGCATTACCCTACAGCAAATATGCAACTATTTGACTCAGAGCACTTGTTTCCTGGATCCAGTTAAGTGATGATGAAGGAACCCTTGGGCTTTCCTTTAATATTAAAAGGATGTAAAGCCAGTAGAGCACTATTTGGCTTTGAATTTTCTTTTGAACAAGAAAAACAGTTGCACAGCAAGCCTGGACAAAAAAGAAAAGCCTTTTCTCTTTTGCAAGATAATCACAAACAATTTAATAATATTAGTCACTTAAGTCATATTGTTGTCCACTGTAACTTAAATTTAAGTGTAATGTAGCATCACGTATCTCACAGTAGACATTAACAAGTTTATGCTTGGAAGAAAATTTTAAACAGGTAAAGAAAAAAGCAAAAGGTATTATAATTTGTATTTATTTCTCAGTTCATCATTATTGTTATAATAATATGACTAATCTAACAAATATATTTACCAGGTCTGGATTTAGTTAAGCGTAATACATCAAAAACTAATTGCTTAAAAAGAGGAACAGTGATATCAGCAAAACTATGATTTTAAAAAACCATTTAAATATTAATGCAAACAAGTATTTAGGTGGCATAAAACCAGAGAGAGGGGATACCACACTCATATTTGTAGCATAATTATCTTATCATTGAGCATTTTAAAAGAGTGACACAAACTCCATCATGCAGGAATGTTTAAAAGATAACATCAAACAGTGATATGCCTGATCATTAGAGAAATGCAAATCAAAACCACAATGAGATACAATCTCATACCAGTCATATGGCTATTATAAAAAAGTCAAAAAAAATAAGAGATACTGGGGAAATTGTGGAGAGAAAGACACACTTAGATGCTGCTGGTGGGGAGTGTAAAATTAATTCAACCACTGTGGAAGACAGAGTGGCAATTCCTGAAATATCTAAACTCAGAAATACTGTTCAACTCATCAATCCCATTACTGGAATAAATCTTTCTATTATAAAGACACATACACATGCATGTTCATTGCAGCACTATTCATAGTAGTAAATACATGGAATCAACCTAAATACCCATCAATGATAGACTGGACAAAGAAAATGTGGTACATATACACCATGGAAAACCATGTAGCCATAAAAAATAAAAGATCAAGTTCTTTGCAGGGGCATGGATGGACCTGGAGGCCATTATCCTTAGCAAATTAATGCAGAAACAGAAAATCAGATGCTACACAGTTTCACTTAAAAGTGGAAGCTGAATGATGAGAACACATGAACACACAGAGGGAAACAACAGACACTGGGGTCTACTGGAGGGTAGATGGTGGAAGGAGGAAGAGTATCAGAAAAAATAACTAATGATTACTAGGCTTAATATGTGACTGATCAAATAATCTACATAACAAACCACCATGACACCTGTTTTCCTATATAATAAACATGCAGATCTACCCCCGAACTTAAAAGTTAAAAAAAAAGAAAGAATAAAATAAACGGTAACATGCATATTTTGTTTAAGCCCTCTAAAATGTAGATAGTATTCCATTTTACTCAACAGAACCTGAACTACTATATTTTTGTTGTCTATTGATGCCTGCCCTATCTTTCTATCTCTTCCTGGTATTAATTACTCATTTTGTTTATCATTCCAGAAGTTCCAGCCAACAGTATTGTCACCTATTCTTCTTTTCTTGTCACTAATTTAGAAGCTTTGACTATTAAAAGGAAATTAACTGTATCCACATGATATTTCTTGTAAATATGAGTGCCATCAAATATTATAATTTTACCTGGTATTGTTTCTACTCTAAAATATATTGAAAAACTGAAGTTGTTATTTTGGTTCTCCCATAATTAAATTATTTTCATTAGTCCATGAATTATCATAAGTTTGTTAGAACTTACAGTAAGTTCTCACAAGAAAAGGCATTTGTTTCACTTCCCTGCAATGTGTTTAATTCATAATTTTCAAATTAAGAAATTGATCAAATATTGCTTCCTAAAAAAAGTATGGATTTTATCATACCAATCTTTCTAGATATACTTTCTGAATTAAGTAGCCCATGACTTTCTACACCTAATAAAAATACCATATCCTTTGGCAGTTTGGTGCAGTGGATATAAGCCTGCTTCCCTAAGTATCCACAATCCCGTCTCTCTTTATAGATGTACCCTGAAGAGCAAACATGTCAATTCAGACATTGTTGTCACTATTTTAAAAGACAAACAACCAAATCTGAAGTTAATGTTAACAATAACAAAAAAAAAATCTTTAAATATTTTATGAGCTAAAAATTAAAGCAAAGATAAGTGACTTGCAGGAAAAACTGCTTGTCAATCCCCAAAGTCGAAACCAGCTATAGAGTGCCCTTATACAGGGACAAAAGGAAAATTTATTTGAATGTCCTAATGGATCATGACCATATTGTCTGTCTCTCCATGTTTGAATCTTCAAACAATTAGAAAGGGAAAGGCTGCAGTTGGTGAGGATGCCTGAACTTTAGTTAACAGCCTTTACTAATCCATTAAGTTTTTCTTTTCTTTTCTTTTTTTTTTTTTGATACAGAGTCTCACTCTGTTGCCAGGCTGGAGGGTAGTGGCGCAATCTCGGCTCACTGCAACCTCCGTCTCCTGGGTTCAAGCAATTCTCCTGCCTCAGCCTCCCTAGTAGCTAGGACCAGAGGCACACGAGACAGTGCCTAGCTTTTTAATTTTATTTTTAGCAGAGACGGGGTTTCGCCACGTTGGCCAGAATGGTCTCAATCTTTTGACCTTGTGATCTGACCTCCTCAGCCTCCCAAAGTGCTGGGATTACAGGCGTGAGTCACTGTGCCCGGCCTTGAAAAAAATAGTTTTTTTTCTAATCTAGAATCTTGCTTTCTCTTTGTCTCATTGTTGACTAAATATGGAGCTAGTGAATCCTCTTTAGGGCAGTCTTTCATTCTCTTGAAATTCTGTACAAAATTTGGTCTGTTCATGATTGTCTGTCCATGTTCTGGGTGAGGTGGTAGAGAAAAACAGTGTTAGAATTCAGAGGAATCATTCTCTATCCAAAAGGCTAGATGGTATTTTATTAAAAGTATCTGCCATATCAAAGTGCAAATGCAAACTCCAAACAGTTCCAGGAAATGAATTATTTTTAAGTAAAATGGTGATGAATATAGTATGTTACAATATTTTATACTCTGAGTTTTAAAAATAGATTTGGCTGAAATCTCAGGAAACTAGTTCACAATCTACTTACAATTTTGTTACATTTTTATTTGATGTAATATATTTAACTCAATTCTTTCAACACTATAATACAATAAGAGGAAATAAGTTGGCCGCATAATTAGCTATCACCTGTTTTAGAAAAATGTAGTACCACATATATAGTTTTCCCTCATAGCTTTGTGTTTGGTGATCCAAACTCTTTTGTGCCTTATTAACCAGGCCCACATGTAGGCGCCCCACTACCCACACATAATTTGTTTAATTAAAGCTCAAAGTAACTTTTAAAGGTATTGATTTCTCTAGCTGACAATTTATTAAAGAACATTTCTTAAACTAATGCTGTCAAAAGCACTTTTTAATACTAGGACTAACATAAATTGAGAAAGGTTGAAACTCAAGCTAATAAATATAAAAACATTACTAATAGCTTTTATGTCTGTGCTTATAAAGAGATTAAGCTATTAATATTTTCACAGGCTAAAACTTTTACATTTTAGCCAAATTTTTCTTCCATTTTAAAATTGTTGCTTCCTCAATAATCCACAGTGAAATCATAGTTGCTGTATCAGCTTTTAAGCCATTTGAATATACAAGTTTCAATTTTTTCATGTATATTACTTTCTCCAGCACTGAACACATTAATATGTCAAATCAATTAAAAATATGTCAACACAGTAAATGAGAGAATTGGTAAATATTAGTAAGACAAACTCACCTGAATTATTTTATACATATAAACATTTCCTAAAACTTTAGTTTACCAAAAAGCTCCTAGGTAAAATGAAAGCTAAAGAGGCATTCGGTCTGGCACGGTGGCTCACTTCTGTAATCCCAGCACTTTGACAGGCCAAGGAGGGAGGATCTCTCGAGTCCAGAGATTGGAGATGAGCTTAGGCAACATGGCAAAACCCCATCTCTACTAAAAATACAAAAAAGCTGGCCTGGCATGGCGGTATGCACCTGTAGTCCCAGCTACTTGGGAGGCTCATATGGGAAGATCACCTGAGCCCAGGAGGTTAAGGCTGCAGTGAGCCAAGATCGCGTGACTGGACTCCAGCCTGGGTAAACAGTAGGACTCTATCTCAAACAAAAAACAAAACAAAACGAAACAAAAACCAACAATGAGGGCAAGCACAATTGTATAACTAGACTTAGTATTTAAATAGATGAATAATTTCCTATTACCTCTAGCAAACTTAATTACAGAAATATGTGCATATGCCTGTGAAAGTGAAACCGATTGAACCTACAGATAAGGGAATTGGATTATAATGAAGAAAAACTATTTTCTAATTGTAGTTATTTTTACGCCCCTGCTTAGGCTCCCAAGAGAGAAAGTTTTCATTTTTTGATCAGAATCATGATCCTAACAAATGCTGGATTACTAGAAGCACTCTCACATCCTCAAATATTGTCATAACATCCATAAAGGAAGCAAATATTGAAATGACTGACAAGTGAAGCATGGACAAGGGAATGTGACTGAAAGAGATCAGAGTATTTGTCTACATAGCTAAGACGAAATCAGAAAAAAATTCATTAAGTTAAAATATACAAATTATTAAAATTATAAAAATGTGGTAGTAGAAAGACAAAAATGCAAAGAATGTGCATCATACATGATTTTAGATTAAGGAAATGTGATTACAGGATAATAATTACAGTGAGAAAAAAACACTCTTTAGCATAATTTGATTAAAAATTATAATAGTTATCTTTAACTCACACTACCTTTTGAAAATATAATAAAGTGATTGATCTTTAGAAACATTTAAATCAAAGCAAAATTTAGATTTGATCATTATGGGGGAAAATCATGAGTGAATTCTCTGGCCTAGGACTATTTGAGTGATAATGTTAGTGGCATTTCTGCATATAAATTAAACAGGATTATAATAGTGCTAAAATAAAATCATTCAAACAGAGTCTTGTTTTGTAAACGGTACCACAAGCTGAGTGGTAATATCACATGTATATTATTGCTATGTCTGCAGAGCTGGGTGATAATGGTTTTGACTATAATTCATGGTGTGTTTTAGGATGTAGAAGCAATAAAATATTGATCATCAGCATGTACAGCCATTATTTAGAAGATTAGATCAATTTATGAGAGGCAATAACTTGTAAACGCGTGACCTTCCAAAGGCCAAAAGTAATTCCAGGGTAAAATGACTGCATATCTAGGGCTCCAGATGAATCCCATGTTACTAAAAGTCAGATATTTAAATAAAATACGGTTTTAGCTCAAATCTTGCACTAAGTTATATGAGACTTGCTAGTATACAAATATTAAAAATATTGTTAGTCTTCAATAGCATATATAGGAAGTTAAAGGTTTATTGTTAGTTTTTTAAGATAAATACCTTTTAAACTCAAAGGGAAAAAAAACGCCAACAAAGTCAAAGTTTTAAATATACCATTTAGTGTGATCAAGTGAAGTAGTACATTTACACAGGAAAACACTTTTCTAAAAATATGAAAATAAAGACAACAGGTGATTGAAAAAATCTATTACTATTCCTTCACTTGTGAAAATCAAAAGAATGGCATTTAGTTTTCAAAACAAAGCGATATAAATATTTCCTATGTGTTTGATTCAGTGTAAACTTTTAAATTGATTCATTACACAATTGGCTACTTTAATTATAATTAACTCACATATCTCTGTGATATATTCTAGTTACCAACCCCCAGAGGAAGGAAAGTCTATTTAACTTATTTCTGGAAACAGCACTATAGTATCTACAGACAATTCATTAAGCATTCTATTTTTCTGGGCTTCCTAAATTTAAGGTCCTCTCCTGGGCCTTTTGTAATGCTCTCAGAGACTAAATTGCTCAATACAAATTTGCAGATTAGAAAAAAATAAAATTAAGTGAAATTGAAAAAACCCATTTAAACATGGAAGTAAAACTGTAAAATGAAAAATGCTATTCTTGTTTTAAAGTCATTCTTAATGAAACGAAAAAAATATTTAAGATGTCAAAATCTATATATTAAAAATTAAAGATCTTTGTTAAATATACATATGCATGTGATACCTCAAAGAGAATGCATATTCAAAATTCAATGAAAACTCTTCCTATATGTATTTGCATAAATATAACACCTTTTTCTGATTAGATAAAACACTTTAATCTGATGCACATAGTTATAAATAATAAACTGAATATTTATGACATAATTAGAGAAATGTTAAATTTTAGCTGTATGATATAATTTCTAACATTGCTATATCAAATTAAAAAAAAGAGAAGATGTGTTTAGGTAATGAAATGTATATAATAAAAATGTGTTGTCCCTTTATAAAATTTTAGCTGAAACTATGCTTATCTTTAAGATAAATTATGACATGGCTTCAAAGAGAAAGCATGGTTTTCTGAAAAAATAAAATGCAATCTTAAATCAATCATAACTATTTTATGACATATGTAGATTATCCTCAACTATAATATCAATTGTCAAGTTAAGGAGGAAGTAGTAAAAGTCAGAAAAATGGAAATAATATTTTAAGCAAGAGAAACAGAGAAAGGTCACATTAATAATATTTAGTTAAATATCTGAAATATGATTTTTATTTTTCTGGGAGAAAATAGATGGGTTTGGTCCAGAAAGCCTTGTTACTTTTAAAATCACAATGGGTGGACCATGTCTTAGCCAACCTGCAATCATATACAATATAAGATTAAGAAATCCTGTGGTGGGTGCAGTGTGGAGGTAGAATGGATTGGCATTGCGTGGGAAACATTATCATGAGATTTCGAGTTGGACAAAGCAAAGTGGCTTCAAATCCTGGCTCTGCTCATTGTTAAAATATAAATAATATACATGTATTTTTTAAGACAGGATCTTGCTCTGTCATGCAGGCTGGAGTGCAGTGGCTCATTCATGGCTCACTGTAGCCTCCACCAGCTGGTTCATGAAATCCTCCTGCCTCATCTTCCCGAGTAGCTTGTACTATAGGCATGTGTCACCACAGCTGGCTAGTTTTTAAATATTTTATAGATTTTTAAATATTTTATAGAGATGAGGAACCCTATCTTGCCCATGCTGGCTAGTCTGGAACTCCTGAACTCAAGCAATCCTCCTTCTTCTGCCTCCCAAGTTCTGAGATTACAAAAATCATTTTCCATAAAACTTTTTTAAGGGTTAAGTAAAAGCAGCGCAGAAAACAAATAATGAGTGCGCAATAAATGGAATTTCATTGATAAATGTATTATTTGTTACCCAGAAATTAAAGATACAGATTAGATATATGACAGTCCTAAATTATTATATTTATTATTCATTTATTAACCTTTGCTTACAAAATTTATCCTCAATTACCAATGACTAATTACTGTAACAGTGAAAGCAGACTATTAATACAAATATTCATCTGGGACAATTCCACAAAATAGACCTTTAATTAAATTATAAATGTGAAATTATTGATGGTTTAAAGAACATGACAAATTACCAACACATTTAATCAGGGTTAGCTTTCAGCTCCAGTTTAAAACAGTTCATCTTTATATTTCTGCAGCCCCCTCCAAATAATCTGCTTATCACCTCATTAAAATTACCTTAACTCTTCAGTAAATACTTGTCAAAATGTCTCCTTTAATCAATCTAAAACCCAAGACGTGATATTTCAAAAAGATTACAGCAAATTCTACTGAATAAAGACTAAATAAAAAGAAACATGTAAAAACAATATGCTACGGAATTTGGCTTTGTTTGGTTTATCTATGTTGAACATGTACATTACATAGGATCATGAAGCACAAAATGCAACTATCCATGGAAACTCTAGAAATAGGATCACTTGTTTTCATTGAGTCCATGGATTTACTGTACTCACAGAATTGCACAATGAATATGTCTTCAAAAGAATTTTAGGGCAGTTATGCTGTACCAGGTCTCTCATAAATGTTGTTATCATATAATTGATTTTTCAAGTAATGTGGTATACTCATAAAATAATGATACATCTCTGAGTCTGTCAGACATTTCTGAGCTCAATGTTTCCTCATTTTATTACAGCATTTCCAATATTTTAACGGAATTGATTCTTCTGGTTCTATTGGTTCTAATCTTTCAACTGGGTCATGCATTTACATACATTCTATTTGTCCATGTTACTATCTGTTTGTGTTTTTCAGGCACTAAACCCTTTTCCTAGCCTTTATTTCAATTTAATGATTCTTGAAATTCGGCTACCATAATAATACTATAAAATTTTATTTTTTAGTAGTCAATCAAAGCATCCTATAGATTAATTGTCTAACATAACTAATATCATCATAAAATTCAATTAAGTCGGTGGCAATTCCACTTACCAAGTATTACTGTAGTCATCTTTACTTTTGATTACTTACTGTAATCAATCAGACTATATATATATATATATACATCAAAGATTATCTAATACTGTTTTCTTCATTTCCATTAATAATTTCTTTAGTTGATATTTGTGAATCTGTGACTTCTACATCAAGTTAGTACACTCAGGTTTACCATATAACAAATTTAAGTGAATGCATTCCTTAATAAACTGTAGTTTTATGTTCCATCTGATGTATTATGATATACCATGAGTGTGAATCAAATTTTATTTAGAATTGATCTCCTCCAAAAGTCACGATGAACTAAATACAAACAAAAATGTACACTTTGATAAACAGACAAAATAAAACTAAAAACTTAACTTCCTACTAGACAGAAACAAACCAAACTTTTTCTTGGTCAATTCTAGTAAACATTTCGATATCTCATTACATGTTTCTTTAAACCAGTGATTTTCAAATATTTTTTGCAATTGGCATACACTTTCTATCTTTGTATTTTAAACAGGGAAATGAAAACAAATAGTGTGTGTGTGTGTGTGTGTGTGTGTGTGTGTGTGTTATATACACAAATGAATATATATGTAAATATAATTTTCTTGTTGGAAAGTACTTCACCAACACTGTAGAAACATGAAAGTTCTCCTTATATCAAGATGCCCAAAGAAAAAAAATGTTAGCGAATAGGCATTCTTGTTTGTTTCATGGCATGCTTCCAAATACTATATTTTTTCATGACATATTTGAATGTTTTTAACATATTCATCATACTAAATAATCTAGTAACAATTACAACAAAATATCATTGTAGTCTAAAAATATCTCACGTTTGTGACATATGCTTGTTTACAACAAGCATTCACAATTGTCATATATTTACCTTGTTTGCCCTGAAGCATCATATCACTGAGTAGAAACAATAGTTGTAACCTAGCTTTCTTACATAACTCAGGCAAATTCTTATATATTCTGTTAAATGTGGGTTATTTTCTTTGATTTGAAATTGATGTGACATTATATCATATCTGTTTGTCATAGCAAATTATGACTTCTCTACAGCTTAAAATTTTCTGCTCACTAAATGCCGTATTATCTGACATTATACATTGAATAGTATGCTGAGACATTTCAAAGGGGTTAAAGACAGTGTATAAGACCTGCTATTAACTAATTATAGTTATATTCATTAACCACATTAAAATTTATCTCTTGCATGCTATGGTGTTTTTGCTTTTATCTCCTCCAAGAATCTGGAGCATTTCTCCTTTCCAAATGTTCTGTTTTTCAGTCATTGACACAATCATCCAAGCTCAAAATGACCAGATAATCTTTCACCCATGTACAATTTTCAATTCTCTCCAAATTTTCAAAATCTCACCAATATATATATTTTAAAAGTAATACTAATTATTCTTTATTCATTGCCTACAATGTACAAGGCATTGTGCTTGATACTTTACAATCTTTATTTAAGCTGTACAACCATACCACAATGTAAATACTGTCCACTAAAAAAAAAAAAAATAAAAACTAAAAAAAACAAAGAAAAAAATTGCAAGTTTCCCAAGTTTAAACATTTCACACAGCTGGTAGAAATATGACACTAAAATTTTGTTAACATAGCCCGAGTTATTTACTATAAAGAAAGTAATCTGTTAAAATGGCTGATTCTATACACACTTGGTGAAAGCTTACAAAAATGAAATGGGGGGAAAAAGATAGTTTGTCATAGCCAGATACAAATAGAAAATGAATTGGAAAAAAGATGAATTCTAAACCTTATGGTTGAAACTTGAATAAATCATCTGCCTTATGGTCATTATAAATCACTTTCAGATTATTCTATAATTTGTAGAGCTGCTTCTATGAGCATCTAGAGAACATTAAACACTTGGCCAACATCAACTTGTTCCATCTATACCAATAACACTTCTGAATCGGCCCACCTATCCTCATCAAACTCCTTGTTTCTTCTTTTCTTTTTACATAAATTGTCTCTGGTCTGCCTTTTCAATCTTAATTTTTGTTTGTCCTGTTTTAATGATATTTAATATTTTAAGACTTCAAGACTTAATATTGGGATTACACAATACATCATTCCTAATTAGCATGTAAAATAAAAAACAATGTTATTTGTAATGTTGACAAAAATAATAGGAATATCACTATTTTCACATTTGATTCTCATTCCATATATCAGTGCTACAGAAGATATTCTTTTTAGTATCATTTATTTACACAAAATACATTACAAGGGGTCTTTTATTCTCCGTGTTTATGTCTTACGTAAAATATCTTACGTTACAAAGAGACAATATTAAGTATTGAAATTTCTTGGGAAGAAATCTAAGTAGCTTTGGGTTTGGAGATGAGTTTTTTGGTATAACACCAAAAGCATGATCCATGAAATAAACAAAATTAATCAATTGGACTGTATTGAAAAGAACAAACTTTCACACTGCAAAAGGCAATGTAAGGAGGATAAATATGTAAGTTAAATGCAGGAATAAATATATGCTAAATAGGTATCTGATAAAAGATTTGAATTCAAAATTTATAAAGAACTGTGCCACTGGACTCCAGCCTGGGCGACAGAGGGAGACTGTCTCAAAAAAAAAAATTACAAAGCACTCCTAAAACTCAACAATAAATAAACAACCAAACCAATTAAGAAGTGGACACAAATTCTGAACAAATAAATACCTCAACAAAGAACAAATACAGATGACACACAAGCTCAACAGTATCATATACTATTAAGAAATTACAAATTTAAATTACAAGACACCACTATACATCATTAGATAGCTAAAATCTCAACCACTGACACCATCAATTTCTCAGAAAAATATAGAGCAACGGGAACATTTTACATTACTTGTAGTTATAAAAAATCATACATAAACAGTTTGACAGTCTCCTACAAAGCTAAACTTAGTCTTACAATAAAAGCTTTTTGGTGGAAAAATACAATAAAACTATAGTTGTAAGTAAATGATGCCAAAATTAAAATTCAATGAAACAAGCTTCACTTTAGAAGCAAATGATTCAGTGAATATAATCAATATATTAGTCAGCTGCTAGTTAAGAACTAAAATTGCCTTCTTATTAGTATTGGTCAATTTTATTATATCTACCATTTAATTGGGAAATACTTAGCACTATTTAATTGGGAAATACTCTTGTCTGCATATAATTATGTTTTAGTGTATTTTTGAAAGTAAAATGTAATAAAGTCAGTTGTTATTCAATAGACATTAGTTTTATCCAACAAGCTTGTGGTAAAACAGCACAGTGTCTACTGGAGCTACTTTTTTTTCTACCCAGAATGTCTATGAAAAAATTATACTGCTGCCTAATAATCACAATACGCATTTCAGCTCTCTGCATACTAAAAAATTTAAACTGTCATGATGGTAAGTAAGATTTTAAGAAAATTTGCTTAGTTTTCTAGTGAACAGCTTTCTAAACCTGAGAAAGAGACTTCTATTTGGAAGAAAAAAGTGAGCCTATAAATGGATAAATTTTAATCACAATTGTATTATTATACTACATGTTTCTTTATGTTTGCCACATTTGTGGCTTTAAAATTATAATTAAGAACTAGTTGCTAGTGAATATTTGTACATTTATGTATAATAGCTTTGAGGAGCTTGAGGATTATGTCAGCTCAATCTCCCTCTATATATTGTATTTTATCAATTCAAACACCCATTCTTAAAAAATGTTTTGTCTCTGAAGCCTTATAATAGATGGCATCTTACAATCACTATGGGCCAGGCAGCAATTTTGGTGTGACTGGCACTGACTGCCATGTGATTACTTGGTCATAAGTGTTCATATTGTCATTTCACTTGAGTTACATGCATTAAGGAATATACAAATTGAGTTTAACTGTCATTTAAAATTTATTATACAATTCCAGTATAATTGAAAATTGTCAGTAAATGTTATTGTTATTTGAAGCTCAGAAACCAAATTTCAGGCTTAGATTTGGCATTTGTGAAAGAAATATTCATTGTTCAAGGGATGGACACTAATTTGTAAGTTCTTGTGAAGTAGAAATTATCCTACTTTAGAAAGACACTCTTAGGTAGAAGGAAGTATCTATTTCCTGAGAAATTTCAAATGAGTTGTTTGTCATCTGCCAAACTAGATGTTAAGAGTAATTGCCAACTCTTTTGAAAAGGATGAAAGAAACTTCAAAGCAATGAGAGATTGGTCTGACTGATGTATTGCATAGAACTATACTTAACTTATGGTGTATCATGGGTTAACTAGCAGTTATATTCTTTTCTTGGCCACACGTAATGATGTATCTTACAATCATTGTCGCCTTATATTTGCCTTATATTCAGTTTATTAAAAGAACATGAAATCAGCTACATAAATTATTAAAGAGAAGTAACACATCTTTTTATACAGTAACTATCTAGAAGCCTGAATTTCTCATATTAGAAAAGAAAAAGGCAAGAAAGGAAATAAAATGTACAATGAAAGAGGAAAAAGTGATTAGAGTCAAAGAGTTATGAGGAAAACCTATGACTTCAGTGAGCAATGATACCTCATGGACAAGAGCAGCAACACAGGGGATGCCCTAGCTCCTAAATCCAGTTTACTGTAACAGTATGCTATGCTTGTATGCCTCTGTTTGAGTTGCATGTCAAACTAAGAACCTAAACAAGATTAAAACATTAAAATAAAGTTGAAAGGCCATGTCGATGGAAAAATAAGAAATTATTTAATATTCTATAAAGTTATTTTCATATACAAGGAATTCAGTCATTTGTGTAGATACATCACCCTAGTAACCTGCTCATTCAGAGAATGACTATTAACCCTGATGGAAAAATGTCATGTCATAATAAATCTTATCCCAGCCAGGCTTAGTGGCTTAAACTTGTAATCACAGCACTTTGGGAGGCCGAAGTGGATGGATCACATTAGGGTAGGATGAGTCTAACCTGGCCAACATGGTGAAACCCTATCCCTACTAAAAACACAAAAATTAGCAGGCGTGGGGGTGCCCATCTATAACTCCAGCCACTAGAGAGGCAGAGGCATGGGAATTACTTGGACCCTTGAACTCAGGAGGCGAAGGTTGTAGTGAGCTGAGATCACACCACTGCACTCCAGCCTGGGCAATAGAGCAAGACTCTGTCTCAGTACATAAATACATAATCTTATCCTCCTTTAAAGAGAATAAAAATTTGTTCCTTTATATCGCTTATGTATATTTACTAGATGTATACAAAGAATTTAAATTGAAAACACAGATACTGTTTTATACATATGTGAATTTTAATGTATACATATATACTTAATGTATATGCACATGCACATGCCCATATATTGTGACTCTGTATTTATATATGTATGTGTCACTATATATATATATGGTCACATCCTTCAACATTTGCAGTGGATACTCTTGGGGGGAGAAGGCCAGTTTTTATATTTTTATATTTTCAAAGCCCACGCATTCAACTTCTTCTCATGTCAAGTTTTTAATATATATTTCTTATTTTAATAGTCAAGAATATTCATTTTATTCATGAATTATTGATTCAATAAAGAAAGCCTTTTTCAAAGCAATTCTTCCATGTGAAATCATGGCACGGGTTTTGTTTGTTTATATAACAAAGAATACATGTATGTGGCAAGAGGAAGCACACAAGTAATGAGAGAAAGTGGAGTAAATGAAAGCTCACTAGGGAATCTAGGGAAAATAGTTGAATGCAGCAATGACAGTGTCTCAGGCAAATAGAGAGTTTGTTTCTGTTTTTGTTTTGTTTGGTCATTTTTTTAAAAAAAAACCAGGGCTTTCTCTACCCTTAGGCACAATTACAACAGCTGTACCATATAGCCTCTATCAGTCATCATCTAGGTTAGCGCCTCTTTCTATTAACCAAGCAATAGAGAAAAAAAATTAGTTATATCCGTCCATATGAGACACTCTGTTTTCTGCAATGCATTCTGATGGCTTAATTAAGTAGACCATGTGGCACATGGTGTTTTTCTATCCAGGTTCATCACAAAGGCCATATCAAAGTAGAATAGTCCCGGCTTCTACAGCTAGATTACAAATACGAGTTTCTTCATTGAGTGTCTTGTGGCTGATGTGTCTTGTTAGTTTGCTTCCATCCACTTAAACAATTAAATAAAGCTTCACATTGAAAGACCAAAGCTAATAAAGAGACACAGTACCAAAGTACAGCTGGCAATTTCTCTGGTTATTAAGATCTCATCTTCAACTGATTGATAGTCTCTAGAAAGTAACGAACACACTATTTTTTCCCCCTTAAGTATTTGTTCTCTTTCAAGGATTGCCACTTCTACTGATAGAATTTCAATCATTTGTAACACCACACACGTATTTATACATATAAATATGCACAAATATGTACATATTTAAAGTAAAAGCTCAAAGATTCTATAATTCCATATGATAGGAAGGAATCATTCCTTCCTATTGACCAGAGTTTACAGATAAAACTACCCAACCAAGTACATTGGGCTCCTTCAGATTTAAACTTTGTCTCTTTCTGATAACATTCTCAAACATTTTTCAATATACATCTTTATTTTTAAAAATTGCTGTTTTAAAAAATATAGGGTACAAATCTTAACATATTTACACTGAACAAATCATATATATATATATCTTCTCTCTCTCACACAAATATTTTTATAGCCATTTATTCCAGTTTGGTTGTAATATTATTCTTATGAGTATTACTTTTAACTTGGTTGTCTAGAAAATTCTACCAGTGTTAGTATCTATACAAGGAACAAAGTAAACAATATATACATATATCTATCTGTATATGATAAGCTTAAGTAGCATTTTCAGTTTATTATGAATTTAAGTTAATTGGGAAACATAAACCAAATACTGGTTTTAAAATTAAATGGAAGTCCTACAACTACTATGCTCATATATTTTCTATTTGATATTTAGAATCTAATATGATATAATTTATAATCTAGGATATTTATACTGTTATTCCTTTTTCATTTCTATTGTCCCATTCAAATGTTGCCATGCATTTCTTCTGCATCCTCTTCTTATATATTTATTCATCAACAAACATTCAGTGAATTTTTTGCTACCCCTTAGTCTTTCAGATATCAAGAACCTATCTGAATAACTCCAGAAGTTTTCTTTTGTGTTTTCTATAATAACAATAATTTATTGTAATTAGTCAATTCAATGTGTAATTTGTTTTTTAATAGCTTTCATCCACATAGAAGGAGAACAAAAGAAGACACCAAGAAAGACTATCTCATCGACAGGGTCTTCTCCAAATTTACAAGAGAAATTTGCAGCAGTTGGTCTTAAATAAACATTTGTTGAATTAATAAAATAGATAAATTGAATTTACCTCTTTTCTACTTGAATTACTATTCTGAAATATAATTGTATTTCGTTATTCTCCTTTAAACAACTCTCATTCCCTTCTATTGACCAGAGTTTACAGATAAACCTGCCCAACCATGTACATAGACTCCTCCAGATTGGAACTTTGTCTCTTTCTGATAACATTTCCAAACACTTTTCAATATATATTTTTACTTTCTACCAAACCAGATAAGAGCTCACCTTATACATTCAGCTCTGCACCTTGGCATGAGCCTGGGATTCTCTTTCCTACTCACCCCCTTTTCAACCTTGTAAAACTCCTAAAGCTATAGTGTAATAAACAGCAAGCTATTTATTAGACATCTAATCGATATGAGTGTTTCAGTGGTTTATTATCTGCTTGTTTACCAGATCTGTGAAGTCTTTCATGCCTTCCTCAAGTTTTTACTCTGGGCCCTAGTGCACATTTCGCAAAAAGTCCTAATAACATCTAAGACAAGACCTCATCTTTGCTAACATGTATGCTTTCCCTCTATAAAATACTTTTGGATAGTGATCTTTCTAATTAACATGGTGCTCCTACTCTGATTACAGTTTTTTTTTTAATAGTGATTAAGTTTTTAGTTAATAGCCAGTAAGTTTATTATTTGGTTATTAAATTTGAATTAATTGATTTTTTGACATCATATCTATTCTTAAGGGTAAAAAGAATGTGAGGACAATGACTCTCACATATGCCATAAAGATTAGCCTCCAATAATAATATTTGAGGAACTATGTCTAAGGTAGGTATTAGGTTCATATAAACTACAAATAATGGCTTCTCTTTTTAAAAAATTGAGTCTTAATAAAGGGCTATAATACAGCAGATAAGTATAATCTCTGCTCATTTACTCATGAATTCTGGAGAAGTATCTTTAAAAGATATTTCTTCTTACAGAAGAAGAAAATGATGAGACCATTAGAAACCAAATATAAACACACACATTTGGAAAAGGTCTTAAATCTTTCTTGAGTACCTATAAAGTTGTGATATAATTGTAATATTGATTTAAAGAAAATTTAGCATAAATTAAGAGACATTTGGTAACATTCATCTACTAGTGTTTTTCTAAAAAAAATATACCCCAATTAGCATACAAAATACAAATGATGTATGAGCATACTCTTGTCATAAACAAAATAATGACTGCAACAATGAACTATACAAGTAATTGTAACAACTGTGAATTGCACGTGCACTTAGCTGGGCATCATATGACATGTAAATTTAAAACAGAAGAATGCACCTTTAGGAGCAGAGCATTACCTTATCTGAAGAACATTTATATTGACTTTAGCTATTGCCAAAGTATAGTGTTTTCTCGTTCAAGCTGAATGTAACAGAACCCAAAACAAAACGAAGGAAAAAGTAATTGAAAAGATAAAACATTCTATCATTTTTTTTACAAACATATGTATTTAAAAATTTATTGCTAACAATTTAGAAATTAATTCAAATGAGCTCTCAACTTGGCCTTCACACAAATACAGTCTGCATCATTATTTCACATAGGTGAAAGAATGGAGTCTGAGCCAAGATTAACTTATTTTATCTGTATGTGAGCATATATGTACGCATATATTAATAGATATATATTATACATGCATATGTTAATAGATACATGAAATATATATATATATATACACACACACATAGATACTTTCACCTGGACATATCCCTAAAGTACTGTTAAGCAGTTTTGTGCAGAACACAAATAAATGGGAACTAACTGACTTCCATTTCTCATCTGCGGGGGTGTTTTATTTTCTTGAACAAAACAAAGATACAAACAAACAACAAAAAAGCCAACGAGAGAAAGTGCTTGCTCAGGTATTTCAAAAATGATTGACATTATGCTCGATTACTAAATCAATGGGCAGAGTGGAGGGAAAATAAATAAACGCATTCAATCACTAGAGTCTAACAGTAGATAATATTCTGAGTATGTAACAAGAGACCCTCATGATTTGTAGGCACATATGTGTGTGTGTGTGTATTTTTTCACGCACACACAAACACACACATATGCATGCAATGTGATTAGGGATGAGCCCTCTGCAACCTTGGCTAAGCACCACAAGCAGCAGATCTCCTTCCTGGGATTCATTAGCCCACACCTGGCACTAGCTCATTAAACTTTGCAGAAGTATAGAGGATAGGAAACACAGCATGTCAGTATCAAGTGAGTCATCAGCAAGAGAGACACCCATCTGACAGCTTTTTGAACTGGATAAGTCCGTTATTATTGTTGTTAAAATTGAACTAGAAAAAGTAACATTAAAAGAATATTTGGTTCCTCTGGTTTTCTTCTATGTAGTTTATAGAAATATGTAAAGGTAAATATGTAAAGGTTGCATTTTATTCGTAGTGACTAATGGTTTTAGGCATCACATTTGGGCATAAGCCATGTTGATATCGACGTACTTTTAAGATGATTTTATGGTAAAAGGGGTCCATAAAGGCAAAATTGTCTAAGGCTTCTATAAGTCATAATGCGGCCATGGTTATTAGTTTCCTTTTATAGTATATTTACATAATTAACATATTATTCTAATTTATTATAAATTCCCAACTTACTTAATATCCGATTTAAGATTTTACTAAGGCTTGCAAAAAATTTAGGGGGAATTGTACTCACTAGCCAAACTTAGAATTTTGTAAATTTACTTTCAATAATATAGGTTAATATTCACTGATCTGCTTATTAGTTTAGTGGCTTTCTATATTGAGATAATGCCTTTCCTCCAATAGGATCTATTATGTTTTTCAATCTAGAAATATCACTCTGAGATGAAGATAGCAAAAAACATAAGCAAAACCAAAGCAAAATAAACCAGTAGTGGCAGGAAATCTGCTTCTCCAAATCCTTGCAATATAGAAAACAAAGATCTCCAAATAACTTTTTCCCTTCCTCATGGAAATCTGTCCTCAGAGAATAAACATTAAGTGTACTCAACATTAAAACCAAATCAACTCAAATGCCTAAAGCAGAAGTTCTCAAATTTTCTGCCTGTTAGGTAATTTATAAGATACTTGTAAAACTGCAGATTCCTGGGCTTCAAACCCAAGCTCTTTATTTCAGTGATTCTGTCATTGGTCCTAGGAATCTTTATTTTTAAGAAACATCTCAGGTGCTTCTGAAAAAGCAAATCATGGAAAACATGTTGAGAGACAACTTCCTAGTCAAATTTGTCAAGTAGCCTGTAAAGTCAGATTACTTTTGTGTATAATAAATACCTCTATCAACACATAATTTAAGAGTTAAGAACATTTAAGTACTTTTATAGCAAAATATGATACTATAATGGTAAATTTTTATGTTTTTTAAAATAATTGACTACTTTCTAAACAGTCATTGCAATTAAAAAATTAAACTGCTGCCTATGAACAAGCAATCTCTATAGGTTTTAAATGACATACACTTTCCTAGTCATTGTCCATAGCTACCTTGCCACAGAAACTAATCACAAATATTGGAAAACAATATACCTGTGGATCATAAACTTTGTAAGACGCGTGCATGCAACATACTTACTAAGTAAAGTATCCCAAAAGAAATTCCTAAAGGTTCTTTCTATCACATTAAGACTTCTGGAATTTATTTACTTTCAATTTGTTTTCACATTATAAAGGAGATTTTAAAAAATCTGAAATTAATCCTCAAGTCTATTCAAAATGTATTAAGCATACAAAAACTAAAACAAAAACAAAACTTAGATATATATGGGGGTTGTATGTACATATTCATTGTAATTTCTAAAATTTTGCATGAGGATTTTTTTTTCACAATTTATAATTTATTTATGGATGATTCAGACCCAGTTAACAGCTATTTTCAATTCTCTTTCCTGGGATATAATAACAAGATACTAAAGTGGTGGTCAATGGATGGGTGGGGCAGGTAAGCAGTAAATCATTTCAGAAAATTTCACACTCAAGGCTTGTTGACACGAGTCAGGGACAAGGAAATAACCCAGTCAGCACCTGCATCTTTAATGAAGGACAACACCGCTGCACATTTAGAGAATGTAGAGGAAAAAATAAATCATGTCTGATTTATTCAAATAGAAATACAACCTTGTGGGTTTTTCTTGATGTATTTTCATTTAAAACATTGCAATATAAATCTAGAATTGAACTTTATTTTTTTACCATGGAGGATTTTTAAATTTTTTACTTTAATTCTACTATATGTAAAATGTATGCTTTAATAACATGTCATTTAACACTTGCTTTTCATTGTCTTCCTAACATCTTTGGTCATAAAAGGTAGATGTTTAAAATGTATTCTTTTCTAGCAGATATTAAGTCACGATGAGGCATAGTCCAGAAACAGCATGCCTCAAGAGATAACTTTACTTGGTTTAAGAATATATTTCATTTGTGAATTAGAGATGAAGTAAATTAACATGGAAAACATCTACCAGTGGTTATCTAGTGGTTCTAATAAAAAGAAGGTGGGTTTTAAATGGCTCAACATGCAATGAAAGCAACAATTCAAATGGTTGGCAAAGCCCAATTATTCTTAGAATCCATTTCATCATTCCTTTTCTCTAAATCAATTTATTTTCCACAATAAGAGTATTTCTTGATTTACTATATACAAGTAATTTCTGTTTGCTTTCTCCTATACCAACCATTTCATATACAATGTTATGAAGTATAACAGCAGTTTTAAAAATGTATTATACAGGGAGACAAAATAAAAAATGAAAAAAATCTGAGTGGTGCAATCCATCAATTCCAGACATTATATTCAAGTATTTTAATATTTAATTACACCAAGTTACCTAGTCACAGCTTGAAGTGAAAACTACTTCATTGATGTGGTAATAAAGAACCTGCATTGTGCTAATGTTTTAATTGCTCTTTTCTTGTACCCTGAGAAACCTTGTTCCTGTAGACATCTTGGCTAATGATAACTCATGGGGTGAAGTACTACAGAATATAAAATTCTCCTTATTGTTTTAGAAGCATGTTATATTTTTCCATTTGTCTGATTTATCTGATTATTATTAGAAATACATTTCTGAAGTAGATTTTGTTTTCTTCAAAGAAATGAAACAGTTGAATAAGAAACTATGTTTTGTTTTAAAAAAAGACACTGATATTTTGCCTTCAAAGTTTTTGCTTCCTCTGAGATATGTTCAATTCAATACAGATTCAAGGTCTCTAACAAACATTTTAAAGCTAGAAAAACAATTAGAAGAATCAAGACTTCTCCACATTCTGAGATTAATGGGAAGGAGGGGACATTCTAAGGCCAATGAGTTCTTTCAGTAGATTTTCTCCCTTGCCTGAAGTCAGTGTTCCTAGATGAAGGCAGTTATGAAAATGACTTCCGCTCTGCAGGTGTTCTTTTTGAAAAGCTAACAGCATTATTTCTTTTGACAGGGAAATTACTTTGAAATGATTCTTGAAATCTGTAGTCCTGAAAAAGAGGGCATCTAACTGTATGCATCCCATTTGGGGTTACCTTTCTTTCTTTTAAGAAAGTGTTGCCTCAAAATGGGCCCTGAGTAATCAATTTGTGTGGCGTATTTTTTAACTAAGTGATAACCAAACCTTCATCTTTGTAACCAATTTACATATTATATTAGACAATGAAGTCATATACTTTAGATTTAGAAGTATTTACATGTAAAATAGTAATCACAGAGGTCTGACAGCTTTTGCACCTAAGTGTTCAAGTTGATTTGTCTTCTCTAAAATTATGCAATATCCTTTTGAATAAAAAGATAATATTTTTTATTCCCTAGATAAACCTTGTACCTTCCCCACCATATATACTCATACATACATTCCTTCTTCCACTAGATAGTAGTTCCAACTAAACTGGTGGAAAATCAAAGTAAAATTCATTTATCTGACTTACCTGCCATCCTTAAAGGTAGAGAAAACCAAGGAATCATTTGTGTAGTTCAAAGGTAGTTCAAACCTCACTTAACAATTTTGAATTTTGATATCCTGCTCAATAATGACACCACAGACTAAATTTGTTGACCTGTAGGAGTTATCAGTTGGTCATACAGTTTAAGGAGAATTATATCTAAGCTGTATCTATACAGGGGTAATTACGGTAGCAACACAGCAGCATGGTGCATTTTTATTCTTACATTGCTCAGCCTGTTAATTAACATGTTACTACTCTAAGAAATGTCAGTTTTCCATGTTTCACTTTTTTGATGTTCCTTTTCTATGGTACTGACATGCATTGTAGCTTAGGTTTTCTTTGTGCCTTACACATCTTTTCCCTTCTGTAATTTTTCTTCTGCCACTCTAATTCACTTAGTTAACATAACACTCCTAACACATCTCAGCACAGTGACTTCTTCTCAATGTTCCGTTCCTCTTGGGAATTAATAAAGTGCTCTCTATTCAAGAATAATAATTCGATCCCTGAAATTGATCAGCACTCATACTAAAGAAGACATTCACACGGACTTACAAATTCCAAAGAAAATGCACAAATTCGATTCACAACACACACAATAAAAAGTGCATTTAAAGCAAATAAGGAATACTGGTTAAGTATTGATGAAACAAATGCCATGGCACTTACCTGGAATAAGCTGGGCCAGAAGCAGGTGATTTGGGGGATAAGCTGAGGAGTGATATTATGACCAAAAAAGGAACATGTTTCCATTTCATCTTTGTCCCTTGCTTGCATTACACCCAGCCAGTGATAGATATGTGTTATCTGGGGAGATAATAAAACAACGACAACAAAATTATTGTTTTTTAACGGTTATTTACGTTGAGGGAAAGACAATGTCAAAATATTTTGTGAAACATTGCAGTTCAAATAGGTTTGAAACGTCATTTTTTGAAGTGATGAAACATAATTAAAATTATTACATAATTGAATATGAATTGTGCAGATTATATTTCATGATACACATTGCGAACAAACGTGGTATTTATTGATTTTGAAAATTCATTTGCAAGTCAGATATTAATCACAAATGATTACTTGGTTTTCTCTACTTTTAAGGATGCCAGATAAGTCAGAAATGAATTTTACTTTGATTTTCCACCAATTTAGTTGGAACACTCTCATCACATTTAGAAACCTCTGAAGTTAATCATTGATTAAATAAATACTTACAAACTATTTATAATGAGTCAAGCACTATGCTGCGTTGGGTATATAGCAGAAAACAAAACCACAAAGCTGCTCTTCACCCAGGTGCATAGACACCTTGAGGCTACTTTAATTACGTGAACTCACAGATTTTTAAAAGTTATTAGGTAGTCTATTCTGAATATGACACAGAAACACAACATAGCATCCTTGTAAGCAACAAAGCTCACAATAATTGAGGACTTTTACAAGACAATAACAAATGATAGCATAAAGCTAAAAAATATATATAGATGACTGGTTAATTTTGCCAGGGAGAATTGACCGAGCTTATATGGAAGAAGTGGCATTTTAAGATATGAGACAGTATCTAGTAAGTGGAAAATAAAACAGTATTTAGAGAGGACAATACAACCAAATTTTCAAAGATGGTATGCATATACATAAATTCTGTGGTATGTTTATTTATATAAAATTTTATCATAGATAGGTAGATAGATGATAGATAGGTAGATACAGATATATTCCCATGATATAATGATACATTTAGGCTACTCCTAAGGAGAGTAGTTGTTTGGCTGGATGATGGGGTTTGACAAAATGTAATGTAATTGGGATCTTATAAAACGGGGCAAGTAATGTAGGTAATGAGGAGCTAC
This sequence comes from Ateles fusciceps, assembly GCA_036589455.1. Lineage (NCBI taxonomy): Eukaryota > Metazoa > Chordata > Mammalia > Primates > Atelidae > Ateles > Ateles fusciceps. Next base: position 524,639 of record JAZHEH010002345.1, on the reverse strand, counting down.
TGTAGATTTTAATAATAGATAATATGATCTGCAAATCAAAACCACATTGAGATACCATCTCACACCAGTTAGAATGGTGACCATTAAAAAATCTGGAGACAACATATGCTGGAGAGGATGTGGACAAATAGGAACACTTTTACACTGTTGGTGGGAGTGTAAATTAGTTCAATCATTGTGGAAGACAGTGTGGCAATTCCTCAAAGACCTAGAAACAGAAATTCCATTTGACCCAACAATCCCACTACTGGGTATATACCCAAAGGATTATAAAGTGTTCTATTATACAGACACATGCACATGAATGTTCATTGCAGCACTGTTTACAATAGCAAATACTTGGAACCAACCCAAATGCCCATTGATGACAGACTGGACAGGGAGAATATGGCACATATACACCATGGAATACTATGCAGCCATAAAAAATGATGAGTTTATGTCCTTTGTAGGGACATGGATGAACCTGGAAACCATCATTCTCAGCAAACTGACACATGAACAGAAAACCAAACACTGCATGTTCTCACTCATAGGTGAGTGTTGAACAATGAGAACACATGGACACAGGGAGGGGAACATCACACACTGGGAACTGTGGTGGGGATCTAGGGGGAGGAACAGCGGGGGGTGGGGAGTTGGGGAGGAATGGCATAGGGAGAAATGCCAGATATAGGTGATGGGGAGGAGGGCAGAAAACCACATTGCCATGTGTGTACCTATGCAACAATCTTAAATGTTCTTCACATGTACCCCAAAACCTTAAATGCAATAAAATATATATTTAAAAAAATAGATAATATGATCTAAATAATTTAGAAGATCACTCTGGTAGGAATATACAAGTGTACTTGGTAGCACTTGGCAAATTTTAGATTTGAGAGTTGGGAAGTAGAAAGACTTAATCTTTTAACAATATTTTTACTTTTTAGTCAAAAATAGATAAACAAATCTAGTACTATATGAAAAATAATTTGTCCTCCCCAATGAAGTTCTAACATTTATTTTTGTGACACTCGGAATAACAAAGTGAAAAAAGGTTACTAATTTATTACTGTCCGTTAACTGGACATAGCTATTTTGTCTATTTGATTTGAGCTGTCCTTATTTTATGACTTATCAGTGCAGAGTTAATTGCCAAGTTTTCCTCAGCAAAGGTGTCTAATCTTCTATCCAGACAGCTACAATCACCTGACTTTACTTGAGATATTTAGGGATTATTTCCTGTCTCGAAAATTATCTGTAAGCAACATTGATCTGCTAGAACCTTGCCTCAAAAAATATACTTGGTTACTGTAGTTTCATATTTATTGTCTGACTTCTTTGTCTTGGGGCTAATGTTCCTGTAACTCTCCTTATCCCACTTTATCACTCATCACTGATATTATATACCTACATTATAAACCTAGATGAGTATTTTTACTCTTTTATCCATACTATGCATTGTTAGTTTGTCCAAAAGCTCTTTTACAGGGTCATCCATTGAATGTTTTGGCTTATGATCACATTCCTCAGTGAAGTATAAATGATTTGTTCCTCCACAGAAAGTGTATAAGTATACTGGATACTGGTCATTTTTGCTTGGCTGCATTTTGATATAATAGTTGCCCTATCTTCTTGGTTTCTGCTTGCCTAAGGAGTTTCTCAGATTCCTTTTCCAACTGATTACTTAGTGTCCTAGACATAGAGTCCTGTTTGGGATAAACCCTAGACCTCTGATTTCTTAAATGTGTATAAGCAGTTGTATCTTAGTTCTTGATGTAAATAAAAATGTGTATGAATCTCAAGGATATTTATGACTTGCTTATTAATTAAAATTTAGAATGGTTATGTTTGTTAAATGATATTTTATAGTACTTTTATTAAAACTGAGATTTTAACGTCTGTAGCTAATTACATTTTAACTGTTATTTATTAATAGTTACATATAGTTTGTTTGTAGTAGGCAGCTATTGATAAAATAAAGAGCCAAATCAAACATGCACATTTTCACTTAAAAATGAATGCAATAATCATAAGAAAATAAACCTGAAAGTACAAACACTTATTATAATTGATTGAATTCCCCCAAGTTATATTATTCAACAGGCAGAGAGTATTTTGAGTATCTGTAAGGTTTCATGATTAATTTTCCTCAAATACATTTTCATTATCCAGGACCGGTTCTGTGAATGTATATAGTAAGTGGCTAAGAACATAATATGATTTTTAATGTAATACCCACAAATCAGAAATTACAAATCAGTAATGAGAATTGCATTATTAGCTATTGTACACATATCACTTCAGTACTTTCACATTTTGGTTTGGTTTTAATAGATTTTACTTTTTACAGTAGCTTAGGTTTAGAGCAAAACTGAGTGGAAGGCACAGAGATTTATCATTAACTTCTGGCTCTGAAACGATTTCATTCCCTGCCCTTGCATAACCTACCCCATTGACAACTCCCACCAGAATGGTGCATTTGTTAAAACTGATCAGCCTACATTAACACACCATTATCATCCAAAGGCCATAGTTTACATTAAGGTTTACTCTTGGTGCTGTGCATTTTATGGGTTTGAACAAATGAATATGACAAATATCAAACATCATAGTATCAAACAGAATAGTTTCACTGGCCCAAAATCCTATGTGCTTCATCTACATCCCTCCCCCTTCCTAAGTCCTAGAAACCACTGATCTCTTTATTATCTCTATAGTTCTGTCTTTCTTGAAATGTCATATAGGTGTAACCGTAGAGTACGCAGCCTTTTAAAATTGGCTACATATGACTTACACTTAATAATCAATATAAATTTAAGTTTCCTGCTTGTTTTTTCATGTCTTGACAGGTAATATCTTTTCAGCACTGAATAACATTCCCTTGTCTGGATGTACCATGGTTTGTTTTCCATTTACCTATTGAAGGACATCTTGTGTTCTTCCAAATTACGGCGATTATGAATAAAGCTGGTATAAATAGTCATATGCAGGTTTTTGTGTGGAGCTGTTTTAAAGACATCTGGGTAAATAAAAATCATGTGATTGCTCAATTATATGGTAAGACAATACTTATTGTTGCAAGAAACTTTCAAATTGTCATTCTAAGTGGCTACACCATTTGCCTTTCCACTAGTAATGAATAAGAGTTCCTGTTGCTCAACATCCTCGCTATCAGCTGGTGTTATCAGTGTTCTAGGTTGTGGCTATTCTACAAGGCATGCAGTGGTACACAGTGCTTCCAAAATCTCAAGCTAGGAAATGGAAAACTTAATAAGAAGTGTGTTTGCGTGCATATGTGTGTGTGTGTGTGTGTGTGTGTGTGTGTGTGTGTGTTATAAATAATTGGCTAATCTATACCTATTCTAGAGTTGAGTAATAATGTGTGTACAAACCTATGGTTAACTCTACTGATAATTTGCTACTGCTTCTGTTTAGTTGGAAGTGCATTTTATGGATTTGACTTGAAATTTAAAAAGTCAGAAGCATGTAATACCTTTTAAAAATGCAGGATTAATGCTTTCAAACAGACCAGGCAAACTGGACAAATTACTAACAAATTCTTTTTTAAGTTAGCATACTGTCAAACCTCCAATAATAAGTATATTATTTTAAAATAAGATGCACATAAAAAATAGAGTGCATGAAGCAGTTTTAAGTCTGAATTAATTAAAACATTTTATTATTTTCATATATTAAAAACAATCTATAATTTGTTTACATTACATTTAAGTATTCCACATATATTTAGGAAACTCTTTCCTCCTGGAAACAGTCAAATGTTATACCTTTAGCTGTTTAAATTATGCTAAACCCCAAACTATTATATCTTACATTATCAGTACTAACTTTCTGACTTCACTTACGTATTTGGATTTGCTTTACAAAATAAGGTAAGAACGGCAACTAAGAACAAAAGACTCTTGGAAAATAAGTTTAAAATTAAGACTGAGGATAGCGTAAGTACAGCATTTGAAAATGACTTTTGTTTGAAAATTGCTTTATTTTTGTCTTGGTGTACATGAGTATACTTTTAAGGAATCATCTTCGTGAATTTGAACATTTGTTTTGAAAAAAACAATGCATAACGTAGAGAGTTAATTTTAGCTATAATATTCTGATGGACTATATTTTATTGCTTTTCATTAGAACATCTTAAAATGTCTTTATGCTTGAACTAATTCTATTAATATAAGAATTCAATCTATGAATAGAAGGTATAGGCATGATGACAAGACAAAGACAGATCTTGAAAATTGGGCAACAGAGTTCAGCAGGAGTTGCAGAACTAAGGATATTAGCAAGATTCTCTAATTCATCATCTCATTTCTTAAAGATTCTGTTTATGTAGGCACAGCTAAATTACAAATCACAGCAGTTTTATTTGGACAGATCATGGGCCTTATTTCCAATTAAGCTTCCATTCATTTCATGAAAGACTAATTCTCATCACATTTTCGGCATACAGAAAACTTTAAACACACTGTGAAGAAACTCGGGGCACAGCGATAAGCCTCAGGCTGTATATCTCAAATGCGGTAATTTGAGATTCTTATTCTATGTCCACATTGTACTTAAGTACCTGATCGAAGCTGGATAAAGAGTCAAAAACTTTTTTTAAACATAATCTGAAAGTACACTTAAAATAGTACATCTATTAGTCTTATGTAGACAGATATATTATTGATTAATAATACAGAGAAAAAAATAAGTAATCTGAAGCACACATCCTTTTAGAATCTTATCCTTCAACCTGCACCAAATTTGGGAAAAGTAGCATTTTGGCAAATAGAGCTAACGTTAAGGTTGCAGACCTGCTATGTTCCTAGACTTCCAAACATGTTAGCTTCTTGTTGTCTTGTACATTTCACCATGTTTAAAGACATTGCAATGTAATTGGTTACTAATCAATTACACTGAAAAAACTTTAAAAAGTAATACCAAATATCAGCAAAAATATACCTTACCATCCTATTCTGTGTACTTTATCATTTATTTTATATCAGCAAAAATGTATCTTATCATCCTAATCTGTGTACTTTATTATTTATTTTATTTTAATTTTTACCACCTCCTCCATTGCCCAGTGGCTGCAGCAAGCCTCACCCAAGGAGAGTCTGAGCCCTGACCCTACCTGATGGTATTTCTCTACCTGCCCTGGTAGCTCAACGCAAAAGACATAAATTCTTCAGGAGAACTATGGCCCCACCCATCACCTGAGATTTTAGGGCAAGCTTAGATCCCCCTACTACAAAATTTCCTGGTGCTCTCTTGAAAACACCTCCTTCTGGCAGGAAACCAACCAGCTCAGGCCACTGCAGCAACTCTTTACCAAACAACCCTGCTTCCAGGAAGGAGAAAACAACAGCTAATTCCACTGCCTGCAACATCCTGGCTAATCAGAGGTCCTGAGTCTGTCCATGTGACAACTTCACTGCTGGCACAACTAGCATTTGAGAAAGTCAGGACAGTAAACCTATTTATAACTAAGTACTCTCACAATCCACCTCACTCCCCTACCACTTCCACCAGAGCAGGTGCTGGTATTCAGGGTTGGGAGACATATTCTCTGTATTTTAGGTTTTACTGTATCATCATCTTAGGACAGTCATCACAAAGAAAGGATACATAATAATTTTATCGCTACAAAATGAGAATCTGAAGTATAAGATGGCTTTTATAACCCTACATGTGAAGTATTCAAAATACTGATTGACATCTTCAAATAAAGTACTAGAAGAAGCCTGAAGAGCGTCAAACTAATAATGCTTAAAAGTTCTACTTAACGTGTGATATCTGTTCCGCATGTTTAAGCCAGCACTTTGCCATGGTTTAAAGCAATTATTGTATGACTTTCGGATTAGATATTTTTAATATAGTGCATTCTTAGAATTCATAAGTGCATTTCAAGATTAAAATATAAAATCAATAAGACAGTAAGATGGTTGTCAACTGCTGCCTAAACTACATTATCAAAATGATGAAAAAGCAGATATGTATAAAAATAAACATAATGTCTAACCACAGGGCATGATGAAGATAAACACTAGTTTCCCTAGTGTAGCTACCATAATCATTAAAGAATCAATGGCAAACTAAACTTACAAATCCATAGGGGTAGGGGATGGGAGAAAAAAACACAGCAGTAAGTGCAGAAAGGCTAGAATCAATTTTTCACCCTAAACATAGTGAGGTTTATTAATATTGCTAACAAAGGCAAAGATAAAGACAGCAAAATGGAGATATTATCTTCTTTCACTTTAATTATAGGGTTGCCTCAGGCAGAATTAGTTTTCTGACTTGCTTAAAATAATATTGCATTCCTATATTAATAAAATTATTTCAAGAATAAAGACATTTTAAGAAGATGATCTAATAAAAAGCAATAAAATACAGACTATCAGAATATTTTTCTTATAACTAAAATTAAAACTGTCTATATCATGCATTTTTTCAAAATGAATGTTCAGATTCACGAAGATGATTCCTTAACAGTATACTCATGTACACCAAGACAAAAAGAAAGCAATTTTCAAACAAAAACGATTTTCAAAATGCTGCGCTTACACTAGCTCAGTCAGATGAATTCTATGCCCACTTGACCTTCAATCATATTGTTCATTTCATCATTCTGATGAAAATTAGTGAGACACATGATGTCTGGTCATCCTAAAGTGAATTCAGTGGCAGACATATTTTTCTGAACAGTATCATCATTCCAGAAATGTAAGATGGAAGTACACATCAATAACATCACTGCTCTAATAAGTGTTGCCTCTGATGAGTTAGATTTATCTTAGTCTGATAACAAAAACAGAAGAAAATGCCTGAGCATTGGTTTGGCAGAAGAGAAGTTACATATGAAGCTGGTCTGGCTTGACACATGTTAAGAGGGAGAAGCGTAGAGTGGGAGGAAGGAAAGAGAGTGAAGGAGCACAAGGAGGAGAGAAAATTAGAGAAACAGAACAGTTGTTTAGCATGTTTAGCTGGCAAATCCTGGCATTAATAACAAATGGAGTATACAGCAAGGGAGGTAGTTACCTCCAGAATGACCCTGCTTTTAGAGAGTGTTGCCGTGATCATTCTCTTCTGTTCAGTCTAAGTGAAAAAGAATGTCTGCTAATTTTTTTTTTCACTTTAGAGACTAAAACTTTAATTAAAACTAGCTACGATGTAAATTAAAGATTAAAAAATCCACACTGTGGCACTTTTACATTTCAATAAGTACTAATGCCTGATGAGGTTTTTAAAAAGCGCATTTAATGGAACATGATGTCACTATTACAATAACATCTTTAAAACAAAAACATGAATATACCAAAATTTATACTAAAATGATATTTGCATGCCTACATTTTATTAATTTAATAAATGTTATTTGAGAACTTATTATGTACCATTCTAAGATATAAAAATAAATTACAGTGGCTACCCAAGAAGAGTTTACAGTTGGGCAGGGGGGAGCAGATGGAGATAAGTTAAATACAGTGGTAATTTATATGAATGTAACAGTATAAATACAACGCTATCCTACCAGATCAAAGAGAGAACAAAGTAATCAGGCTTCTGAAAAATTGGAAAATGTTCATCCCAGAAGTGAACTTAGAGATGGAATTTGAAAGAACAGTAGTTGTTGACTGAGCCAAAAGAGTTCACGACTAGAGAATGAGGAAATTATAAACAAAAGCACCAACAGTGCAGAGGCATGGAGGAAAGTCTTTATGTTTGAAGAACAGTAGATGGTTTCATTTGGATGGGATTTCAAATAAATATAAGTAGGAGGTTCTGACTGGAGATGTAGCTAAATAAATAGAATGAAGCAAAATGTAAATGGTTTTGTGTGCAAAACAGACATTTAAGCTGAAAGATGAACTGAACAAATGCTGGTTTTGGCCAAAAGCTCTATGAGCATGGACTTGAACTGGAAAAACTGGAGGTCATGAACTGGCAAAGGTCTCTATTATAATATTTGACAATTCTATTATCATGTCTACCATGTAAAAATCACTAAATATTTGTTGAGTTGATGGAAGGATGAATGAAAACAGTAGTACGAACACAGCCATATGCGGCTAAACTAATATGCTTGCAGAAAAGATGAAGTACAAACATAAAAGCTATAATATTCATAACATCTAGGTGTTTGTGAAGATTGCCTTTACCTTAGGCAAGAATTTATGGTAGATAAAAAAATGGAATGGTTACAAAATGTTCTGTTTACTGATACTTACCAGAGTAAAATGTACTCAGTTTTTGTCCACATTTGCTTTCATTTTGTACAGAAATTAATTTCAAACACACTGCCTTGAATGTGTATGAAATCTAAAATTAGTTGAATACTATTGGGAGAGGAGTCACAGGATCATTTTTAAATGGATGTGACATTGACATTAAAATCTATTACATGAGGTTTGATTTTTTAGTGTCTGAATACCTATGTTTTTACAGCTGTTCATATTAAAGCGTGATATTAATTTCTAAACCATGAATAGATTGTCCATTAATACTTAAATGAGCTGTAAATTTTTACATTGCTTTAGAGCAAATAGCTCTACAAATATTATTATTCTAAACGCATACACAGCCTAGTCAGTCTTAGCGATTGCCTTCCCTTATGTTGGGTTAGTTTATGAAGCTATAGCAGCAGGGTGAGGACAAAAGGAACAAGCATTAAATTTCAGACAGACGATTAAATAATGCTACAGTAAGAGAGACATTAATGAAGTAACAGAAGAGAAGGTCAAAAGTAATTTTCATATGTCAACACGCACAAAGACGTAACAAAAAGATTCACACACAAAAGGCTGCCCATGAAAGGCGGGGAAGGTTTTTCTGTCAACTGTGTTGCGTGCATACTAGAAGCCAAGGGTTTTTGAAAGGCATTTAGCTTTAAACCATTCCTTGCTCCTTTGAATGTCCTCAGCAGGACCAGAAATGGAGGATTCAATTTTCAAAGATAATTGTGTCAGATAACTGTCTCATGCCTTTTCAGCAAGAATCTGATAAACACCTAATTACTAACCAAGTGATTTCAGAGCTACACAGCTGGGCTGAGAAGGCTACTGGGAAAGACTTGGTCATCCATTGTATCAAGATGAAAATGCAGTTGGATTGCAAATTAATTTAATTTATTTGGCCAATGCAATTTTACCAACTATTACAAGGAAGAATTTATTATTTTAATGAAAGAGTATAAATTTCAACATTAAATCAATGATAGCCACACAAATACCTTCTCACCATAACTCATCAGAAAAAAATCTACTGGAACTAAAAATAGGTCTGTAGAAATTTCAGGCAGTTTGCTGTCTTTGGGCAAGCTTTGTGCTATAGTGATGGTATCCTAGTATTTTGTAGGAAAAATTAGTAAGTTAATATTTTTGCATTTTAGATCTTTGCTCAACTTTTAATAGAGATATTAGCCATAAGCGATAGCTATTCATGTTTAAATGTATACACACGTATATTCGCTGACTCTTAACTACTTCTGAATGTGATTCCCTGTCATATTCCTGGCCTTTCTCTGTGATGTCCTACTGTCTATTCTAGGTGGTCACATGTTGTTAAATGCCTAAAACTTGGGCCCAGTATTATGTACTGCCTTGACATCTGGTGAAATTGAGATGGCATGAAATAAAGATGGTCTAAAATGGCTTTTTGTAAGTTCCCTTCATATTCTGCTTTCATGGATGAGGTCCCCTATCAAAACAACCTTCCTTATCAAGAAGACCAGACACAGTTTCCTGAATAGCACTTTTCATTACCTTGCCAGCCTACAGAATTGCTCAAATAAGCCAAGCCAATCACATCCTCCTGGAGGAACCAAGGGGCATCTCACTTTCTTTATGCAGTAATAACCCCTACCCCTTGAACTTCTGGCTGCTGACTCTCTTCTGGAGTGTTACCCCTCTGTGACTCTGCTTAGTGAGTGGTATTCTCTACCCCGAAGCTGTGAGTATATGTGAATAATAACTCGAGATCAACTGCTGTTGATCTAACCTGCAGGTGTTGGGTATCATATATTCCACCATCCCTGTAACCCTGGGGCAAGAATCCCTCTCTCACCAACAAAGAAATAAAGAGATTATTAAAACCTCATAAAACCACTTAGATTGGTCTAATGCTCAGAACTGTCTGTTCTTTGAGTAAATACACCATTTGTTTTGTGTACTTTCATGGTGATAGCCACATTTTAGAGATCTAGAGGGGCCAATAAAATGGTTGGGAGGTGTGGAGTAAAGTGCTTTTTTATGTCAATAAATAAGATATACTGACATATATTGAACACTTTCCCCAATACTCTCACATAGTTCTATTGGTCTAGTGGATACTTGTGTAAAATAATAGAGGATAAAGTCAAAAGAGAAAGTAACACAACAATACATTCCAGTTGCCAAAGGATGATTAGAAGAGAGATTGCTCACAGAAGAGTTAAAGCTCCCCTCTGTTTCAACAAGTGATACACAACAGATATTCTCTCATAGGAGTTGTTCTTTTAATAACAATTTTCATCTTAAGATAAAAAACCTTTAATAACCATTTTCATCTTAAAATAAGATTACTATTAGACAGAAGTACATTTGTTTTCCTTTCATTTCTTTTACATTCTGCTATACACTATTTCTATATGACATGAGACCCATTTTTTGCCCTTGAGTTACTCTATTTTAGGCAAGTTTGAGATACAAAGCCAAAAAGTGTAATTGGAATAAAGGGGGAACAAATCAAAACAAATGAACAAAAAGTAGCTATGGGATCTAGAAGGGAGAATATATTACATGTTTACCTGCTAAAATTAAGATATGATCTCTATTTAAAGGTATATGATTCCACATGTGTTTACTAAATCAAAGCATTTGAAATGTTTTTGAACTTTTAAAATGTAAAATATTATGAAGCAATCAAACATAAAATGGTGAATGTTATTAATTACAGGATCAGAGAAAGAGTAGGTACTTGGTTCATTTTTGTTCTATTTTAGTCACTTTAAATATAGGAGATGACTTGAGTTTCAAGGCAGAAAGAACCAGTTTTGTTGCAAAGCAACAGCTGCATAGAATTTGCAAAATTAAGCTTCAAATGTATAACCCTTTATTGAGAATTATATCAAAGATTAAAAATGATGCCCAATTCCCCAGTACTAAATATAAGAAATTACTTTCCATGTTCTTTGTCTGCTGCATGGCAAAATAACACCTAAAAACTATTACTTAGACAATTTATTTTGTGTTAATTTTCTTGAAAATTCTATTTCAATACAAAGAGTTATTTTTTTGCTTTGAGTCAATTTTCTCATCCATGTCTTTTGAATATTTTTCCTCTTATGTAAATAGTTTCTACCAGCATTAAATAATGTTCTGCTATCTTAAGATACAACAATAGCGAAAACTATTTGTTGCTTGGTTCCTTAACACATTCCATTTATGGCCAAGTTTAGTTATAGGTATTCCTTTAGAAGAGTTGTCTCTACTCACTCTTTCTATTACTGTAACTTCCCTTCTCTTTTCTTACTACTCCAATCAGGCTTTGGCTCCCATTACTGCACTGAACTTTTTCTTACTAAGGTAGCTAATGACTTCCTTTATGCTAAAGAGGAATTGTCAGAAATGTTCAACACTACATCTCCTGTCTGTCCATTGGAAATTCTTCTCTCGGAAACTGTTTTCCCATACATTCTGTTTTCCTCCTATCCTCTGGCCACTACTTTTTATAACAGTGTTCCTAATATTTTTTTTTTTGCTCTTCTCTTTCCCTGCCTTGCTTCTAAATATTGGTCTCTAAAGAGGCAGTCCTGGACCCTTTACTCTTTCTAGATTCTTTTCCTGGAAAATTCCAGCCTACTCTCTGTGTGGTAGTATTTCTCCAGACCAGCCTCTATCATGAGGTCAGGCCCAAGTAGCCAAAAGGTTATGTGACATCTTCTTTTGACTGCCTCACAGTCACCTCAAATTTAACATACCCAAAATTGAACTCTTGATTAAATCTGTCCCTTTGTCTCTCATTTAAATGTACTTCTTCTCCAGTCTTTTCCAGTTCTTCCATTCAGGTACTCATTCTAGATTCCTGAGAACCAGCTTCTCCTTGCTCCAATTTCCACATCCCAGCCATCAGCACAGTCTACTGATTTCACCCAGGTATTCACAGAAACTTAAGTATCATCATTCTCCCTTCCTACCTTTCATATCCAAACCATCACTGAGTCCTACTGATTCCATCTCTAAAGTATTTAGCAAACTTCCAAATTTCTTTCTGTCTTCAACATATCCACTTTAGACAAAAATCACCTTTGTTTTCGTTATGGATGTGACAATTGCCACCTAACCAATTCCTCTATTCCATTTTAGCTTCTGTCTCTTCAGTCTTCAAGAACAGTAAGGGCTTTTTTCAATGCTTTTGGGTAAAACATGTTCAGTGTAATATGTATAAAGTGCATTGATATTAAGTATACAGTTTTGTAAGCTTTTACATACATACATACCCATTTAGACACCACCCTGATCACATAGATACCTTTGTTATTATGTCAGGAAGAGCTATAATTTACTCATTTAACAAAAAATTCCAAATGCCATACACTATTGTATAAGTCGAGTAAGCAACACTAGAGATCTAATGAACAATATGAGGACTATAACCAGTCTTTTCTAAGGATTCGGCTCCCTCCTGTGTTCTCATTCATGAAACAGTCTCTTTCAAACAACCTGACTCATGAATCTGAGCTGTTTTTTCATAGTTTGATAATGAATGACCCTCTCTCCTTGTGTCTGTCTCCTCATTATCCATCCAGCCAAATTGTCTTTTCTAATAGACATTTCTTTTATTTTTCAGAGACAGGATCTTGCTACCCTGCCCAGGCTGGATTCTGACTCCTAGGCTCAAATGTTCCTCCTGCCTCAGCCTCCCATGTATTACTTAACCTGTGATCCTATCCTACTACTGTCAACTGTGTCAACTCTATGACTCCCAGATAGCCTTCTTTATCTTTTAACGACTGGGGACATATAAGTAGACCAATGGTCATCCTTGATCTGGTATCTGCCAGATTTCTGTCTTATGGGCCACTTAGAACACCTGTGTTTCTTAATTTCATTATTATTACATTTTTCAAGGTTTAAAACATTTACAAATCAATCTTTCAAAAAATATTGATAATGAATAATAAAAGATGACATATTCCTGAAATAAATTTTTGAAATAAGATATTGCTTTACTAACTGTAATTTAGCAGCACCATCAATACAAAATATGCTAATAATTTTTATACAATAAGTCCCCACTATTAGGGCTCAAAATCCCATGACTGTCCTGACTGAGATTTCATATAGCAATGTCCTTAACCTATAAATTCATCATAATAATTTTATCATTGTTTTTCTACTTTTCAATAACTGTTATTAAAACCTACACACACACACACACAGTGGAAACTAAAAATGGCCTTAAATGCTGTGAACATTGAAATCTGGTATGATTTTACTGTATGTAAAAAGGATGTCATTTTTATATTGTTAAGGTTAATATATTTAAAATTTCTTAAAACAAACTTTTATATTTGTAAATAAATTATAGAAAAAATAATCTATTCATGATACAAATATTATTAAGTATTATAGTGACCTGAAAATTCAACATTTCTCATAGGCTTTAAGTGATCCAGTGAATATAAAAGATTTCTTCATTTGATGGAATCATAAGCTTATGTTTAAAAAATCAGAGAAAGACATAAGATTAACTTAAGGGTATAGTTACTATATTTAAAAACATTAACATTAAAGAATTTCCTGAGAAGTAACAGAAAAATTTCAGTATTTTTGCATTATAAAATTATCTTCAATTGAATATTGCAAATTTGTATTTCCTAAGATTTTGTTTTTCTCATGGGGCAATGAAATCAGCTGTATCCATTTCTTATTTCTACCTAATGCTTCTTATATTAATTTTTTTTCTGATTCAAGTGAATTTAGATAAACAGTAATTTACAAAGCTGACAAACTGGCAAATATTTTAAAAAGATTTAATTCCCAAAATAAATTCTTCTTCACTCACTCTGTCTGTTCATATGCATACTCACTTGCATGGCATTCTCTGGAGAGGATGCGTCTAATTAAATATATTTTACAGCCCTAAGACATGTTTGTCATAACCAGATGCTGAATATTTGAAGTCATTATAGAAGTGGCTGTGTAGCAAAAGTCTCACAGGATTCAAAACTAAACAGAATATTGAAGCTAAATCACATTTATGCTGTATGGATGTGATACTATACTGATCAATTAATACAATTTCATCAACTAACTGTGAGTTTTATTCTTTACAAAACATGAAAAAATAAACATATTGTCAAGTATAGACAGTACTGGGTATACAACTACACTGCGTTACATGAATGTGCTCACAAGTTCATCATATGGAAACCTGGGGGTTATATTTGCTTTTGGAGATTATTATTAGGTTTACTGTGTGGTCCACAAAAGCACCTTTGGTCCAAAATGGAGCTATAATAATTATCAACTCTTCAGCCCTTCTTTGATATAATGTTTGTTCAAAATTCTGCACTGCTCAAGACACTGAAGTTTTCTGGCCCTAAACCAATTTAATTCTCTCTTCCAAGTTGTGATCATTTTGAGTTCTGTATGATCTATCTCTCTGATATATTAAGAGTCTCAAGTGAGCTGTGAAAGTGTCACTATGAGTATGAGAAAACACACTGCTTCATAATTCTTTTGCACTCTAGCAGTTAGTGACACAGGTAAGGAAAGGGTTGTGTGAGTCAGACTGTATTGGCAGGGGATGTTTATACATGTGGGTTAAATATAATAAGCAGTTCCTAAGATGATACCTGCCAAAATAGACTTTGATGGATGTTTTTCTATTAAACCAACCAGCTTTCTGACTAAATACAGTACATTTATTCATTCATTTGGCATCATGTAAATAAGGCCATAGACAACTAAATAATTAAATTGAACAAAGGAGAAATTTCTGTTATAATTCCAAACCTCACTGTGTTTAAAGTATTCAAGTTGTTCTCTAATGATCAATCTTGCCCTGTGATAGATTTTGCTATAGTTTGAATGTTCGTGTCCTCTCAGAAACACATACGTTGAAATACTAACGCACAATGAGATGGTATTAAAAGAGATATCAATTTAAGAGTCTATGAAGGCACTTCCCTTGTGAATGGGATCAAGGTTCTTATAAGGAGATTTCTTACAATGTTAGCTAGGTTGTTGTTCTTCTCTTCTGCCAAATGACCCTTAGCATTCCTCCCATTTGCCTTCCAACTACTGCCATGTGAGGACACAGCAAGGAGGTCCTTACAAATTGCTGGTACCTTGACCTTGGACTTCCCAGCTTCCAGAATGGTGAGAAATAAATTTCTATTCTTTGTGAATTAGAGACTCAGGTATTTTGCTATAGCAGCACAAACAGACTAAGACACAATTCATCATTTTTTAAAAGGCCCACCTTACCAAAATATTATCGTTATTTTCCACAAATGGAGTTGTATTTCTTGCTAGCAACTTCTAAGGGAAAAAAGTAAGACAATAATTAAAGGACTACCATTTTACACATACTAGGATGGCAATTATCAAAGAAACAGAAAATAAGTGTCAATAAGGATTAAGAGAAATTGAAATCTCTATGCACTGTTGAAGGAAATGTAAAATGTGGCAGACCATATAGAAAACAGTATGGCAAATTCCTTAAAATAGTTAAGATAAAGTTTTCACATGATCCAAAAATGCCACCTCTTGGTATTTAACTAAAATAATTGACAGTAGGTTCTCGAAAAATATTTGTACATTCACATTTACATCATCATTATTCATAATATTCAAAAGGGGAAAGAAACCCACATGTCCATGGACAGGCGAACATATAAACAAAACATGGTATATAAATACAATGGAATATCAGCCAGCCTTAAGGAGGAGGAAATCCTGTCTCATGCTATGACATAGAAGAAACTTGTAGACATTATGCTACGTGCAATAAGTTGGTCACCAAAGAACAAATACTCTAATTCCACATATATGAGGTATTTCAGATAGTCAAATTTGTAGAGATGGAAAGTAGAGTGGAGGTATCCAGGAGATGAGGCAAGGAGCAAATGAGGAGTTATTGTTTAAATGGTATACAATTTCCATTATGCAAGATGAAAACAGTTCTAGAGAAGAATGGTTGTGATAGTTGGACTACAAACTGAATGAATACAATGCCTTTGATCTGCATATATAGTTAAAACTGAAATTTTTATGTTGTATATATTTTATCAGTATTCTAAAAATATAAATAAAAAGACTAAAATATTAATTAGCTTATTTATATTTTAATAGCTTATTGAAATATTTTACTAATATATTGTTAATTTAGGTGACTAGAGAACTTCTGATCATCAATTCAGTAGTCTCTCTTTATCCATGGGAGATATGTTCCAGCATCCCCCAGTGGATGCCTAAAACTGTGGATACTACTGAACCTTAAATATACTGTTTTTCCCTATACATACATAGCTATAATAACTTAGGTATAATATGACATTGACAATAATCAATAATAAAATAGGGTATAATAATAAAAGTTAAATGAATGTGGGTTCCCTTTCTCTCTCTCTCTCTCTCCTCCCCCTTCCTTCCTCCCTCCCTCCAATTATCCTATTGTACTGTTCCAGGGGTAACTGAAACTTTGGAAGGCAAAACTGTGACTAAGGTATGGAAGGCTGTATTAAAGGATTGTGATAATCTTTTCCCATGATAATACAAAACATTTAGGGTGACTGAAATTTTATAAAATATTGTATTCTGTTGAATTACCTAGAAAACAAATATTATGTTCAAATACTGATAAAAGTTTACACTGGAGCTTCAAAGGGCATTTTGAAGCATGATAAATCTTCAGTTAACAACATAGAAATTCATATTCTGTGAACAAGCCTTCGGATTCTTACTGTGGAAAAACAAGATATCATACTTTGCTAGTTAATACACTTTGACCTCAAGTGTCAGAAACCCAGCTCAACTCACTTTAAACATAAAGAGGAACTGAAGAAGGGATATCATGTTAGCTCTTGAAATCCAAAGCAATGTTGAATGATTATGCTGCAGGAGCAGTGGAATTGTAACACAGGTATCACAAAAAACAAGAACTCAAAAAACATCAGGAGTCTATCAATACTTCTCTGAGTTCTGATTTCATATTCTTTATCTGTCTTGCAGAATTAGTTTCTTCCTATGGTAGAAAACATAGCTGCAAAGTGGTTGGCTTATTATAATCTCTTTTGCACTTGAGACTGATCAAACGTGTCTGGGGTGTATCATATTGTAATAAACTCATACTCCCTACATGGTACAAGAGACAAGTGCACAATTTCTGAAGGAAAGAGATGATGGATGTAGAAGGGCTGAGTTGAGAAGTTCAGGGAAGGTACAAACTGATCAATTTCAACCTTGGCTAACAGATAGACATTATTTAATAGAAAAAAATCCATGGTTCTTCAGTACTACCATAAAGTATATTTATAATAATGTCATTTAAATATGTAGAACTAGCATATAAATCCACATTTATAGCTCATAAAATATGAAATGACAATTAAAATTAAACATAAATACTAGAAAACCCAGATATTAAAAATATTTGATTTACATTAATTAAATGAAATAGATATTATTTTTCTATAATGAAAATGGCAGTTGCAATTTAAATATGAGGATAAAGAGATGAAGTAATGTTTTTCAATGTCCATGTACACAGTACCATATACATTGTGATCACAATTCTCTATTATCTTTATAAACACTGCAGAAGTCACTGCCACAGAATGCTGCACTGCTATTTCAACTTCATGTGATTCATAATTTATATATCAAGTCCTCCTCTAGTACTTTCGCATTGTTTTGCAATAATTGAAGTGATGCTATTGGTCACCAAGGTGATCAAAAATTAAAACATGAAAATCATGTAGTACTACATATTTCTACAGATGGTTTTTCAGAATATGAATATTAGATAATAATTGACATGATTTTACTATTAAAGTATTATAACAAAAAATGCCCGTCCTTACTTGAGCAACATTAAAGTATTGATGTAATTTTAAAAGGACTGGGGAAAGACTGAAAAATAGAGTCAAGTATATTTTGGAGGAGGAACAATAATTTTTTTCATTTAGCTACACTGCTTTATTTGAAGGGTAAACTCAGCTTTAGAACTACTATTTTCTAGTGTTAAAATGGTTTTGTCTACTGATTTAACAAATTTCTATATTCTTATTCATAATGAACAGCAATTGATTTTGGACTGATTAAAAGAAATGTGTTATAAATTAAAGATAAATGTTTTAAATTCTTGAGCAACAACTAAGAAGGAAATAAACAAGTATAGCTAACAAGCCAATAGTAGATATAAAACAAAATCATTAAAAATTATTAAAAATACTCAACTAAGCCAAAAGAATAAGTAGCAAAGGCAATAAACTACAGAGAGATAAAATACGAAACAGCTAGCAAAATGGCAGATTTAAGTTAAACCGTATCAATAATTGCATTATGGGTAAATATCTCAATTAATAGTCAGACATGGTCAGATCTGAATAAAAAAACAAGAACAAATTATTTTATATTATCTCTATAAGAAAACACAACAGCACTGGAAATTATTGGCCAACTCTTTTAGATACAAAAGTCCCAGAGAAGGAAATCACCAGCTTTACTTGCCCAAGGTAATTATCTTTAGAATGAGCAAATGTTACCAGAATGAAATACACAAAAATATAATTACATAATTGACTAAAAGTAAAAGGTGTGGAGAAAGACACATCATGAAAACATTAAACTGATAAAATTTGCAATTACCGTATAGGTATTAACATCAAAATAAAGCCAACTCAGAACATTACCAAAGAAAGCAAAAAAAGGTGAAAATAATAAGTTAAATCATCCAAAAGACATAAAATCTAAGTGTGTATATACCAATCAACAGAGATGTAAAATGCATAAAGAAAAAAGATTAAATAAGAGAAATGGAGAAAACTATAATAACATAGACTTTTGCCTCAATAATTCATAGGAAAAAAAAAAAGAAAATATCATCAGGAATATAGACAACCTAAACTACACTATCAACAAATCTGACCTGGTAGATATTTATAGAACACTCTAGTAAACAGAAGCATAATATATATTATTTTCAACTACACATGACACAGTCTGCAAGACAGTGCTTATTCTGGACCAGAAAATAAACCTCAAATTTAAAAGAATGAAATGGAGTTTAAACAGAAACCACTAAGAAAAATGCATGGGAAATTCCTAAGTGTTTGGAAATTAAATACTACATTTATAAATTACCCACATACATCTAAGAATAAGTGAAAAGAAAAATAAAATATGTTGAACTAAATGGAAATGAAAACATAACATACAAATTCGTGAACTGCAGATAAGCAGTGCCTAGAGTAAAATTTAAAGCATCATAAGTTTGTATTCAAAATACGGTAATAAGTAGGTTTAGTGATGTCTCTTGATATATAGTCAATGTATTAAAATTAACTGTATTTATGTAGTTTAGCAATACAACTGGAAATTAAAGTATTAAAAAACTAACTTTTCTTAGAACAATATAAATCATAAAGATACATTTAACAAAATATATGCAAGATTTGTGTGCTGAGAACTTTAAAATACCGATGAGAAAAATGAAAGGACACATAGTTACCAATTCCATTGATCAGAAGACTAAATATTATAACATCAGTCTTTCTCAAATTGATTTATGATTTCAATTCAATCCCATTTATAATCATGGACATTAAAAAATAGATATAAAGAGTCTTATTTGGAAAATTTATATTATAAACCAAAAACAGAATTTTGAGCACTCTGTCCTCTCCACCCCCAACAAGGCACCCGACTCAAGGGACCCCTCCCCTCAGTCAAGGGCATTCCAAAAATAACCTAAAATCTATCTTATAGGCCATAATGGGAATAAGTGGTCAAAGGTTCCTCATTACACCCTCCTCCCTTTGCAATTTAGGCATAATTTACCAGTATAACATTAAAACAGTAACTTAAGACAATCTTTTCTCTGAAGCCTGCTACCTGAAGCCTTCCTCTGCATAATAAAACCTTTGCTCTCCATAATTCTTTGTCTTAACTTAAATACTAACTTCTATTGATTAAGGTTTTTAGATAAACTTAACTAATTACCTATCAGGAAATCTTCAGATCTACCTATGACCTGGAAGCCTCCACTTTGAGTTATCCCACATTTCCAGACTGAACCAATGTACAACTTACATGTATTACTTATGTCTTCTTAAAACATATAAAAACAATCTATAGCCCAGCCATCTTGGGGACATGTTCTGAGGAGCTCCTGAGGCTTTGTTATAGGCACATACTTAACCTTGGTAACATAAACTTCTAAATTGATTGAGACCTGTCACAAACACTTTTGATTTACAGCACTCAAAGTTAAGCTAAAAATATAGATTAACCAAAATATTTCTGAAAAATAACAAAATAAGAAGAGTCATACTACCTGATTTCAAGATTCAAACATGAATACAGGTTTGTATTGGCCTAAAGATAAAAACCTAGATTAAACAAATAGATTAGAAAGCCCACAAGTAGATCCAGACTCATATAATCAATAGCCAAAGGTGCAAAGGTAAGTCAATAAGGCATGGACTATATTTTCACAAAAATGAATTTCTATGCTTACCTTTTATAAGGTAAGTATAAAAATAGTGCAAGTTGTCTTTTTTATCAAGATGGCAGACTAGAGATATCAGATGTCAGTTCTCCTCAGAGAGAAGATCCAAAGTTACAGGCCCAAGGTTAAACTGGAGTGTAGCAAGAGTCTAGCAGAGATTGACTACTGAGGAACTTGGTGTTCCATGGAAAGAACAGGTGGAGGTGTTCCTTTGCTCCCCCAAACCTGTGGTGGCCTGCTGACTGCCAAACTGTTGGAGAGTTAGTCTACCCTCATGAGCCCAGGCACTACTATTGGCAGTCATTTGGAAACTTCTGGAGAGCAGAGCATCAGGTGATCAGCTTGTGCAGTCTCATTCCCTCTTCCTTCAACTCTGAGCTGAGGCAGTATGCATCATACTGGTTGTGCACCTGTTGTGGGCCGCTAACCTGCCCAGAGACTCAGTCCTTGTGTCTCCACATCACTAGGTGTTCCATGAATATTTCCTAGAATGTACTAAGACTGGGACAACCATAGGAGATGGTTGCTCTGGAGGAGCTGTAGGATCCTCAGAGAATTAGCCCACAGCATGGGCTGCCCTTAGGGTGAAGACTATTGCAACCAACAAAGTGCACTTTGGGATATAGGAATGCTCTCCCTGGCCGGAGAGCTCCCTTTTGGTGACCAGAATGTGACTGTATGGTCCCAGTCAAGATGTGGGCCTGGTGCAGATCAATAAAAAAGGGAAGTGTTGCTCTATTCCAGTGGTCAGGAGGCACCAGTGGCTAGAAATTAATGTGAAGAGAGGATCTTCTCTCACTCCCTTGTCCACTGCTGTGTATATGTCATGTCTTTTTACACTGGGAGTTGGCACATGCACCACTGGAGACAGCCATTCCAGTGCTATTTAGGGCTATTTAGTAAACAGCAGCTGAACCCCCCACTGAAATTGTGCCTCCCGGTCCAGACTTGCACAAAAGGTTGTGTTCATCTCCCGCCCCATATGTGGGGCAGCACCATTTCTACAGCAGAGTGCAGAGCAGCCACAGAGCTGTTTGTTTGGGCTGAGGGAAGAGGATCCACCCCAAAGACATTTTGGTGGCAGCTGCAGTTCAAGCATTTTCCATGGACCTCAGTTACATTGTGGCCTTGAGATAAAGCACAATGTCTTTTCGAAATGATGCTCATGAGCCCTTGGATGAGGATATGATAGGGAAATAAATGACATGCCAAACTGCCTAGGACAAGGAACTAGTATATTCCTCTCCATACACCACCCTATGGAGACCTCACCATATTCTACTGTGAGCTTCCTTAACCATCCCAGTCAGAACGGGTGCTTCTGCTCATCTTCAGGGTGTTTGAGAGTGAGCCAGCTCTTATCTGTAATTTCCCTCTACCGGACTGGAAACTGAATTTCACAACCAAATAAAAATACTTGCTGACAGAGGGTATAGTGCTAAGAAGAAGATAAGCTTCCTGAGACCCCCACATTCCAAGCCATGCAAAGTATAGTGAGTTGGTTCATATACCTAATATACTGTTGCAAAAGTCAGCATTTGAAAAAGCCATCACACAGAAATTATCTCTAAAAAGCAAATAAATATAAAGTATTGGTCCCCTGAAAGCAACCAGAATGAAGGCAAACAATTATATACAACTTCTTGAGGCCACAGCCTCAAGAAAGAAAAGTATGAAAACAAAGTTCCATCCAAGTGAGAGCAAATTCAAACATAAGCAATGACAGCCCCTCCAGATGAGAAGAAATCAGCATAAAAACTCTTTCCACACAAAAACACAGGGATTTGACACTCCCAAAGAATCACACTCTCTCTAGCAATGGAACCTAACCAACAGGGAATTCTGAAATTCAAAATATGAAATGCAAAAAAGCTCAGTGAGCTCCAAGATGACCTGGTAGACATCTGCAAAAGCTGTACCCAAAATCAACAGAATACTCATTCTTCTCAGTGCCACATTGCACTTATTCTAAAATCGACCACATAATTGGAAGTAAAACACTCCTCAACAAATGCAAAAGAACTGAAATGGTAACAAACAGTCTCTCTGACCACAGTGCAATCAAATTAAAAGTCAGGATTAAGAAAGTCACTGAAAACCACACAATTACATGGAAATTGAGCAACCTATTTCTGAATGACTCCTGGGTAAATCATAAAATTAAGGCAGAAATTAAGAAGTTCTTTGAAACCAGTGAGAACAAAGGGACAGTGTACCAGAATCTCTGGTACCCAGCTAAAGGAGTGTTAAGGGGGAAGTTTGTAGCACTATACCCACATCAGAAAGCTAGAAAGATCTCAAATCAACATCTTAACATCACAATTAAAAGAGCTACAGAGGCAATAGCAAACTAATCAAAAGCTTCCAGAAGACAAGAAATAATGAAGATCAGAGAATTGAAGGAGAGAGAGACATGAAAAACTTTCCAAAAATCAATGAATACAGGAGCTGTTTTTTTGAAAAAATAACAAACTAAACCGCTAGCTAGACTAGTCAAGAAAAGAGAGAAGAATCAATTACACGCAATGCAAAATTATAAAGGAGATATCACCACTGATCCCACAGAAATACAAACTACCACCAAAGAATACCACAAACACCTCTATGCAAATAAACTAGAGAATCTAGAGTAAATGGATACATTCCTGGACACATAAACCCACCCAAGACTAAACCAGGAAGAAGGTGAATCCCTGAATAGACTGAAAACAAGTTCTGAAATTCAGTCGGTAATTAATATCCTACCAACCAAGAAAAGCCCAGGACCAGACGGATTCACAAGTGAATTCTACCAGAGGTATGAGAAGAACCTGGGACCATTCCTTTGGAAATTATTCCAAATAATTGAAAAGGAGGGACATTTCCCTAACTCATTTTATGAGGCCAGCACCATCCTGATACCAAAATCAGGAAGAGACACAACAAAAAAAGAAAACTTCAGGCCAATATCCCTGATGAACATCTATGCATAAATCCTGAAAAACCAAATCCAGTGGCACATCAAAACTTATCACCATCATCAAGTCAGCTTCCTCTCTGGGATGCAAGCCTGTTTCAGCATATCCCTATCGATAAATGTAATCTATCACATAAACAGAACCAAAGACTAACAGCTCATGATTAGCTCAATAGATGCAGAATAGGCCTTTGATAAAATTCAACATCACTTCATTTTAAAAACTGTCAGCCAGGCACAGTGGCTCATGCCTGTAATCCCAGTGCTTTGGGAGGCTGAGGCAGGCAGATGATCAGGTCAAGAGAGCGGTGAGCCAAGGTCACGCCACCGAGCTCCAGCCTCGTGAAGAGCAAGAGTGCATCTAAAACAGCAACACACTCTCAATAAACTAGATATTGATGAAACATATTTCAAAGTACTAAGAGTTATTTATGACAAACACACAGCCAATATCATATTCAATAGGCAAAAGCTGGAAGCATTCCCTTTGAAAATCAGTAGGAGACAAGGATGCCCTCTCTCATCACTCCTATTCAACATAGTATTGGAGGTTCTGGCCAGGGCAATCAGGCAAGAGAGAAATAAAGGATACTCAATTAGGAAGAGAGGAAGTTAAATTGTTCCTCTTTGCAGATGACAAGATTTCACATTCAGAAAATCCCATTTTCTCAGTCCAAAATGAACTTAAACTGATAAGCAACTTCAGCAAAGTCTCAGGATACAAAATGAATGTGCAAAAGTCACAAACATTCCCTTACACCAACAATAGACAAGCAGGGAGCCAAATCATAAATGAACTCCCATTCACAATCACTACAAAGAGAATAGAATACCTAGGAATACAGCTAACGAGAAATGTGAAAGGTCTCTTCAAGGAGAATTACAAACCACTGCTCAAGGAAATAAGAGAGGACACAAACAAATGGAAAAACATTCCATACTCATGGAAAGGAATAATCAGTATTTTGCAAATGGTCATACTGCCCAAAGTCATTTATAGATTCAGTGCTATTCCCATCAAATTATCATTGACATTTGTTTCACAAAATTAGAAAAAAATATTTCAAATTTCATATGGAATTAAAGACCCCATACAGCCAAGACAATTCTAAGAGAAAAGAAAAAAGCTGGAGGCATCACACTACCTGACTTCAAACTAAACTCCAAGGCTACAGTAACCAAAGCAGCATGGTACAGATACCA
The DNA here is from genome assembly GCA_036589455.1 of Ateles fusciceps. Taxonomy (NCBI): domain Eukaryota; kingdom Metazoa; phylum Chordata; class Mammalia; order Primates; family Atelidae; genus Ateles; species Ateles fusciceps. The sequence continues at coordinate 499,780 of JAZHEH010002345.1, read as the reverse complement.
AAAGACATATAGACCAATGGAACAGAACAGAGACCTCAGAAATAATACCATATATCTGCAACCATCTGATTTTCAATAAACCGAACAAAAACAAGCAATGGGGAAAGGATCTCCAATTTAGTAAATAATATTGATGAAACTAACTAAAATTGAACCCCTGCCTTACAACTTATACAAAAATTAACTCAAGATGGATTAGAGACTTAAATGTAAAACCCCAAACCATCAAATTATAGATGAAAACCTAGGCAATACTATTCAGGACATAGGCATATGCAAAGACTTCATGACAAATATATGAAAAGCAATTACAACAAAAGTCAAAATTGACAAATGGGATCTAATTTAACTCAAAAGCTTCTGTACAGCAAAAGTAACTATCATCAGAGTGAAAAGGCAACCTATAGAAAGGGGGAAAAATTTTTGGAATATACCCATCTGACAAAAGTCTAATATCCACAATTTATGAGGAACTGAAATAAATTTACAAGAAAAACAACAAGCAACCCCATCAAAAAGTGGGCAAAGGATATGAACAGACACTTCTCAAAAGAAGACATTTACATGGCCAACAAATATATGAAAAAAAGCTCAACATCGCTGATCATCAGAGAAATCCAAATCAAAACCACGATGAGAAAGCATCTCACACTGTGATTACTAAAATGTCAGGAAACAATACATGCTGATGAGGCTGTGGAGAAATAGGAATGCTTTCATACTGTTGGTGGGAATGTAAATTAGTTCAACCATTGTGGAAGACAGTGTGGCAATTCCTCAAGGATCTAGAATCAGAAATACCATTTGACCCAGCAATCCCATTACTGGGTATATACCCAAAGAAACATAAATCATTCTAGTATAAAGACACATGCACATGTATTTTTATTGCAGCACTATTTATAATAGCAAAGACATAAAACCAATCCAAATGACCATCAATGATAGACTGGATAAAGAAAATGTGGTACATATACACTATGGAATACTATGCTGCCATAAAAAAGAATGAGATTATGTCCTTCGCAGGGACATGAATGAAGCTGGAAGTCATAATCCTCAGAAAACTAACACAAGAACAGAAAACCAAATACCACATGTTCTCACTCATAAGTGGGAGTTGAACAATGAGAACACATGGACAGAGAGAGGGGGAACAACACACACCAGGGCCTGTTGGGAGGTGAGGGATTATGAGAGGGAACTTAGAGGATGGGTCAATGGGTGCAGCAAACCATCATGGCACACATATACCTATGTAACAACCTCCATGTTCTGCACACTTACCATATTTTTTTAGAGAAATTTTTTTTTAAAGAAATAAAACCTTATATATCAATATTAACCTTCAACAACAATGATCTAAATGCTCCACTTAAATGATATAAACTGGCCAATTGGATTAAAAAACAGGATCCAACCATTTTCTGTCTACAAGAAACTAACCTAATGAGTAAAGGCACCCACAGACTAAAAGTAAAGGGTTTGGAAAAAGATATACCATGCTAAAGTAAAATACAAGTTACTTGGAGTAGCTATACTTACAACAGTTTAAACAGACTTTAAATCAACAATATTTTAAAAAGACAAAGAAGGTCATTTATAACGACAAAATTTTCAACAACAACAACAAAAAACTATTTTAATTATGTATGCACCTAACACCAGGGTACACAGATTCATAAGACAAATACTACTAGAACTAAGAAAAGAGATATATGGCAATATAATAATAGTGTGGAACTTCAACACTCCACTGACAGCACTAGAGAGATCACTGAGGCTGAAAATCAACAAAGAAACCTCAGGTTTTAACTGACCTCTAGACCAAGTGGGCCTACTAGACACAACATTTTATTCAACAACTGCAGAATATATGTATTTCTCCTCTGTGCATGGAGCATTCCCTTAAAATTGATCATACATTTTGCCATAAAGTAAGTCTCAATGAAATAAAAAAGCTGAAATTATAGCACGTATATTCTCAGAACATAGAATAATAAAATTAGAAATAAATACCAAGAGGAACCCTCAAAACTATACAAATACGTGGAACCCAAACAACTTGCTCCTAAATGATTTTTGGGCAAATAACAAAATTAAGGCAAAAAAATTTTTTAAATGAATGAAAATACAGATACAACATTCCGAAACCTCAGGGATACAGCAAAAGTGGTACTAAGATGAGGGTTTATAGCATTAAATGCCTACATCAAAATATAGAAGTATCTCAAATTAAAAAAGTAATCTCACAACACATGGAACTAGAAAAACAAGAACTGAACAAACCCAAAGCTAACAGAAAAAAAGAAGTAACAAAGATCAGGATGGCATTAAACGAGATAGAGAACATTATACAAAGACTAAAGCACACAAAATTGTTTACTGGAAAGGATAAACAAAATGCATAGACCACTAGATTAATTAAGGAAGAAAAAAGGTGAGAAGATTCAAATCAGCACAATTAGAAATGATAAAGGTGACTTATGACTGATACCAAATAAATATAAAATAGAATGAGAGGCTACTATGAGCATCTCTATGTGCCAAAACCAGAAAACCTAATAGAAATAAATAAATGATTAAAAAAATACAACCTCTCAACATTGAACCAAGAAAAAATAGGCTGAATAGACCAATAATGAGTAATAAAACTGAATCAGTAATAAGAAAAACTCCAACCAGTAAAAGCCCAGAAACAGATGGATTATTAATTTTACAAGATATATAACTAAGAGTCAGTACCAATCTTACTAAAATTATTCCAAAAAAACCAAAAAGAAGAGATTTCTCTCTAATTCATTCTACGGAACTGGTAACATCCTTAAACCAAAACTAAGCAAAGGGACCAAAAGAAGAAAACTACAGGCCAATATCTATGATGAAAATAGATGCAAACATGTTCTACAAAATACTAGGAAACCAAATCCACCAACACATCGAAAAGATAATACATCGTGATCAAGTGGGTTTTATTCCAGGGATGTGAAAATGGTTCAACATATGTAAATCAATAGAAGTGATTAACCATATAAGTAGAATTAAAAAGAAAAGCCATATGATCATGTCAATAGATGCAGAAGAGGCATATAGTAAAATCCAACACTCTGTCATAATAAAAACCCTTTACAAAATAGGCATCAAAAAAACATACTTCAAAATAATAAAAGCCATAAAACCAATCTATAGCGAACACCATAGTGAATGGATAAAAGTTGAAACATTTCCCCTAATAACTGGAACAAGACATGGATGCTCACTTTCAACACTTCTATCCAACACATTAATGGAAGTCTTTGACAGATAAATCAAGAAAGAAATAAAAAGTATCCAAATTATAAAAAAAAGAGTAGTCAAATCATCTATTTGTTGATGGCATATTCTTATAATCAGAAAACTCTAAATACTCCATCAAAAGACTTTTAGACTTAATAAATGATATCAGTAAAGTTTCATGAGAGAAAATTCATGTATAAAAATCAGTAACATTTCTATACACCAATAACATTAAAGCTGAGAACCAAATCAAAAAGTTAATCCCATTTACACACATGCACATACAAAAAAACCTAGGAATATATTGAACAAAGCAGATTAAAATTACTACAAGGCAAACTACAAAACACTGATGAAAGACATTGGAGATGACAAAAAGAAATGGAAAACCATTCCATGCTTACTGATTGGAAAAATCAATATAGGTAAAATGACCGTACTTCTCAAATCAATCACCAGATTCAATATAAATATTATCAAATTACCCACATCACTTTTCACATAATTAGAAAGAAAATCCTAAAATACACATGAAACCAAAAAAGAGCCTTCAATCCCCAAAAAACAAAAAAGAGCAATGCTAAAGATAACACATTACTTATTTTGAGGCTATAGTGAGTAAGCAGTACGGTACTAGTACAAATACGGACACATAGATCAATGGAACAGAACAGAGAACCCAGAAATATAGATATGTGGCTACATATCTATAATAAACTGATTTTCAACAAAGCTGACAAAAATAATCAATGGGAAAAGGACATCGTATTCAATACATTGTGCTGAGAAAATTGGATAACCATATGCAGAATAATGAAATTTGAGCCCCATCTCTTACCATATAGAAAAGATAAGCTGAGATGAATTAAAGACTTAATTATAAGACCTGAAATTGTAAAAATCTTAGAAGAAATCCTGGAAAAAACTCTTCTGAACATGAGCCTGGCAAAAAATTTATGACTGGACCTCAAAGAAAATTGTATCAAAACCGAAATAGATGAGTGGTACTAAATTATACTAAAAAACTTACTCACAGCAAAAGAAAAAATCAACAGAGTAAGGAGACAACTTACAAAATGGGAGAAAATATTTGCAAACTATGCATCTGATAATCCAGAATCTACTAGGAACTCAAACAATTCAATATGAAAAAACAAACAAACAAAAAAAAAAAAACAAAAAAAATTACTAGTAATCCCATTAAAAAGTGGGCAAAATATATGAACAGACATTCCTCAAAAAGATACACAAGTGGCCAAAAACATATTAAAAATTTATCAGAGAAATGCAAGTTAAATCACAGTGAGATAACATCTCACACTGGTCAGAATGACTTTTATTAAAGTATCAATAAACAACAGATATTGCAGAGATCACAGAGAATAGGGAATGCTTATTTGCTGTTGGTTGGCATGTACATTAGTACAACCTCTATGGAAAGTCATATAAAGGTTTCTCAAAGAAATGAAAATAAACCTACCATTTGACCCAGCAATCCCACTACTGAGTATCTACCCAACGGGAAAAGAAATTATTATATCAAAAACACATTCCCTTACATGTTTTTGTAGCACTATTTTTACAACAGCAAAGTCGGAGAACCAACTTAAGTGTCTATCGACAATTGACTGGAAAAGGAAATGCGGTCTCTCTACATAACATGGAATATTATGCAGCCAGAAAAAGAATGAAGTCATGTCTTACAGTAATAGGGAGTTGGTGGGTCATTATCCTAAATGAAGTAACTCAGAAGCAGTAAATCAAATACCACATATTTTTACTTATAAGTAGGAGCTAAACAATTGGTATATATGGACCCAGAAAAAGAAATAACAGACACTGGGGTTCCAAAAAAGGAGAAGCTAGGAGGATGGTAGGGGTTGAAAAATTACCCATAGGGTACAAGGTTCACAATTCAGGTGACAGGCACATTAGAAGTCCAAACCTCACCATTATGCAGTATATCCATGTAACAAACCTGTACGTGTATCTCCTGAATCTATTTTTAAAAATCCAAAATGGATCATAGAAGCAAATGTAAAACCTAAACTGTACATATTCTGAAAGAAAACATTAAAAATATATTTATGACCATGGGTTAAGCATATATTTTGTCAAGACACAAAAAAATACTATTTATGAAAGAAAAAATTGAACTCCCTCAAAATTCGAATCTCCTTCTATTCAAAAGACAGCACTAAGAAAACGAAAAGACAATCTACAGATAAAGACAAAATACTTCCCAAAAAGGTATCTGATTAAGGGCTTTTAATCCTAAATATATGAGGAGTTCTTCCAAAGCAATAATAAGAAATGAAATAAAAACTCAACAAGAAGCAAGAAGATATTTTGAACACTTCACTGACAAAAAGATACAGATGGTAAAAAGCAGATTAAAACAAGTTAAATGCTATCAATCAGAACGGAAATGCAGGTAAAAACATGTTGTAAACTACACACACTGGAATAGTTAACATGAATTATGGCAGTAGAAAGGGTCATATAGAACTATATACTATAAGAAAGAGTTTGACAGAGTTTTTTATGTATGCATATTTGTTTTTTTTTTTTTCTTTTTGAGAAAGGGTCTCACTCTGTCACCCACGCTCCAGTGAATGAAGTGCATGATCACGGATCCTGATAGCCTCAGCCTCCTGGGCTCAGGCAATCCTCCCACCTTAACCACTCGAGTAGCTGGGACAAAGATGGCAGCTACCACATCCAGCCAATTTTTTGCAATTTTTAAAATAGAGATGGGCTTTTGCCATGTTGGTAAGCCTGGTTTTGAAATCTTGGACTCAAGAGAGGAGCCTCAGTCTCCCAATCTGCTAGGACTACCAGCATGAGCCACCATGCCCAGCCTACATATTTGTTCTTATTTCTGAATTATGAGAATGAAATAAAAACTTAATGAAACTGAAATTTAGTGTTAATTACTCTTAGTCCTGGTTTTTCTCTTCAAATCATTAGAAGCATGGAGTGACACCTAGTGCAAACCCTCTTCAGCATAATTCTGACCTAATATTCCATCCTTGATTGAATCAAGGTTTGATTATTTGTTGCTCTGGAAGAATACCTTTTATATACATACTTGAATCGTGATTTGAAAGAAAAACAACCTTTGAAACTCCATATTCAATTTTCAAAACTATTGTTAAAAGATCTGTAATTGGAACTAAAAATCTTTGTTTGGTTAAAGCTCCAGCTTCAGCCAGTGAAGCTGTATCCATCTCTGTGGTTCAGACATACCTGATTGTGGTTGGCAATTCTGAAGGACAGGACCTACAGCAGACACAGGAGCTTTTTTGTTGGGAACTGATATAGAGAAAAAAAAAGAGCAAAGTATGACTTTAGACTCAGTAGTAACATTTCTAGTTGTTGGGAGGAAGGAGTGAGTCTGAATAAATGTTTGGAATATTATTGAGCTCCGACTCAGACCCAAGAAACTTGGCCTGGGGGAGAGAGAAGGCTGTTGCTAATAACTGTTAACAGTTGGATTATTTCAACAGGTTGCCTTTGCAAATATAGTATCTGTCCCTCTTTGCCAGGAAATATGCATATCTGCGACATGCAAAGATTCAGTGAATGCACACAAAGGGTGACATGAAAGGTAGAAACAGTGCCCAGCAAGGGAATTTGGTTGTCAACAAAGTTCTATCCAGGAGCTGGGAAACACAGCAGGAGAACAGACCAGTACCACGCAGCTTCCAGGATTTGATGAGGAGGAGATAAGACATCCAGAATCAGAAAACAGTGAAAAAAGAACAAAAATAGGTTTTACTTTGTAATTCTGCCAACATTCGACACTCTTAATTTTCCCCCAAGATATAACATCTCATTATTGTAAGGCTCTTTGACAATACAGTAAATTTTCCTATAATCTGAAGAAAAGCCTTGCTAGAGAATTATTAACTCATTTTAGTAATCTCTTCATGATTTTATATCCTGTATTTATTTTTACAAAATATCAGATTCACTTAGGTACATTTTTTTGTGGCTTCATATTTAAAACATAAACACAGCATGATTTTTATCTAAGCAATTAAAATTCATCATCATAAATTAATTTAAAATTATAAACAGGTTGAAAAAGTACAGCAGTCACTTCATTTCCTGTGCATTATATTACCTATGGGAATGTTATTAAAAATACTCTTGTTGTGCCTTCAATGCTTGTAATGCAGCTATAATTTAATCATGTTTTATCTTACAATAAGTGAATAGGAAAATCAAAATATAACCATTTGAAAGTAGCTTTCCAGCACAATTACAAGAGAAAATAATGAGCTAATGGTATATGGAACTTAGTATGTATCAGGGACCCTACCACATATTTCACATTTATATGTATCCCTTTATTCCTCATAACAACACTATGATTTAACAACATACAAGATTGTTTGAAAAGAAATCAAAATGCCACGTCCTGAATTGAAGATTTCAATTTTCTCAATTTTTAGAGGCTGATGCATGAGTGTGGACTTAATCACAACAGGCCACATTTTCGTATCACTACATTTAACTGACCTATGTTTTACCATCCCCTTTTCAGTAGTAACTTGTGAATTTGGCCTCTAGATAACACTCTAGAGCTACAGGCATGATGCTTACACAATCAGTACAAATTGTAAATTCAAATAGTATATAATTTCACAAATCTGAAAAGAAACACATTTTAAATTTCCAACAGGGTGTATAAAATGATAGAAATACAACCATAATGTTTCTACCCTCAACAGCCAAGAAGTGATTCATTATTGCTAGTGAGTCTGGTTGCTATCTCCTCTTTCTTATCAGAAAATACATGAATTATATATATATATTTTTTTGATGGCAAGTTTAGAAACTGTGTATGGAATGAGGATCATTGAGCACCATCATGACTCACAACTTACAGCAAACATCTATTCTGAAAAGTGGAGAATATTCTTTGAATTTTATTTTTGTTTCAACCTTGAGGGAATTATTTTCCTTTGCAATATTGTAGAAGGTTATTATACCTTTGAGTAGTGATAAATATGGTTAAATTCAAATGTATACAGCAGTCACAAGAACTAGATGCTAAACCATAAAGCAGAAATGTGCAGAGCAAATTGAATGGTAGAAGCATGTAGAATTGTAGGAGGCAGAGATGGAATGGGGATATTTTTAATTATTGCACTTACTCTGTTAAACTGTTATCCCTTCTAAGCCTAGATTCCTGTAATCAAATTAAATAGTAAATAAATGTTAATTGAGATATAATACACATATCATTTGCTTAGAATGTGATACTCTATCCTACCTATAATAGGTATGAGTTTCCATATATTTTTCTTTCACTTACTTTTGCCACTTCTGTTATGTCTGCTATGCCAGTAGTCTTTCGCACCATTTATTTATTTATCTGGTTGAAATCTCAACCAATTTAGAAATGGAAAATATTTAGAACAGACTATATATATAAAAGTACTCTAAATATATATAAAAGTACTCTAAAATTAAGTGTAGGGAAGAATTGAAGGAGAATTTCAGTATAGAATAATTTCCAGACATTGTACTTTGGCTTCCTTTTAAACCAGAAACTCTGATTTAACATTGTAAGTGCTGTCTGGTACTGTCTAATTCATTGTCTTCTCGGATACATGAATTAAACAAATACAAGTCACACTGTTAAATTTATTTATAAGTGTGTATGTACTAGAGAAATAACAATGAAAAATGGGGCAAAATCTCTTGAATTTATGTTGAAGCTAGAAAAAACTTGCATTGATATGAATTTTAACAAGGCACTTGTTAGCATGCTTCTCAAAGTTTTGAATCAATTGACTTGCTGCAGGTTTTATTCTCCTCTATCCTTAGATTGCAATCCCTGAGGCTGTCACAATGCCCATCACAGTAGCCTGTCATAAAGTGATTCTTCTGAAGCTTCCTATGACAACCCCTCACCATTTCTTTACTCCATTATTGGGGGAGGTGCTCCTGGTTTGAGACATCCAGAGAACAAGGCTCCCTTCACATGCACTTTTTATCCCAACTCTATAAAAGCCTATTCTGAGAATAATTGAAAGCTCACTGGATAATACAGGCAACAACAAATGGTTTTCTTCTGACAAGAGTATTGCAGGCACTATCACTGGCTTAAAAAGAGGATGCAAGGTGACAGTAGGAACACTACTGAAATGGCTTTTATGCAACTAAGATTTACAGGGAATGACTTAAATGTGTTAGCTGTATAAGAAAAATCTGAAGTATGAAGGAAGAATACATTCCTTAAATTATATATCCTCACTACTGCTTTGCATTCTCTTATGAAAAATTTTGAAAGCTTAGAAAAAAAGAGCTGGCTTTATTAAACTCAAAACAGAAAGGAAAATCCATAAAACGTGTGGCTATTCAAATTAAGTAAAATTAAAAATTCAATCACACTAATTTCAAAAGCCCAATAAACCACATGTGTCCAGACACTATGGTAAATGGGCAGCCCAATGAACATTTTTACTATCATAGAAGTTCTATTGGACAGCCTTGAAATAGAACAAGCAATTAATATCAAATGGAAATTTTCCAACGTGTGTGCAGCAATCTTGCAAATGTATGCATGTATGTATCATGTATTACAGATGATCACAAGGAGAGTCAGTGATATCTAGTAACTGATTTCAGTAGATTGAAACATTTATATGACAAACTTTTGTGTTTCCTAATACTTTCAGATATTTTATACCTTCATTTTATGAGTAGCAAATAAATAAATAAAATGTGACCCTCCTTCACAAATCCTTTTTAAGAGTAAAACTCATGTTTGATTGATTTTTATATTAAAAAAATAGTCTCTGAAGACTCTCTAAACTTTTAATATGAAATACTATAAAAAGCTTGAAAATCTAATATGTTGAATAAAGCCTAAGCAAAGTCATCCTGTATGGTGATGTAGTCTTATTTGAATTTAAAATTTTAGAGTTACTCTGTCATCTTATCTCCATATAATGTGTTTTGGTATACTGGCCATTTTTTATATAAGATATACATAAAAAGGATGGATTATTATCATGTGGATGGTTTAACACGTAATACAGTGCTTTATTTTTATAGCGTAACTTTAGAAATACTCAATTTGTCAAAGGTGATACAGCTGTCTTTGAGTTATATTAGCAATTCTACATAAGAGTCAATAAAAAGCAGTATCAGGTACTCTGTACATTCTATAAATAGTACAGCAGTCCTCTTTCTCTTTAAAAGTGACTTTTGACTTTTTTTGTTTTTTATATGGATGGTTAGTATAAAATAAATGTTGAGTTTTCTCTAAAATATTTTATTGTTACAACAGAAATGACAGGGAAGGAAATTATCCTCAGTTGAACAGAACCAAATGTAACAATATTTGATATTTTCAGGTAATATATTTTCAAATTTTCACTCAAAAGCTTCAGAAAGTTCAGTAGACTCAGACTACTCTATTAGGAAACTAAGACAAACATTGGAAGGGCAGCCACTAAAGTTGGCATAGGGCCTGTAACAGAGGATGAGTGATACTTAGCATCATTTAATGTAAACATAGTCATATTTAGTACTGCAAAATATCTAGTATCATATAATTGTCATGATATATTTGCAAAAGCAGGAAAAAGTCTGATTTTCCCTGCGGAGATTCTGATTTATTTAGCAGGAATCTCAGTTTCTAACTTGCCAAAATAAAATGATATGTATACTCTTAATTATGTAATAGTCTGATTTTTTTTTTTTTTTTTTTTTTTTTGAGATGGAGTCTTATTCTGTCTCTCAGGCTGGAGTGCAGTGACATGATCTCGGCTCACTGTAACATCTACCTTGCAGGTTCAAGCTATTCTCCTGCTTCAGCCTCCCGAGTAGCTGGGATTACAGGCATGCACCCCTATGCCCTGCTAATTTTTGTATTTTTAGTAGAGGAAGTGTTTCATCTTGTTGGCCAAGCTGGTCTCAAATGCCTGACCTTAGGTGATCCACCTGCCTCTGCCTCCCACAGTGCTGGGATTACAGGCATGAGCCTCCAGGCCCAGTCGTAATGGTCTGATTTTGAATAACCTGATAAGCAGATTAATTTCTGTAAAGGAGGTAAGTTTCATTTCCTAAGGAAGAATAAAAGAAGAGACTCAAGGACTGTCAGAAAGAAGGAAAAGCTTTTTCAGTATTGGAGCTTGACTAATGCTGATGAAATATTCCTTCCCACTCCTCTCTAAATTGAACATCACATTCACTATGTGGAAGAAAAGGTGCTTCTTGGTTCATTTTCCAATCTTTGTCCTAACCTGATCCCACTAAACCTAATATTGGCATCAAAGGAAAACCTACGTGCCTAAGACTTTTACATTTTAAAAGAAAAATCCCATGATTTCAGAATATCAATTACCACCACTGTACACCTACTATAAATATATCTTTGTTAAATCAAAATTCTGAAATCTGGTAACTTAAAATAGAAGAGAAAATAGTATATGAACTGGAAAAGAATGTAAATAGTGTTCACTTGCATGGAGTCAATGGTGTTTAGGAGAGAGTTTCTATCAAAATTTTAATTTTATTTGAAATGATAACCTCAATTTCTGATTGCATTAGTAATTCTATATGTAGCCTTTATACATTATCTGAATATCATAGAATACACAAGCACATAATGTGTGCATACATGCACTCTTAAAGTATGTCACAGTTTAGAGATATCACAGCTAAATTTAAAAGTGTTTATTCAGAGAGTGACTTTGGGATTTTCATATGAGAAACGCATTTTCAAAATATGTCTTGATACATTCTTTTCTGATTTATTTTTCTTAAAGTGGCAAACACAACTGTTCATTTCAGAAGGACTCTGAAGTGAGTACAATATTCATAATAATAATAAAATAAAATATAAGAAGAAAGAACATTTTCCAGAAAGGCTTAAATCAGTAAAATTTTATACTAAGTAAAACCAGGTTGGAAAAAAAATTCATAAGCAAATGGCCAGCATTTTCTCTACATTTAATTTGCACTACCAGGGAAAACGTCTAGCATTTACCTAGGTATGTTAAGAATGATGCAACAGCACTAATTTTATAATAAGTTGCCGCCAAATATTCTAGTTTTATTATATGTAACTCATTTTATTAACTAAATTAAAATGAGCCCACTGGATTTTATGTTGTCTTCCCTATAGATTCAACTGTCATTCTATAATATTTATCAACAAAACAAAAGTAAATTTTAGAAAGAAAATCTTTAAGATACTGCAAAAACAGTACTGAGGGAAGTTTATAGCAATACTTGCCTCCATAAAAACAGTAAAAAAGATTTCAAATTAACAACCCAATGATGTACCTCAAGGTCCTCGAAAAGCAAAATCAAACCAAACCCAAAATTAGTAGAAAGGAAGAAATCTTAAAGATCAGAGCAGAGATTGGGCATAACGGCTCATGTCTGTAATCACAGCACTTTGGGAGGCCAAGACAGGAGGAGCACTTGAGCCCAGAAGTTTGAGACTATCTTGGGGAACATTGCAAGACCCCATCTCAATAAAACATTTTAAAAATTAGCCAGCCATGGTACTGCACAGTTGTAGTCCAAGCTATTCAGGAGGCTGGGCAGGAGGATCCCTCCAGGCCAGGAGTTTGAGGCTGCAGTGAGCTATGATCATGCTACTGAACTCTATCTTGGGAGACAGTGTGAAACCCTGTCTCTAAAATGAATAAATAAATAGATAAATAAATAAAATAATATTGTTAAAGTGTCTATTCTACCCAAAGCCATTTACAGATCTAATGCAACTCTATCAAAATACCCATGTACCCATGACATTCTTCACAGAAATAGAAAGACCAATCCTACAATTTATATGGAGCCATAAAAGACCCTGAATAGCCAAAGCAATCTTGAGCAAAAAGAACAAAATTGGAGGCACCACCTTATCTGACTCCAAAATATACTACAAAGCCACGAGAACCAAATCAGCATGCTATTGGCAAAGGCACAGACATACAGACCAATAAAACAGAATAGAGAACACAGATATAAATCCACAAATTTACAGCCAACTGATTTTGAACAAAGGTACCAAGAATATATAGTGTATAACCACATTCAGAAGAATAAAACTAGATCCCTGTCCCCTACCCTTTATAAAATCAACTCAAAATGTATTAAAGACTTAAAGGCAGGACCTGACACTCCAAAGCTACTGGAAGAAAACATTGGGGAAACAATCCAGGACATTGCTCTGGGCAAAGACTTCTCATGTGGACCTCAAAAGCACAGACAACCAAGCAAAGATATGCAGATGTTATTCTATCAAGCTAAAAAGCTTTGCACAGTTAAGGAAACAATAAAGTGAAGAGGCAACCAACAGAATGAGAGAAGATACTTGCAACTATCTAAGAAAGGATTAATAACTAGAATATATAAGGAGCTTAACAAATTCAGTAGAATAATAATTTGATTTAAAAATGGACAAAAGATCTGAATAGACACTTCTCAAAAGAAGACACACAAATGGCCAACAGATACATGAAAAGTGCTTAAAATAACTAAATATCAGAGAAATGCAAATCAAAACCACAACGAAATTATCACCTCACCCATGTTAAAATGGCTCCTGTGAAAATGACAGGGAATAACAAATACTGATGAGCATGTGCAGAAAGGGAAGTCTTGTACACTGTTGTTGGGAATGTGAATTCGAACAATTGCTATGAAAAACTATATGTAAATTCTTAAAAAATTATATAGAACTACCATATGATCCAGCAATTCAACTACTGGGTAGAATAAATATCCACAAGGAAGGAAATCAGTACATTGTGGAGACATTTGGACTCCCATGTTTATTGCAGCATTATTCATAATAGCCAAAATATGGAATCAATCATTGCCCATCAATGGATGAATAAAGAAAACGTAGTAGACATACACAATGAAATATTATTCAACCATTAAGAAGAATGAAATTATTTCATTCACAGCAACATGGGTAGAACTGGAGGTTATTATGTTAAGTTAAATAAGCCAAGCACAGAAGACAAATATCACATATTCTCAATTACATATTGGAGGTAAAAAAAAAAAAAAAAAAAGTGGATCCCATAAAGATAGGAAGTAGATTGCTGGTTTCCAGAGGCTGTCTAGGGTAAGAGGGAAAGGGGAAAAAGAGGGGTTAATTAATATGCACAAATATACAGTCTGATAGAAAAAATAAGACCTGGTGTTAGACAGATCAGTAGGGTGACTATAGGTTACCATAATCTATTGTAAGTTTCAAAAAGGTAGAAGAAAATTATTCAAATGTTTCTAGCATAATGAAAAGAAAAATATTAAGGTAAATATTTATGGAATATTTAAGGAAATATTTAAGGTAATGTATTTCAATTACATTGCATTGATCTTTACAGATTATATGAATTATATTATCACATGTGCCCAGAAAATATGTATATCTATTATATATCAATAAATATTTTAAAAATTAAAGAAATAATACAGAACTTCAGTTTTGGCAATATGGAGAAATAGAATACCTGAAAGCTCTCATGCTACAAAAATTTCCCTCTACAATTATTAGATAGTATACAAGTAGGTTCTCTATTATATATGTAAATAACCTTGTAAGAAATTAAGGAAAATTTCTATGAGCCCTAAACAAGAGGCAACTAAAAACTGGAACATTAACTCCATGACTAACCATGAGGTTACTCTGGAGGGCTTGGAGTTCCTCTTAATAATCTGGGCTAATGTTCTTAATTGGGGGCAGTTCTCCCCACACAGTGACATCTACTAAAGCATGGAGACATTTTGGTTGACACAAATGGGGGAGGCATCTTGTGAGTGGAAGTCAGGATTGCTGCTAAGCTTCCCACTAAGCACAGGATACAACCGTCTACCCCCATCACTAAACACTTATCCATCCCAAAATATCAATGGTGTTGATGTGGAGAAACCTTGCTTTAGGGACTTCAATATTAATAATCCCAGCTGAAGATGGAAGAAAACTTTTTGAGCTAATGAGATACAGCAGGTCCTCAAATAACATCTTTGTGTTTAATGTTATTTTGCTATAATGTTGATGAGGAAAAAAAATCGATTCCTATAAGGTATTGCAGTTATTTAAGACAGATTGTCTTACCCGTTTTTATTAATCTTTTAAAAATGTGTATCTAGCTCACATTTTTTTAATGTTTCACATTAGAATTTTCTGGATATTTTGTGACCCAAAATAGGCCTTAGGAACTTAACTCTTGTTTATAACAATTGGCCTAAAGGAAAATTGGTTTTGCTATATGCCTTTTTATTTAAATTCACAGTTTGCAAGTATGTTGAGAACTTAGAGTATAGGGAGTTAGAACTGAAATATCCATACATTATAAGGTCAGGAACTTTTCAGGACGTACTCACAGTGAAATGCACAACTAGAAAAAATTCTGCTATTTAATCAAAAAGAAACTTGTGTTTTAACTGGGTCTTGAAAATTTGTAGCCATAGTCTGCCTTTAGATATGTCTGCATTTCAAGCACTTTGTGTTATTAGGTCTCGCATAAACTCTAGCCATAAACTTGACTTTACTGCAATAAAACGCTTGGGAATCAAGCACACGCAAGCACAAAAGCGTTGGAGAAAGGTATCTTCAACACAGTCACACATATATAGGGCTCACTGAAGATAAATTCCCAATCACAACTATAAAAATACACCACGAGCAACAGTTTGCAGAGATTAAATAGAACAGGATTCAAACCACAGGATTTCAGGTAAAACATTTTCCTAGACATTGTATTTTCAATAGCTGTATTTAAAAGAATTAATGGTAGGAGATTTGGAAATGAGAGAAAAGAAGGCATTATTAAAATAACAACAATGACCAGCATAAACAGATAATATTCAAAGAGTAAATAATTGGTGGATGTTTCACTTTTGATAAAATAGATGAATTGTCATTATAGGTCCTGGGGAAGATAAATCTAAATAAGTACATATCAAAAAGCATGGTAGTAAAACTGCAGAGGACTAAGGAAAAAAACAACAACAAACAAAAAAACATCTCTTAAAAGCAACTAGAGGAACAAAGACAAGGCCAAGCATAGAACGATTAGTCCAACTGCAGGTTTCTCAATGGCCATATTAGAAAGCACATGACAATGAATATTCTCAAAGTACACTGAGAAAATAGTTGTCAACCCGGTATTTTATATTCCGAACACCTGAAGATATTTCCAAACAACATTGCTTAAAAGTTGCTTGCTATAAAGTTAAGAGCTTGGTTATCAACAGTAAATTGAACTTTTAAAATGCTCAATGTCAAGCTACACTTCAGTAATATGTTAGAATCTCTTTGGGTGTGACTGAGTCCCTAGTATATTTTTAAATCTCTATAAATGATTCCAGTATGCATCTGAGTTTGAGAACCACTGTGCTTAATACAATATTTTAGCAAGCAAGAAATTAAACCCAAAGGAAGGTAGAAGTAACAAAAAAGTGGCAAATAAGCCATTGTTGGATACAGAACAATTGTAATAGCAATAATAACTGTATTTATGTAATGTATGTGTCTGCATGTGTTTATATATTTATTTAACATAACTATAGTTATACTACAAAGTAAATCTGAAAGAATTCTTCCCATTTATAGACTGTATTTTCTAATAATTGAATTAAAATTCTAAAAATTAGCTCCAAATATCTATATTTCAGAATTTTAGATACAAAGATTTAAACACTCATGCATCGGAAGAGTCATAAGAAAAGGAGAAAATATTTAAATTAGAGTGACTGTGGAAATATCATTCATTAGAAATGGTGTGATTCACTTGAAATAATGTGATGTCTAATTATAGGTGTCAACTTGACTGGGTTAAGGAATACCCAGAGACGTAGAAAATCATTTTGTTGGGTATGTCTGTGAGGGTGTTTCCAGAGGAAATTAGCCTACAAGTCTGACTATACTAGGCAGGAATAATCTACTCTTAATCAAAGAGGGCACTGTCCAATCTTCTTGAGGCCGGAGAGAACAAAAACAGAAAGGCAAATATGTTGATATGTCTTCTGGAGCTGGGACACATCTTCGTCTCCTGTCATTCTGTCTGTCTATCTTATTGGTTTTGTCTCTCTGGAAAACCCTGACTAATACAAATAGTGTTTAAAGAGAAATTTAGAATTTTACAAGGTTATGTGGAAAAAAAAAAGATAATTATTGATAAAAATTTCTATAGTTTCTATTTTAAGGTTTCTACTCTAAGACATTTTGAAAAATAAAATAA
Source organism: Ateles fusciceps (assembly GCA_036589455.1). Classification (NCBI taxonomy): domain Eukaryota; kingdom Metazoa; phylum Chordata; class Mammalia; order Primates; family Atelidae; genus Ateles; species Ateles fusciceps. Next base: position 482,270 of record JAZHEH010002345.1, on the reverse strand, counting down.
ATCCAAAGAAATGAGGAGGAAGAAAATAATTAAGATGAAAACCTAATTGAGAACATAGAAAAAAATAGACAGGGTATGTAATATTAAATACAGATACTCTGAAAAGGCCAATAAAAATTACAAATCTCTGACAAACTGATTAAGAAAACTGCAGAGAAAATATCAATAGATTCTGCTCAGATTAGTGAAACAGTAAATAGATAATAAAATGTACAATCATATAGAATATAATTTAAAAACTTTGACGATGAAATTGAAAATTCAAACTAATTTCTTAAAATCTTAATATAGAAAAATTGAAGAAATGATAATCAATTTATAACCATTAAATAGACTGCATAAGATTATAATTTTTAAAAGATGTTACATACACAATAATACAAGGCAAGTTTTATCAAACATTTAAATATGTCAAAATCTTGATGGCAAAATACATAATTCTATACGTTTATGAAAACTCGTAGAAATTTGTCTGGTATAAATTTGTGATTAAGTTCATTGAATGATTTCGCTTTAAAGAAAAAATACTAGAAAAGAATGCCTTAATAAGAAAATGAATAAATTCTAATACATTCTAGGAATAGAATACCATGAAATAATGAAATAAATTAGGGCTGTATGTATAAATAAAAATAGATCTCAAAGCAGTAATATTGAGTAGAATAGTAATCTGAAGGAATGTATATAGAATGACACCATTTAGAAAATATTTAACATGTAAAATAATACATGTATAAACATTACATGTTTATATTTTCAAATACAAATATACACAATATAAATATGGTATAGCCTATCACATCCTTATTTAGGATGGTCATTAGCTTTTAGGAGAAGGGAATCAAGGAGGGGTTTGAAGGAGGCTCCAGCTGTATTCCTAATGATGTATTAAGTCCAAAACATAAAAATTGATAAGTGGAGGGTTTGGGGCTAGGGAAGGGATGGCGGGGGGCAGGGAGGCTGAAGAGGGAAAACACTGGGGGAAATGCCTGATGTAGGTGATCGGGGGATGGAGACTGCAAACCCCCATGGCATGTGTGTACCTATGCAACAACCCTGCAGGATGTGCACATGTACTCCAGAGCTTAAAGTACAGTAAAAAATAATAAATTGACAGGTGTATGAAAAATATTACATTTAAACAAAACTGGTGGGTGTATGAATATTCATTATACTTTTCTGTGTATTATTTAGGTTTACAATACTTCCAAATATTAAAAGGAAAGGAATACTGCTTTTTTTTAAAGCACCTGTAACAAAAATTATGTGTGAGTGAGTTAATTTTAAAACCAAAACATTCATATAAAAATAGTCATTCAAATTTACTTCACAAAACTGTGGCAAGTTGAAAACACTCTTCCCCAAACTAAACTCAACTGATTTATTTGCAGAACTCAGTGGTGCATCATGCAGTCAACAACCTCTTAGCCTTAGTCTGCGATGCCAGCACCCCGAGAGACCAGCCATCGCACCGCTTCCCTCCAGATTAGGTCTAGAGAGCCTGAAGCGTTCATGGGTGAAATGGACACATACAGAGGCTCTTCTTGGCTTGGTTTAATGTTTCATTTGGTGCCAAAAAGTATTATACTTTCATTCCACTTACATTCTTCTTCTATTTGTGCATGACTGAAAAATCTATTAAGTGTCAAAGAAGATCACTGAAAAGAAACTAATATTACTCAAAATAAAATTTATTTTTACCGTAATTCACCAACATTTTTTCTCTTACTGCATTTTGACTGAAATCTAGGTGACAGTGCAGTTCAACTTATTATTTGCAATGCCAAATATTTATAGATAGCAATTGCTCAACCTCAAGTCTCTATTAACTAATTCCATGTGTAAGAACTGAAGTCTCAAGTCTCACATTCAGCATATTAATAATTTATTATTGCTTTATTTTATACTCACGCTGATTTTTTCTATAATTTTAAAAAATATACCACACTAGTTTCTTTGCACTGATTAGACCATTATTCTTGTTGTCCAAGTTAAATTGCTGAGATTTTCCAGAGGGAATCCTAAGCCGTATTATTTAAATCCTCTTTGAGGTAGCTGAACACTTATGTGCTTACATCAATGATTGGGGTGTGTCCATTTTATCCTCTTGTCCCTCCTTTCTAAAAATTCTTCCCATTCTCAGATGTCTTCCACGCTTGTTAGCTTTCTACTATTTGCTAGAGGAAGTAGCTACCAGTATAATCTTGATTATGTGAACTACACTGCAAAATTAGAATATTATGACACTTAGAAGATTACCTAAAATTATTCAGATGAAAGTGGCTCCTGGGAATTTTGCATTGCCTTAATTTTGGTTTTGTGCAATTATAATTGTGTTATAGTAGAGGATTTCTATAAAGCCTCAATACAATAATCCATGTCAGTCATTTAAGCTTAGGGTTTGGCACATATTTTCTATGCAATCAATGTTAATTTTGAAATAAGAGTGATGGCGGCATTCACAGTGGTGTTAATACTAGTGGTGGCGGCAGTAGTAGCAGTGGTATTGGAATCAGTATTTGCTATTGTTTTAATAAGATTATAATAAATACAAAAAATTGTGAAATAGATTGCCCCACAGGAAACAAAGATTTTTGTTGTTCTCTTACTTTCTGTTTTCTAAATTAATCTAAGAGTTTTCTTTCAAATATTCTATTTCAAAATGAATAGCCATTAACATACCATTCTACTTAAAGAATAAGCTCATATCTGTGAATGCAGTAATCTAATTGTGCTGACATTAAGTAGAATTGCACACCACCTCAATAATTACTAAATAAGTTTTTGCTTAACGAAGAAAACATTAAAAATGTCTGAGAAATTTTAACTATTGTTTATTAATACTTTTGATTAATGAAAAAATCAATTCCACATCACAACTTACTGGATGATTACAAATGTTATGTAAAATTATTATAAATCTGTCTATATCTTTCTTACACATTGATGTTTAATTATATTTCATTTCATGAAAAAATGAGAAATAAATTCATTTTATAATGACCATTTTCAAATAAAATATTTTCATGTCAAATATAACCCTAGACTAAGAAACCTATTATTTTAGAAGCTAGGTATCTATTCCCTATCTATTCATTGGACACATTTTGCTTCCATTGTTCAAGTTCATTTCCCAGGAAGGTAAAAACCTCTCTCATATTTCACTGCCTTTTACAATGAATAATAAAATGTTAATTTGTATTTTATATCGGGATTTTTTTTTTTCCACAAGGGATTTGCTATTGATGTAAATGGTCATTGTACAGGATTAGTCAAAGAGCCATACAAAAGAAATATTTTTCAGGCTTTTGAGTATCATTTCAAGATGAGAATATTTGCATTCCCATTAGGGTATCTTTTCTAAAATGAATAGATCAGTGTCTTAGATTGTTGAAAGGCCATCGGTAGATCGTCTTTTGTGTAATGTGTCTGTAGTAGGCTCAGTAAAAGGCAGTTCCTAGGGAAAAAGGTTGTTCAATAATGTCAGATGAATCCCTTGAGTCTCACATTGTGTCATATTATTTTCTGCTAATGTTGACACAAATGAAATGAATCTTCTAGTTCTATTCATCTATACAGCATTATCAAAAGGGATAGCTGATAGCTATATCAATATGATAATTTCAGTTTACAAATTATACCTGAGGATTGGAGTCCATTTCCTAAATTTCTACAAAGTAAATGTTAGGAAGATATGTTTTATTTTGCAAAAAATACAAAGCCTTTCTGTTGAATATTGAAGCTATCAATTTGCGAGTTAAAAAACTTATTACATATCCAGAACCGTATTTGAATTTACTTTCTATGCCTGTTACTAACTGTAAAGATGGACATACAAAAAATAAATAAGCAGGTTTATAAAATATTTATTACAAGCATAAATATATTACTCTGTCTACTAATGAGAGGATAACCTGAGTTTATGGTTATAACGTGAGATTTAAGGACAATACATATGTAATTAATCATTGGAGAAAAATAAGAAATCACATACATCATCACAAACAAGTATTACCAAACGTTTTGATAAACTACAAAATAAAACACCTAAAATGACTGTAGTTTTGAGGAATGCAAAGATATTTCTTTCCAGTGACAAACTGTTTCATAGCATCATGAAAATTTGAAACTAGAGGCAAATACAATAGGCATCTATTCCAGCGCTGTCATTTTACATAAGAGAAAATTGAATGTCAGAAAGAATAAGTGACTTATTCAATATAAAATGAAAATTTTTTTTCTAGTTTTGACCATAAGGCAACCATAATGAAAAGTAGAAATCGCATTCCTTATATTTGGGAACATATGCAAAAACTAGTATTAAAAACACAACTTGAGTTGTTCTATCTAATCAGCTTTCTTTTAAAAAATGCATATAAATATTTGCACATTTATACACTTTCAGACTACCTTTCTAATTCCGTGAAATCATTTGACTTTTGAATTGCACTGTTTAGTTCGTTTCCAGTGATACTTTTTTCTTCCATTGCTCATACAGGGCACATTTTCTTTAGCCTCCCTATTATCATTTTGATTTAAATCCTTTGCTTTCCTGGATTGACTGGTTCTGATAAACTATTCCTATTTCATCCTTTTCTGTTTGGCTCTGATGATCCACAGTAATTTTGTAGCCTTTGCTACATCACCACCTCTTAGGTCTGTGTAATGAGGTATGCAGTGCCTTCATTTTTTCCCCCTTTATGGTTCAATACTAAAGTATAATGTGGGAAGTGAGATTGGTATTTAGCTTGTTAGGAAATCTATAGAAGTCACATTAATAGCATACTGCTTTATAAACTGTCACTGTCACAGGAAAATTTGAGGACAATTTTCCTGCATAATTAGTTCCCCTCTTTCTTTAGTCACAAAACAATTACTTTAAAATATGAGTAAGTGTACTTTAATACATTTTAGAATCAAGTGAACCTTACGATATTGAATATTCAAGATTAAAAATATAATTGACTTAAGTTTATACAACTTGTTATATTATGAATAAATATTCAACATTAAAACTTGCCAACCATAGCCTCATCTTTCCTGAACTTATCAACAGAGACTTAGCTGATGTAAATGGCATACCAGTGTTAAGCATACTACTGTTCTAAATGAACATTATTTCTGACACAGGAAATATAAAAATTGAAATCTATCTTCAAAAAGGAAGTTGCAAAGTATTTAGTACTTTTACATGGTAGACTAGTAAAATTTTCAGCCTGTGAAATGTATGTTGGAGTATATATATCAAATCCATCAATTTTCAGAGCTCTGATGCTTGCTCTTTATAATGGCAAGGTATGCCAGGAATCTTAAAAGGATCAAGGAACAATGACCAGCTTCAACAGAAACATTCCATGTATTTTTTTAAATAAGGGCTTTCATTGCCAATAATTAATAAATAAGAGAATGGCAAAGTTGACTGGGAACCTAAAGATCTTTTAACTAAACATTTAAAATGTAAGTGTTGACAAAGAAGAAAAGTCAGCAAGGGAGTATGTCTCAAAAAGAGAAAGCTGCTGTGGGACTATGTTTCACTGAGATGTGTTCCCTGCAGTATTCAAAATACCCGATTCAGCCTTCTAGTGGTTGTCTTTTCAGCTGTTAGGGTTCTTATCTGATGTACTATGATAATACATATAAGGATGTGGATGAGAGTTTTTTTTCTTTTAATGGAGGAGGGGAAAGATCTCAGCTGAATCACCAATCTGGATATTCATTAATAAATCACTTCACTTTTTGAAAGCTAGTTAATTTTAAGCTTATTTGTAAGGTGAGGACAAGGACATTGTCCAACCATGATGACCAACAAATAATAAACACACAAAATATTATTTCCCACACCTTCTACGATGGTTTTAAATCAGTTTTTATAAGACGTAGTTAAGGGTTGCAAAGACAAAGTGAAAGACTTCTGACTAAATGGAATTCTAAGAATTTCTCTTAGGTCAATAGTTCCTGTTTATTAATAGTAGTGGTATTTTGGTTTTGATTTTTTTTTATTTTCATAAGTAATATAAACACATGTAAATTATGTGGTGAAAGATGATTTGTTTTTTGAAATAACAATAATGAAATATCCATGTAGACACATGGAATTGGAAATAAACTGTAAAAGTTTGAAAGTATTATAAAACACTTTAAAAATGTTTAGGAGGGTGAATCATTCTCTCTCAGCTCTTATCTGAATTCAAACAAAGAAACGCTAGAAATACAAATTCCTAAAATAATAGTATACTTTATTGAATGACAAGATATTTTATTTATTTTTGTCTATTATGTATCTATCTATTTTTACTGTCATAACCATAGAAGAAAGATTTATTGCCTTTATGGAAAAGAAAAATAAATATAGTCTAGCTTAGGAAATTATTAATAAATTAGAAAAATCCAGTATGACATTAAAATGTTCTTGGCCTGCCTGGAGGGGCGGGCTCATATCTATAACCCCGACACTTTAGGAGACTGAGGCAGGAGGATCCTTTGAAGTCAGGAATTTGAGACCAGTCTGGACAAAATAGTGAGATCCCCATCTATACTTAAGAATTAATAATATATATATATATTCTTGGCATGGTGGCACATGCCTATAGTCCCAGCTACTCATGAGGTTGGAGTGGGAGGTTCACTTGAGCCCAGGAGGTTGAAGCTGCAATGAGCTGTGATTGTGCCACTGCACTCTGGCTTGAAGAACAGAGCAAGACCCAGTCTCAAAAAAAAAAAAAAAAGTGTTCCTGGCCATAGATATAACCATGGACAACTGTAGCAGGTGTAGAAAAGTGCTGGAGCCATTATGTTCCCTACATGATCATACTATATCTGTTCTTTGTTAGCTCACAATCTTAACACGCATGTCAGATTTATGTTTTTATTAATCCAAATATAACCTTTTAATATATGGTAAAAATATACATTTTTGGTTAATTCAAAAAATATGAAGTATTCTCATCTCTGTTATGAAACTACTTTATAAACACATAGGGGTACCCAATGAACATTAATATAAAATGCATTAGGGACACTTGGCACACAAGTGTCCCTAATGCATTTTATATTAATGTTCATTGGCACACACAAATACTAATATATACATGCATATTCTCAACATACACAATGCTGAAAAAATGACACTTTTTAAATTAATATTTTCAACAGAAAGGAAATAGTTAAGTCTCCAACAAAAATCCTAACAGTATAAAAAGCAGCATGTTTATCAGAAGGCCTATTCTCTTGCTTTTAGTAAATGAGAGAAAGTAACTTTTTGCTGAATATAAAAGATTAATAAAACATATGAGTATGTTTTCCAAACTGGGGAAAAGGAGAAAAAAATTGAAATATGTTAATCAACAAATAAAAATTTCACTTACTATGGGAAATATATTAAAAATAATGAGATTATGCAAATGACTAGAGATTACCGATTAAAACTAAACACAAAATTATGGAGAATGGCACCATTTGTGAATGTTTATTATATGTATTAGATTTCTATATAAAAACATTACTGAGTCTAAGATTAACTAGAAAATATAACTGAGAGATACTCTTCCCCCTTTGCCTATTTTTTTTCTATGTAATTTATATTCTTAGGGATCAAAGGGGATCATATCTAGATTTTGAATGAATCCAAAGGCTGGTAGAATCAATACGGTCTTTTGCTGCTTGAAACCTGGTTTGAAGATTATATATTGAAGCATTGCTCTAGGCAACTATACCCTACTGATGGAATTAGTAAGTCAGCACACTCTCTATGACTTGAGGGAATCATAAAAAGCATCCATCAATGGTGTCAGGCAATGAGGAAAATACTGTATGTAATGTCAGGTGGCTGAATATAGGAAAAAGATACATGGTAATGACAGTATAGACAAACAATTGCAGGTAGAGAAGGGATTATTTAAAATGATAGTCAAAGTAAAAATATACACATTCAACCACTGCAATTTACTTTCTTTGATTGAAAAGAGTTTTTATGTCTTAAAGTTAATGTTTAGTTCAAGTTTGACAGCTTGAATAATGAGCACTTCATAAAACTATAGCTGACTTGATGGAGCACCCACCCATATGTCAATGATGGAATGACTACATTTTGAGGGAACAATTTTTCCTAGAGTACAATGTTCTGATGTTACAGAAGGAATGGTTAATTATTTCTTAATAGTAATAGTGGGAATATTTCAAATAATTGGGTTGTTATAAACTCATAAACATGTAGATATTTTCCCAGCTTGCAATCATTTTAAGGATCTTTATTTCCTATGACATTAAAATAGTACTAATTTATACTTCCACATTTTTGCTTTCTAACAAACCAAACCATGATATCATTGAAGCTTTACTTAGCATTAATGCATTATGATTTTAGGTACCCTAATTATTTTTGACAGTTAAAGTAGTATTTGCTTATTTATTTTTAGTTTTTACGGATACATAGTAGGCTTCTGTATTTATTGGGTACATGAGATATTTCAATAACAAGCATACAATGTATAGTAATTATATTGGGGTAAATGGGGTATCTATCACCTCAAGCATTCATCATTTCTTTGTATTATGAACATTACGATTGTACTTCTTCAGTTATTCTAAACCTAATTTTTTTTTTTTTTTTTCTGAAATGGAGTCTTGCTCTGTTGCCCAGGCTAGAGTGCAGTGGCAGGATATTAGCTATCTGCAACCTCTGTCTCCCAGGTTCAGGTGATTCTCCTGCCTCAGCCTCCCAAGCAGCTGAAATTACTGGCACATGCTATAATATCCAGCTAAGTTTTGTATTTTTGTAGAGACAGAGTTTCACCGTGTTGAAGACTAGGCAAGACTAGTCTCTAACTCCTGACCTTGTGATCCATCCTCCTCAGCCTCCCAATATGCTGAGATTATAGGTATGAGCCACTGTGCCTCGCCCTCTAAACCTAATTTTTAACATGCTCTGTTAAAGAAGCATTAATAAATGTTCAGTTTTACATCTACATATCATAATATAATTGGCAAATATCAAAACTGCCATTTTGTAAATTTGTTTATATTAACCATCCAGTTCACTCAAAGCATACTTATATTTCCAAAGACTAAAATATCCAATTACACATGATACTTTAAAATTATTATTGAGATTTCAATAGTATTGGAATACATTTTATCACACAAGTATCTTCAGAACTTCATTTGATATACAGTAATTTGGCCATTTAACTCTTAAAGAAAAGTTTTAATAATAAAATGTAATGATGTAAATCAATTCTTAGGATTTATTTTTAATGACTTAGAAATATAAACAAGCTTAGAGTCTACTTGTGAAATAAGTAGTTTGTTTTGGGATCATCACCCAAAGTAAAATTTGATAATTTTCAGCAGCCAAGTTTCCTTATTGGATAAGGCTCATTAGGCCTATTTTGATAGTTGATCTGAACTGCTTTGAAGAGCACTACTGAACAGTTACAATGTATGTACAATGGACTCAGAGTTCAGAAAAAAAATACATTTTGGTTTTATAGTCCTCACAGAAAACAACTGGGCACTACTGTTGAGTAACTGGATAGAGAAGATAATAGTAGCATGTGTTCTGTGCTATTTGTATGGTATGTCAATTAAAATGAACATTTCTGCCTGTGGATACACATATGAGAGTGGACGTGAAGTATGATGACCTGTGTTTCTCATGCTAATGTCCACCATGGAAGAGTTACTAAGCCACCAAGTAGACAGTGAATTGGCCTGTTGTCATCATCTGACTCTGACATTGGCCACCCAGTGCTGGCACAATGGATCATGATCAAAGGGACCATGGTGACAGGGATGAAGTCTATGCATAAGCCCAGCAACATGAACTCATTTATCAAAGTTTATCTAACAGAGCTGCTGCCAAAGACACAACATGACAGAAAAAAAGAGCAATGTTTGGTTCCCAATATGCAAGCGCCCCTGAAAGTGACCGCATGGCTACTTAGTGGGTAGCTGATTACATTGGACAAAAATACCTTCTGGCAGGAGAATTAATCTGATGTGGGTTTGCCCTTTTTCCTCACTAGGCCTCAGGTAGGCTCACTGTTTCAAGGTTTGCCAAATATTTGACTGACTAGCCTATAATCCCACATGATATTACATTAGACCAAGGAAATGAATTTATAGCATAGAGATGTGGAAGCCCCAAAATATGCGAACGCACACTATACTGTCCAGAAATTGCAAACCTAAGAGAGCTTTGGAACATCCTGTTGAAGGCACAACTAAAATGCCAGCTCAAAGCCTATACGTTAGTGGATGAAGTGCCATATTCTCAGAAGTAGTATACATTTGGAAACAGAGATATTTATACAATGCTATGTTTCCAGAATGTAAAACACGAGTCAGGGAACCAAGGAGTGAAAACAGGAGTGGCTACGATGCGATCACTCCCAAAACACATATGAGAAGTTGTGTTTCCTCTTCTGCAAATCTGGGCCCTGAAGGTGTAAAAGTCATGATCTTCAAAGAGGAAACAATTTCACTAGGGACTCAACAAGGGTTGTGTTAGATTACTAGCTATAATAGTCACCTGGGAACTCCATATTTCTGTGGCTAAGAGAATAGTTGATAAGAATAAAAATCTCTATTCTTACTGGGATAATTGGTCATGACCTTGAGAATGTAACACATAAGGTCAGAGATAAATACATATAGCACCTAGGTGATCAATGTGAGTGATTCTTGGTATTCTAATACCCATGGACAAGTACAGCAACCCCAGCCTGAATAAAAGCACAATGACCATAGAAGCAGACTCCTCAGCGATGAGAGTATGTGTTACACCATGTAATCACCAAGACCAGTTAAGGTCCTGGCTAAATATGAAGGAAACTTAAAATTGATAATTAAGTTGGAAGAAAATAATTATCAAGCTTCAGCACTGTGGGCTATAGTTCATCCTTTAACCTTCTAATTTCCCTCTTGGAAGACAGATCTTCAGAAATTCTAAAGGGCCTGCTCCAACAATTTTTGCTAAAAAGCAGATAGAGAGGCATAAAGGAAGAAATTTGATGGACATTACGTTGTGCTCACTACCCACATGCCCCTTCTTTGACAAACTTTTATCCTACCTTCCTGGAATGCTGTCAGCAGACAGCTTTCAGCTCTCAACCCCTTTAAAGAACTACCTTTGCTTCAGAGATCCACTCCATGTTAGATCATGCACATTCCTGGATTGGCCCAAATCAAATGATTGATTGATGCAGAAAGATCTGGCTATGCTCTCTTTCCCTTATTTCCCCAGGTGTTCAAAAATGCACCTTAATAAGCATCCAGCATGCCTATTCTGACTCAGGGTCAGCTTCCCAGGGAAAAACAGCTTGCAATTCTGCATGACTACTGCATTGCAGGTTATTGTAGTCTTACTAAGGTATTTTCTTATGATGAAAAGCCAAGAGTTCTGCTCATTCAAATTAACAGATACTGCTTATATTTATCATTTCTTCTTTGTTTCTCCACATTCTTTTTTTCTATTGTCTTTCCATCTTTACTAGCATTTTTCTTTGTTCTTTCAACTCAATCATCTTTCTTGATTCTTCCCTCCCTCTATCCCTTTTTCTCTTTCTATATTTTACATTTTTACAGAGACAGGTGTACATTTATAGATTTTACAGTGTAGTAAAATATTCTACCATAAAATTGCCTAGAAACCTATTTCGCCTGCAAGAAAATTCTCTTCCAAAGCAATGTGTCTTCTATATCACATTTTACATATTGAAATATCATGTCTTTGAATATAACTTAGATGCTGTCAGCTGGTTAACAGCAGGGAATGTAGAAAACACTCCAGTAAAGAGACAATGTGGAATGATTTTTACTGCATCTTCCATTGTATGTACTTTGTTTATCTTCTCTCTTTTTTTGGTTTCTTTCAATGCCTAACTGTAATAATCCTCTTTCTCTGAAAACTGTTAAAATTTGAGCAGAGCCTCTCAAGTTTAAAATGCAAAGAACAGTCTTTTTTTTTTTTTTCCACAGGTTTTCTATGATAATACTTAGAATGAGTCACTCATCCTGAAAGTGGCCTTCTAAATTACTGTGAAATAACCGTGGATGCTATTACACACACTTACAGATGTGATTTAAATTCTCTGGAACTCCTCTACACTTTGAATGAGAATTAGCAGCTTTGAAAGATTTAACTTCGCATTGAAAAACGATCACAGCAAGCAGGAAAATAACTAGCTTTCTTTCTTTAAGACTGAGATCTCCCATGTTTTTCCTGCCAACTGATACCTCTAAAATGTTTCAGCTTCTTACAAATTTTCTATATTACAGGTATTTCAACTATCTTTACAAAAACCTGCTAATTAAGGTTTATTTTCTTTAATATCATTAAACCATCATCCTTTGACTGTAAAATTACTTTCTTTTCAGGAACAATTAGATCTCAAAAGGACAGGGAAGGAGAAACTTTAGTTGTCATTTAATTAGTGCTTGCCAAGTTTCTCCTCAATGGAGTTTTTACCTTGTAAAGGAAGACGACTTCTGCCAATACTCAGGAGGCTTCATCCAGGTATAGAATTATAGGATCAAAAACTTGCCATTTGAAAGAGTTTGTAAATATCATTTTATGTTTCGTCTTGGCTGTCTTTTTCCCTCCACCTCTTAGATTCCCAGTGGGCCCCACCACCATCATCATTTGCTCTACTTGTAAGGTTGCCACGGAACAATGGCAGGGAATATGAATAAAGGTGCAAAACTGTGCCTTAGAGATGCCATGTTGTTGTGAAAGAAACGAGTCTTTATAAGACTGCCACTTAGAGCCCTGTGGGAGAATCTGAAAGGAAGTTTGAGTCCAAGAAAATAACAAGGTCTTTTGACAGAATTGCAAGATAAACCAAAGAAAAAATACATAAAATAATCATGATATATAAGGTGGTATTTATTATTGATTGCTAGGCACACACAAAAAATCAAATATAAATTTGATGTTAGACCTCAGAGGCTATGATTCTCACAAGTGGGAGCTAATAAGTGCAGATAGTTTCTTTGTAAAAGTAATTTCTGCTAATGTAGATGTAATTCTGTTCATACTGTAGGTTATCACTTACCAAATAACAGGTTTTATACAGTTTTATTTATTCCAGTTTTTTATGGCTTACTAAGCATATCATATGCTGATAGCTATTGCATTACTTATTTGAAAAAGCCAAACTTCTATATCATTAATAAAATTACTACAGAAATATTCCAGAAAAAAATACAGCGATATAATGAAAAAAATGTTATTTATTGGATTATATTTTTGTCAAAAGGCAGTACCTGTAATTCTTTATTAATATGGATATATACCATGGTGCATCAGATTTCCAATTTTTGACAAATAAAAACAATTTTCCCAAGTAATGGGTAATTCCTCTCATCCTCATCCTATTCTTATTTTTACACTAATTTATCATCTATTACATGTTCACTTAGTATTTTTTTTTTTCTGAAATTGAGGTCTCAGTATGTTGCCCAGGCTGATCTCAACTCCTGGGCTCAAAGGATTCTCCTGCCTCAGCCTCCCAAGTAGTTGAGATTACAGGTGAATTCTGCAATACCTGGCTCTCACTTAGTATTCGTAACCCACCTTTCTTCTTCTAGTTCTGTAGCACCCTTATTTGTATCTTTAGAGTACTCACCATAATCTGCCTAGTTATTGTCATTTTATAGATAATGGCACTGCTGACTGTTCAGTTCAAGAAACCATCGTCTATGTCCTTGGATCTCTTCTCACTTACTTCTCTGTTGGCCTCTCAAATGTTATTTTCCAGCATCCTGCTCTTGTACTCGGCTCTTCTCAATTTATTTCAAGATTATTTTATACTAATTGGTTCAAATGCACTAGAATAGCTGCCACATCAATATATTCCTACAAACTGGCTCCTTCCATTTATCCTGCTATTAACCAGTTGCTCAAATGAAATGTTTTATATACAATTCTGAATTACTTTTCTGTGTCTACAGTAAGTTTAATGTTTTTCTTGATTCATTCAAAATATTTTAAATCACTTACCATGTTCTAAGTCTGCTACAGATTAATCTCATATCAAAATGAATTATTTTATTTTAATGTGTCATTTGTCTATTCATCTGGAATTTCTTAGGGGTCAATGATTGCCTCTTAGAAGTGTTCTTTGCTTATTTGTTTTTGAATTCCAAGGACCTGAAAAATCTAATCATATTGTAAGCAGCGGAGGGCAGGGTTTTGTTTTAGATTTATTTCAATAAGCCTAATGTCTTAAAATGAGTAGACAATCAGCACTTTGTAAATTGTGTCAACTACATATATGTGAACACCTAGCCTGTTATCACCACCTTTTTACTCTACATAATACACGCTCTGCATAAGCTATGGATTCCCCCGGCTCCTGGATGCCTTGTCCCACATCTTCCCCTCCTCACTTAATGGCAGGAATACACTTTAGCATCTCATTTAGGCTAAAATTATTTTGTAGGATTGGCTTCATTTTTTTTTTTCATAACAAGATAGCAGTTCTTTTCCACCCTTGGCAGCTATTGTCTTCTTACTCTCTCAGAGCACATTCTGTGGGATTATACCACCTGCCAGAATTGCACTAGAGAAGTCATGATTCCATTCATTGATGGTGATCATTACATTCTCTCTCTGCTATGATGGCCCATTATATCCACTATACCCTGACATCTTTAACTCTCCACCATAAATTTTCCATGGGAGCAGAAACAAACAATAAACATTCAGTACCTTCCAGTACTACAGGCAGGTTTTCTGAAAAGTAAAGGTGCCATAATGATAAGCACGTTGTTCAATAGATAGTGTATCTATCACTGGGTGGAGAATATTACTTTTGATATTATGTCATATAGGGAAAAAAGTGTAATACATTTAATAAACATTACTGTTTTTTGCATATATATCAGTATTAGTTTAATTTTCTTACTGAAATAACTTATTAAGCCACATAATGAGAAATGATAAAGTTGAATATTTTACTCTTTAATTAGGTTCCCCTTCATTACAGATATAATTTAATAAGTATTTGTGGAAAATATTTTGTATATGGGTTAAGATACAATTATAATAATGCATCAGAGGACTATTTATTCAGCAGATATTTTACATATTTTTGAAATACTACATACATCTGGGAGAGCTGTGTATTTATAAAATCAAGAACTGAATTTTATGTAATATAAATATGATTTCATATACTATTGCAGACTCTACTTAATATCTGGTTTTGATATGGTATTTTGTTTAAAATAATCCCCTCAATATCAGTTTCTTGTTGTCATTTGTGTAAGTTTCCTCACTTTATTCTCACAATGTCTGTATATCAGTCTGTAAAAAAATATATTTTCAGCTATTTGTATGAACAATGATCATTTAGATATATTAGAAGAAAATAATATAAACTGAAATATTGCTTGATAGGTGTCTATCTTATGTGCTTAGTTATAAATGCTAACATAGCAATATTTAACATAGCAATACTAAATTGTGATTCAATGGCTGTAAGTTCTTGTAATATAAATCTCACAGTCAAGAAAAACCTTTGAGTATATAAAATATGATGCAGGGGTTGTACTATACTCATAGGGATCACCACCTAAAAATTTCAAGAAAAATGTGGCTTAATTAAGAATTTGAGTGAAAAAGAAAGGATGCTTGCAAAATGAGAAAAGTATTTCTAAAATCAAACAGAAAGTAGACAGTGATTCAAGGAGCAATAGAAAAAAATGTAATGGATAAAGACAGAAAATTGCGAAGGTCCTTGAAATTACAGGAAAGGATCTTAAACACGAGGCTTTAAAAGATGATACTTTCACATTACCTGGAAGTAGTTAGGCTGAAGGAACCATTACTGTTGGGGCAGTGAAAAGCGATACTTGTTTTAGACTGTGGCTACCTGGTTTGTATTTTAAACACCAAAAAATGATGCCGGTGCCTCTAAATCTAATTAGACTTCCCAGTCTTTTATGGGTATGTCTTTATCAGCAGTGTGAAAAGTAATACAATTGTAATGCTATACATTATTTTTTGTATGTTTAGATAAATACAAATACCACTGGGTTATAATTGCCTACATTATTTAGTACAGTAACATGTTGTACAAGTTTGTAACCCAGAAGCCATAGGCTATACCATATAGCCTAGGTAAGTAGTAGACTTTACTACCTAGGTTTGTGTTAAGTACACTCTATGAGGTTTGCATGATGACAAAAAACACATAAGCACACATTTCTCAGAATACATCCCTGTCTTTAAATGACACATCACTATTATACGTAAGATACCCTAATCACTATCATACCTAGGGAGAAAAAGAGATAAGAGGGTGATAAAAAAATCTTAGTTAATGGCATTTCAAATTACTGAGAAACCACTGACATGAAAGACATTTCCTAAATTTAACTAAAAGAAGGTTTTTAGGTTTTAGTAGAATAGGGGCTTAAGTTAGAAAAAATAAATTTCTGTTTTGCATTTTTTGTTCATATAATTTATGGTTTGTACATTTTACCTCTTACACTGGGCAAAATTTAGAAGAGACATTTTCCCAAAATATAAAGGGCTCAAAGTGAATAAATTCTAGCATGTAGCTTTATATACAAGGAGATATTTACAAACTTGTCAATATTTGAATAACAAACTGAAGAAAGTAACCAAACTTGGGATAGCAGTTGGAATAAAAAGTTTTAGAAAACATTGCTTCATCAGTAAGGATAAGAATCTATATTATTATTCACTGACGCTATAAGTAAGATATAGAATATTTTCATGATATTTGTTTTACTTATAGCCGGGTAATTTAACCTAAGTCATAGTTCATGTTCAGTTTATTTAGAAAATTTCCACAAAGGTATGCCTTTTGTACTTCCAGTGAGTACATAAAACAGATTTAAACCTGCCAGAAATACAGAAGAATAAAGGGAATTATGGTTAATGTCTTTCACATGAGATTGGGCAATAGCATCTTGAGGAAAAAATTCAATCTTCACAACAAAATAATATCTCAAACTGTAATTTAAACAAGTGTAACAGTTAACTGGTGATTGATGGCAACATACAAAATGGGGTATCAACTCATACTCTAAAATTTATCTTTAACACATCTAATAAGGTTTGACTTTATATAGTCTATGCTATGGAAACTGTCAAACCTAGCTAAAACATCGAAGTGATCTGCTCATTTCTATTATTAGAAAAAAGTGCACATGGCATACATTCACTTAATATGGTTAACTTTCAGGTAAACATTGACGTTTTTCTATTAATATTTAAGAAGCACAGAGCACTAAGAAGAGTCACCATTCAAACTGGTTTATTTGGATAGACTTAGGATAGAATTCACATACAGACACTTAGGCCAAATAAATATAAATAATAGATAAACAGGCTATACTAATGTTAGAAAATCATTTAGGACCCAAGTCTCTGGAGTGAGTTTGGGCAGCAACTTACTGCAATATATTCAACTATATTGATTCTGTAATTCACAAGGAGAACAATACAGGAAGAACTAATGTAATTGGTTTTAATAACTGGCTTAGTGTTGACAGCCAACTCACTCACCCAAGTTGTTTAATTAGCTTTCTATGTTTCATTTTATATCACGTATAAATATATTGTGAGAGAGTAGAAAAAGAGTTGACTCCTAATTAACAATGAAGCAGGTATATGTAATTAAACTACTCAACATATTGACAGGTATAAAAATTAGATACTGATATACAATGTTTAAGAGTTACCACCTGTAACATACTCATTGGGTGACAGGCAATTAATTGCATACACTATGTTAGAAGGAAAAGCCTAATACAATGTCTCTGAGTTTGTCATACCTGCGAATGAAATATTATGAGGGAATCAACGAAAATGTAGAAGTTAATTCTCCTTTAAATAGAAATCTTCTGCATTGAAGAGAGGTAATACAGATGTAAGAGAGAATGAAAATCACATAGAAAACAAATAGGTGCCCTATAAGAATCTCTAATACAATTTACCAGGGAGTCTCTTTCTAAACACTCCCATTGAGTAAAAATAGGATGATTTATAAAAGCCCCAACTCAACCCAGTTTGACAAATTCAACAGTACATTCTTTGAAATGGTATATACTATTTATATTGAGTTGATACATAAAACATTGGCACTTATTTTTAACAGAAACTTATAGTTAACATTGAAACAACAAAAATACATTTAGAAATAAAAATGAAGTTGAACTTAAATAGAAATGTAATTTTAATATGGTTAGGTTTCTTAAGTTGGCCATAATGTCAAAACTACAAAAAAGCATACAATGTATTGAAATTTACTGTATTGGCAATATTTAAAATCATCTGTGTATTCTATATTTGTTCTTGATTTTCACGGATAAATATACACGGTAAACAATAACAGATGCCAATTAGCATAATTGAGTGTTCAGAAAAATAAAATTAATGCCTTTATTACTCATAATGTATTCACCCAAATGTTTCATTAGCCTACTAATGTAATATTAATGAGGAAAATAACTAAATTGTGCTGGTCCCAACAATTGTGAATTACAACCTAATCATGAAATCCCATGCCTCTTTCACTTAGTTTCTTCTGCACAGGTTTTCACTAAGATTCTCATTCATAGATCACAAAAGAACAATTTGGGTCACTTCAAGAATTAATTAGACATTTGCATGAAAGCCACTAGAACAACTGCTCACCCCGTGAGTTCATAAAGCTGTTTAATTTGCTCTTGTATTTTCATTCAGAGAAGCTGGCAACACCACGATAATGCACAGCGTGCATAGACAGTAGGCCAAATTTCTAAACGAATTGTTCACTTTCATTTACTGTGCTCATTTAAAAGGTTCACACACACTAACACCTTTTAACCTTACCAGTGACACAGCTGGGACACTCTTTACTCATAATGAAAGATGACTTCGAATAATGTTCTCCCTGTCAATCTTTGAAGACAGTTAAATTTACAATCTTCATTTGGAAAATGAGTGTCTTCCTCTGCCTTTAGACAGAATTTTAACATTGATTTATTCAATGCTTACTAACTCATCCAATAAGTTCATTTCTTCTATTTTATTTAACTCATGTAAAGCTGCATATTGAATTAATTTGGAACTAAAGCACACAGGATAAACATCAGATTAGATGTAAACTATTTTTTAGCTAGAAGATTGCACGAGGAATAACTTTATTCTACTATCACACTTTAAATTTGGGGGCTATAAGGATGCATTTTATTAACAGTTTCTTTAGTTGTGGGCTGTTGTATCTTCCCACAAGCATGCAAACCTAAATGAGGCTATTATTCCCCAAAAGATAATGTTGCTTCAAAAGTGGCAATTTGACACACAAGGACAAACATCTAGTTTCTGATACTTGAATGTAATGACAATATTTTCTGTGTGTCATGCCAACACCTGGGCCCATCTGTAAGAAGGGCACTGTGCCATGCAGAAGGTACAACGTCAAATTCAACAGCATGTGGATGCCAAAATGTGAAAGTTCAGAGTGATAGCCTGTGGAACTCATCAAATAACTGATCTTTTGTAAGAAAATCCTCTCAAGAGCGAGCAATGCCAAATGAGGGCCAAATGCTTCATTATGAGGTTTCACAGCTGCTGATGCTTGTGGGCATTCATAACATCAAAGAACATTTTTATCCTCTGTTCCCTTTTCCAATCTGCCTGAAAGCTAGTCACTTTACATAAAGAAAAAAGGATAGTCTCAAAAGCAAAAAAAAAAAAAAAAAATTGTATGTTATATAACAAAATTTATAGATTTCTTATTTAATATATCTGCTAAATGGCAGATTTAACAGTTGGTAATAATGTTGTTTTAATCATGCAATAATAATTTCTATAAATCCATCAAGAATTCTCTTGAGGATAAAACATGAATGTTTCATGTGGGTGTGGGTGTGGATGTGTGAGTGTGTGTACAATTTTTAGATTGTAACCAATCAACAAAGAAATATGAGAGATTTAATATTTTGGAGCTGCTTTACATAGATATGGCCCCATGAGTAAATAACAGGTACAGGGTACTCTGAACTTAAGCATCATGAATGTGGCCAGTGCCAATATATGTTCAATGCATTTAGGCTAAAGAACCTGCCATAGGCACTATCTCTATACCAGAAAGCTCTCTTGGGTGAGGAAAAGTCCTGTGTGAGAGGTTGAATATTGAGAGAAAGGGTTGAATAGGCTGTGCTTCTAGAAATCAAATTAGGTAAAAAAAAATTGGCTATTTTTGAATAGCAAGAATAACTTTAAGGTTTCCTTGGTATGAGGTATTTTGGCTTTTTAATCAAATCATTTCTAACCCAGAGTTTCATGGTAATAATACCCTCATTTCTCATGTTTGAAGATATTTGGGGTTTTATCAAGAAGAACAGTTACCTTCGGGGACTGCTGACCCTCTTCCTCTCACTGCATTTTATGCTTACACCAGTAAGTAGATTACCATAAGCTCAGGTGTAAAGAAAGACACATACAAAATTCTCTTCATTTTAAACTTTCCCTACAGGAGAAGCACTTATTACCAACCAAATTAAAATTATCATTACAAAGAGTTAGCATTTATAAATCAAAGGTTCCAGAAAGTACTTTCAGCCACTAATAAACAGAAGTCACAATAATCCACTTTTTTTCTGAAAATAGAGTATTGAAATTTGAATATTTTTAAAACAATAAGCAAATTAGCCAAAGTTTCTATTATATTCTTCTATTAAACTATTATATTCAGAGTAACTAAGAACCTGCAATGGAGACACACAGTTCTGGGAACTTTAGGAGATTATTTAAACTATTTTTAAGCTCAATTTCTCCAACTGAAAATGAATATAACCTTATAAGGAAATGCTGGTGAAGGACTTAACACTGAGAACAACACTGGGCTGTTATCAATACATGTAAATAATTAATATTTTAAACCATAAATTCATTTAGACTTTCATACTGTCTTTTAAAAATAACATTTTGGGTTTTGTTCTTCATTTAGAAATTAATATGTTTGTTGCAAAAAATATTGAAAATAGAAAATAAAAAGTGAAAAAAATAGAATAACCCATAATTATATTGTACTGAGATTTTAAAATAATTTTTAATATGTTGCCTACAATTTTCATATCCTTCCTGAACTCCCTTTCAGAGAGGATCAATCAGAATATATAATTTTGTAGTAATAAAACCTATACTCTTTGCACAGGACAAAATAAAATTTAGAGTCATTCTGTCTATATATAATACTATCCTCTCCTAGGCAATGATTTAAATATTCTCTATTCTTTATGCCAGGCTTTATGAAAGAGAAACTTGTGCATTTCATTTTGAAACTGTAAAAAAAAATACACTTTTACCTATCTTTATATCTATTAATAGATCTACTTATACCCTTGTGTGTATTTTTCTGTGTTTATATTTACAGAAATGAAGAAACATTACTCAGTCATTTTTAAACTATTAATTCTTATATACAGATCCAGTCATCTTATAATTTTAATATGATGATATTCTTAAATTTATTCCTGCTAAAAATTACATACAAAAAATTAAAATGGCATTTCAATTCCAATTATGTTTGCATCTGGTTGAGCACAGTGCTTCTGTTGATATCATTACAACTATTTAATGATCTCAAGCTTGAGCCAAAATTCCAAGTAGCTGTGGAAAAAAAACATTAAACGTTCATTTGGTCATTAGAATATTATTCTGTGTGTATGAGTCTATACATCCCACAGGAATTGGGATGAAGCAAGAGAAAATGATTGTTTTCTTTGATTTATATATTCATGCTTGCTTTGAAATTTTATATACTTATGATTACATTAGTTTAGTGTTCAATATTAAAGCAAAAATATCTCTAAGATTTGTTAAATGCAACTCTCAATTATTCAGTTTAACAGAGGATGGGGCTCAGATGGATAAATGAAATTCAAAGATAAAGATGTCAGAGAATAGTTGCTCACTCTTTCCTCACAGCTGCATGCACAGGAACTGCTATTAAGATCAGTTTGAGATTCCCCTCCTCATCATGAACTTGGACAACTTCCAAGGGAGAAGACAAATGACAAAATGGCAGGTAGCTTGAGGGTAAAGAGAAATACCAAGGTGATCTGAATAAGCTATATATGAATAATCAGTACTAATTAAGAGGCTTTTATGGAGAAAATAGGGGTAACTTTTTATTAATTCTAAAAAAACATTTCTTTCGATTGCCAAAAATATGGAGGGAAAACAGGTTTAATCTTTACTAAACTGTAGTCACAAGTGACAGATATCAATCTGTTAAAAAGATTTACTGAGTCTCTTTTTGATGCTTATGAAATTTCAAAAGAAAAATGACTGTGTAGTGTCAGAAAATAATGCAAATTCTAAAGATGATCTAAGAAGGTTTCGATCAAGTTCACAACATGCTGCGCCTGTTAATTTCCAGTAGCTCATTCTCTTTTCTCTTCCAGTCTATATTTCTGCACAGTCATTCATAAAAATGTCTAGATATCTGTGTTTGGGGGGATCTTCATTTCCTTATGAAGGCTCTTGTATCATATAAAACTTAGTACCTTGATGTTCATGCTTTTCTCTTGTAAATCTATTTTGTCAGTGGTGTTAGTGGTTTTTATGGAGACTTAGCCACAAACCTTGTGGCCAGTGAGGAAAAGAAATTACTTTTATCCCCTACACATTAAATCCCATTTTGTCACAGCAAGCCAGGTTACTTTGAGCAAACAGCTTAACCATTTACATAATTTTGATATTGCAACTATAAAATAAGAATAACCATAATTCTCACTTTATAGAGTTGTTGAGAAAATTAATGAAACTAATACATACTTTATTATCTGTTGCTAGGTGCCACATACTTAGCAGATTAAAGCAAACCATTTCATTATCTCAGTCTTCATGGGTCAGGAGTCCGGGTATTAATTAATTGGGTCCTCTGCTGAGGGTCTCACTAGGCTGCAATGATGGAGTTTGCAGGCTGCATTCTCACTTAGTGGCCCAATTGAGAAAGAATCCCTTTCCAAGCTCTCTCAGGGTGTGGTAGAATTTATTTTCTTGTGGCTGTATGACTGAGAACTCTAGTTTCTTACTAATTTTTGGAGTCTGTCCTCAGCTGACTATTATTAGGTTCCTCCTAGAAACTGGACTCACCTCCTTGTGATATGGTCTTGCACATGACCTCTTCCTTCTCAGACACAACTAGAGAAAGCCTCTAGAGCACATCTGCCAACAAGAAAGAGGCTTATATCATATCCTGGAATTTTGCAGGTAATGCTTCACCACCTTTGCCATATTTTATTGTTTAGAAGCAAGGTGTAGGTCCTGTTCATACTCAAGAGGTGATGGTTGACTACAGATACACATAAACACCAAGAGATAAGGACGATGGCGAGTCAGTTTAGCTTCTGTCTGCCACAAAGCAAATAGAACCATAACTAAAAGACCCCCAACCATATCTAAACCTTACTCAGTATTTGAGATTTGGGACTCTGAATGGATAGTGTAATGGAATGAGACTCTTGGGAATCTTCGGATTGGGCAGATATATTTTGCAAGTAGAGAGATGTTAATCATTTTGTTCCAAATGGAATACTGTTATAGACAGACTCAAAGGTGGCCCTTTCATCATTCCCTAATGTTGGTGTTAAAACTTTGGTGGACTCCCCTCTCCTTGAGTGTGACAAAGATTTGTGACTTGTTTCTATGCAGTATACTGTGTTGAAATGAAGAGATGGCAGTTCCGTAATTATACCGCCTACCTAAAACTCTTTTTCTAGATGACTTGTAGACAAAATCCTTGCTGGCTTGATGTAAGAAGCTGTGTTAAGAAACCTACATGGCCCGTGTTAGTCTGTTTCCATCATGCTGCTGATAAAGACATGGATGGGACTGGGCAATTTACAAAGGAAAGAGTTTTTTCTTTTTTCTTCTTTTTTTTTTTTTTTTTTTTTGAGACAAATTCTCACTCTGTCACCTAGGCTAGAGTACAGAGGCACGATCTCGGCTCACTGCAGCCTCTGCCTCCCAGGTTCAAGCAATTCTCCTGCCTCAGCCTCCTGAGTAGCTGGAGTTACAGGTGCCCACCACCACTCCTAGCTAATTTTTTTGTATTTTTATTAGAGATGGGGTTTCACCATGTTGGGCAGGCTGGTCTCGAACTCTTGACTTTGTGATCCACCCACCTCGGGCTCCTAAAGTGCTGGAATTACAGGCATGAGCCACTGTGCCCGACCTGGAAAGAGGTTTAATGGAGAACTCATAGTTCCAGATGGCTGGAGATGCCTCATAATCATGGTGGAAGGCAAGAAGGAAAAAGTCACATTTTACGAGGATGGTGGCAGGCAAAGAGAGTTTGTGCAGGCAAACTCCTGTTTTTAAGTCATCAGATGTTGTGAGACTTATTCACTATCATGATAACAGCGCAGGAGAGACCCCCTCCCCTCCATGATTCAATTCTCTCCCAGCAAGTCTCCCGACATGGCATGGGAATCTGGGGAGCTACAAGATGAGGTTTGGGTAGGGACATGGAATGAAATCATATAGGCATGTAACTACAAGTGCCCTCTGTGGCTGGCCTGTAGATGCCAAGGGTGACCTCCAGCCAACAGCCAACAAGAAGTCAAGGCCTTCAGTTCTACAACCTTAAAGATAACAATTTTGCCTTAATTTTGCCAACAAAGTGTGTGACCTTGAAAATGAATTCATCCCCAGTGGAGCTGCTAGATGTGAACATAGCCAGGCTGATACCTTGTTTGCTTTCGGTGGGATCCTAAGCAGAGGAACCCCTGCTCAGCCATACTGAATGCCTGAGTCACAGAAACATTCACATAGTAAATACTTGTTTTAAGCTGCTAAATTTGTGGTAATATGTTACATATAAAGAAATGAGTTATATACGAAAAATTTTAAAAGCAACATATATTAAGAATTCAATGAGTATTAGCTCTTGATATTTTGTTTCACAGAGGCAATATAATAGTAGGGTTCACAGAGAGAATATTCTAGAGAGAGGTCCTGAGTCAAAAATCTGGCTGTATCAGTTACTGGTCATTTAACAGTGATGGGTAGTTTAACTTCTAAACTTTTAGTTTCTTTCTGTATAATGGAAATTAGAGCAGTATGTATAATGGTAATTTAAGCAACATGGGGTTGCACATGAGGATAGGATTAGTTAGTAATATAAATCACTGGAACAATGTTGTATACATAACAAAGTCATGCATATTACAAATATTACTATTACACAAAGTCATGCATATTAGAAATATTACTATTATATTGATAAACATTTATTATAGCCATTCGAGGACTCCCTTTAGTCTGTCACTTTCTTAATTTATATTTTGTAATAGATAAAATATTAGATCAGACTAAAATAATTGGAAGAAACTTTAAAGAATACTAGGAATATTTATTAAAAATTATCAGACAAAAAGTTAAAAATCTCAAATTCCTGTTTTAGATGGAAATTCCTTAGAAGTTTTAGAATTCATTAGGAATTTGCAAATAAGAAAATAATTACATTTTCAATATCTTACTAGTATTTTTTTGATTTCACTGAAGTAGTTTGATAATGTTAAAAAGGACATTTAGTTTTCAGTACATGGAAGAAATTGATAGAAATTATACCACAATGGATCACAGATTGCAAGCAATTATAGATTATTAAGCGGGCCACTGTTTATTTCTTATGTTAGGTCGCTGAATTCCAGGTAACCAACTACTTTATCATATTTAATGCTACTTAACGCAGCCCTATATATTTTGTTCTACACTGTTTTATAAAACATTAAAGAAAGTCTCACAAAAGGGATACTTAATGAATACTATAGAAAGATTAAACTTTTTTTAATTCTGCCAATAATGCATGAAAGTATTATCATGTAGTATATTAAAATCATATGAGCATACAATCAATAGACTTGAACTTTCATTTCACCTGAATCCCACAAAGTACACTACTTCCTCTAATTAACAATCAGTAACATTTTGATATGATTCTTAAGAAATATTTTCTAGGCAGGTATGTGTTTGTGTATGTGTGAATATTGAATGTTTTTATTTATACCTAGAAGAGTAGAGATGTGCTTATCAAACGTTCTTACATTTTGCAACAGCACATCTTTGAGTTTACTTTATATTAGTTGTTTCATACCTCACTCATTTATGATTCTACATAGCATTCAATATTACAGGTACGTAATGATTTATGAGTATCTCCTGATTAAAATTTAGGTTATTTCAAGTATTCTCCTACTTAAATACTTGGTGGTAATGACTATCATTTTTCAAATATATAAGTGAAAAATTGGATTATTTACTGTGAGAAGTGTTAAAGTGGTGAACAATTTTACTTGAAGATGTCTGTGTATGTTTAAGTATAAAAACTACAATTTTTAAAATGCTCAAATTTAATGTTTTTCTCTTCTCTGTGTTAACTCAATTTAATAAGTAATATATTTAATTAAATAGTTTTTAAATAATCTTTTGAATTTCAATTTGTTCTTCTTTTCCTAGGATAAGATCTGCAGCCCTGAAGTATTCAGTGTAGTGACAGTGGATGAATGAATAGTTCTCTCCAGAAAGGAGTATTTTATCAATCATGCTTAAAATTGCTGGATTTGGTCAACTTTATGACTGTTTTAAAATTTTGAATGCAAAATACCCTACTCCATCTTCTAATCCTAGGGTTGGCTGCTCCCACAAGTGCCTTAGTTTCTTCTCCCCTCCCCAACTCTCCCACACACCTTAGCATTCTTAATGCATGATTCTGCTGGGGGAAAAAAAAAAGTTTGCTAACAATTTTCTCAACATACTTCCCCTGACTGTGAATGCTTTTAAGAATATGATTGCTGGCTGGGCACAGCGGCTCACACTTGTAATCCCAGCACTTTGGGAGGCCAAGGTGGGCAGATCATCTGAGGTCGGGAGTTTGAGACCAGCCTGACCAACGTGGAGAAACCCCTTCTCTAGTAATAATACAAAAAAAATGTTTTAAAATATATTTGTTATTGTACTTTAAGTTCTGGGGTGTACAATGTGCAGAGCATGCAAAATTCTTGCATAGGTACATACACAGCAATATAGTTCGCTGCCTCCATTCCCCCCGACCACCGTCACCTATGTCTGGCATTTCTCCCCATGTTATCCCTCCCCCAACCTCCCTACCCACCACTCCACCCCTGCTGTCCCTCCCCTAGTCTGCCCCAACAGACCCCAGTGTGTGATGCTCCCCCTCCCTGTGTCCATGTGTTCTCATTGTTCAACACCCACCTATGAGTGAGAACATGCAGTATTTGATTTTCTGTTTTTGTGTCAGTTTGCTGAGAATGATGGTTTTCAGATTCATCCGTGTCCCTACAAAGGACATGAACTCATCTTTTTTATGGCTGCATAGTATTCCATGGTGTATATGTGCCACATTTTCCTTGTCCAGTCTATCACTGATGGGCATTTGGGTTGGTTCCAGGTCTTTGTTATTGTAAACAGTGCCGCAATGAACATACATGTGCATGTGACCAGTGATGACCATTTTTTCATATGTTTGTTGGTACAGTCTCCCCCATGCTGTTCTTGGGATAATGAGTGAGTCCTTACAAGATCTGACAGTTTTATAAGGGGCTCATCCTCCTTTGCTCTGCATGTATCCTTCCTGCCACCCTTGTGAAGGGTGGTTGGTTCCCCCTTTGCCTTCCATCATGATAGTAAGTTTCTTGAGGCTTCCCCAGCCATGCTGAACTCAGTGAATTAAACCTCTTTCCTCTTATAAATTACTCAGTCTTGGGCAGTTCTTTATAGTAGTATGAAAATGGACTAATACAAACCTCTATGAACAGTATGGAGATTTCTCAAAGAACTGAACATAGAACTACCATTCAACTCTGCATTCCCACTACTGGGTATCTACCAAAAGCAAAATAAATAATTTTATTAAAATGTCTCCTGTACTCTGGCTGAGCATGATGGCTCACCCCTGTAATCCCAGCAGTTTGGGAGGCTGAGGATGGAAGATCACTCAAGGGTAGGAGTTCAAGATAAGCCTGGTCAACTTGGTGAAACCCTGTCTCTACTAAAAATACAAATACACAAAATTAGCCTGGCATGGTGGTGTACACCTGTAATCGCAGCTACTTGGGAAGCTGAGACAGGAAAATTACTTGAACCTGGGAGGTGGAGGTTGCAGTGAGCAGACTTGCATCACTGCATTCCAGTCTGGGTAACAGAGTGAGACCCTGTCTCAAATAACAACAAAACTCCTGCATTTTTGTGTTTATCGCAGCACTATTCACAATAGCAAAGTGATGGCATCAACCTAGTGCCCATCAACAGAATGCTGGATAAGGAAAATGTGGATCCATACACAATGCAACACTATTCAGTCATTAAAAAGGATTGAAACCATGTCTTCTGTAGCAACATGGATGGAACTTGAGGCCATTACCTTAAGTGAAACAACTCAGAAAATCCAGTATCACATATTCTCATTTACAGATGGGAGCCAACTAATGTATACACACAACACAGAGTATGGAAGGATAGATGCTGGAGACTCAGAGAGTGGGGAGGGTGAAAAAGGATTAGTGATGAAAAATTACTTAATGGGCATAAAGTCCATTATTCTGATGATAGACACACTGAAAGCCAAGACTTTACTACTACTCAAAATATTCAAGCAACAAAATTGTACTTGTATCCCTTTAATTTCTACCAATTTAAGAAAATGAAAAAAAAAAAGAATCAGGACAATAGTAAAATATATTTTTCTCATACAGACTACAGGCTTTATGAGAATAATCTATTAGTAAAGAAAGGTAAGAGATATGCAGGACATCAAGAGGAACAGTGTTGGAACCAACGTGCTTGAGTTGAATTAAATGGGATCTGGAGCACATCATGTGTCATGTTAGGAAAGATGTACCAGTTCAACATAGATTATGCTTCCAGTAACCCTCAAATTTCAGTTGCTTAAAGTGAAAAATGTTTATTTCTTGAATATGTTACATGCTCATCACTAGTTGGCTTGTGATGGTCCTAACACTATGATCTAGGATCACAGAGCAGCCATTGTAGAAAACATTACCTCTCTCCAAATAACAAGGAAGGAGATATTTGAGTATCTCCACTGTCATTGTGTAGAAGTGATGCATATCATTTTCATTCTCAGCTAATTGTTCAGAGCTAAGTTCATAAACTCACCCAACTCTAAAGGAGCATGTGATACTACCATGTACCCAGGAAGAGAAATAACATGAGTCCTTGGAAAATAGCACTAATGACTACCAGACACAGGTCATTTCTTTAAGAGGAAGAATGTCAAATAACAAAGAAATATGTTCATAATTGCTAATGAAAATTTTATTCTGATTACTTCGTGAGAGAGAATTATTATCTGAGATTGAAAAAGTGATATGAGTCATTGGATGGGAAAGGAAAATACATAAAATGGAACTGAAAAGTGGGGCAAATGAACTAGAGAAGTAATTATGGTTTTGATTTTTGGTCAACATAAAATGTCTACTTCCTATAAGGAGGCATAAATTAAATGGGAGCCAATCAGCTGGACTGGGTGTTTTTTATCCAGTCACATTCAATTGGTGTAAGGATGATTGACAGTCATATTTAACAAAGTCTACACTTTTTTCTCCAAGAGTGTGTCTAAGGAAGAAAGAGACAAAGGAGTCGAGGCTGTTAAATTATAATGACATACCATAGAAAACAACCTAGATAAAGCGGTAAGAAATGACATGAGGATGAGAAGCTTTTTAAAAAGTAATATTGAAATATCTCTAGGAGGTATGGGTCAAAGAATGTATGGAGTTTAAATGCCAGAGAAGTAAAATGGAAATGGTAAAAATGGTGGTCAGAGAAAGAGATGCTGGAAATCTCAAAAACTTAGCTTTGGCTTTTAAGTGTTTTGTCGATCCATTTGTTCCAATGGCTATCACTGGCTACGCATATGTGATGACTTTGCCTCTGATTATTACACAACATCCTGGGATAGAGCAAATAAAGACAAATCTATGGGTGCAGGTTTCCAGAAAACTACCAAACAGGGCGGTTAATGACAGTTCTCTGAGAATGGGTCTTTGGCAAGTTACAAACCCATTCTGTACACTCTAGTGGTTACAAGGCTTTCACAGTGACTGATTTGTCTGTTGGTTTTCAAGGTTACATTCAAGCTTGGTAAAGAGGGGATGGAAACAAGGCTACTTAAAACGTCACACTGCTTTTTCTTTCTGACATTCAGCCATTTCTCTTAAACACTCTTCCAATTTTTATAAGCCTTTGATTAATATTCAGAGTTCTGAAAATTATTACTTTGACTATTTTTTGCCAATATTCTAATCATTTTTATTGAAACAGTGGATTTTTGGAAGTCCTTACTCCACCATTCCCACTGACATCTGTTTTCTAAGCACTCATTTATAAGCAATGCAATGTTGGTTGCATATTGAGTATCCATTTGCATGTTATTTTTAAGTTTACCAAACAGCAACTCTGTTTTACAATTTATAAGAACTACAATTTTATTTGGATTAATTGAAATTGAAACTATCAATTGTTTTGTTGTGACTGACATTTTTATTAAAAAAAATTTCTTCCAGAATCCTAAAATTCAATGGGTACTTTTCTTCCATTTGTAACTTCTTATATTTTGCATTTGATTATGGCACATCTGGAAATAACTGTTGTAAGATACACATACACACATATGTAAAAGACAAAAACTTAAAGCATTTACAATTTATCAACATTTATATTATTCTTAAATTTCCCCATTATTTTGTAATGACTTTTCTGTTTTATAATTATTAGACTTTCTTCTGAGCTATCTATTCAATCTAACATTGTCAAGTATCAATTTCCCCCATGATATCATTTTTAACTTACTGAACACGCATTTTTTATATATGGTCATCAAAAAATTGGATTAACTTGTAATAAATTAATAATCAGTAGATGAAACATGAAAAAAAAACCCTCAAAACACCAAGCTTAATACAGGATCTCAAAACTTTCATTTTAAAGTACCTATAATTAAATACTCACTTAAAAATTAACAAATGTTCCTGAAGACTTGATTTGGAATTATAGATAGGAAAATCTGTGTTGGTGTAAAATAATTGTATGCATGACTTACTGGGGAAACTGAGGCTCTGGAACCTTAGAAACAACAGGTGAATGCAAATATACAACATATGTTTTGTAATATTGGGCAAATCTCTATTCTCGATTGTTTCTTCATCATTATTTAAGACTATTATCATAAGTCTATAATCATTTGCTATACCAGGCTCCTTTAAGAATGAAGCGAGATATATTACATCTGTTGGAGCACACTAGCGGTTAATCACTACCCACCCTTATGATGCAAATATGACAAAGCAGGAAGAGAGCCAATTGCAACAGCAGGGAATCAACTAATAAGGAAAAAGATAGGAAACAGCAGAGAATACAATTAAATAGTTATTTCTGGAAAATATCTTGCTTTTTCCATCTATAATTCTATTCAATTTTAACAACATATTAGCAATATGCTAATATTTTCCCCCAATATAGTGTTATCCTTACTTTTATGGAGTTATAAAGTCTGTGTTCATGTTTTCCTGGTTTAAAATACATCTTGGTAGTAAAATGTCTAAATAACAAATATTGAGAAGAAAATATTTCAAAATAAAATTTCAAATCTAAAATCATATTAATTAATAACTGAATACAGGATAGTCTGTATAAATTAAAAATAATTCTTAATTGTAAAATAATTGTTTTCTTTTTTCAGTTGCATATCAGTTAAGTGATTAATCAAGCTCTTCGCTAAACCAAATTGATCAAATAATTAACTTCACCTGCAGTTAATCAATACTTTATGTGGATCCTGGCAAAATTGTGATACTGTCTTTCTGTTCTTATCATTTCCAAATATCTTTGCAAGAGTTTTATGTTAGGAAAAGTAATACACGACTCCTCCCACCCACCCCCAAAATGTCTATCTAATCCATAGAACCTGTAAATATACTACCTTATATGGAAAAAAAAAAAAGATTTCCAGATGTGATTAAGGTTAGGGACACTGATATGCAGTTTTCCTGGAATGTCCAGATGGGCCTAATTTAATCACACAGATCCTAAAAAGCAAAGAACATTTCTTGACTGTGGTTGAGAGAGATGCGAAGAGAGATGGGAAAACCAGAATACAAGTAGTGTGAGAAAGACTCAGCTTGGTCCTGGCAGGATTGAACATAGAGGAATGGTCACTAGAAGTGGGAAAAGGCAAAAAACAAAAAAATAGCAAAATTCAACCCAGATTCTTCCCTAGAGCCTACAGATAGCAACACAGACTTATGGACACCATGCTCTTAGTTCAGTGAAATTGTGTTAGATTTCCAACCTACAGAACAGTCAGATGCTAAATTTACTTGCTTTAAGTCACTAAATTAGTTACAGTGGCAAAAGAAAACTAACATAAAGAAACCTTTTCCATTTGGCATTTTTCATACTGTAATCCCACATTTCCCAGTACTAGGACCATTATACTGACTGCTAACTGTGCAGCACTTTTTACCTTAGTGTCCCTAAATTGATACACTTATTCATTTAATGAGTATTATCCAAACTGGACAGGTCTCAGATGCTCCATCTGTAACATAATTTGTCATCTTTTCAAAATATCCCAAGTACATATCCTAGTGTGAGTTCTAACATAAAACAACAAAAACTGAGGTACCATTGTGTAGTAACCCTTAAAAAATAGCTACTATTTTACAGACTGTTGACAATGTTCCAGGTACTTTACATATATGATTTACTGTATTCATGGTCAATTCCAAGATACGTATTCTTATAAACATCTTCAAGATTCAGAAACTGTGGCTTTAACAGAAATAATTTGCTGGTAAGAATCAAATGCAGGATAAAAATACAGAACTGTAAATCCCTAACACACATGAGGACAAGTCCTTGTATTTTATAACATTTTTGCACTGAGATAGTTTCCTAACCCCCAGAAATAGCTACCTAGCAGTGACGTTTCTAATGCCAGATACTTACAGCCATAGAACAGAATATCAGGGGAATTTGTACCATCCTCTGTCCCTTCCCCAAATCACTGCTTAATATCTCAATATTCCAGGTCCCCAAAGAAATAAAAGCAAGAAGCCTAACTCTTCAAAATTTATGAGAAACAATAGTACATGACAATAGTAAAATATAAAATATTATTCATTAAATATATTAAATATGTGTATTATGTAGAATATATAGTTATCTATATTTATATATATATATATATATATATATATATATATGTTTAGCCATGAGATATAATTTGAGCATTGAACAATGGGTTGCTACTATTTCACATAATAAATGTCAAGAAAGGGGAATTAGTTTTCTCAGCACAAATCAAACCATAAAACTAATTGGCTTGCTTTCTATTCTTAAAACAAACTGTGTAGCTAATGTAAATGTAAGTATTTGGAAATTTTTTTTTCTTACTTGTGTTAACCAGCTTCTTGCTAATCTTATCTGCATAAGCTTGTTCGCAAGTTCTCTTTTAATACCTAGCACAAAGTTAATTTCTAGCCATGAACTCTTAGCATTGTCATTATTTCAAATGCTAAGAGTTCTTGACTAGGACTAAGTGCTAAAAATAATAAAAGTTCAAATTGTAATATTCTACTGTATGTTTAAAGTTTCCTTTTATGAATCTGGTGTTTCTGTTTCAGTCACAAGTGATTCATGTGTTCTTTCGATTTCTCATTCATGAAGCACATTTTTGGCTTAGTTTTGTATTAGCTACAGAAGAGCAGACATCACAATTGTTTTGAATCTTGCCTTTATAAAGCACATCTTCCAGTGTGAGAAACAGACATAGCTAATTTTTAGAGAGGTAATACAAGGTATATTTTAGAAAGTCCGAGAAAATCTTCTGGTAGACAGGACTATAAAGCTGATGATTGAAGGAAGAGTAGGAATTATCCAGAAGTAAATAAGATTGAGGAGAGTGAATATTGTTGGCATAGAGAGCAAGAACAGCAAGTGGGAAGGTGGAATGTTTAGAAGAAATGAAAGTAACTATACTTTTAGAACAAATGCAAAGCAGAAAGCATCCATAGGCAAAGCTGGAGAGTTAAGTAAAGACTATAATGTAACAGGTTTATAGGACCATGCTTTATAGGACCATCCTGAGAGTATGGAGGCAACATAAAAATAAAGCTGAGAATAGTCAGATTTGTTTTTCTACCCTAGCTTAGCATTAGAGAAAGATTTCAGTGAAACTGGTTAGGATGCTTAAGTGCATATCCAAGAGGACAGTATGGTGATTAGTGTCCTCAGACAGGAGCAAGTGAGGAAAACTAAAACTCTTGAAAGCACTGTTCCATTCAAAGACCCCATTGTGACTATTCTGTCAGCTAGATTCTGAAAGAAGGGCACAGGAAAGCAAGTACTGTATGACCTCCCTTATATGTGAGATCTAAAAAAGTCCATCGCCTGGAAGCAGAGTAGAATGGTGATTACTAGAGGCTGGAGATGGGGGCACTGCAGAGATACTGGTGAAGGAATGCACAATTTCAGTTAGACAGGATATGTAAGTTCAAGATACCTAATGTATATCATGTGCCTATCATTAATAATGTAGGCTGACCATTCCCTATTGAAAATATCTGGGACAAGAGTGTTTTGGGTTTAGAATATTTTTTCAGATTTTGGAATATTTGCACGTACATAATGACATATATTGGGAATAGGATCCAAGCTTACACGCAGAATTCATTTTTGCTTCATATACACCTTATACACAAAGTCTGAAGGTAATTTTGTATAATTATTTTAAATAATTTTGTGCTTGCAACAAATGTGTTTTGACTGTGGCCCATTGCATAGGGTCAGGTGAGGGTTGGTGCTCAAAAAGATTCAGATATTGGGGCATTTAAGATTTCAGACATAAAGATTATGGATTTTCAGCCTGTATATTGTATACTTGAAAAATGTTAAAAGATTAGATTTGAAAGGCCCTAATCAAGAAAGCATAAGTATATGAGATAATATATATATTAGTTTGATTTAGTCATTTCACAATGTATAGATACATTAGAACATCATCTTGTATAGCATACATACATACAAACTTTATTTGTCAATTGAGAATAAAATTTAAAAAATAAAGAGAGGAAATGCGGTCTTTCTAAAGTAGTTTTATGGAAATATGTAAGCATATTATCTGGTTAATAAAATACACAGCAACACATAGGGGTGTGTGTGTGTGTGTATGTGTGTGTGTGTGTGTGTGTGTGTGTGTGTGTGTGTTCATGTTTTTTTCTTTTGTTTTGTTTTGTTTTGTTTTTTGAGACAGCATTTTAGACCTCATTCTGTAACCCAGGCTGGAGTACAGTGGTACAATCATAGCCCACTGTAACATCAAACTCTTGGGCTGAAGCAATCCTTCTCAGCTGCCAAGCAGATAGAGCTAAGGTTGTATACTACAATGCTTGGTTAATTTTTATCATTATTTTTTCATGGAAATGGAATCTCTAATTCCATTGTCAATGGAATTCCATTCTAATCAAATGTGGACCAGACTGGTCTCAAACTCATGGTCTCAAACAAACCTCATACTTGGACCCTCCAAAGCACTGGCATTAGCGGTGTGAGCCACTGGGCCCCACCCTGGATTTGCTTTGTTATAAGAGTACACCAGTCTAAGATAAATAACTTAATTTACACATTCACTTTCTCAAAGACACCAGAAATGATACTGTAAATTGTACCTCCTAATTTTCTCAAATACCATGATTATATTATTTCGAGAATTTATTTAAATATCAGCAGTGGGTATACAAATTACATTATATTTTTTTTTCAAAATTCAGACTATTTTTCCAACTGTAAGTTTTGGACATGGCCAAATTTGGAATTTAAGTGTCAACTTTAAAAAAACAAGTTGTAACAAGAAAACTAGAGAGCTAAAATTGGATTCTGAAATAAATATTTGAAACTTCTATGTAATCACTCACATACCAAAGAATATTCTTAAGATTCATAAAGTTTTCAGGACAAAAAACAACAAAAATACTCTGGAATTATGGGAGGATGCACAAATTCATTCTAATTATATAAGTGTAATAAAAATTCCTTATAGAAACATACTTGTTTTGACAGTAGAATGTCTAACCAGCATTCATTTATGTCTTACAAATAATTTATAAACCACAGCTTACAAAAATGGCCTCTTTACTTATCTCTGTTAAGTGTATTGTTTTATAATGTCTTGACAAATTTAATAGATTTTTAAGCTAGATTTGTTCTTGATGCAGTGATTTATGTTGTGAAAAGTTGAAGATGTGGTTTACCACCCAACTCTGGGCTATCTCCACCTCAGATTTTCTGTTTTGCTCTTATATTCTGCCTCTTTCTGAAGCAAAATTATTCAAACTAATACAATAAATGGCTCACATTTTCATCACCAAGTTAAAATTAAATGAGAAAATAAAGTGGAGGTCAATTTTAGAAGTTATCCGTAAAATAATGTTTGAAGGGGGGATTAGTAAATAAGTTACATTCATACATGTTTTGGTATGCATAACTTCTAGATTGTATCTTTTAAAGCCATATTCATTTACCGTACCATGTGCTGTTAGCAACAATATATGTAACAATATACAATATATGAAACATTTTTACATATTAAAAAATGTATAGAAACAAAATTGGAAAAATTATTTTTAGAATACAAAAAACGAAAAATTATTTATCAGAAGTATAACTTGTTTCGGGTTTTTTGAAAAGCAATTTGCAATGATGTGAGCATACAACATTGTATAAACAGGTAATTTTGATTCTTAGATTCTATCATGAAAATAATTATAATAAAAATATTGATACTTTCATTTGTTTTTCCACTTTTTGGAAGAAAACTATCATCTTAAAACCAAAGGAAGAAAAATATTTTTTTTAAAAAAAACTGTAGAACAGGTCAGTATACTGATTAAATTCAAGAAAGAGGAGAGGGAATCTGAGGTATGCCAGCTATGTGTTATGTTTTGTTCAAAGATATCCAAAGCAAATGAGAAAAATATGAACATCTGATAACTGATATACGTTGTCTTTGAAAAATTAAAAAGAGAAACTAAGTGAGATGAATAAAAGCAAGCTTTTTAAAGTATAGTGCCTATTTAGTCTCTCTCTGTCCTGGTACTAATTACTTATTTGTACTAAGAATCTACTCTATCATAATCAATGCAACATTAAACAACCCCTTTGACTATATGGGATATTCAATAAACCAGTGTTGGCTTGTTCTATTTGATTCAGAATTAGAACGACTTTACTTTAAATTTTGATTTAATTACACTAATCCAATATGGGGTATTGATTACCAATTTAATTTATTTCATAGAGATTGTGTTTTTTCTCTTTTCTTTTACTTGAATGGAAAAAAAAAAGGGAACACTAAGAACTTGAAACCTAGAACAAAATAAGAACTACCTTGCAAGTGGAGAATGCAAAAAAACTCCAGTGACAGAAAAATCGCTACTGAACAATACTCATGTGATTTTGAAGGAATTAAATCTATTAACAAGAAATTACGTTGAAATACCTTATTACTAAATGTGGAATCTAGAGGAATCTAGAGCAAGTACTGGGAATACAAAAAAATCATGTAAGGCATTTTGTGCTGTGATTATGTTTACAATCTAAAACATCACGAGTAAATACATCTTTAGGAAGTTTAGTATCAGTGAAAATGAAGTGGACATAGTTATGGGATTTTTTTCCCACTCAAAAAAACTATATATATGGCATCATTCTTACCTGGAAGAGAGACTTGTATGTTAGAACTGACATCTACTTCTTGAACATTGGAATAAAATTTAGAATGTGGGAGGGATTTGGGCATTTTGTTCATTAAAATGTTAATATGTGAGTATATTTATGTATTTGTGATATAGTGATAATTTTTGCTTTCTAAATATTTCAACTGTATATTTTTATGGCCTGTAATTTTATCCCCAAGACTGATTTCTTTCTGGGGGAAATCCCTTCAGCTGATTCCCAAGTTATTGCATATTTAATCTCTCTCTTGTTCTGGATTCCATTACTTTACCTAATTACTTATTTGTACTAAGAAGAGTCTGCTCTATTGTAATATTAAACTTAAAGCCTACATTTTGCTTATCAAATGTAACTAATAAACCTTATTAAAGAATTGATCTATAACTTGGCATAAGTGAATTATTTAAAAATAATATATATTTCCATATTTAGATATATTTATATCTATCATGTGCTGTTAGCAATAATATATGTAACATATAATATATGAAACATATTTAATATAAATTGATATTTATTTTATATAAATATAAATATTTAAAATATAAAATATAAAAATTATATTATTTTTATCTAATTTATATATATATACACACACATATATGAGTTATAGAAGACAAAAAGACATTCATGGCAATGAGTCTTGCATAACAACTTGGAAATACCTTCTAGACATTTATATTGTTTTCTAAGCTCTAATTCAAATGAATAAAGGATGATATGATATCTAAAATATTTTAACTAAACTGGTCTCAAAAAAATGAGGCAGAGGTAAAAGAAAATGGCACCTGGATAAATTACCTTCTCACTTAGTCTGTTTTTCAAGTCTTCTAAAATGTTCTACTTTCTCACAGACTATCATCACTTCAAAAATGACAGTGAAAAAAGTGGCAATTGTATTAGTTTGAGAGACATGTACAGACTGAGATTACATAAAGTCAACAACACCTCCGAATGTATTAACTGGGAAGGGATCTCATTTTGCTTTTGCCCTCTTTTGAAAATTTTTCTGTTTCTGATTTCATTGGAGAATGAAACAAAATCAGAAATAAATATATCGTCTCAAAATGGATACTGGGTTCATTTCTCTGTGCAAAGAACCAGGTTTCTAGTGACACATTTGCTAGAAGTAGGAGAAAAATAAAGGTAAACATGCAAAAATATAAAAGCTCAGTGTTCCTAACATGGTCTACATGAGTTTCCTTGGTACGGACTGTCCAGCCAGTTATAACTGGTGTTGGGGAAGGAAGGGGGAACATGACAGTATGCACCTGAGTAAGAATGGTTCAAAATGATATATAATTATCATTTTCTAATAAGAAATTTTGAAGTAATGTTTCAAAAATATTTTAAATGAGAATGAGTAAGTCAATGGATAGATGTAGTCATCTATTCTGCAGCATAGCAATGTTAATTCAAGAATTAGAGAATATTTTAGAAAAAATTAGTTACATACTTCACCTACACAAATGGCAAAAAGAATACCCAATGAGCTACATTTAATTTTGAAATGGTGATAATATTTTAAGAAGAATAAAATTACATTCAATTATTATGGCTCATGCAGAAAGGGAGAATAAATACCAAAGTGTGAAATAATGTATAGACATTATTGCCTAAAACTGAAGTATTTTAATGTGCAAAAAGAAAAAAAATACATAAAAAGAAAAAAAGGACCAAAATATATTGTGGCAAGTATTTTAAAATTCTTTGTCACAATAAGACATAGGATGAGATGGTATATTAATAATAGTTTTTGAGGTTCCATGGATTGGAAAATGTAGTTCATAACAAGAAAATATAACCAAGAAGCAGAAAATTTAATCAGAAATGCAAAAGATTATTAACAATAAGCATAATAAATGAGCATTTTGTTGATTAATTTGTAAACCTTGGAAATAATTTTGTCCAATTTTGTTCAGTGAGGCCTCATTTCAAATATGGCCAACATTGTGAAAAAATTGAAAACATAAAATGAGTTTAACATATATATGTTGCATTTAGATGAAAAATTGGTATCTTAAAAAATCTAATGTTTTTAAAACATTAATATTTTTAAAATATTAGATTTTTAAAATCATTTTTATTGAAAAATAAAATTGCTCTAAAAATGTTTTGATACTTTATTGCAACATAAGGATAAAAAATTAGGAGCCACTTGAATTTACATCTATTAGGAGATAACCTACTTGTAATACTTTTCTAGGGGTATACTAGGCAGCAAATTAAGTATGAGGATTTTGAAGACTGATGTGGCACAAAACATTCATTGACATAAATTTTATAGAAATTAGTTTTCCAAAGCATATAGTACAACTGTAACTATTAGTAGCAATAATGAAGAACATAAAACTTATCAGAGAAGATGTCATCTATGAAATATGTTTTAATTTCATATTTTTCTCGTGCTCATTCTACCTTTATTATTGGTTTTTAAAAAAAACGAATAAATAAGGTAGGTAAGATAGATACATCAGTAAAGTAAATGGATAGGTGAAGTATCCACCTCATTTAATTTTGCTTTTCTACATATAGATAAATATATATGATAGATAATAACTTGATTAGTTAGAAGTAAATTCTAGACTATTTTTCATATGGTCTAGTTCTTACAGAATATGTTTCTATTGAAGAAATTCTAACAGGTCAATTGCCAAATTTCTCTTCATTTCCCTCTTAAATTATTTTCCATTTGGTTAGCAAAGAGGCAGACTTGTAGCTAAACCACCATTAAGAAGTTACTTAATTCAATCTTAAAGTATTCCTAAAGGGAACCAACATTAATAAGAGAAAGCATTGCTGGCCCAATAAAATTTTTTGAGGAATTGAAGTGTTTAATTAGGCAGCAAGAACATTAATAATTTATGAAGGAATTCAACACATAAAGAGACAGAGTTAACTCTTGACCATTAAAGAATAAATCAAAAAACTACTGAGTAGATGTTGAAAGTGCTGATAAGCTTTAAAATAATAGGCTTTTTGACCTCTCTAAACACTTGCCACATTTGATCACAAAATGAAAGCTTAAGAAACATCTGTATATTTAGAATGTATCTTCCTATTCATAACATCAATTATGCACTGTGTTTTTTTCAAAGAAAGATCATTAAAGAACATTTGTAACTAATATATATATTTAGAAATATATATATATGAGATATATTAATGTTAACATTTCTGGGTAGAATATAAGATGTAACTATCTAAAATAAAAACAGTAAGTTTGAGTGAAAAAATGCCACCTTTAAAGGGTATCTGTGGGTCAAATTTCAAAATATTCATTATAATTGATTATTGTTTCTTCCTGAAGTGCGAAAATACATGGTATGGAATTTCCCTGGGATTCCATGATATGTTACAAAAAACAGTACAATCATAGGAGTCCCTCACATGGCAAGAGAGCACAATCTGTGTGCCTTTCAGGTTTGTCTGACATCTGAAAACCAGATTTCTCGGACATTTCAAAATCTCGAAGTGCCATAAATAACATTCTAAATCAAACTGATGCATTGACCCCGTATACAAATACGAATTTTTATGGAGGAAGCAACATATGAAAAGTTGAGACCTCTTGGCTCCTCTCACAGTGGCTTCCAAATGCACATCTACCAGAAGTACTATTTTTGCAATAATTGAGTACATAGGTGCGGATTTAGAGAAAGCCTTGGATAGGAGCTGCTATTTATTAAGATTTTTTTTCATGATTGTAGATCTCTCAGTTTTCAGTTGACCAACTGGTTGACTACAATAAAGATATTTTCTAGATCTAAGTGCTGGCCAGTGAGATATAACGAAAATGATATATGGCAACTTCTGTGACCATTACTTGAAAGGTAGTTACTGATTGCCTTTGGTTCATTTTTTAAATATAATTTTAATTGTCATCTTAGAGTGATGGAATCTATGTGCAAGTTTGTCATATGGGTTTGTTGCATGATACTCAGGTTTGGGGTACAAATTATCCTATCATCCAGGTAGTGAGCATAGTACAAATAGTTTTTCAGCCCTTGTCCTCCTCCTCCTCGTCTCTCTAGTAGTTCCCAGCATCTGTTGTTGCCATCTTTATGTCCCTGAGTACCCAATGTTTAGTTCCTACACATGACTGAGAACATGCAGTATTTGATTTCCTATTTGCTTAGGATGATAGTCTCCAGCTGCATCCATGTTGCTGCAAAGTACGCGTGACTTTGCTTTTTTTAAGGCTGCATAGTATTCCATAGTGTATATTTACCACATTTTCATACTCAATCCACCAGTGATAGACATCTAGGTTGATTCCATGTTTTTGCTATAGTGAATAGTGCTGTGATGAACACATGGGTGGATGTGTCTTTTTTGGAGAACAATTTATTTTCTTTTGGATATGTATCCAGTAACGGGATTGCTGGGTCAAATGGTAGTTCTGTTTGAAGTTATTTAAGAAATCTGCAAACTGCTTTTCACAGTGGCTGAACTAATAATTTACATTCCCACAAACAATGTAAAAGTGTTCACTTTATTCTGCAAACTTACTAAAAAGCCAAACAACAGATGTTAGCAACAGCCATTCTAACTGGTGTGAGATGGTACCTCATTGTGATTTTGATTTTATTTTTGATGATGAATGATGCTGAACACTTTTTCATATTTGTTGGCTGCTTGCATGTTTTCTTTTGAAATGTGTCTATTCATGTCTTTTGCCCACATTTTAATGCGATTGTTTTTTGGTCTTTCAATTAAGTTCCTTATAGATTCTGGATAATAGACTTTTGTCAGATGCTTTCTTTGTGGATATTTTCTCCCATTCTATGGGTTGTTTGTTAATGCTGTTTTTAATTTCAATTTTTGTTTTTATGGCAATAGCTTCTGGGGACTTAGCCATAAATTTTTTCCAAAGGCCATCATTTTAGAATGTGTTTCATAAGTTTTCTGCTAGGATTCTTATAGTTAAGATCTTACATTTAAATATTTAATTCATCTTGAGATAATTTTTTTACATGGTAAAAGATAAAGGTCCAGTTTTATTCTTCTGTATATTGGTAGCCCTTTATCCTATCACCATTTATTGAATAGAGAGTCCTTTCCACATTGCAGATTTTTGTCAACTTTGTCAAAAATCAGATGGCTACAGATGTGCAACTTTATTTCTTGAGTGTGTATTCCAATCCATTGGTTGAAATGTCTGTTTTTATCCTGGTACCATGCTGTTTTGTTTACTGTGACCTTATAGTATAGTCTGAAGTCAAGTGATGCAATGCCTCCAGGTTTGTTGTTTTTTGTTTAGGACTGCTTTCAATATTTGGGCTCTATTTTGGTTTCTTATAAATTTTAATATATTTTTTTCTAGTTCTATGAAAAACTGATGTCCTTGTTTCTATCTTATTACCTGGACATACCTGTTGCCATTTTTGGACAATAATACCAAGGATCACTCTACAGAGATGACAGAACTGCGAGCTAAAAAGGGCCTGAATTCCTGTGGAGTCTGTGGAACAGGGCCAACTAACCTTATATTTCTAGGCATTTACAAAATAGAGAAATACATTTCTGCTCTTTGTTGGCTATTGTTATTTTCAGTCTCTAAAACTTGCTGCCAAACACAATTCTAATTATTATTATACAGATGAAAAAACAAAACTGGATATATCAAATAACTTTAGAGTTGCATTGCCCCATATGGTAGCCAAAAGACTGCCCAATACACAGCAACACATGGACATTGAGTGATTGCCTAGTACCAATTGAGATGTACATGTAATATATGCAATGTATGCTGAAGATCTAAAACAAAAAATAATTTAAATGTTCTGTTAATTATTTTTGTATTGCTTATATTTGAAATGATATTCTGAATATATTATGTTAAATATACTACTAAA
Organism: Ateles fusciceps; assembly: GCA_036589455.1. Classification (NCBI taxonomy): domain Eukaryota; kingdom Metazoa; phylum Chordata; class Mammalia; order Primates; family Atelidae; genus Ateles; species Ateles fusciceps. Next base: position 438,608 of record JAZHEH010002345.1, on the reverse strand, counting down.
ATCAAATTCATCTTAAATTACCCATATGGCTCACTTTATGTAACTATGGACAGGGCTGTTATTGAAAGTAGACTCTATAAAGCAGACTACCTAAAGTAGACTATGTATCTAAACTTCTTCCTTTCATGTACAGGCTTTTCCTATCAGATCACACCACTGCTGGTGGTATGGTAATATGTACAATTGAGTTACATTGTATATAAATATAACTAAATATCATCAGGTAAATATCATTGAAACTAGTGACAAAAATCACAACGTACATAATTAAAAGAAAATGGCTAAAGTCAGAAGGATGTGAACAATTCTAAGAGTATTTGAAGCAAAAGATATAGTCAAAATGGTAAGAGAATAGAGTACAGAAGAAGCAGCTTTCTGAGTTGGTAAAATTTTAAGTAATGACAATGTCTAATTGGCATAAAAAAGATATAGTTGTGCTCAGGTGGACAATTAGTGAGGATGCTAAGAGATGACATGGTGAAGGGATTTATAAAGCCCTAGGTTAACCCACTTCACACAACATAATTGACAAAAAATTTAGAACTCATTGCCTCTTCTTTTTCAAACTTAAATCTTGTGCTGGATACTTTCTGATCCATTCAAGGTCACTGATCCTCTCAGTTCACTGCAGCATACCCACTACTTCTCCTGGGATCCAATAACCATTCCATTCCCTCCCTCTTCAGGCTTTGGTATCGATTATTCAACTAACCTTTATAGAAATCTAAGAGATAGGCATTGTTGTCATCTCTATTATTGTCATCTCTATTTTAACGATGTGAAAACCAAAACATGAAAAGACTAAAATCAATCACCCAAGTTCACATAACTAATAAGCAACAGTCAGATTTCAACCCAGGTAAAGTGGCTTTAACTTCAAACACTTAATGTTTACGCTGTGTTATCAGTGGTGTAATAGCCAGTTATGAATTACCTGTCAGCATCCATTCCCCATGTTTTTAAACCAAGAGTTCAAATGTAATTTGGAATCCCTGGGGGATTTTGGACATCTGAGTCTGCTCTTCAGCCTGCTCGTGGCTTCTGACCACAACTCTTCCATTAGTGGCCATGGCCTAAAGCAGATCAACCAGGGTATCTCAAAGGACTTTACTGAGATCATGGTAACCTACTATTCCCTTGGATGTCAGTTAGGAAGCATGTGATTTTAGGAACCTTAGAAATGCCATCAAGAAGAGAAAACAGAAATAAATCAAATCTTAAAGCCTAATGTAAAATTCTGAAGTGTCCAAAATCTAAATAGTTGTGTACTATTAACATATGAAAATGTCTTAAAATTTATCATTTTTATCGTAACTAGTATCCATATTTTAGAATAGAATACATCTTTCTTAATTATAATTAATCTATTTAAAAATAATAGTTTATGTATCTTTCAAAATACAGCTTTTAGTCTTACATGTATATGATAAACTTTTTATTAAAAGATTCAGGATTATTTAAAAATAACTTTTTATTAATGTTTGGGGTATAAAAATCTAGCAATTATCTACGTTTTGTTCCAAAGAGTGTTCCTAGAAAAAATTTGAAACATTATTTAAGAAACTGCTACTTTATCATCTTCATAATTTTAAACAATTGATTATAATAAAAATAGCTAAGCAGTATTTAGCATGTGTACTCTCTTAATACGATGTCTCCATTTTTACAGAAAGTTTCATTTGTAAAAATCTGTATGATCTCTTACATGAACTAACTTAAACTTTTCTTTGACAAGTGAATGTAATGTCAATGTTCAGAGAAATAAGACACAATAGGGCATCTTAGAAGAATGAAATTATTTTAAACCTTTGCTTATAATTAAGCTAGATGGCAAACTGGTCTAATACTTCTATTTTTGAAATGTTTTAGAGTTTCATTGGACCACTTAGAATTTTGCGTACATCACTGCTGAAATTCTAAAGACATTCTTTGATGAAAAAAAAATGAATAGATGGTTGTTTTGTGGCAGATATTTTTATGTTAGACAGTTTTATTTTTATATAATGACAACTACGGTTATAATTTTAAAATATTTTTCATACTATAATTAAGGCGACTTTTATGAAAAGCACAGTTTTAGGTTAGCAGCAATATTGAGACAAAGGTACAGAGCTATCTCCTATACTCACTGCACACGGGCATAGCCTCCTGGAGAATCAACATTCCCACCAAAGTGGTACATTTGCTACAACTGATGAACCTGCATTCGTACATCATTTTCGCCCAAAGTCCACAGTTTAAATTAGAGTTCACTCTTGGTGTTACGTATTCTATTTTAGACAGATTTATAACAGCATGAATCCACCCTTGTAGTATCATACAGAGTATTTTTACAGCCTTAAGAATCCTTTGTGTTCTACCTATTCATCTTTCCCATACCCTCTAACCCCTTGCAACCATTCAACTTTTTATTGTTTCCATAGTTTGACTTCCAGGATATCATACGATTAGAATCATACAGCTGGAAGCCTTTTGAGATTGGCTTCTTTCACCTAGTAATATGCATGCAGGTTTCCTTTATGTCTTTTCATGACTTAATAGCTTTTTGTTTTAACGCTTCATAATATTCTATTGTCTGTATTAACAATTTTATGTATCCTTTCACTTACTGAATGATATTTTAGTTGCTTCCAAGATTTTGCAATCAGGACTAAAGCTGCTATAAATATTCATGTGAAAGTTTTTGCATGAAAATAAATTTTTAAGTTTTTGAGTAAATACCCAGAGTGTGATCACTGGGTCATGTAATAGGAGTATATTTAGTTTTGTAAGATATCACCAAAATGTCTTCCAAAGTGGCTATATCATTTTACGTTCCCACAAGCAACAAATGAGAGTTCTTGTTTTTCAGCATTCTCATCAGCATTTGTACTGCCAGTTGTCTGTATTTTAATCATAAGAGTAGGTATATAGCAGTATCTCATTGTTCACTGCATTTCCCTGATGACATGTAATAATGGAGCTTCTTTTTATGTGCTAATTTGCCTCCTGTATATCTTCTTTGACAAGGTGTCTGTTAAGGTCTTTGTCCCATTTTTATCATGTTGTTTTGCTTTTCTTCTCAAGTTTTAGAAGTTCTTTGTGTATTTAAGATAATCCTTTTTCAATTTTTTCCAACTCTTCTTCCACTCTGGTTTGTCTTCTCATTCTTTTGACAGTCTCTTTCGCAGAGCAAAACTGTTTAATATAATTTTTAAAATTAAATCCAGCTTATCAATTCTTTCTTTCACAAATTGTGCTTTTGGTGTTGTATCTAAAAAGTCACTGCCAAATCCAAGGCCATTTAGATTTTGTCTTATAATCTAATAGTTTCAGTTTTTCATTTTATGTTTATTTTGTGATCTATTTTTAGTTACCTTTTTTGAATACTGTACAGTCCCTGTCTATATTTAGTTTTCCCATGGAGATGTCCAGTTATTCTAGCAACATTTGTTTAAATGATTATCTTTTCTCGACTGTATTGTCTTTGTCTGTGCTCCTTTGTAAAACATTAGATTGCCATATTTATTTATGTGGCTGTATTTCTGGGCTCTCTCTTCTTTCCCATGAATCTATTTGTTTGTCCTTTTACTACTACTGCATCATCTTGATTACTGTAACATTGTAGTTAGTTTTGAATTTGGATAGTATCAGTCCCCCAGTGATTTTCCTTTTCATTTTTAAAAAAATTGTGTTGGCTCTGCTAGGTCCTTTGCCTTTTCATATAAACCTTAGAATAAGTTTGACAATATGTACAAAATAACTTGCTGGTTTATTTATTTTTTGAGACGGAGTTTCACTCTTGTCACCCAGCCTAAAGTGCAATGGCACGATCTTGGCTTACTACAACCTCCGCCTCCCAGGTTCGAGCCATTCCCCAGAAGCTTTTTGTTGATTCTTCCACATTTTCTATCTATATAGTTTGTTTATACAAAAATGTCTAATCTGTTTCATATTTTTTTCCTTCCCAATCAGCACACCTTTTATTTTCTTGTTTTGTTGCATTAGCTAGAACTTCAAGAATAATACTGAAAACAAGTGGTGGGAATGGGCATCATTACTTTATTTCTAATCTTAATTGGAAAGTTTCTGGTTTCTCATGATTAAGTATGAGTTTGTGGATAAATGTTTTGTAGATATTCTTTATCAATTTGAAGAAGTTGCCCTCTATTCCTATATAACTGAGGACTTTTATCATTAATAGTGTTGGATTTGACAATATTTTTCTGTATTTATGGATATGGTTATGTTTTTCATCTTTATCCCATTGATGTGATAAATTACATTCATTAAATTTTAAATGTCAAACCATTCTTGCAAATCTGAGATAAATCCTACTGGGTCATAGATATAGTTTGGCTGTGTCCACACCCATGTCTCATCTTGAATTCCCAAGTGTCGTGGGAGGGACCTGGTGAAAGGTAATTGAATAATGGCAGCAGGTGTGAGCCACCGTGCTTGGCCAAAAATAATTTTTTAATGCTGAAATTTAACTGGACCAATCAAAACACTGGTAATTTACATAAAGAATCCAAAGTTATTTGGAAAAAAAATATAAATAATCTTAAAATTGCAAAAGAAGAGTATAACATAATTTAAATTAGCTCCAAACAATCACTAAGTGGACTTTTTTGTTGATTTTAAATTCTCATACAAGGGGTGGTATTCTGTTTTTCCTTTTAAGAAACTGATGAAAGAGTTAAGAATATGCCACCATAAAATATGCTGCTGTGGCATATTGACCATTTTTTGTTAATGGCACTTGATAAACGGCAGGTACAACATCACTGAGCTTCACTCTGTTTCTTAAAAGCAGGAGAGGAAATTTCACATGAAAGCTGCCCTCCCTATACAAGGATTAAAGTAGCATTCTTATCAAGATTGGGAAGATGAGATGGACAGGATTCTTTCCAGACTCTAATAAAATAACTAGTTTCTTCTTTAGCTTCCCCATATAATCTAATTCTTTTCACAATGTAGTAGGTTCCCCCCCCCCCTCAATTATGTATAAAATGTTTCAACATTAACTGGGTCATTGGGTCTTTATTTTCTTATGAAAGTGCCTCTGCCACAAAAAACATGAATTATATAAATGTGCATGTTTTTCTCATTTTGATCTGTCAATTTAGTTTTCAAGCCCAGCTGAAAATCCTGAGGATAGCAGTAAAATTTTTGTTCTTACATGAAGAAAAAATAAAGGACAAGTACTTTGTTCAAGAAAAAAAACTGGCAGGGGATGATGGGCTCACACTGTAATCACAGCACTTTGGGAGGCAAAGGTAAGAGAATTGGGTAAGTGCAGGAGTTTGAGACCAGCCTGGACAACACAGTGAGACTGTCTCTACAAAATATTAAAAAGAACTACCCAAGCATGGTGTTTTCTGCATGTGGAGTCTCAGCGATTCAGGACAGTGAGGTGCAAGGATTTCTTGAGCCCAGGAGACTGAGGCTGCAGTGAGCTGTGATCATGCCACTGCACTCTACCCTGGGCAACAGAGAGACACCTTGTCTTGAAAAATAAAACAAAACAAAACAATAAAGAAACAAAACTGATGAATAGGAGAAGAAAGATTTAAACTGATGGCAGGGGGGTTTCTATTTTTTTTCTTTACACCAGTGATTATCAGAGTTCAACATTTTCTGGATAAATTCAATTACCAAAAGGGAAATAGAGAACACAAATATAAATCAAACTTTGGCTACTCACAGGCACGTACACACACACACACACACACACACACACACACACACACACACACACACAAATAATCTTTTAAATGTAAAAGGTAGGAAGTAAATAATCCTAAAATAGACACATTTTAACTTGAGCAAATCTTTAGAAAGTACATGATCCACAAAATACTCATTTTAACTTAAGCAAAACAAAACAAGATCAGTGTAAACAAACATGCATGACTGATATTTAAGAACCATTTTCTCATGTCAGTATGTATCCTACATAATCTCATTTCTCTTTCCAAGAGCTTAATTTGTTCTCCAGAATGACCTAGCCTATTATATTACAGCTAAATATAAACTTGTCAAATTTTTTAATAGCTTATACAATTAGTCGATATATAATTATGTTTTAAATATTTATTTAATTTAGAACAGAAAACAGTAGCTAATTATTTTAGCAAGTAGGTGTACAAAAAATTTTCATATGGGTGTGAGAGATAAATGAAAGAGAATAAATTAGATAAAAGGTTTTAAAATATTAGACAATTATTTCAGAAAAAAGATTTATAATAAATACTGATACCAAAAATAACATTAATATAATAAATATACGTATCTCAAGAGATATAAACTATCAATGGGTCAGACAACTACTTTTACTAGACACTAGACACTGGATGTCACCTTAACTAGATTCTGCATAAAATTACTTTTGTTATGCTCTCAATGTTTCTGTCCCTCCTCCTGCCCCAAATTTAAATGTTGAAACCTAATCACCAAGGTGATGCTTTTAGGAGCCTTTGATGGTTATTGGATCATTGCTTCCATTACCATTAAAATAGGCTTACGGTCCCTATAAAAGAGGCTCCAGACAGTTGCCTTGCTCAGTTTTTTCACCATATGAGGATACGGCAAGAATAAATTCACCTTTCTGCAAAACCAGGAGGTTGACCCTCACCAGGCACGGAATCTGCTAGCGCCTTGACTTTGGACTTCCTAGCCTCTGGAATTGTTCGAAATAAATTTCTGTTGTTTATAAGCCACCCAGTCTATGAAACTTGTTATAGCACTCTGAATGAAGAAAGACAGGGCTGACATGAGAATTTATGAACCAATAAAGGAGTTGAAGAAATAATTGACAGAACAGAGTAAGGAAGAAGAGATATTAGCAAAAAGGAAAAGAGATATGGAAGATGACTTGAGAAACTAGCATAGACCAAATAGGAAGCTCAAAGACATAATGGCTTAGAATTTTTCGAAACTGGTAAAACACATGAAGCTACAGGTACACTATCTGTCTAGTTATGATTAAAAAAAGAAACCCACACGTAGACATCTTGTAGTGAAACTGCAACACGCACGTGTGCACACACAATCTTAAAGCAGCCAGAAATTAAGGACCTGTCACACACAAATATCAGCAAACTACTCAGCAGCAAAAATGGAAGCCAGAAAACAGTTAACAAGTTCACCAAACAGTATTTGCAGCAAAATCATTTTTCAGGAACGAAGTGAAATAAAGATTTATGCAGATAAACAAAATGTGCAAGCATTTCCCATCCAAAAACGGCCGAAAGGAACTTTTAAAGATACAGTTTGAAATGAAGGACTATGATCCCTATGCAGATAAACAAAATGTACAAGCATTTCCCATGCAAAAATGGCCTAAAGGAACTTTTAAACATACAGTTTGAAATGAAGGAATATGACCCTGAAGGAAGGTTTTAAACAGAATAATAATGTGCAAGGGAATTGGTAAGAATATAAATAAAACTACAGTACAATTGTTTGTATAAAATACTAATCATCTTATCTAATGGTTGAGTGTTGAGAGAATGAAATGAAATAAACTAGATTAGAGTAGCATATAGTTTTGGTTGGAGTGTTCTAAGTCACATATCAGACAGTGGATATTTGGTATAGAGTCAAATGAACCTACTTTTCAACAACTATTAGAGTAAAACTTACAAATTTAGTTTAAATATCACATCTATAACAAATGCACTTTGTTCTGGTACTTTGAACTTGGTGATGCCAGGCCCAGTGTATAAAGGATCTTTGAATCATTATCCCTGAGTAAAGCACCTGGTAATGAGTTGTAAATAAGAGCTACTGAATTTATGAGTGAATAAAATGAATGGATACTGAGAACCTTTAGATATTTTTCTATAATAATTTACTTATGATAAATTGAAAAACCATACTGAATAGAACTGTTTTATTTACTTCAGATAAAATGTGAGGAATATGAATCTTCTGAGTCCTGAAGAGGCATAGTTGGACCTCTGTAGTTGTGGATTCATTTACAGCTCTGCTATAGAAGTCACTGAACTCTGCGGCTCAGTTTCTTTGTGCTAATACAGTGAATAATAGCTGAACTATACTGTTCATCGATTTATTATGTTGTACAAGCAAATGAACTAATGTACATAAAAGTTTAGTAAGTTACAAAAAATCACTGAAGATGGTAAGTAAAACATAATTACACACAGATTACATGGAAGAATAAATTTACCTCAGAAGTCATTATTTAAATTGCATTTAATTTTGGGGATTTTGTTTTTACTCTGATGAGAAACAGCAATTACAGTTTTGTAGTAAATTTTAAAATAGAAAAGTATGAAAAAGAAAAATTTTAAATTCTCCTCATATCTAAGCATACATTGATAAGCATTAACAATGCTGATGATACTGGGGTGGACTTATTTTCTTCTATTAATGCTACTGCTCTCGCTAATGTTACTGCTAACTCTTGCCCGCCCCCCACCACACGCAATGGGCATGTCTTGTTTTATTGAAATTTCCTTAAAGCTTCACAAATATTGCACTTTTTCAAATTGAAGTTTTGTGGCAACTCATGTTGAGCAAGTCTGTGGGTGTCATTTTTCTTACACTATGTCTTCCCTTCCTGTCACATTTGGAAATTCTTACAGTATTTCAAACTTATTATTATATCTGTTATGGTGATCTGTGGTCAGTGACCTCTGACATTACTATTGTAATTTTTTTTTTTTTTGGGTGGGAGCACCATGAACTTTGCCCGTATGGGACAGAAAGCTTAATTGATCAATGTTGACTGTCTGTGTTCTGACTGCTCCACTGACCCAGCTGGTCATTCCACTGTTTCTCTCCTACTTTCTGGCCTCCCTATTCCCTGAGACATGACAATATTGAAAACAGAACAACTAACAACTCTACAAAGACCTCTAAAATGTTTAAGTGAAAGGAATAGTTGCATCTCTCTCATTTTAATCAAAAAGCCCAAAATGATTATGCCTAGTTAGGAAGGCATGACAAAATCTGAGACAGGCTGAAAGCTATGACTCTTGTGCCAAAAAAGGTAGCCAAGCCGTGAATACAAACAGAAATTCTTAAAGAAAATTGGAAGGAGTACTCCAGTGAACACAGGGATAAGACAGTACAACAGCCTTATTTTTGATATGGGGGAAAAAAAAAAAACTAGCGATTTGAATAGAAGAGGAAACAAGCCACAACATTCCCTTAAGCCAAAACCTAATCTAGAGCAAGGCTGTAACTGTATTAAATTCTGTGAAGGCTTCGAGAGGGGGAGAAAGCTATAGAAGAACTGCCAGCTAGCAGAAGTTGGTTCATGAGTTTTAAGAAGTTGTCTCCATAACATAAAAGTACAAGGCGAAGCATCTAATATAATAAAGGAGCTGCAGAAGTTATTCAGATCTAGCTAAGATCACGGATGCAGGTGCTACTCTCAACCACAGATTTTCATTGTAGACTTAACAGCCTTCAAATGGAAAAAATAAAATGTCATCTGGGACTTTCATAGCTAGAGAAGAGAAGTCAATAACTAGCTTCAAAGCTTGGAAGAACAGACTGATTGGGGCTAACGCAGCCAGTGAATTTAAGATGAAGCCATGCTTACCATTCCAAAAATCTTTGTGCCCTTAAGAATTACGCTAAATAGGGACTCCATGTTTGGATCCCCTTCCATGAACACTCCCTTCCTGGAAGCCGTTTTTCTCTATCCTGGATTTTCCCTCTGGAGTCCCCTTCCACACTCTCTTGTGGAAGCCTGTCTTCCTCTCCTAAACTCCATCTCTCTCTATTCCCTTCCAGTCAGTGTGGAATCTGCTTTCCTCTCCTGGATTCCATCTTTCTGGATTCTCTCACTCAGTGTGAGAATTAGCTGTCTCTTTCTCTCTCCTCCTGTTTCTCTCTAAAATAAATCACTTTCTACAAACCAACAAACAAAAGAATTATGCTAAATATATTCTCCCTGAGCTCTATAAATGAAAAAAAGCAAAGCCTAGATGATAGTACATCTGTTTATAGCATGGTTGACTATTTTAAGACCACTGTTGAGATTTATTGCTCAGAAAGAAAAGATCCCTTTCAACTAGTGCTTATTACAATGCATCTAGTCACCCAAGAATTCTAATGGAAATGTATAAGGAGATTAATGTTGTTTTCTGTCTGCTAACACATTTTTTTTTCTGCAGCCTATGGATCAAGGAGCAAATTTGATCTTCAAATTTCATGATTTCAGAAATACACTTCATAAGGTTATGGTAGTCATAGATAGTGATTCTCTGATCTGAGCAAGGTAAATTGAAAATCTTCTGGAAGAAAATTCACTATTTAAGATTAATTAATCCAGAACATTAATTCATTGTAGAAGGTAAAAATGTAAACATGAACAAAGGTTTGGAAGAAGTTGACTCTAACCTTCCTGGGTTACTTACAAGAGTTTAAGCCTTAATTGAAGGAAATGATTGCAGGTGGGGTTGAAATAACAAAAGAACTAGAAGTGAAATCTGAAGACCTGTGGAATTACTACAATCTCATGATACAATATTAAAAGATAAGAAACTGCTTTTTATTAACGAGCAAAGACAATGGTTTCTGGAGATGGAATGCACTCTTGGTGAAGATGCTGTAAACACTGTTGAAGTGACAAGAAAGGATTTAAAATATTACGTGAACTTAGTTGATAACGCAGTGGCATGGTTTGAGAGGATTGAATCCAATTTTAAAAGGCATTCTACTGTGTGTAAAATTCTATCTGACATCATTGCAGGATACAGATAATTTTTTGTGTGTGAAAGAGTCAATTAATGCAGCAAACCTCCTTGTTTTCAGAAATTGCGTTACCCCAAAACTTCAGCAACTACCACCGTGATCCATCAGCAGCCATCCATATGGAGGCAAGACACTCCACTAGCAAAAATCACAAGTTTATGAAGGCTCAGCATCTTTTATCAATAAAGTACTTTAAATCAACACATGTACTGTTTTAGAAATAATGCTCTTGCACATTTAATATACTATAGTATTGTGTAAATATACCTTCTACATGTCCTGGGAAATGAAAAAGATTCATGTGACTCACTTTATTGTGATATTTACTTTATTGTGATGGTCTGGAACCAAGTCTGTAGGATCTCCAAGGTATGTCTGTTCACAGTGTTGAAATTTATTGTAATTATATAATTTATGCTATGTGTCATGTATGTGTGCTTTTATTTTTGCTCGATTATACTTCAAGAAATATGCCACAATTTTAATATTTCTTAACAAGATTCATTTTAAATGGCCAGACTTATATTTAAATAGAAAAACCAAAATATATGTAACTTATTCTCTGTAGGTATTAATATATAGATGTTTTCTGGATGTAGAAATTCCCAGTTCCTACTAATGAAAATAACTCTAAAATATGTATAGGAATCTTAATGTGACTGTTATTCCCTTGTGAGTAAAATAGAATGAAACTATTTTTTCCAAGGAGATAAACATAGAGCTCAAGATGTTTTGAGCCAAATTCTACTTTATAAAAAGTTATAGAGGTAGCCTTCTATCAATGGTATAGAATGGTATTATTGTTTTATATTACATTATAGGAAATAAGCACATGAACCATGTTAATTTAAGGGAGGTGCCCAGAATATACACCCAGTATCAAGATGGTTTAAGTAAGTGTGTGAATAATAAATGCATTATGAAATAGCTCATATTCTGAAATAATTTCAGCATGTGATATAGGTAAGATGAACAGTAAATTATGTAAATCCCAAAGATTAGCTTTCAAACTTGGTTTTCGTGCACTAAAGTACTTGTGTGTTCTCATTTTTATTAGTGATGGTTTTGTAACTAAGTAAATATACTTTTCATTAATTTATTTAACAAAACAATAATGTGAGAATTTTTCAAAGATCTGGGCTGTAACAGGAGCAGGTTGTGTATGATTTAGTTGTGGCACAGAAAATTAGAAAGAAATAATCATTCTGTCAATGGAAAACATGAATATATAGCAAAAATGACATTAGATGACCTGATATCAACTATGTTGGTCCTCAGCCAGTAATACCAGCTGCACAAGAAATGGAAGATAGCAGGTGAAATTGGTAAACCACAAATAATTTAATAACCACAGCATGCCAATATAGGGACTGAAACTGACTAGGTTATTAAAGAGATGTCTGAAGTCACACCAACTTAAACAAAATTTTGATGATATTTTGTTGATAAGGGTGAAAAAAATCAATTGTAAGGCAAACATTTTAATTGTAGTAAAATATGTAAATATTACCAGTGGCATATACAACTCAGAATTTTGAACAAAGAAGTAACAAGACACCTAATCATGAAAATTTTTTGATGACTTTTGATATGGATATGTATTCTGCTTATAATTAATCTATTTTACAGAGAGGATTAATGAAAAGAATGACAATAAAAGCCCAAAGCAGAAAAAAAGCAATTTACAGATTTTGATTGCTCTTATCTTCAAAAACTAGTGTTATAATTCTCCCAATTACTTTTCTTTAGTAAGTATGTATATTTATACTTTAAATGTGGCTATTTTGTTTAAAACCTTGTCAATAAAGCTTTTCTTTTTCTGAATTTAGAGCTCAGAATAATTAGAATAAGTTACCTATTTTCTTTCTCAAGAGAATATAATTTTATAGATAGCATCTCTGAATCTATTTAAATTGGTAAGCTTAATCTTCTGAAAGGCACTGAGAAAACATACACTTTTGTTTCTGCTCAAATGACAAAATGCCAGATAACTGCATTTTAGGTTGGCTATCTTTAAAATTTTGTAGTCCTTGAACAATCTTGGTGATCCAGGAAAAATATATTGCATGAAATAAACATTAATTGGCAGGTGTGTTTGACCAATTCAAGGTCTCATTATTTAAAATGAAAATGCACATGCACATGTTCAAAAAGATAATTAGAAAATAATTTGAGAAAATGTCATTTTTCCTGAATATTTCACACATCATCTTTTTTTACTTAGTTCAATAGTTGCATCAGTTGCAAAGGTATCATCTGTACTACAGAACTTTCTATCGACTGCTATTTTGTGCATGCTATATAATGCACATATGTTAGAAGTGTGTGTTTGAATTTTTTGAAACTTACAGTGCTATTCTTGGAAAAAAATTAAACACTAAGCACCGATAGTTACACTAGATTATGTGGCTGTGTGTGAATATATCCAGATGTTTTTGTATCTTTGTGTATTTTCCTGTGGGTTAAAGAAAGAAATGAAAGGAGAATGAAGCTGTTTCAACGCTTTTTGACTTTTGGAAAGTCCCCACAAATTCTTACAGTAGCATGATCCTTGGAAGGATAAAGTGGGACAAGAGAAAGAGGCAAAGGAATGAAGGAAAAAATTGGGGAGTGAACATGGAGGTAGTGTCAAAGGAGTTTCAGGGGATTGTAGTTAGAAAAAAGGAGATGGATGATTTTAACAACAAACTTACAAATGTCTGCTTATAGCATTATTTTATTACTGGTACCAATTTATTGTATAAAAAGAAATTATGATATTAAGAAAACTGTCTTTATCTTAAATGTAATACATTTTTATTAAGCATAATGTTTAGAACACATTTCAAGGTGATAATATGATTACTGTTACAGATATGTTCCAAATTTATTCAACAATAAAACAATTTTAAGCAATGAGAAATAATATTTTCTAACATCATATACCCCTCCTGAAATGTATCCAGCTTTATGACATGTTTTGCATTTAGCTTTCAGTTTGGGGGTGTTAAAATATGCCAGGGGATAAATAACCATTAACTATATTCAGGAAAGAATGTCCTAACAAGCCATAATGGGATGTTTCCATTATTTGATTTTTCTCCCCATTAATTATGCTATTTATTATAGTGTTATAATCACCTATTGGTCACAGTGATAAACCCTAGTGTAATTATTTATCTTCTCCATACTGTGTCTAAGGAATAAAGGATAAAATAAGTTGAACATGCTAAGGATAATACCTAACCTGCAGCCACTAATAGAAAGTAGACATGGAAATAGAGTATTTCTAATTTGTTAAAAAAGGTTAAAAGTAAAATTTAAAGATTTCTCATTAAGCAATAAAAAGAACATGTGGCATTTCTCTTATACAAATAATGATGTTGAATTTTGAGGAGAAAACTGATGACATTATATATTTATGGCTAAATACCAAGCCACTGTAAACATTTCTATAAAATTAATTTCAGCTAAAGATTTTGTAACCTGGATATACATTAATTTTGTATTGGTCACTTGTCGAACTAAAAGAAATACTGAAGCAGAAGATACATGTTAGAGAAAAATATTGATAGTCACTGCGGCAAGCATAAATAAGAATGTCTTGCTGAGTGTGTGTAAAAATAAAGTCATTATTTATACTCAATGGCAGATCCAGAATGGTTTTTGGCAAGAAAAGTCAAAAACATATGATATATAAGCTTCTTTGCGAATTGAAGTACAGCTTTAAGGAACTAGTCTAAAATGAACTAGTTGGCAAAAAAAAAAAAAAAAAAAAACAGAACAAAGGTAGAAAAATTCTAATTCATACTAACTTAGAACATCTGCACATGCAAAATTATACCTAAGCAGTCTACTATATTCAATAACATTAATTTGGGTTCATTTTAATGAAATGTCTAGTTTCCATTAAACTTTTAAGTTAAATCTTATTCCACCCATGTAATAGATTAAAATTATTAAATCTCCCTGAACCATACATAATTATTCTGAGATACTTACTCATGCAATAAATATCAAGACAAAAGGGCATTTTTATTCAACATTTCAGAAGGAGAACTTTTGTGAAGGAGTAAACTTTATACCTAATATGTATATAATAGTCTTATTATAATGCTAAAATAGAAGCATTATCCAATTTTAATGGGAAGATAATCATTGCAGTGAACCACAACAAATAGTTCTGACCTTCTTGTCATCCAAAGAAATATAGAGACTGCAGTTCTGAAGTTATGTAGCTTTTATATCACATTACAAAAAGCACATGAACTTATGCAGATTATGGATCTTCAAAAAGAAAAAACAATTCAGCACTGTAATCAACATTTTCTAAATGCCTTACAAAAGTTAAGTGCTCAATGAATTTATATTAATAAAACAAATACTTTTGTAGTTTATTAAAAATTAGTGAAATTATTTTGGTATGAGACTTTCAAATATTTATCTCAGAAAAACTAAATATTGTGCCATTAAATCATATTTCTGTTTTACCAGGGTTCCCTAATACTTGAGGTAGAACATAGGTCCTTTTCGTAGTTGGGTAAAGATTAGAGACATTTCTCAGAATTTCTCAGAATAAAGGTTACAAATGTGTACTATAAAAATGTAACATTGCAAAGAAAACTGTATCACATCATAAGGTTTTAAAAATTTTTTTGAAATTGCATTGTTAATAAAATTGTTAAGAACAGTGGCTGTTCTTCAAAGATGGCCTCCAATAAATCAGACTTTCCAGTATTCCTGCTCTTTATTAGACTCTTCCCATGTTGATTCTTAGATGGAGAAAATAATAAGGATATGTCATTAAAAAGCTTTGCAGCTTCTGCCTTGAACTCTTGGACCAAGGGACCTCTCGCAACATTCTTTATAGGAATTCAGGGGCAATAGGACAGGGAGATACTGAATAGGTGCTCTGGGTTTCAGCACCAATTGAGCTACTACTAGTATCTTGCCAACATCAACTGCCAGCGAAACTAGTGAGCCACATTGAACATCCACCAGTCCAGCTGAGCCTTTAAGTACTGCAGTTCCAATTGATTCTGAATGGCACTTCATGAGAGGGACCTCGGGGCAATTCAGTTAAGTCCAGTCCAACCAATGAACTGTAAGAAATTATAAATTGCTTTACTATCCTAAATTCTTATGTGGTTTACCAGCCATAAATAACTGGAACAATGGGTTACTCTATTATTACATTAAATAACAAGAGAGAGTCTAATAATTGCAGTGATTTCAAATTCGTGATGAACATAAAGTATGTTCAAGGTTTCCTTTGCATTCACAATGTTCTTTGGAAATATGTGAGATCTCTATGGATGCTAAAGTCACAGATCCTGCCATACAATACTGTGGTTTATTGGTCACATACATAAGTAAGGAATGGCTAAATTTAATGGGAACTTGTGAAAATAAAGATGCACCTTTTGTTCCCCCTTATTCAAGTTAATGCATTCTCTTGATATTGATAGTCAATGCAGCAAGCACAAATTGACTTCTAAACAGTTATTGTGGATGCTAAGAACCCCTGTGTTAAATCATTGCTCTGCCATGCCATAATTATGGAGAAAATTACTCTCCTGTTTTGCATAAAAATTTCTTTTTAAATAGAGAAACAATTTTAAATAAACAATTACACAAAGACATTTGATGTAAACTTTGAAGAAAACTATGAGACTGTTTATGTCATAAAAAACTAAAAAAAAATTACTAAAACAGTATCTTATGATGAATCCTCATACAACTCATCAATTTTTAGTCAAGTGATTCGAATATTGGTTTTAGAAATAGGAGAAAACTATCAAACATTCTTGTCTGATACATTATTGTCACTAAACTTAATAACAAACATCCATATGGTAAGCATATTCCTATGCTCACTTTTTTCTAGGCCCACTTTCAAATTTTAGTAAAGTAGATCTTTGAGAATATCAAATGATACAGTATCATTATCACTATCTATGACATGTCTAACTTTGTCCTCCTACAAAATTGAAATGCAGGATGAGAAGTAGGGTTTACCATTATTACTGACTGTAATTAATGGTGTCAAGTTAGAACTCAATGCTAGGGATTTGAAGACTAGATCAGAATCCTGGGGAATAACATGATTCATCATTAATATTTTCCATGTATATCAGAAGTGTGAAGGGGAGAACTTTCATAGAATTACCAATGTTTAAAAATATAAAAGTAAAGCCCCCCATCCTCCAAAAATGTTTATCAAGGCAAAACTAGTATAAGATTACATTAAAAATATACTGTGACAGTTAACAAGAATGATTCTAATGCTTTTCCTGTGGCTTTTTCATTGAAACATTTAGAAACTCATAATATTTGCAAAACATTATTTTTCAAGATCAGGTGAAATCACTGGGCAAGTCAGGAAGATGTTTTTCTTGTTATTCATTGGGAAAATGTACTACGGGAAACATATTTTAAAAGTAATATTACTAAGTATTTTAAGGAAACAAAAATATTTTATCTTCAGAAAACTAATTTAAAACATTAAAAGTTAAAACCAAAGATGTGGTACATCTAATGGTGTATATCAGTAGCTCAAGGATATACAGGAAAACTGCAATATACATTGACCTCTCATAAGTCTTTGGAAATCTAAGGTTGCAATTGAGTAATTCAGTTCACTCTGTCCTAATTCCAGCTATCATTTTATTGTGTTCCATTTTCACTTGATCACAATACAGAGCTAAAAGCAATGATGACTTGTACCCCAAAAGAGTTTACTATATACATTTTGATAGTGATATCCTCTTGAGGGCCACAGGCATTAATGAAGACATCACAGTTCAATTGCCAACTGTTGCTTTTATCTAGCATTTTGTTAAACCGGAGTAGTTGGTTATTCAAGTTAATTACCACCCTCTTCACAAAAATCTCGTTGCACAGTGAAACCCTCTTTACTCAGTAAGAGATAATCTGTAACTTTCACAAGTGCTGGTAACAAATTTAAATTTAAGTCACTTCATCAGCAGTTGGCTTTGTTTTTCTTCCTTAAATATGTGCAACCTCCTATTCTTTCCACCTATCTTTTAAAATTTTTATCACCACTGGTTTATATATAACAGTTACAGCAGTAGCTGGAAGAAATGGCATCTAGATATATAATAGGCAGCACATTCCACCATCTGGATCACCATTGATGCAAGGCAGAGAGGTCACATATGCCCAGAGTCTGGAGAACAGGCACCAGCGACCTCATGTATAATCACAGGTACTGCTCACAGTATTGCATTTGACATACAGTCAATATATTTAAAAGACGATGACTTGTTGACCAATATGCCAAATGGATAATGTTTAAATAATTTTAACCACCAACCACAGGTATTTTTGGTTAAATATAATTAGTGTTATACATTTTTCTGTCTATAAGAAAGCACAATCTACACCAATGCCACTTGCCCTCCTCACTGCCGCCATTCCCGTGGCAATGTTGGATTGTACAAGGATTAAACAGATGGAATGTGTTATGGGAATGCCCTTACTTATGACCTGCAGGCATCCTTCTTTTCCTTGGGATCAAAGGTGAACTTACTTTCCATGCTAACTCTTTGTCCTCAGGCAGAGTCTATCAACTCTGACATTTCTGCTGAATTATATGATGGTTTTGAAATGTGAGTTGATGTTCCCTCAAGACTGTATTTTAATCAGATTCATTTTAATAATAAAAAAACCTCGAAATAACAAAATGACAATATTTTATAGGTAATTTGAAGATGATTAGATGCACTTCATAATACTTCCAAAATCCTCAAGATAAATTTATAGGTGAATAAAATTAGCCCCTACTCCTAAAAAACACATTTTTCAAACTTAAGATTGGTCATATTGCACTTGATATGATTTAACTCTATGGACTTTACACTAATACACGAGTCATATTGGAATTCATCGTTTTAGGTATTTTAATGCTTTGACATCTATGGTCAAAGTAATATTAAAAGTCATATTAATAAAAATTATTTCAATTTAATCACACTGTAAGAAGTAGAAGAAAACAGTTCTCAGTAATATAAGACCAAAACTTAAAAAGTAATTTCAAGATTTGTTTCTATAAGGTTTATTTTCAGTGACAATTATGCTTACTATTCTAAGCCAAGTTGAGTTAAGGATTAAATTATTATATGAGAAATATCACTTGAGTTACTCCAACATCGACAGAAGTACAGAAATAAAGCATTTGACTGTCTTTCATAGATTAGAAATAAATGTTTTTATAAGACACTTTGGTGATACCTGTATTTTTCTAGTAAATTGCACTCATAAAGGATCTTGCCTGAGTGTGGTGGTTCATGCCTGTAATCCCAGCACTTTTGGAGGCCAAGGTGGGCAGATAACGAGGTCAGGAGATTGAGACCATCCTGACCAACATGGTGAAACCATCTCTACTAAAATACAATAAATTAGCCAGGCGTGGTGGCACACCCTTGTAGACCAGCCACTTGGGAGGCTGAGGCAGGGGAATCACTTTAACCCGGGAGGCAGAGGTTGCAGTAAGCCGAGATTTTGCCATTGCACTCCAGCCTGGTGACAGAGCAAGATTCCATCAGATAGATAGATAGATGATCTTGGTTTAAACTATAGCTGTCCTAAATCTGTACTCATCTTTTACAGTCTTGATTGCTCAGACTTGTTTTGTTAGCATGTCACTGCCATTTGATGCTGTGTCTAAGCCTTAATTCTAGACCCCCATGCCTGTTATAATCATATTTTGTTTGCTCTTTTATTTTACCTCCTTGACTCCATTTAGGGCAAAGAACATTGGAATTATTTTCAATTTCTTTACATTTTTAATTTTATTTTAAGATGGTTAATGGACTGAAACATAGGCAATTAAGAGACTCAAAACTCACTTTAAACATATTGATTAGTTCTTTGTATTTCTAAACTATTATGTTTCTCACTACAGCAAGCAGCATCAAAATGGCTGCTGATATTCGCTGGCCCCTAGAGTTCTCAGCCCCTGGAGTTCCCGGCATGGCATAATTCTCTCTCTTCTTGAGTAACTTGATTCCAATCAATAGAATATGGCAAAGCTGAGGGGGAGGGCATGTCCATACCCAGGTTACAAAACACTGAGACTTACATCTTGCTAACAGACTATTATCTTCTTGACTTTTGTGGTAAGATGCCATGCAAAGGGGACAAGAGGCAAGGAACTTAGGGCCACCTGTGGCCAACAGCTGGCAAGAAACAGAGTCCCTCAGTCTAACATACTTGCCAACAACTAGCTGAGTTAGCTTAAAAACTGAGGCTTCAGATAGGACCTTGTCTGCAGCCTAGTGAGTGACCAAGAAACAGTGTCCCAGGGAATCCATGCCTGAATTCCTGACTCACAGAAAGTGTGAGATAAATCAAAGTGTTTTAAGCCACAATGTTTTGGGCAATTTGTTACATATCAAAAAAGTAATATACTTTTTTAGATTGTGTTTCATCAATTTCTACTACTTTTGAAAAATATGGAGTATTCTTACAGTCCCATGCTGAAGAGATGGAACCCTGTAGGTGTTCCTACTTGCCCTTCTCTGCTATCGTAGACTCCAATTCTGCTTTGGTTATTATTACTTTATAGACTCTAGAAAGATGATTTTCCTTCCAGTACCTTGGGGTTGTATCATTCTTAGCCTAAAACTATCATTGTTGACTGTTTTTCCTTGCCAGTGATAAGGCATTCATGTGTGGCCGAGTCTTTGCCAATGATACCTGAATGCCAGTCTACTACCGGAGGACTTATAGTCTGGTTTCCCAATACAATGTAAAAGATGACATATGAGAAACATCTCTCTTCTTACTTATATCTGCAGGAGATACAGCCAACATGCAACCAAGAGGAGAATAACTTTCATTTTAAGAGTTGCAGAGAAAGATGAACGTAATACTAATCCTATAATGTTATAATACCACTAAATTAATCACCCCCACATCACTCCACCTTCAGTTTCTTCGTTTATGTGGTAGAATACACATCTTATAGTTAAGCTAATTTTATATGTCTTCTGTAATCTGCAGCTAAAAGCATCTTTACTGATAAGCTTACTAAAATGTATGACTTTTAACTGATACTGAATATATGCAGTGCTTCTGTTAATATACCAGGACAGGTTAAGTGTCTCCTTTGCTGAATTAATCATTTAATATAATAAAGTTTACATACAGATACTTTAAAAACAAACTTTTCCTAAAAAAAATATATATCTAGCACTTGTTTGATCTTAACCCTAACTTGTAGCTCCCGAACTTTAAGAGAATCTCAAGCAGTCAAATCATGGAGGAAGACTAAATTCAAACAAGAGTCTAGCAGCCACTCTCAGCTGGGTTCCTCATATAAACTTAAGGACACAAAACGTAATGTGAATGACTATTTTATTAATTCTGTCAAGGATGATCCATGACTAGTGCACTATTGTCATTCCAGTTGCATAGGAGAGAAGTTAATTCATTATAGACAAAGGACACCTTAGGGCATTCGGACATAAGCCTCTCCCAGGACCCCAGTTGTGACAGGATGTTCTGGCTGTTAATCCCATAGTTCATCTACACTCCCTCAAGTCCCCTCCAAACCTATCTACGTAACAGCCACAAAACCTGTAACAGTGGAGTCTTCTAGAACCCTTGCATCTCAGGATTACACTTTAAATTCTTTTGGAATTGTATTTGTAATGACACCATATAAAGATTCAAATCTACATTATAATGTCTGATATATATTTAGATAAATGATTCATGTAGAAAAATAATGGGGCAGCTTGTATGATCGTTATGATTATGCCATAATCAAGTCCATATTTCTGATAAGTATGAAATAAAATTCATTTTATTGAACATTTATTCCATATTTTCTTGTTCTCATGTATTTCAGTTTTAACATTATTTTATTGGCATTATCTCTGAAAAAAATTACCTTTTACAATATTCCATTCTTTTTGCCAACAGCAAGGCTTTGCTGGTGCTTTTAATTAAGCCATATATATTCATACCTATATTTCTCATGAGGGAAAAAAATGCATTTTTCAATCTACATCTAATCCTTTGAAAACAGGGTAAAGAGTAAAATCCAAACAAGGAATATCTGAAATTAAAACTTCAGTATTCATGTTTATATGCGGGTGGGGGGGGGGAACTAACATGGGCATTTCAAATGCAAATTCAAAGAGCACTATGTGACACAGTGTAAGCGCCATCTCATAGTCTCAGGTTTGACTAATTGAATTGCTATTGATAAGATGTCACTTAAAGAGACATCTCTGCAGTGAAACATGAGTTTGCTGTAAATGACCTGTCATTAATGTCATGGGTAATGTCCCCGTCTAGACTGAATTAAAATGTACCTACTAGCAATATGCTCTGGAAGAGTTAAAACAGGAAGGATAAGAAGGACTCAGTGTCCAAGAGCCCCTAGAGAATTATGCCTCAGGTGCTATGTTAATTTACTTGCTGGCAAACATTAATTTAAGTCAATCAATAAACCAGGTGAAAAAGCTAGAGACTGTTGCTACATTAATTGCCAACTAGTCATACATATTTTTACTTAAAAATAATATTTTAGTTGAGAATTCTTAAGTTACATTAATGGAGCTAATATAATTAGTTTCTGTAGAATTTTCAAAAAAGGTGATCATACAATTCATAAAAAAGGTTTTTAAATTAGGTTTTAAAATAATGTCTTAGCCAAATTTATTCTGGAATCACTTAAACAAATGAAATTTAAATTCAAGGAATATGTAAATATTATTCATAAAGACCACATATTTAATAAATACCCACTTTGTGAATTGAAACCGTGAACGTTTCTATGTCTGTGTTGGATTTTGGCATCTATGTTATTTTAAAGAAATATTCTAATTACACAAACAGGCAAAAAGATTTTCTACAACCTGCCATAGTAGCAATCTATAGAAACTTTTTCCATAAAAATCATGTATTTTAATTCCTCATATTCTGTCCCCACCCTTTTTTTATATCAGTACAGATATAAAATATTGGCCATGATGCTACCTATGAACATGACAAAATATACAATACACATGTCCTCTTATAAGGAGGACAAACATTTTTCAGAACAGATTTTAGAGACAACACATAGTACCTAAAAAATTTAGTACCATATATTCTTATGTAAACCAAACCTCTCATGTATAGTAACCTGCTTTTTCTTTTAAACATATTTTTAAAATTCAGAGTCATTTCTAGACCAGTGTTCCTTAAAACTTTTCAGTGGCTTCAAAATTGGAAAGAATAATCACACCCCAAGTGCTTATCTTGTTATGTGGAAGGCAGAAACATTGTGTATTTGTGTGTATAAATAGATGTATTTATTTGTATATTTATATATATTTCTCCCCCTTTTTTAGTTAATTCATGACTGAAGACTGTACTTGTTTTATTTGCTGTTCCTAGTAGCCCAGTCTCTATGAAGTTGATATAAATAAGCACAAATTCCTTTCATCTTGAAAGGTTTCTCACCTTTAGGTAGATATGGAGAGCTGAAAAAAATCTCAGATTTCCTCGGAATTTCAGCAGCAAATACAATGTGCCAATATTGGGTTGTCACTTGATAAAGAAAATATATATGCCAAATGTCATAGCTTAAGAAGTTCTAAATTATTTTCATCCCCCACTCAGATTTCATCTATAACTCTTTATCATTTCTGAACTTTGATGTTAACCTTGATTGACAATGAGGAATATAAGAGGTGAAACATTTGTAAATCAACTACGACAAACTGTTAATTTAAAAATTATTGATAACTTTGAGTGTTTCCAAATCACATTTTAATATTAGTATTTGTAATTACACATATCAAAGTTATATACCTTTAAACATGGCTACAAAATTTTTTGGTGTAAAAACTGAATACTGTGTACACAAAATTTCCATGTATTATATGTCATCATTTCTCTTGCTGATTTTCAATAGCATATGCCATAAGAACCTTAATTTCAGTCACTTCGAATTGATTCTGGTTAAAAATCATGATTCTACTGATTTTTTCAATTTCTATATTAAGCCAGTTGATGAAAACCTTCATGCAGCAAGTTATCGTCCAATAATGCACAATAATTTGGCATGATTACCTTTCTTAATGACTGAAACTCTTCATAGATTATATAAAGATTAATATAAAGTGCTATCTAAGAAATTTTTATATTGGGTAAAATTCTAAACTATATAATATATAGTCAAATGATAACCATATGGAAATGTGCATATTAGATAATATTTTCAATTTTTATTACATTGTTTCCACAGTACATTTGAGAATTGTTGAAATTTAACTCTTAATGAATAGCCATGTAATGTCCCTTAGTTTGAATATTTTTATTGCGTTCATTTTATTTTCAATGTAAGGGTCTTTTTCCCAATTTTCTAGGAAATTTTACTCTTTTGTTTTTTCTTTACAACTAACTTTTAACAGAAGGTCAGATTGCCTGCTGGATCCACTGTGTAATTCTAACAGCTCGGCTTGGCC
This sequence comes from Ateles fusciceps, assembly GCA_036589455.1. Lineage (NCBI taxonomy): Eukaryota > Metazoa > Chordata > Mammalia > Primates > Atelidae > Ateles > Ateles fusciceps. The sequence continues at coordinate 414,429 of JAZHEH010002345.1, read as the reverse complement.
TAGCTCCAGGGAATGAAGTCGGCCCCTGGCTGAGGGGAAGTTAGAGGTTACGACTAAAAGGCTTGCTTCAAAACCCACACTCCGACATGCGCAGAAATTCATATAAAGCTAATTAAAATTCCCATATGAGGTAAAAGGCTACATACTGAATCATAATTAAGACTAGTGTCTATTTAAAAACAACCTCACAAAAAAATGCTGTATTTGTTTAATATTAACTGTTTCCAATTCTTACAAAAGCAATATTTCAGTAAAATTAGAAGAAATTTAAGAGGCTATGTTGTGTTTACATCCATCCACTTGCTGTATTTTCCTCATTACCCACTGCCTAAAGCTTATACAGATAATTTGCTCTTCATCTTGGTTTGCATCATTGTTGAAACTATGTCAGGTTTTATTATATGAGAGAAGGAAATGAGAAAGAAAAAATTATACACACTAACTCTGTCACTAGAAAAGAAAGGCTGGCATTTGGCTGTCTGCGAACTAATTAAATGTCACTGAGTCCAGAGGCTAAAAACAAATCAGTTGATGATTTGGTAGATTTTACTGCTGCATATGTAGATTTAATTAGAGAGCCATTGAAATTAATAAAGTGGTAGTACCTCCCAAAAACATATTTTATGGCTCATGATTTCTCTACAAAAGATCTTGCTAACCATTGCCCTTTACATGTTTTACTTTGCTAAATTCATTAGAGAGACAATTACATTGCAAATTAACAAGCATTCACCTGTGTATTATCCACATTGATGATTCTCCTGTTGATGCAAAGTTAACACTTTGTTTCTTCATCTACTAGGTGCTAAGGATCTCTCCCTAACTATCATGCTTCTGAGAAATCTTCACTGTATTATCACATATACTATAACCCAAGAAATGCTACACTTTTTCCTCCAGGATATATAAAAATGTAGGTATTTTCTCCCGATTATAGTTCCTAAATAAGGGGAGGGGAGATGTGATTTCCTAATTATTTGTGTTTTTTAAATATTCTATTAATAGTGATAATTCAGAATCAAATACTGAGGATACTCAATTTGGCCAAAATCACATATATCTGATCCCTATGTAATTATAGAGTCACCCATTGAATATCCAATTTAATGCAACAAAAGTGATATATATAATCAAAATTAATGTTTACTCATTCTCACTCACACACATATATATTTACTTATTTTATTTTTTTGAGACAGTCTCCCTCTGTCACCAGGCAGGAGTGCAGTGGCCCGATCTCGGCTCACTGCAACCTCCGACTCCCTGATTCAAATGATTCTCCTGCCTCAGTCTCTGAAGTAGTTGAAATTACGAGCACGTGCCACCAAGCCCAGCTTATTTTTGTATTTTTAGTAGAGATGGGGTTTCACCATGTTGGCCAGGATGGTTTTGATCTCCTGACTTCATATTCGTTTCACTCATTTTGTAAGATCCACAAAGCAAGTTTCACTGCTCTCCACTTGGGGGGCCAATAGAAAAATTTAACCCAGAAAGAATGGATTGGTGTACTAAGTGATAACAGATAAGTCTATTTTATCCAAGAATGCTTTCTTCAAAACCCATTTAATTTCCTTAGAGTGAATATAAAAGCCTCAGATCTATAACATCTGGCAGAAACATGTACAAAAGTTCTGTTCTTTGAAGGAATGGCTGTTGAAACTATAATTTGTAATCACTGAAAATGTCTGTTTCCTATATTTCAAAGTTGAGCCATTTCCTTTTCTATATTTTAGTCAGCAAACTTGCCAGAAGGGTGATCTTAAAAAAAAAAAAAAAAAACAGTAATAGTCCTTTTAATATAATTGCCCTGCTTTGATATGTCTGTCTCTTGTGGAATAAAATTGTGACATCAGATATTAATGAAAGAAAGTAATATTTTAAAAAGTGTGTGTGTGGAGGCAGAATGTTTGAATGCCTATGATTTTTTCTAAATGAGATACTTAGACACAACACAACTGATTGTATGGTATTTTAATGAGGTGTCCCTGTTTTGCAACAAAAGGTCTGCATAGGAATAATCTGCAAAGAATCTGTAAAGTACGTCCCTGAGCTCCTTGGATCTATGGACTCAAATTCTGGAAGTCATGGATGGGGCCTGGGCATTTAAATTATAAAAAGCCTAGCTAGGTTATTTGGTGCTGATCCCTGGTGAAGAGCCACAGGAATTAAAGTAAGGGAGAGATGAAGCAGTAAAATTACCCAACACTATTTTGTAACATCCTAGATGTAAGGAGTCTATAATTCCTGCCATATATAAAAACAAAACAAAAACAATAAAAAGCCTTACATATTGAATAGGTACAAATATTAGCCAGCCCTTTACTTCAGGATAGATTGATGACATGCAAATATTCTGAATTGTTATATGAGAATATAGATGAAACCCCTTGCATACCCAAATGGCATAGGAATTATCATCTCTGCCTAAAGAATTTCCAAAATGTGTTTTGTATTAAATTCAGCCTTGAGCATATATAAGTGATATCTGTTCAGTTGTTTTGCAAGTAAGTTTGTAGGTGAAATAAGTTTTTTTTTAATCATAGGAAATTTCTTGAAGGTGGGGGGAGAATAGAAACTGGAACAAATGTCATGCATCACCTAATCATGTGGATTCTGAGAGGTGAATTATTAGATGATTTCTTAGTTATGTGAACAACATTGCATGAATTTCCACAAGCCTAGAGAGTAGTCTATATATTATATAGGTGAGGTATGTATTAACTACACCCTCTAGGTTTGTATACACAAACCTGTACAGTATGTTACAATACTGAATACTATACATAATCGTAACACATTAATATATATTTCTGTATGTAAACATATCTAAACATACAAAATATACAGTAAAAACATGGTATAATTTTATGAGACTACTATCATATAGTTAATTGTTGATACAAATATCCTTATGATATGTATGACAATATTTAAAATTTGGGACTAGATCAGTTATTAGAGTATAAACACCCTATATATCACATATAAAAATTATATAACTTAAAAAAGATTAGAATTTTTATTCAAAATTACTTTCTTAAATTGTTATTTTATGATGAAATAGAATAACTATTACTCAGTCAGACACATCAAACAGAGAAGGATTTTGAATAAAAATTCTTCCAAGACAATATATACCAAATATTGCTGTCTCTTCCCATTCTCAGCTAAAAGCGTTAACCAGTGTTCTAGTTTTATGCTTTATGAGTCTCAAATTTGAGTCCATTTCCATCTTCTGTGCTCCCTTGCTGCTCTATGAAAATCTCTCCGAGTAAGAATTCCTTTATTCAAAATTCACCGGCCACGTTTGGTCACTTATTTCACTTTTCAGAAACAGTTGACAAACTCTTTTTCTTTGACTTTGACATTATGTTTTCCTCTTACTTTTTTCTACTTTCAGATTCCAGTCATCACTTACAAGATGATGTTCCTAATTACCTTGTCCGGGGTGTTTTTTTATTTTTTGTACTTTTAGTTTAAATGTTTTTCTTCGATTAGCTTCCGTTTTTGTATTTTAAAATTCAATATGTATACTGAAGACACCGAATCCCTTTCTCTTTTCCATATCTCAATCTTGAGCTTCAGACCTATAACTATCCATTGAACAACATTATTTCTAAAACCCAAATTATCACCTATACCACCATAGCAGCCCCAAAAAAATGAAACAAAAGATTTCCTATTCCATGAATTGAATCTTCCTTCAAATTACTTGCTTCAGATACCCGAGTGTCATTCTCAAGTCTTTTCCATCCCCAGTCTATCAATCTGCAAGGGCTATACTTTGTACTTCCTAAAACTTCAGAATCATTTTACCAACTTTCCATTTTTAAATCTAGATTAGACTATCATTACTTCTGCACAGATAAAATTAATTTCTTAGCTTGTATGTTTCCCATTAACCATACAGTTAGAAAAACTTTCTCATGTGCAAATATAATCTTATTTCCATTGTTATTAAGATATTGTTGTTAGGATATAGGATGACTACATTTTCTCTTGTGAGAAAAATTCAAATACTGAGTAACCTTGAAGACAGCTCCACAGACTCACCTCTTCTCAGTCTCTTTCTTTATACTCACCTTCTCTCTTTTTTACCCTTATGAGACCCCACTGGCCCATGTAAGCTTTCAGTGCTAAAGATGGACTGAATTGGATTGAAATCCTTATGTGGATCTTAGTCTTTCTCACCTGCAGACTATTTCCTTTCTCATTCCTCTGGTTTCCACCATCCTCTTCACTTCAGGTGTAGGTCTGGATATCAGTTTTTCCAAAAATTCTCCTTGACTAATCACAATCATGGTATAGGAGTGTTTTTGCTGCACTATAATACTCTCTCCTTCACAATCATTACCTATCACACTGCTTTGGGTTGTCTGTTATCTTCCTGTATTTCTCACTATTGTGTACTTCTCTTGAAAGTAGAATCCATGGCTATGTTTTTCTCACATGTGCTCAATTCTTAGACATTTTTCCCCCTTTCATAACACTGTTCTGCCTTATAACCTTGTGATAAGACCCACTATCATCACATGGTAAAACCCCCCATTTCTTCTTTTTTTTTTTTTGAAACGGAGTCTTGCTGTATCACCCAGGCTAGAGTGCAGTGGCACGATCTTGGCTCACTGCAACCTCCACCTCCCAGGTTCAAGCAATTCTCCTGCCTTATCCTCCTGAGTAGCTGGGACTGCAGGCATGTGCCACCATGCCAGCTAACTTTTGCATTTTTAGAAGACACGGGGTTTTACCATGCTGGCCAAGCTGGTCTCGAACTCCTGACCTCGTGATCTGCCTGCCTAGGCCTCCCAAAGTGCTAGGATTACAGGCATGAGCCACTGTACCCGGTCCCCATTTCTATTTTAACCACTTTCTTTTGACTCCTTCATAGTTTGTAAATATGCATGAGTCTCTCACATCTTAAACAAAAAAAAAGCAAAACAAACAAAAAACATAATCCAACGCCTGCTCTGTATCACCAATCAGCTAAGCCTCATGAAAATTTAGATTATACTATCTGTACTTTGTGTGGTATCTAATTTTTTTTCTGAGTGTAATTTCACTTCCATCTCCATTCCAACACTAAAATAGTTTTGCAGAAAAATTGCCTTTGGCAAACACAGTAAGCATTTATATTTCTTTTGATAGTTCCTTAAACTCTTTGTACTGAGAAGATTCACTAGACTCCTGCATTCTTACTTGTAACTGAGAACAGAGCTTAGTAAAACAAAACACACACACACACACACAACTCTTGCTCTAAATTTCAAATTGTAGAGTGCATAGGAATCACCTAGGGATTTTTTGGAAATACAGCCACTGCTACAATAGGTCTGGGTTGGAGCATTAAACTCTTTTCTAAAAACCTGTCATGGGCACCAATGCTGCAGGTCTGTGGACCACACTTAGAGTAACAACCCTCTGCAATCACAAGGAATAAAAAGGGGGCTTTAAAAATAGCTAAGCTGGGCATGCTTGGAGACTGTTTTAATATTTCTGGGTGCTACATGGTTATTAAAATTTTTTAAGTTTTATTGGTGATTCTAACATGCAGCAAAGTTTGAGAACCAGTGCTCTAAGTCGTAACAACTCCTTCTTGCATTAAACTCCTTTTTCTAATCATACAGAATAGAATATGTAAATTATACATGAAGATTAAGGACCACTTAGACATTACTTCTGAAAAAGCAAAGGCGGATAAATCCATAGCATCTGTGTCACTGGTTTGTGCGCACATTAACTTTGAGGAGTGCTGCATTAAGGCAACTTCTTACCTCAAATAGGCATTTTATGTCTCAAGAATTATCAAGCTAGAGGGCAATAACTTCAGTAGTACAATAAGAAATTCTTTTACAAATTTCATCTGGAGCGTGCCTAGTATATCTATGCATATGATTCCTTGCAATGCAAGCTGTCTCTTACTGAAATAGATGGCTGGGAGGCAGCATGATGGAGTGAAAGAGCATGCATGTTCAAATCAAAGATATGGGTTCAAATTTTTGCTCTTGTTATTTGGAGAAAATCATCTAACTCCTGTGTAATTCTTTTCTTAGCTTCAAAAATGAATAGATATTGTAAATATATCTTTGTTCTCAATTTAAATCAGAATTTTTGTAAAAATGCCTGACACTTCCTCACATAGATTAATTCACATATTTTATCCATAAATTATTTATTGAGCACTCAATTGTAAACAAGAAGTTTAAAAAGAAAAGTAAGATTTTGATTTTTGTAGAGCTCCATTCTATGGGGTGTGTGTGTAAAATAAATTAAATGATATAGAGAAGGCTTAGAAGGGTGAGAAACTACAAAAGGAAATCAATGACGTCTCTGAAATCTGAATGATAAGAAAAAGCAAATCTTGAAAATCTGGAGAGAAGCATTTTAGGTAGAAAACAGGGTAACTGCAAAGACTCAAGGTATAGGGGAGCTTGATGCATCCAAGGGACAGAGAGCAGGCTACTGAGGCTGAAGCAAATGAGAGGAGAACATGAACAAATGAAGGTTGAAGGGTTAGAGAAGTGCCAAATAATTGGAAGTCTCAGTGACAATGGTAAGAAGTTTTCGTTTTATCTTAATTTCAAAGGAGTGACATGGGAATTTCCAATTAAGATATAATCTAAGTTTTATTATGAAGACATTGTTCTGGCTTCTATGAGGAGAATTGACTAGTGGGGGAGGAGCTAACTGGTAAGTATTAAGGTTAATTATGAGATTATTATACCAATATAAGGGAGACACAATAGCTTAAACTAACAAAGAAATCATAAATTTCAACATTTATCTTGCGTTCTGTGTTCCCTGGCTATACCTCCTCAAAGTTTTAAATGCCTCACAATTCAGAGCACAATGTTAATCATATTACATGTCATCCAAGTTTATGTTCCATGATCTACTTAAGATAAACTATCAAAAAGACAGACTTGAACACACTCTTGCACTAATAACTGCCAGGGAATTTAAAGTTGAGCTCTGAAGTTTTCCCCAAATACATAGTTAAGTCTTCGTGACCCGGCAGGCATTACCTTAATGAAATGTCCCTGAATCATTCAATTTTACTCACTAGTAATTTGGAGAGTTGTATAAGCAACATATATTCAGTGTAATTTAACTGTTGCTTGAATATATTTCAATAGATTTCTTTGCTTCCAATCTCTCAAACACATTTCCGTTTTTGTACTGCATGTATTACTTATTAATTCAAAACCACTTATTAATTGCTGTTAGTGTACATCCAGGAACCAAACCAAACATTAGGGAAAATTCAGTGACCAAGATAACATTGTCATTATCTTCATAGAGCTTAATGTCTACTGGGAGAATACAACCCAAAATATAGACAATCCAGCAGAGTGCAATGCTGAGATAAAGAAGTTCAAGAGAAGCTTCCTACAGAAAGATTTTAACTATGAATTAAATAATAAGTTGGACAAAGACAGTGGAGGAGAGAGCAAATAATCAGAAGTGAAAGAGGTTATGCCACCATCCATATTTCCCAAATGTGCAGATTAGAACCCTCAGTGTAATCATACGCCTTATACTTAATCTAAGCCTACTGCAGTGAAGCAAGAAGACAAAGATTTATTCATATGTTAATAGACTCAACAAATATTACTCAGCACTTTCAAAATTTTAGGCTATAGTAATCGGAACACAGAAATGATCAAGAGAAAATAGTTTCTCTAGATCTTAACTTGTATTGGAAGGCAGAGAAGCAAACAATGGACTAACGGATCACTTGTTTTCTATCTAGCTCATTGTTTAAAGTCGATAATGTAAAAACGTAACAGATGTTCTTTGTTCTATCAAAAAAAAATTCCCACCTGTGCAACACCCTACAGTTTTTTAACAGGTCAGAGAGTAAGTGATTCATAAAAATCACCTGGCAGAGTTAAGCACAGGAAACTCATGACAAGGCTGTCAGTGCTTTCCAGCCCACCAAATGATGGATGCCATAAGGAATCAAGCTGCTTTAATTATTTCTCCCTGCAGTCTTTCTGCAATTCTACAGATCTTCATCTTTTTTCTTTATTTAACTTGAGTTACTTATTCCTTTCACCACCTCTCTCCACAACTTATTTTCTCCAATTTCTATGCTCCCGCTGGAAACCAGCCTCTTAGCCATCGACTAGGCCAGAGATTGACCTGGAATCCCTTTGAGGAGTGACAATTTATTTCTTTAAATAAGCCAGAGGGTACAGTTCATCCCTGGGAATGCGTAAAAGTTTCACAGGGCCAATTTTATTTTTTCAGCACACTCTCTAGAATAATTAAATTTAACACCAAATAATGGAGTGGTTTCTTCTTTCAAGAATTCAGCAGTGTGCTCTTTCACAATCCCAGCATCTACAATGAACAATTTTGCCACCAAGCAGAGAAACAGTTTCCTGAGATTTAAAGATAATGCAAAGTAAAAGACTCTCCAGAAAGGCATTAAAAATTAACTAATGGTTTAAAATCCAGAAGAGAAATGCCAAAATAAAATCTGAATTTTTCTCTACCATAATGTAAACTTGACATAAATCAGTGTTGCACATAAAATCTTTAACATTTCCTCCACTCTGACCAGCAGATCCAATTATTCTCCAACATTTTCTGCTCAACCATGCTGAGCTTATTCACCAGCCCTCCAGTTAGAAAATAATAAAAGGTCTGCAGGTGCATTGACACTCATAGGAAAAAGATATTCATGTGAGAACTGCAATCATTTTCTTCGGTGTTAAGGAAGAGTTCAGAGCTAGGAGGATATCTATTCACAAGAAGTTTCAATAATTTGTACTATGCTGTTTTGAGTTAAAATGGGGAAAAATAGTCAAAGTAAATATGAGTCGATATTTTCCTACCACGTTTTATAAGAAAATACTAAGACTATTACATTGTGTATTTAATGTTATACAGAATTTCCATTCATATATTCATTCCCTTGTAAGCACTCCCTGGCAGAATGCACCCTAAGGAAATTCTTTCCTGTCCACAAGTTATTCTAGTCTAGTAAAGGAGACACTCCAAAAATAGTTAGGGGCAGTCCAATGTGATACATGTTATAAAATGATGTGCGAATTGCTGCCGAAATATTGAGAATAAAACCTGTCCAGGTTTACTTGTCTCTACAAATGAATAGGAAACACATGAACATGGTGGCTTAATGGCACACAAGTGTTCCTGATTTTCTCATAATCACCCAGAGTTTAGGGAAAGAAATGAATGCATATGGGTTTATGTTTGTTAGCAGGATTGAGTCAAGAAAATGTAAAGTTTTACAAAAAGGACATTGACCATATCCCAAAGTTTTAAATCATTAATCTTGACCTCTGCCCCATGTATGAGATGAAGAGAAACTTCAGTCAAACGCTGCCAAGACTGACAATTAGTCATGAATCCAAAGCTAGATGGGCTGACCAAAAAGATATCTGGAAGACATTTAGACGCTGATAATAGAGACAGACGAAATAAGCATAATTTTTAACATGATGTTCCTGGAGCTAAACCTTCTAATACTCTCTATCTGCCAACCTTTCCTTATACGCGGTCTGGGTTTCAGTTTAAGTCCTTAAAGGGAGTGCAAGTTTGAGGAACTCAAAGCAATTACAATCAAATCAGTATTTATAATATATGTATGATGTTCATATATTACATTGTCACAAAACACAAAAGAAAATATTTCAATTGGTAAATGGAGGCTATTTCATTTTTTTTAAATATATGAAATAGAAAATTAAAAATAAAACTCCTATGTCATAGAAGAGAAAAAAAAACTAAGGAAAAAATTACTGTTTTGGAAGGTGTTCAAGAAATCTTTAAGGCATATCTACTAAGGACCAGCAACTCTTCAAGGCACTGAAAATACAGAGGGTCTTGTGGTCCAGTGTTTCCACAAAGAGAAGGCTCACGGTTTAGTACTTGTAAATAATTTTCCTAGGATACACTGTTAAAGTAATGTAGCAATAATAAAATCAGAAATTATCAGAGCAAATGGTTTTGTTGACTTGAAGTTTCCAGACTACTCCTTGAGATTCGAATTATCTTCATGTATTAGAAATAAAGTGATGCAGTCCAGAACCACATCAACAACTCTAAGACACATTTCATGTTGATAATCTCACATAATTTTTATATTTATTTTATGACAAAGCGTTTCTAATGTATATAAAATTCTGATGATTAACTTTAATATCAAATAGTAAATTACATCCAATTCCAAAATTACATGCACTTCAAGAGGTCCTACTAAATCCGTTTAAGGCACTGCTTCAGACCTAGTAATCTCTCTTCTTTAATGTATCCTCTGTTTGATAAGAAATATATACACTTAACAGCATACTCTAGTGAGTTTTCAAATTTTATATAATGTAAATGAACATATCTATTGATAATATTGCGTGTGGGAAGCTATTAACAAATGCCAGTGCATTTCATTTTAGCGTTCTTCATTTTTAATTTTTACTGAAAAACTGTATTAGTTACTTCTCATAGCTGCTATGAAGAAATACAAGGGACTGGATAATTTATTAAAAAAAAAAAAAAGGTTCAAATGACTCACAGTTTTGCACGGCTGGGAGGCCTCAGGTAACTCCATTCACGGTAGAAGGCACCTCTTCGCAGGGTGGCCTGACTGAGAATGGTGCCAAGCAAAGCAGAAAGCCTCTTATAAGACGCTTGGATCTCGTTAGAACTCACTCACTATCGCGAGAAGAGTGTGGCAGAAACCGCCCCCACGATTCAATTATCTCCACCTGGTCCTGTCCCTTGACAGGTGGGGATTATTTTCAAGCTGAGATTTTGGTTGGGATACAGGTGGGGATTATTTTCAAGGTGAGATTTCGGTTGGGATACAGGGCAAAGCTTATCAAAAACCTAATGTTGAATATTTGGTATGGAAAACATTTGTTCTGCACAAAAGTTAAAACTATTTTCACTCTGCCAATTAACATTTTGTGAGTCATAGCAGAATGAACATATACATATAGTAATGTCTAAAAAATATTAAAATAATTGCTAGATAGATATAAAAGGACTTTGTGGTAGATATAAAAAGTAGTTGTGAAATACTACTCTCTCTAACCTACATCCTTTCAAAGAGATATTGCATATTCTTAGTCAGAAGTGAAACTCATTTCCCCAATTTTTGAGTTGTCCATAAGACTTAGTTTTGTCAAGGAAATATCGGAAAACTTGATATAAGAAGCTTGAAAAGTTTGTGTTTAAGGGTTTGCTCTCTTACTGTTCTTTGGAACCCCAAGGAGCTAGGGCTACCTGCTGGAGGATGAGAGATCTTTTGTAGCAGAAAAAACCATCTCAGCCTAGTCATTTCCCCTCAGCCAGCCACCGGCCCTTTGATAAATATGATGTTGACCATCAGATCCATACTCTTATGTTACTGGTAAAACTCATAGTAGGGTATTGTAATAGATGTGTGTTTCTCCTGGCTCTTCTGCATCCACATTTTCTATTTCAGTCTATATAAATCTGTGTTCCATATTTGACTTTTTTAGCTTTGATCCCAAACCAACCTTGCTGCTTTTTATCACCAGAGCTCAGATTTTGTTTCCTAGGTAATCAAAAAATTATCCAGTAAACAAGAGTTTCTCTAAGCTTGTTGCAGAATTTAATAGCTATTTCTGATGTTCCTGGTAATTGTAACATTAGCAGTTCTTATAGTAGCTTCCTTCATAACCAAAGATGCTTGATAAAAGGCCTTCTGTTGGGAGTGAGACATTGCTAGAAAGATATCAGAAAATGTGAAAGTGACTTTGGAACTGGGTAACAGGCAGAGGTTGGAACAGTTTGGAGGACTCAGAAGAAGACAGGAAGATGAAGGAGAGTTTGGAACTTTCTAGTCTTGTTAAATGATTGTGACCAAGGTGCTGATAGTGATACAGACAACAAAGTCCAGGCTGAGGAGGTCTAGATGGAGATGAGGAACTTGTTTTGAACTAGAGTAAAGGTCACTCACTATTGGAAATTGCAGTCTGGCCATGTGGTAGAGAAGAAAACTCATTTTTTAGGGAGAAATTCAAGCCTGCTGCAGAAATTTCCATAAGTAAAGAGGAGTTGAATGTTAACAGCACAGATGATGGGGAATTTGCCACCAAGGTATTTCAGAGTTTTTTTCAACAGTCTCTCATATTGCATGCCTGGGGACTAGGAGGAAAAAGGCTTTGTGGGCCAGGCCCAGGGACCTGCTGCTCTGTGCAGTCTCTGTACATGACATCCTGGATCCCAGCCACTCCAGCTTCATTTGTGGCTAAAATGGCCCCCGATATGTTTCAGGCTTCTGCTTCAGAGGGTACAAGCTGGCTTCCATCAATGCTTCCATGTGGTGTTAAGCCTGAGGATGAACAGAGGGCAAGACTTGAGGCTTGGGAGCCTCCACCTAGATTTCAGAGGATATGTGGGAAATGCCTGGACATCCAGGTAGAATTCTGTTGCAGGGGCAGAGTGCTCATGTGGAACCTCTACTAGGACATTGCAGAGGGAAAATGGCACTGGAGCCTTCACACAGAGTCCCCACTGGGGCACTACATAATGGAGTCCTCCAGACCCCAGAATGATAGATCCACCAGCAGATTGCACCACATGCCTGGAAAAGACACAGGCATTCAATGCCAGCCCTTGAGAGCAGCCATGGAAACTGAGCCCTGCAGAGCCACAGGGATAGAGATGCCCAAAGCCTTGGAAGCTGATGTGGTTTGGCTGTGTCGCCATCCAGATCTCATATTGAATTGTAGCTCCCATAATCCCCACATATTATGGGAAGGACCCAGTGGGAGGTAATTGAATCATGGGGGTGGGTCTTTCCCATGCTGTTCTCATGATGGTGAATGTCTCACAAGATCTGATGGTTTTATAAAGAGGAGTTCCCCTGCACATTCTCTTTTACCTGCTGCCATGTAAGTCATGCCTATGTTCCTCCTTTGCTTCTGCCATGACTATGAGGCCTCCCCATCCAGGGGAAAGTGTGAGTCCCTTAAACCTCTTTTACTTTATAAATTATCCAATCTTAGGTATATCTTCTTAACAGTGTGAGAACTGACTAATACAGGAGGCCACCTCTTGCATCAGTGTGGTCTGCATGTGAGATGTGGAGTCAAAGAAGATTATTTTGAAGCTTCGGGATTTAATGACTTACTTCCCTGCTGAATTTTGGCCTTGCATGAGGCCTGTAGTTCCTTTGTTTTGGCTAATGTATCCATTTTTGAATGACAATATTTACTCAATGCTTGTACTACCATTGTATTTTGGAAGTAACTAACTTCTCTTTTATTTTACAGGCTCATAGGCAGAAGGGACTTGCCTTATCTGAGATGAGACTTTGGACTTGAACTTCTGTGTCAATACTATAATGAGTTAAGATGTGGAATACTGTTGGGAAGATATGACTGTGATTTTGAAACGTGAGAGGACATGAGATGTGGGAGGGGCCAGGGCAGAATGATGTGGTTTGACTCTGTGTCTCCACCCAAATCTCGTATTGAATTGTAGCCCCCAGAGTTGAAGGAGTGGCCTTGATTGAATCATGGGGGAGACTTCCTCCTTGCTCTTATTGAGATAGACTTCTCATGGCATCTTGCTGTTTGAAAGTGTGTACCACCTCTCTGTCTTTCTCTCTCTCCCTCTCTCTCTATATCTCCACCCCCATCACCGGCTGGCCATGTGACTGATTCCCCTTCACCTTCTGACATGATTGTAAGTTTCCTTAGGCTTCCCTAACTGAGGCTTCCCTAACTGTTTCTACTGTATAGCATGCAGTACTGTGAGTCAATTCTTTATAAATTACTCAGTCTTAGGAAATTCTTTATAGCCATGTGAGAATAGCTAAGAGTTTCTCTAAGCTTACTGCAGAATTCAGCAGCAATTTCTGATTTCCCTGGTAATTCCTTTTCTTCTTCCTATTGCAACATTAGCAGTTCTTACAGGAGCTTCCTTTAAAAGCAAAGAGGCTTGGTGAAATGCCTTCTGTTCTGGGCATTAATGGGAAAAGCATTTAGACATTTCTGGGCTTTGAGTTGGAGTTTGTAAGGTGACCAAGTGACTTTAATCAAGGAAGGGTATTTTTAGGATAAAGTAGAGCTGAGCAGATGGTCCCTAGGATTAAAAATTTATTAGCCCATTGTGTTTTTGTGTTTCTAGCAAACATATTCCCAAAAAGTAACTTCCTCTTTCTTAGATAGAGCCTTGTTTCACTCAAACATCCATCTATCCATGACTTTAGGGGTAGTGATCATGTATCACTTAATGATGGAAACACATTATGAGAATTGCATCCTTAGGCAATTTCGTGGAGTGAATGTTATAAAGTGTACTTATACAAACCTAGGAGGTATAGCCTATCACATTGCTGAGCTATATGATATATCCTATTGCTTCTAGACTACAAACCTGTACAATAGGTTACTTTACTGAAAACTCTGTGCAATTGCTATACAATGGTATTTGTTTATATAAAAATATCTAAACATAGAAAAGGTAGAGTAAAAACGCGGTATATATATATTTTTAAAATGATTCACCTGTATAGGGCTCTTACTGTGAATGGAGTTACAGGACTACATTTGCTCTGAATAAGTCAGTGAGTGACTGGTGAGTTAATGTGAAGGTCTAGAATATTACTGTATTCTACTGTAGACTTTATCAACACTGTATACTTAGACTACCCTAAATTTATTTCACAATTTTTTTTACTAATAAATTAACCTCAGCTTACTGAAATTTTTTCTTTATAAACTTTCCAAATTAACTATTTTACTCTTTTTATAACATTCAGCTGAAACACAAATTCTACAGCTACACAAAATATTTTTTTATATCCTTAGTCTATAAGTTTTTGTTCAATTTTTCAAATTTTTTAACCTCTTAAACTTTTTTGTTTAAAACTAAGACACAAACACACACATTAACCTGTGTCCAGGATCAGGATCATCAATATCACTGCCTTTCACCTCCACATCTTGTCCCCCTGGAAGGTCTACAGGTTCAAGAATGATAACACATGGAGCTGTCATCTCCTATGATAACAATGCCTTCTTCCTGAACACCTCCTGAAGGGCCTGCCTGAGGCCATTTTACAGTTAATTTTTTTTTTAATGTAGAAGGAGTAAATTCTAAAATAACAGTAAAAAGTATAGTATAGTAAATACATAAAACCAGTAACATAGTCATTTATTATCAAGTATTCTTTACCGTACATATTTGCTTGTGCTCCACTTTTGCAAGACTTTCTAGTGCAGTACATTTGTCTACATCAGCATCACACAAACATGCAAAAAGTAATGTTATGATGCAGCATTACAATGGCTATAACATCATTAGGCAATAGTTATTTTTTAGCTTCACTATAATCTTATGCATCCACCATTCTGTATGTATGGTATATGTGGTCTATAACTGAATGAATTATGGTTAGGATGTTCATTACTGTATATAAAGTATCTGTTTAGGAGTTAGTGTCTGTGTGAGGTATTGGGTATGAAAAATAGTATAGAAATAAACCCTATTGCAATGGACTGAATGATTGTGTCCTCTCAAAATTCATATGTTAAAACCATAATCTCAATGTTATGATATCTGCAGGTAGAACCTTTGTGAGATAATTAGATCACTGGGATGAAGTCCTCTTGAATGGGTTTAGCGACTTTACAAGAACAGGCCAGAGAGCTAGCTCTCTTTCTACATGACGTGAGGATAAAGCAGAAGACCCAAGAGAGTAACCTGGCTGGCACCCTGATCTCAAAGTTCTCAGGCTTCAGAACTATGATAAGTAAATGTTTACTCTTTAAGCCACCCAGTTTATTGAATTTTGTTACAGAAGACTAAGGTGACTAAGATACCTGACCTCAAGAATAACTTATACTCGCCATTTTCATAATAAAATGGGTGACATGTGAAGAAAAAGAAATACTAACACAGAGCCCCTTATTCAAAATTTACAGTTACTACATTTTTGGAATAATTTCAGTTTATGAAGTGATAAATAATTAAAAAATCACAATATTTTGAATGATATATATATATACACACACACATATAAGATATATATATATATATATATATACACATATAGTCTCTAAAAGTGAATACTTTAAATATCTATTTTTTCTATAATCCAGGATATAAATTGTATCCAATGATTATTTCTATTCAAACCTTCTATTTCAGCTAGAAGGGTGCTAGTTAAGTATTATTCTGGTTTGTAAGAATAAAAGATGCCTCTGCAAGCCTCCATTCAGAGTGTTTTTGCCATAAGCGCAGCTTATATCCATTAACCTATCCAGTCAGTCACAGAGAAGTTCTTATCACCACATTGTCTTTGGTTGTCCCTGCTCTGCCCTGAAATATTCAAGCTGAGACCATATTCTTCAATAGCAGCATTAATATGTACGACACATAACATCTAAATAGAATACTACTACTTAAAGGTGTTAAAACACAAAGGAAATAATATTAATGTACATTATCTATTATCTGGAATTACAAAAATCAATAAAAAATATAATCTGGTTCTTGCCTTTTGTTAAAAACATGGAATGAATACATTTACGTAATTTTTTAGTTTTTATGATAATTGTCACTAACTGGGAAATGTGTCAGAGTAGTCTGCAAGGAGACTCATTCACATTTAACAGAATCAACACAAAGGCGGTATGTCATAAGGCCTTTGGAGCCAGACAGAGCTAACATTGAAGACTGCCTATACTTCTTCCAAATTGTGTCATTAAGCTTTTTTCTTTATATTTCGAAATGGGTGTAATAATATTTATCCTGTAAGTTCAGAAAAAAATCAAGTGCCATTATTATGTAAAAAGAGATAGGCAAGGTACAATAAATGTCATTTCCCTTTTCATTTTTTGTAAAATATACTTTAGTATAGTTTATTAGACTGTCATTACAATTATAAGGAAATCAGTTCGTTAAGGACTAATACAACTATGTATGTATATAATTGGCTTAAGGTCAAGTTAATTTATTCTATTTTTTCATTTGTGGCTTTTCACTCTTTAAAAATGTTCCTAATTGTGAATTCCTGTTTTTATTCATATAATTATATATTCTCTTAATATAAGGGAATAATTTTTAAAATTGCTTTATGTTTGCTTTTGTGTAACCTTACAGACATACTGGTCACAGGATATGAGAATGTACTTTGAAACTTTACAACAAAGTGTAAAAGTGGAAGTAAATAATTGGGTCAACTGTGATAAGATTTTTTTCCCTATTTCTATCAGAAGTGGAATATTCACTTGGAATCATCCTTTTTAGGGTTTATCATAGGTTAGTTTTATGGAAAAGTTTTCAATTCCATTCTTTCCATGCATTCATCCAGGAATGAAATGGTACATTTTTGTATACCATAGATGGGATTAACATACCCTCTTCAATCTTTAAAAATACTGACATTTGGAGACAAAATATTGTGAAAGTCTACATTAATTTTTAGAAGGAAAAAAAGCCACTTTTTAAGATGACTGAGAGATATGAATAGCTAACTTGTAATACAAGCATTAATTAATTTGTGGTCACTTACAGTGCTTAATTCATAATTTTTTCCAATTCCTAATCTAATTTGGAATTCATCCAACATCTTCTTCTAAAGCAAACATGTTGTAATAAAAGGTATTTTCAAAACAAAAGTCATTTCAACAGCCAATTTACAATAACATTTATGTTAGCTCAATTTCGTAACTTATGTTAGCTCGATTTCTACCTCACTTTTCCTCTCTTGATATCAATTTCCATTTCAGGACTTCTAGTTTCTATTCCACAAAGTAATGAGAAATATACTACAGTGTATCTTCCACTTTTAATATTCTGAGATTTTAGTCCTAATATTTTACTTCATTGGTAAGTTTTGTTCAACAAATAACTTAAAACACATCACTGAACTTACAATGGAGCCTAGCTTTTTCAGAGATCATCTAAAATAATAATTTTAATAAAAACACATTTGTTGCAGTGATAGTTTACATTTGCATAAGACTTGGTTGATAATTATACAGAATCATGGTTTAAATTATTTAATTTCTAATTTAACTTTAGTTAAATATCATTTTCTTTGTAAAAATCAGTATTTCAGGCAATCAGCTGTACTTTGCTAAATAAGAAAGTTGCCCTTAAACTCTAATTTCTAAGCTATGTATTCAATATTATTTTTGTTATAAATATTATTTTTGTTCATAAATCATCCAGGTCTAATTAGGGAATATAAACTCACTTTCATTCTACAAATTGAGTTTTATTTTTTTTTAATGTAAGTACATTTTGCTTGTAGATGTGTTTCTAGATTTCAACATTTGATTAGTAAGAATGCTAGCTGACAATTCAATGCACTCAGGGATTCTTAGAGTGCTTAGTTCTTTGTTTTCATTTATTTCGGAAATATGTTTGTTTATCTGGATTTAAATAGGATACTGGGACTCCTACACGGAGCTTTGAAATGGTAATATAGAGATTATATATGTATATGTGTGTATGTATACAGGTTTTAAAAGCACTCTATGTTAATGAGCATAGATAAATTAGAATATATTTTTATGGAAAGAATAATATAATTTGTCTATGTAAACATTATACTCCTAAGCAAAAGTAAAAATTGTAATAGAAGAAATTGGGAAGTAAACATCTCGGGGAGCTAAAAGTAATAAAAAGTATAAATTGATGGCTTATATGATACCACAGAAAGCGGAGTTCTAGTTTAAACAGCTAAAAAATGAATATCTGGAATCAGTTATAGTTCCTATGAGTATAATATTTTGTATAGTCACAGGTGGAATGTTTTATTTATATTGTCACCCCACAAACCAAAAGGTATCCCAGGAAAACTGAGAGTGATAAAAATGACTAAATGTCAGATAGGACTAATATTTAAGATATATACAGGACAAATATGTATGTGTTTCAGGAAAATGAAAGTGTGTGTCAGCTAGAGGAAATACACAATGACAAATAATGAAACAAAAAATGAAGATAGGATAAATGATCAAATAACACCACTATAAGAGAAAATAAAAACAAGAAGAAAGAAGAATCATTTCAAATTGTTAGTATAACTAAATATATGAATACATCTTATGTAATATGTAATACATAAGATGTATTCATATATTTATGAATATATGGTAACATGGTTGACCAGACTATCCTCATGTTGTCTTTTTTACTTGAATTTCTGTTTGCTCACAAAATGCATAGTTGTTCAGTAACAATAAAAAAAAATAGTGCAGATTTTGTTAGAGTAAAGCTTATTGGTACTTCCAATTTTGTAGAAAGTTTTGTGAATTTCAAATAATTTTTACATAAATTATTTCAAATAACAAATCTACAGCAGAATACTCTTAAATAAATCTTCATTTTTCATTAAAATCAATTCAAGAGACCATCAGCTACCTGATAGTGAGAGATGCACTTAGTGAAACATTATTTGGAACATTCAATTCAGAGGTTATAAAGTAATAATGAATAAAAGGGAGACTTGTGATATATTGCTACAAATATTTTTAAATGAATCTGGATTATATCATAAAAGACACAATTTTATTACCTTTATAGCAGATAGGAGAGATTGATTATGGAGTATTTGTAGTCTTTACATGTGGAATTATATTAATATGGATCTGCATGCATGTTTAAATTATGTTTAAACATAATGAGTTTTCTTTCAAATTTTTTATTGAAATAAAAGAAATGGTACCAAATGGCAAATCTCTACATTTATTTTCTGGTTTGATACGGTCTGGCTGTGTCCTTACCCAAATATCATCTTGAATAGTAACTCCCACAATTACCATGTGTTGTGGGAGGAAGGTGATGGGAGGTGATTGAATTGTGGGGGATGGGTCTGTTGTGTTCTATTCTCATGAGAGTGAATTTGTCCCACGTGCTCTGGTGGCCTTAAAAATGGGAGTTTGCCTACACAAGCTCTTTGCTGCCATTCATGTAAGATGTGACTTGCTCCTTTTTGCCTTTCACCATGATTGTGAAGCTTCCCCCAGCTACGTGAAACTGTAAATCCATTAAAACCTCTTTTACTTTCAGTCTCAAGCATGTCTTCATCAACAGCATGAAAACAGACTAAATACAGTAAATGGGTACCCAGTAGACTGGAGTGTTGCTGGAAAGATACCCAAAAATGTGGAATTGACTTTGGAACTTGATAACAGGCAGAGTTTGGAACAGTTTGGAGGGCTGAGAAGAAGCCAGGAAAGTGTGGGAATGTTTGGAACTCCCCCAGAGACTTGTTGAATGGCTTTGACGAAAAGGCTGATAGTGGTACAGACAATGAAATCCAGGCTGATGTGGTCTCAGATGGAGATGAAGAAGTTGTTAGAAACTGGAGTAAGGGTTTCCAGTTGCTTTGCTAAAACTCTTGCTATGTTTTAGCAAAGAGACTGATGGCATTTTGCCCCTGCCCTAGAGATTGTGGAACTTTGAACTTGAGAGAGATGATTTAAGGTATCTGGCAGGAGAAATTTCTAAGCAGCAAAGCATTCAAGATGTGACTTGGGTGTTGTTAAAGGCATTTGGTTTTGTAACAGAAGCAGAGCATAAAAGTTTGGAAAATTTGCAGCCTGACATTGTGATAGAAAAGAAAATTCCAATTTCTGAGGAGAGAAACTCAAGCCAGTTGCAGAAATTTGCATTAGTAACTAGGAGCGGAATATTAATCCCCAAGACAATGTGGAAAATGTCTCTAGGACATATCAGAGGTCTTCATGGCAGCTCTTCCATCACAGGCCTAGAAGTCTAGGACAAAAACATGGTTTTGTGTGCAGGGCCTAGGGTTCCCCTACTCTGTGCAGCCTATGGACTTAGTGCTCTGTGTTACACCTACTCCAGCCATAGCTGAAAGGGAGCTTGGGCCACGGTTTCAGAGGGTGTAAGCCCAAGCCTTGGCAGCTTCCATGTGGTGTTGAGCTTGCAAGTACACAGAAGTCAATAATTGAGGTTTAGGAACCTCCATGTAGATTTCAGAGGATGCCCAGGCGGAAGTTTGCTGCAGGGATGGAGACTTCATGGAGAACCTCTGCTGGGGAATGTGGACTAGAAATGTGGGGTCGGAGCCCCTGCACAGAGTCCCTATTGGGGTACAACCAGTGGAGCTGTGGGAAGAAGGCCATTGTCCTCCAACCCCCCAGAATGGTGGATCCACTGATAGCTTGCACTGAAAAAGCCACAGACACTCAATGCCAGCCCATGAAAGCAGCCAGGAGGGAGGCTGTACCCTGCCAAGCCACGGGATCAGAGCTGCCCAAGACCATGGGAACCCACCTCTTGCATCAGCATGACCCAATGTGAGGCATGGATTCAAAGGAGATCATTTTGGATTTTTTATTTTTTTGAGAGTTTCACTCTTGTTGCCCAGGCTGGAGTACAGTGGGGTGATTTCAGTTCACTGCAACATTTACCTCTCGGGTTCAAGCAATTCTCTTGACTCGACCTCCTGAGTAGCTGGGATTACAGGCACACACCACCACTCCCTTCTATTTTTTTTTTTTTTTAACTAGAGAAGGGGTTTCACCATGTTGGCCAGGCTGGTCTCAAACTACTGACTTCAGATGTTCTGCCTGTCATGGACTCCCAAAGTGCTGAGATTATAAGCATGAGCCACCGTGCCCCGCTTCATTTTGGCGCTTTAAGATTCAACTGCCCTGCTGGATTTCAGACTTGCACGGGGCTCTTGCCCCTTTGTTTTGGCCAATTTTTTCCATTTGGAATGGCTGCATTTACTCAGTGCCAATAATCCTATTGTATCTAGCAATAACTAACAATTTTGATTTTATAGGCTCATAGGTGAAAAGGACTTGCCTTGTCTCAAATGAGACGTTGGACCGTGGACTTTTGAGTTAATGCTAAAATGAGTTAAGCCATGTGAAACTGTAAGTTTATTAAAACCTCTTTTTCTTCCCAGTCTAGGATATGTCTTTATCAGCAGCATGAATATGAACAAATACATGGTCTTTTCTGTTTTCTTAAGTTCTCTGATTTTTTCTGGTGATGAGTCTATTGTCACATGCAGGTATTACAAAGCTAGTACCACAGAATAAAAAATATGGCTAAAACAAACAAAGCATTCATTTTTGAGCAGAGTTGGTTGTTCTAGAATTAAGCAGATAAATAATTATTTTTCAATAAATAATTTCATGTAGATATGTAGTCTAAATATATGGCACAGTATCTCGAGGAAATACTCTTCTTCTTCCAAGAAAACATTGGCTGATACTGTCTTAATTTTACAGTTTTGCAAATGAAATGGAAATTTCTCTTGCTGTTAATCTTAATATTTTAATATCTTTTTGAAATTCATTCTATATCCTATATTTCAATACACAGGGATAAACTGAGTTAGTCATTAATTATCTGTAATAAAATACACATTTTATAGACTGTTTATTAATTTATATTGCCATCTATTCTTGAATAAATGTAAATTTAGTTATATTATTAAAATTCATCATTAATTGCAAAAAATGTCTTGAGATTGAAAATATTCTATATCACTGCAATCTTAATGTAGGGTAGTCATATTATCTACTAGAAATATAAAAATTCAGGTTTTCAATATTTACTTATCAAAATTAGGGAACTGGGATTAGTAAAATTCAATAGTTAAAATCAATTATGTGTGTTTGATTATTTAGCTAAGTGCTATTATTAAAGTCCATAAAGCAAATATGTACCTACAGTATCCTGAGGTCTGTATATGGACTATTACCCACTGTTAAATGTACAAGTGAGGTATAAGATTATTCCTTTTCACTAAGAAGAGAGACTTAAAGATGGTTATCATATTCCAGTGTATTTTACAATTTTTATCTACAATAACATGGGCATGGGCTTACAAAGCAATGAAAATCTGATTATTCAGATAACAAATTAAATAATTTTCTTTACTCATAGGATCATTAATGAATAGTCACAGAGTATTAGATAACCATTATATTTTTCCATTTATTGTATCCTGAAGACAGGTGTATAATCTTACCATTAAACAGAGTTGCCAGAATGCCACTGGCCAGGGTCATTAAATACCCTCAATAATATAGGAAACCAGCCATCCATTCAACAAAGGTAAGAATTTAATTATCACCTGTAGCAGGCACAATCAAATGCTTAGCAGCTACAAATGAAAACAATATATGTCCCTTATTGTTGAGTATTTTCCTTTTAAAAGGGAAACTAGCCAACACATTTTTATCTGATGGAGTTCTGACAGATATAAAAACAACACGCCATTGAATCAACAGGGGAAAAGCTACTATTTTGGTAAAGTGAATTGTAGAAATAGCAAATTTCACATTTAAAATATGAGTTTGGCAGGAAAAGAAGAGAGGGGAAGAGCACTTGGTCATTTTGCTCAGAGAAAAAAATGTGAAATGACAGTTCTGAGAAGTTTCTGCATACATACCTTTGTGCATTCATTCATTCAACACATAATTTTTAAATAGAACCTATATTTAAAGCACCCTGGTAGCAGTGGACATAGAGTCACTCATCCTTCCCTCTGGGTACTAGCAATCTATTAGAGAATACAGACATTGAATAAGTATGATAAGGCATTCTAAAAAATGGAGCATAGTGGTGCCAAGGGATCTTACAGAAATGGCTTTAGAATGTAGGGTGTTTCAATCAAGTAAGTGGAAATTAGGTGAAGAAAAAAGGTGTATGCAGAGGATGAAAGGTCTCAAATTATGGTAATTTGTTTGGACTCTTATTCTGCAGGCAGTAAAGCAAAGTTTTTAATGAAAGAGTGGCACAGGTGATTGGCATATTTGAAAGTTAACACTGACAGCATAAAACAAGGAAAAAATAAATCAAAGAGAGGTTATAATTATGGAAAATAGGTAGGAACTCCACTCCAAAATTCCACACGGGAGACAAGGACAGCCTGAGTGACTTTACTTGCAGAGATAATGAAGAAGAGAAAGAATATTAGAAAGAATATGACTGAGATACAATTTTAAAAATGAGGGATTATTGGCTATGAGGACTGAGAGAAATCCCAATTAAGTCCACAGGTTTCATTTACAAGACCTGAGGCAGTAGGGAGATGGAAAAATCTAATAAGATTTAGGATTTAGAAGGCAACTATTAATATTTAGTTAGAGAGTGACTGATCATTAGTTCATTTGGGTGGGAGTGAGGGCAAAGAGGCACAGTAAAGCCTATAAAATACTTTTTTATGACAATAAAGCTGGGGAGAGAGATTGGTGATAGAGAAATAAATACACTTGAGTATCATCAACATATTCAGTATAGAGTCATGATTCTCAACTTTGCTGCTTATTCAAATCACCTAAATTACTTTTGTAAAATATTAACACTTAGTTCACATTCCCAGCAATTCTGATTTAAATGATTTAGGGGACAGCCTGGATACTGAGATTAGAAAAAAAAAAAAAAAAAAACCTTCCAGGTAATTTTAATGTACAACTGAATAGAGGGCTTCTGCAAGGCTATATATTTGCAAGAAGTCTTTTGATGTTAAGAGCCTGGACTCTGAATTTGGTATATTGGCAAGAAATCTTTTAATGTTAACAGCCTGGACTCAGAAGTCAAACGAAACAGGGTTAAACCTAAGGTCTGCCATGAAATCTTGTACATGAGAGTCTTATCTGCAAATCGGTCATGGATGATACTGTCTACTCAGTGATTTGCAGGATTATGTGCAAAAAAGTTTAAAGGTACTTCTCCTGATGGTGCTCTATAGACATAATCTACAGATATCTTTGTCAATTATTATTATTAATATCATGTCATTTTTTTCTCCATTATATAAAAGTTGAAATCATAGACATAAAGAAGAGCATTAAGAGAATCCACAAAATCCTAACAGAATAGCTCTATAGGTAGAACCTGGGGAATACACAGCTTTTGAAACACTGACAGAGGAGAAAGAGGCAGCAAAGGAATTGGAAAGGTCAAAGACATGGAGGAAATCTAGGAGAGAATGATGTCTTCGAACTTATTTGATAAATTTAAAATGATGAAAAAATTCAAAATAAGATAAAGTCTGAAGCTAGACCATTGATTTGGCAACTTTTAAAATTCATGGGATCTAAATATGATCAGATTAGAGCTGTCCAAAGGTTGAGGATAAAGAAGAGGACATAGCCACAAAGGAGGTCATTATTTCAAAAAGTCTGGTTTTTAAGGGGGTGGGTGGTCTAAGGATACAAGGAAATAACTCAAGGAGAAAGGATTATGCAAACTTTGACTAACATTCTTTCTAGGATGGAAATTATAAAAATAGGTAAAGAAGTCAATTATTAAAGAGGTTGGAAATATATGAAGGAGGAAAATTAATAAGCCATGGCCACAAGGAAATGATTGTCTCTGAAGATAAGCAGTGATTATTCTGAAACAGGATTATATAAGCAAGTTTTACATGCAATTTTAGAAGTGGATAGGAAAGAAGAGAGAGAGAACCCCACTGATGGAATCTGAATTTATTGAGGCTGGAAATCACTTATATTCACTTCAGGGCCTTTCGCTGTCCAGCATCCTGCCTGATACAGGTTTTTTATTTTTTTTATACTAAGTCTCGCTTTGCCGCCATGCTGAAGTGCAGTGCCGCGATCGCCAGGCTGGATGGAGTGCAGTGGCGCGATCTCGACTCTCTGCACCCTCAGCCTCAGCCTCCCGAGTAGCTGGGATTACAGGCACGCGCCACCTCACCCAGCTAATTTTTGTGTTTTCAGTAGAGACGGGGTTTCACCATGTTGGCCAGGATGGTCTCAATCTCCTGACCTCGTAATCTGCCCGCCTCGGCCTCCCAAAGTGCTGGGATTACAGGCGAGAGCCACTGTGACCTGCCACAGATTGGTATTTAATGCATGCCGGTTAAAGTGAACTTGTTCAAGTCAGTCCATTGCTCATTTTAAGCGGGTAAGTAATGGAAGACAGGAAAGACAAAGTAAATGAAGGCAAGGTTATAGGCACCAAGGTTATAGGCACCACCCTGCGAATGACCGAGGATCTCAGCAAGGCTAGCTCCATGTCTTTATGTTTCCACTGTAGCATTCTTTTCTCCTCACAGGCAGGTTGGAGAGACTTAATGGAGAAGGAATAGGATGAAAGACAAAGTGCCTGGACTGAGGAAAACCAGGCAACCCTTTGCACTTTTCCAACTGAAATCTTTCTTTGCTGCTCTGGAATTAGCAACTAAAGCAAAATAAAGATATTTACTAGTCTGTTAGCTAAGACTATAGCTCTGGACAATGTGCAAACAAGTCAATTCTTTTTTGATATTTTCCCCTACCCAAGCTCTAATTACCTGATACCACTTTTATTTATTTATTTGTTTGTTTATTATTTGCTTATTTTGAGATGGAGTTTCACTCTCGTTGCCGAGACTGGAGTGCAATGGTACAATCTCAGTACACTGCAAACACCATCTCCCAGGTTCAAGCTATTCTCCTGCCTCAGCCTTCCAAGTAGTTGGGATTACAGGCATGCAGCACCATGCCTGGCTCATTTTGTATTTTTAGTAGAGATAGGGTTTCGCCATGTTGGTCGGGCTGATCGCTAGTTCATGACCTCCAGTAATCTACTTGCCTCAGCCTCCTAAAGTGCTGGAATTACAGATGTGAGCCACCGTGCCAGTCCCTGATACCACTTTAATAATAGTTTCTTATACCCCCAAATCATCTCATGATGCTTAGAATGGAAATTATTGCTTAATTTCTCTAATTAGAATATTATTCTAATAGATAATCAAGATATTCTTTCTACCCTCTTGTGCTTATTATTAAGCTGAATTTAATTCCATGGAAACCCATTTACTAGAAACAGCATCAAGCAAAAGAGCACAACTAAGTTAGCCCAATGAGTTACTCTTTTGGAAAAACAAACAAACAAACAACAACAACAAAAAACCTCATAGCTCTTGCCCTCTGCATGGTAGATGAAAAGCCTTATCTTTGTGTAATGTAAAAAGGGCAGTAAATCTCAGGGAGGGTTTTAAGTATCTTAGATCATCTATAGGATGCCAAATTACATCTACTTAAAAATTTAATGGCACTAGAATAGGAAGATGGATTAAAGTGATATTATAATCAGAACGGGAATCATTATTATAAGAAGAAAAAAACAAAGAAGAGGATGTGATTGTGGCTTATTTTCAGCACCAAGAGCAATCAGTGTTCTCACCATTACTACAAGACCCTTCCTTTTACATATCCTGCCCTACAAGGAGTCAGAAAGGGAGCAGATGCTCCATAATCTGCAATTCATAATATCAGCATACATTTGTGTCACTGGAGTAATCCCATTTAATCATATTAGTCTTTGATCTGGCAGTTTGCATGTGCAGGTGGCTAAGACATTCCCTTATTGGCCACTTTGTATGGTACCCAACAGGAAGTCCTCCTGGGGTTTTACATCTACTTCACTTCATTCCGTTATGTAGTACTTTCATTCCAAAACCTCCATCATACCTTGGCAGCTCTCATATCCAGAATCACAATAGTCACTGTTAATTTTTTTTTTTTTTTTTTTGAGATAGAGTCTTGCTCCATCACTGGGCACCATGCTGGATAAATATACTCGTTTAATATATTACAGCCCATAGAGCAGATGCATTTTAGGCATGTCAATTTCCATACATTTCTCTTGATTTATTGCCTTCATCCTAATATTAATAGGTGCAAGTCTATTATTCTATGGCACTGTTTTTAAAATGAACATTTATAAAGGACATTGACAGGCCGCATTAGAAGTAGAGATATTTTTCTAAATGGTGAGGATATCCAAGCAAAAACGATTCTACAATAAATACTTATCAAAGTCATTTTTATTGTGGTAAAATAGATGTAACCTAAAATATATGCCTTTAACCAATTTAAGTGGTTAATTCAATGGCATTAGGTACATTCAAATTGTTGTCCAACCATCACAACAATCCCTCTCCTTAAAGTTTTCATCATCCCAAACTGAAAACTCTGTAGTCATTAAACAATAACTTTTCATTTCTCCCTCCTCTTAATCCCTGCTGACCACTATTCTCCTTTGTATCTCTGTGAATCTGATTATTCTGGGACCTCATATAAGTGGAATCACATAATATTTATCATTTTGTTTAGCATATTTCATTTATCATAACGTCTTCAAAGTTCACCTACATTGTAGCTGTAGTGTGTATCAGAGTCTCATTTCTTTTTAAGGTTGAAAAAATGCCATTGTACATAATAGATCGCTTTCTGTTTATTAATTCATTCATCCATAGACATTGGGGCTTTTCTGTTTTTTTGGCTATTGGGAATAAGGATGCTATGAACATTGCCTACAAATACTTTGTTTGAGTCTCTGCCTTTAAATTCTTGTGAATATGTACCCAGAAGTAGAATTGCTGGATTCTTTAATAATTATTGTTTTTTTTTTTAGGAACCAACATGTTGTTTCCACAGTGCCTGTACCATTTCATATTTCCACCAGCAATACATAATCCGATTTTGTTTGAAGTCTTAATTAATGCTTTTCACTTTGGTTCATTAACTTGTGATGATTCAGTGAGATGAATGTCCACATACCAACCTGACAGATGATAACTAGAAACAAGTGTCTCAAATGAGGACAGAGGTCAACCAGCTTTATAAGCAACAGGCAGCGCTAGCCACCATTTTTTTTCCCATATTCTTGTCAATACTTGTTATATATATATATATATATATATATATATATATATATATAAAATAGCCATCCTAGGCTGGGCACAGGCTCACACCTGTAATGCCCACACTTTGGGAGGCTGAAGCAGGAAGATCGCTTGAGTCCAGAAGTTCGAGGCAGCATTGAGCTATGATTGTGCCACTGCACTGCAGCCTGGGTGACAGAATGAAACCCTATCTCTAGATAATAACTATAATCATAATAGTCATCCTAATGGATATTAATGTCAAATTGAATTCAATATTTGAAAAAGAGGACATGAATTTACCTTCTCATGTGAGGAATCAAAATATTGAGGGAAGGAATTGTGACCACTGGCTCAATCGCATTTCTTATATCCCATAGTCTTAAAGGATGATGATTGCTATTCTTCCATCTTGGGAAAACAAGTTGTGGGTGAATATTTAAGGAATTCACTCAAAATAGCTTTAACGCTCCTTTTAGTTCATTTAGTGGTTCACATTGTCATTACCTTCTTGATCAGGCTGAGATTATCTGTCTTTCCAGGACATGCTGAAATCCATAAAGTTGCAAAATTATCCTTACCAACACAATCATGAGTATAATACAACTCTGTGGCAGGTATTCACTGAAAATTAAAGCATTGATGTTATTACCATGCCCTGTAAAATTATTTTAGTCATAAATTCATCTGCTTCTAATTTTACTGTGAGTCTGTTCTTCCCAACACTGTCCAATAGACCATTCTCTGATGATGGAAAGAGTCTATATCTGCTCTATCCAAGACAGTGGCTACCAGTCACTTTTTCATTACATAAAATACATCTATCTATATTTTAGTCTAAAATTAATACTGTTAATTAAAATAAGCATAATTTAAAAATCCATTCCTTTGTGGCACTGGCACATTTTCAGTGTGAATAGGCACATGTAGCTAGTAGTTAGAATATTAGACAATACAAATTTAAATCAATCCACTGACATATTGTTGCCATCTTTGTCCTAGTTAGTCAAAGTCTGGTTATTAGGATTGACACAAATAATGCTGTACTAAAGGGTAATACAGGTAAGTGCTGAGTCTTACTGAAACACCAATGAGAGAGAGATGAGTTTTCTATAGGAAATTAGAAAATGCTTC
The DNA here is from genome assembly GCA_036589455.1 of Ateles fusciceps. Taxonomy (NCBI): domain Eukaryota; kingdom Metazoa; phylum Chordata; class Mammalia; order Primates; family Atelidae; genus Ateles; species Ateles fusciceps. The sequence continues at coordinate 384,674 of JAZHEH010002345.1, read as the reverse complement.
AAAAAGATCATAACCATATAGTTATATCTTGAAGGATGAACATAATCTGTATAGATAGAAAAGAAGAAAGATATTTTATGAAGTCAGAAAGGTGAAGGCAGTAAGTTGGAAACACAGTGGTGCGCTGAGGGAGGGTAAAGTGTACGGTGTATTACAAGACAGACTAGTCTTAGGAAAGAAGTGGAAGAAAAGGAAAGAATTTAGGAACATAGCCCGGAGCCCATGAAAGGCAGAGTGCTGAAGAACTCAAACTGGAAGTCATATAAAGAAGGGCCAAAATAGTGGACAAAGGCATATGACAAATTTGTTCATTTTCCAAAATAATCACTTTCCTTTATCAGAATTGTGACAAAAAACATTAATTGGAAGAAACCCAAATTAATGATATGAATATCATTTATATTTGGTGTAGCTATTCATTTTAGGTAAGCCTATGAATATATTCATCTGTGATTGGCTAAAGCAGGCTATTCTTAAGACTCTCTTAAATCAATACCCAGTATTTAAATAATCCAACACTTGTTTAGCATAAAGCATGCTTGGTTAGTATGTTGTTGTTAATTGTAGAATAAAAAGTAAATTCTTACAGAATATTTTCTATGACTGCATATAAGCAAGTGAAGTTGTTTTACAATCCTCCTAGTTCTTCATTCCAGAGTAAATTTTAATATAATATGTACAGTATGCTGCAATAATTTCCTTTCAAAACATTTTGTGCTTGGATTAATATTTTCAAGTTCTTATTCAAGGGTTACACATTGATCAGAAGCTGTTGGCTCTTGTGCTGAAATGCTCTGCCTCCAGATTGTAATTCACCTGGCAAATGGTCAGTCATGCTACAGTCATAGAGTGAATCATGCTTCTTCCTTCCATCTACTGAAGTCCATTTCCAAGGTTTACCTTTGCTACAGTCCTATACACAAGGAAGGTTCATCCTTAAACAGCATTCATTAATATTCTCTATAGAGAACTGCAGCCAAGTAAAGGATACTATGCATAGCTAAAGACTCATTACACAGGAGCAATTCACATACAATTTAAAGAGATTATACAGTTTGTCTTTAAAAAATGGTCTTTAATTCTGACTAAACGTAATCCGTTTTTGTTTGAAGTCTTAATTAGTCTTAATGAATGCTTTTCACTTTGGTTCATTAGCATTGTGATGATTCAGTGAGATGACTGTTCACAAACCAACCTGACAGACCATAACCAGAAACAAGGGTCTGAAATGAGGACAGATGCCAACCAGCCTTATAAACAAAAGGCAGTGCTAGCCCACCCACATATGGAACATTTATGAATGGCAGTCATATTTTTCAGCACATAAAACCAAAAATAAATTCCAGGTAGATCAAAAGACCTGAATGTAAAAAGTACAACTGAGGCCAGATGCAGTGGCTCATGCCTGTAATCCCAGCACTTTGGGAAGTTGAGGTGGGTGGATCACCAGAGGGCAGGAGTTTGAGTCCAGCCTGACCAATATGCTGAAACCCTATCTCTACTAAAAATACAAAAATTAACTGGGCATGGTGGTATGCACCTGAAGTCCCAGTTACTCAGGAGGTTGAGACAAGAGAATTGCTTGAACCCGGGAGGCGGAGGTTGCAGTGAGCTGATATGGCACCACTGTACTCCAGTCTGGGCGAGAGAGCAAGACTATGTCTCAAAAAAAAAAAAAAAAAAAAGAAAGAAAGAAAAAGAAAAAAAGAAAGAAAAGAAAAAGAAAAAGAAAAAAAAAACATGATTGACAAATTTTCAGAAAAAAACAAAGAAATATTTTATGACTTCACCATAAATATTGGTTTCCAAAAACAAGATGAAAAAGGAAAAATGTAATAAAAGGTTGTTATCAATTTAAATAAAGCACAATGTATATCTTATTTGCAAATATATATATATATATATATATATATATATATATATAATTATTTCCTTCATAAGGAAAAAAAAGATAAAATACAGTGTAGGAAAATATATTTCCAATTTTCCAATGCATATACCAAAAAATAATTAGTATCTGGAATATATAAAGAATTTCTCTAATCTATAAGAAAAAAAGATAAGTGTCTCACTAGAGAAATTGGTGAAAAATATGTTTAGGCAATTCACAGCAAAACAAAACAAAACAAAACTGAATGTTCTATGAAATTATGCTCACCACACTAATAATCAGAAAAGACAAATTAAAATTATTCAACTGGCAAAATTAAGAAATGTGACAGTATTAAATGTTCCTGGGGATAGGTAGTATGGGGCTTTCACAAATATGCTTGCAAACTGTAAGTACTACAGGTAGTATAATGGGTTTGGGGGCAGTAAAGAGAAGAAGCACATTCCACATCATCAGCAATTTCACTTCTAGGCAAATACCTAAAAAATACATATGCACAGTGAGACATGTGCCAAAAAAAAAATAGTAAGAAAGAGAAAATACCTATAAATTAGAAAGAAAAACATAAATTATATATATTTTAATACTGTGTATATACTATAATATATATGCACAATATTATATATGAAATATATATACTATATAAAAAATATACTATATATTGCTTACCATATCTAATAAATATATAATAATATATTTAAAAGTATAATATATTTATATACTTATAGTATTTGTAGAATACTATATTGTAATGAATATAAATGAAGTAACTCTACTCAAAGCAACTGGAATAAATCATAAAAAACATATTTCCAAGAATGCAAAAAATATTGACAATTTTGGCAAATATTTTATTTATTTAATTAATATAATCCTATATATGACATAAAGATGTAATATATACAGTAAACTCAAGAGAAAATGCATGAGAATAATAATAAGAAATTAACCATGCTGGTTACCTCTTAAAAGGGAGATTTGATCTGGAAGAGTACCCAGAAAACTTCAATATTACATTTAATCTTTTATTACTTAACTTGGGTAGTAATTCTAGGAAATTTTTTTCATTCATTTTTGTGTCTACTAAACAAACATGTTATAATAATAAAAAGTCAGAGTCATTGAAAGCTCCAAGTACTCTGCACAGCAGCACCTCAACTCTAAATGCCATTTTCACATGTGATTACCAAAATTCGGCTCTTGGCAAATACGCCTTTCTGATGCAGGGCTCTCGAACTTCAGTTAGAATGACTCATGTGATCTAATTTACTGTACTCTAAGCAAATCTTTCTCTGAAGCACTGTAATCCAGGAAGACACAAGATAAGATCTAAGGAGGTATGCAAATGGCTCCTCCCCCAATTGCTAAATTAAGCTCCACATTGATCTGGCTAAATTGGAGAGCAACTGTTGTGATAAACTCCCTGTTCATAGTTACACCTGGAATACCTGTTAAAATGTAGACTCAAGTGCCCCCACCCCCACATATTCTATTGTAGTAATTCTGATGGGAAATCCTGGGACTGGTGTTTCAAGGGTGATTTTTTTGACTACTAAGGTTTATTTGGTTCAATGGCCAAAGTTTGAGACATACTGCTTCACAGAATTTAGAGTCTGGCTTAGTATCTTCGGGGTGCTACAACAAAGCACCATGGAGTAGGTGCCTCGTAAACAATAGGAATGCTTTTCTCATAGTTTTAGATCCTGAAAAGTCCAGTATCAAGGTACTGGAAGATTTGGTGTCTGGCGAGGACCCACTTTGCGTTTCATAGACAGCCATTTTCTTAATGTTTGCTCATGGGAGAAGGGGCAAGAGAGCCTGTTCAGACCTCTTTTATAAAGGTCCTAATCCCATTCCTGAGGGCTCTGCTCTCAGGGTCTAATCATCTCCCAAAGGCCTCACCTCTGAATTTTAATTTCAACATATGACTTTGGAGAAGACACAACATTCAGAACATAGTGCAGTCTCATGGTAGAAATGAGTAAATGATTGCAATGGAATTTCAGAGGCAATATTAAATGATCAGAATGGGAGGTATACTTAAACCTATTTTCTTAACCTGAAGCTCTTCACAGAAGTGACACTTGTTTTGCATTTTCAAACATCACCAAAAAATAAGAAATGAGAAAGTGAGAACCATTTGGGGCAGAATCCTGGAAAATAAATAAACAAAAAACACAAACAAAACCAAAAGCAGAGATGAATGAAACATCCTGAGTATTTAAAAAACTGCAAGTAAATTTTCACAGTAATTGATAATGCTGAAGACTGAAGAGTTCATGTTTCATATCACAGAGTACCTTCGATGACATGATAAGGAGTTTAGAAATTATCATTTTTGCCCTAACAGATAGCTTGCCAAACTTGACGCATATGACTTCAAATGGCTGATCCCAGGAAGCAGAGATACGAATTGAAAGGCAGGCCCATGAGGAAAAGAGGTGAAGTTCAAGAAAAAAAAATTATATATATACTTTTTGTTTTCACTACCTGAACATAGAGAATGAGGTGGAAGGACATAGCAAAGAGGAATGTGTCCAGATGCATGATGTACTATTTATAACTTGGAAATCTAAATAGATAAGCAAGTGTGGCAGGGAGGATGATACCTGTGGCTTTGAATAGTTACCTTTAAGACAATTTTCTTTAAAATGTTTGTGATGCATCTCTAGGTGGAGATGAAATTAGATCTTTGGAAATATAGGTGTGACAATCAGGAGCAATGCATGGATAAGACATATAAAATTTAGATGTTATTACTGAACTTCAGAAATGTATCATGACATCTGTGTGACTATGGAGAGCAAAAAACCTAGAAGGACAAAATACAGAAATATAATGAAGAAATAGAAATTTATAGTTGAGGGATAATGTATATAGAAGTATATAAGGTAAAGGCTCAAGAAATGTTAGCTTACTATTTCGATCTCTGAATAAAGACCAAATTAGACACCAGCTGTTATTTGAACTTATTGGAATTTCAGCAATAAGGAATATGGTTGGAATAATAAGAAAAAAAATATGGTAGAAAAAGAAAATGAACTACCCTAGACAAATGGATAGGGTTTGGCCAAGTGAAGAAGATATTCTTTCAGATTAGGGAAGACATGTGCACAGAAATGTAAAGGTGGAGATAAACAACTTCTGGCTAAAAATGATGTAACGGATCTTTCTCAGACATCCTGGCTACATGTGTACAGATTCCAAAGACAGTGAAAAGTCCCTCAATTTCTCCCAAATGCTCTGGCCTCCAGAGGTGATGATACAGGTGGGGTGGCAGATAGGGATGGGGTATATTTTCTGAAAAAGTTATTTACTGGCTATGAGATACTTGGAAAGTCACTGTAAAAGTTTGGTCTAGGAGAAATAAAAAGAATGCTTTGGATATGAAAAGATATCTAAGAGATTGAAAAGAATCACTAAAATAAAATTCAAGGAATAATAAAACTCCTTGTTTAAATACAGGGGAAAATAGGTAGGTCCAGTTAATTGAAGAGAATCGCTCATTTAAAAGCAGCAGTATGACATATTAGAAAAGTATGTCCTCTGTCATGAGAAAGAACTTGCTTCTAATCCTACTCTGTCCCTTATTTGCTGAACAGTCATGTATGTTTTCCTTAACTTCTCTGAGTTTCTTTCCCTTCATATGTTATAGACACCTAATGAAGCCTACTTTGAAAGGGTTATGTGAGCATTAAGTGAAATATCTATTGCAGTTAAGGTGCCTAACCCTGTTTCTACAGTTTTATCCTATATAGTTTTGAAATAGTTAATCTCCTAGGACCTCAGTTTTCTATAGAATTGGAGTAATTGACTGGTCAATACAGCACTAATATATTTTAGGTACAAACATGAATACATCAACAGTAACACTGCTCACTTCAACAGCAAGTTTAGAGAGGTAAATGATTATGTGACCAGATCAGAATCTAGCCTACTGTATGCTATTATGTTTTTGTTTGTGATCTCAGAAAGAGAGGAAAATCAGTTGCATTTAGGTGACAAGAAGTAGCTTATTCTATAGCAGATTGGTGGAACCTCACCTCAAGTTACATTTCAAATGGTGCATTGCACCTGCTCATCAATCAAGCTGCCAGTAGCTTGCCTTACTGCCTTGCTTTTTTTCATTTAAAACTCACATCTTTGTGGTGTCTTGAGTTTCTCAGCCTTATAATGAAAGTACCATATTAAATCTTGCTCAAATAAAAGTAGCTCCTAATGTATTAGGCACAGATGAATGTCAAAAGGTTAGATTTTATAGCTAAGAACAACACTCACGCTAAGATTTTATAGCTAAGCACAACACTAGTTTCCAAGTAGTGCACACAAGTGTTTAGCTTCCTTTTCATCTCTGGTCAGTGTTATTTCATATTGAATTGGTTCTATTATGTTGTAAGATAAAAGAAAATTATATATAACAATGCAGTTCTCTTTGGGGAGATATTAGGGTACTTGCTCTTTATTTCGTGCAGTATAGGGTAAGAGAAAGTTGCCATTAAACCTGGGGGGACTCCCTGGGCAGCTGTTGAGCCTCTACCCTCCTCCCATGCTCAGCTCAGTGCTATATCACTGGAAATCACTAACCTTCACAGGGTAGAGCCCAGAAGGTGGTAACACTGGTTCAAGGACAGGCTAAGGGAAGGGAAGTAAAAGGAAGTGAATGGGAAGACACAGCAAACATGAGATTAACAGCTGTTTTCTGAAGCAAGCCTCCACCGGGGGATCTGCTGCTGTGTCATTGTGCTTCAGTTCTGCAGATCCTAAAGGGCTGAATTGGAAGAGGCATGGAGCAGGAAGATATGTGGGAAAAGGTTAAAGGAAGTCCAAAATCCATGCCAGTGATATGAGGTGAAATTTCCCCACTCCTCAGATACTCATAATCTTTATCCCTCATGGGAGAGGTATAGGTCGCTAAGAAACAAAGTCCTCTTACCAACTGGATATTTGCTCTGGGCTGCGGCTGCTTCATCTTCCTTTTTTGGGGGGGTGGGGGGGTTTGGAAGGGCGAAAATTGATGGAACATCTACCAACCCTGTCTATTCCCTTTAATAAAAACATGATGCATGCTTACTGATTGCTTTTGAAAGCTAAGGGTGCCTCCTCAAGATATAGAAGAGAAGCAGGTTTTCAGGTGGCAAACTGAGGCTTTCAAAATAATAAGGGCTAGGAGCATCCAACTTTGGGCCTGAAAACCCAGTTGCAAGGCTTCCAAATAATCAGTGGATTTTCAACATTTTTTAATAATATTGTATCCTAGTTCCCAAACAACCGCAATAAAGGAGGCACATGGAAAGCGAGGGGGAAAAAAATGAAATGGTATCGTCTTCCCCCAGGTGCTCACAGCAGTATATTTCCTTTGATGTGTAGCCTTCAAGTTACTGACAACCCCAAGTGGCCCATTCTACAGGGTCCTACATCTATGTTCCTTTCTCTGCACGCTCAGCCGGGGTTGACAATCAACCTTCAAATTAAACAATCTCCCACCACTACTTGGAAACAGGCAACCATCTCTTAATAGGCCTCTGAAACACACAGTTTGATAAAAATCACTTACACAAGGCAGATGACACAGAGTTTACAAGGTCGGGGCACTCCCTGGCTGGGCGTGAAAGGGTGGGGAGGTGCTGAGGTCAGGATTAAACTATACTGTGAAATGAGCCTCCTGTCCTGCCCTCTCCTTCCTTCATCTACAGAAGGAGTCTCCAGTGAGTTCTTGCGTCTGGAAGTCTGCCCCTTTTAGTGCTGCAAAGGCCAGGGACAGCATTTCAAAGCTCCGTCTAAATCAATCCACTTAAAAGAGCCCAGAAAAGCCTGACCATTGACCATAATTGCCGCAGATTGCTTGATTCCTTTTCCTTCTTGCAGCCTCATCAACATTTCCCTTCTTTCCCCTTCGTGTCCTTTTCTCTTGTGGGAGCAGGTCCTCTCGATGCTTGGGGTGCACACTAAGGATATTTGAGTAGAGGAAGCTCCGACTCGAGGCAGGAGTAGGATGTCTTAGCATTCCATCTCCCCCACCCCACCTATAGGCGTGCGGCACAGTGATCCCTAAAAGGGTACCCCAAGATTTTAGCGGCCAGGTGTGCGCGCCCTGCACGCGGTCCTCTGAGACTTCAGGGCGCGCGTGGTCACCGGGCAGAAGCCGCCAATGCAGCGCCGCTGCCCCGGGAGGAGCGGCAGCCCCGGTTGCTGCAGTGGGGTTGCCACGTCGAATTTTCCGCATCCACCACCCGCAGGGCTCGCCTGCTTCTCCCCCATTGTGTTCTCAGAGCTGTGGGATCCAGCCGCGCGCCGCGGGCGGCATCCGTGCCCACACTCCAGCCGCAGGCTCAGGGGAAGCGGGTCTGGCAAGAGGGGGCAGGGAGAAGGAGCGAGAAGGGGCCCCAGAAGGGCACCGGGCTTCATCAATAATGCAGAGGCTCCTGGACCTCCCTGCAATACGTTTTCCAGCTAAACGCCACCAACTGGAGCGCTTCCTACTGCGTCCCACTAGTGTGGTTTTGTGTGTGAAAGATGGGACGCACCTTTTTCATTCATCTGTCTTCCCTCATTCTTCCTTCCTCCCTCATTTCCTCCCTCAGATACAGTCCCCGCTGGCTTAGCTTTTAGCGCTCATTTTCACATCAGCACCACGTTTTCAAGAAAAAGCCTGCAGGTTGGAAACGCAGGTGTCAAAAGTCCCCACTGCCTACTTGTCGCCAAGAGTTTACCAAAATCCACCTAGTAACGCTTATTTCAAAGCCCCCACGCTCATCCATTCCTGGAGAAAGCTTTCAAAGTTAGGAATCTCCTTGCAGCCTGCTGGTGTCTGTGCCTCAGTTCACATCACGAACAACGGTGCGGTCAGCGACACCGAGATTACGCTGCAAAGTTGCCCAGCCCCCCGCAGCCCAGTAGACCACTGATGCTCACAGCATCCCAAGAGGAAATTCCGCTGTGTGCCCGCAAGAAGCCCAAGCGTCACGTAACCTACTCAAACAAGGGTTAGCCCAGCCACACACAACAAACATAAATTCCTAAACTTCTTTGTTAAGCAGTCGCACCCTACCTGGAACGGACACCGCACAACTTGCAAGGAATAAACAAACATCGCATCCCCTGCAGGGAAACTTGTTGAATCCCTTCCGATCGTAAGGCTGCAATTTCCTATGTACCCTGAAGGTTTTTGATTCTATCCCCAAACACCCTGGCACATCAGCCACAATTTCTGGATAAATGGCAGAGTGCTCTCGGCACCCATTCAGCACTCCAACAACCACTAGTGTAAAACCCGGCGTGTCCCCTTTTACAAATCGAAAGCCAGCTGTCACTTCCTTTGCAACCATTTGCGAGACTTACCCTTTGACGAGACTGTTTTCAGCAATCTAGCGGCTCCGTGGTGCAGACGCAGCCCTTCAACTTTGCTGTGCACCGAGACCTTTCCGAGTTTAAACCGAGCAAAAGCGGTCTGAGACTTTTAAACCTAAGAGTGGGGAAATAGGGAGAGAGTGAGGTCGGGTTTCTTCTCGGTATCAGCTCCCCTGGAAAAATTCAATCCTTCTTCAGTAGAGAATTCTTTCAGACCCGTTATCTGTATTACTATTAATGCGCAGAGCAGACGGCATTGCATACAAATAGGTCCAAGTGTGCGCTTCTATTGGTGGCTGCGGAGGCCCCTGGGTCCTACTGCTCCGGCCCTAAACTACACAGCAACACTAGGCACGCAGCTTTGGAGACGCCGAGGGGAAAATGGATTTAATTGATTCGTTACCTCTGGTATTGTAATGCCTGCTGCGATGTTTAACGGAGGGGGAGGGGGGGGCTTACATTTAACTCCTGTCGTGTGATCTATCATTTCATATCTGCTTTTAATTGTCTGTGTGGGGTGGTTTTTATCATACAAAGGATTTTAAAATAAGATTTTCGGAGGAAAATTCACACAGATACTTTTGGCAGGAAAACCCTCTTTTGCTCTCTATTATGCATTATTCTCATATAAATCCAGGAAATTTTATATGATCAAATACTTCTGCACTTCACATAAGTACACATGGCACCCAATTGTATTCTTGAAAATTCATAGCTACTCCAAATAAAATACCTTACACGAGTTAAGATAGTAGAAGCTAAAATATGAGTCTACCGATTATAAAACACGGATGATATTAATCAAATGCTACAGAAAAAATTCCATCAATGACAATGGGATGGGCATCATTTTTACTTTGCTAAATAAGAAATTTAGAAATATTTTCCTTGTAAATATTGACATAAAAATATAAATCAGCATAAAGGTATCTATAATGTCACAATATGTCAAGCATTTACTATTAATTGCTATATTCTCTTCTTACAGTTTCTCTCTTAGCAAGTCCATTAGTAATGCAAATTGGCATAACAAGGAGATTTAAAGTGAGGCAGACCTGTGGTGACTAGCAATCTGAAATATTGTAACAGTGGGCAAAATCACCTTAATTCATCATTGGTAAAGGCAGCTATTTAAGAATTAGAATATTAATAGCTTAATCTTAATATATATTAATTTGAAGCCCTTAAGCATGCTGTTTTCTTTGACCTTTAATTCTGTGGAGGAAAAGAGAATTCTTCACTTAAACTAAAATGACACAGACTTTCCACAAAGTCCTAGATATGATACTTGCTGGAATTACAATTTAGGAAGTAACATAATTTTGTTGTCCTTTGATGTAAATAATTATGATAAATTCTAATTTAATTACAAAAGTATTATATATATATATATATATATATATATATATATATGTAATGCACAACTGAATGATGTTGGAAAGGACATCCTGAATAAGGTTAACATCAACTTGCCTATAAATACACTACCTATGTGTAAACTAAATAAATGAAAACACAATACAAAAATACAACAGACTTGAGATCTTATTCCAAATACATGTATAGCATTTGAATTTCTGTAGTTTGTGCTACAATCCTTCTTCATTTCCATAACTCTTCCCCCTTTCCAGCCCCTTCCCTTCCCCCATCAGTAACCCTTGACAACAGAAGTGTTAACTTCAAGTCCAGGTTCCCTTTGCTGCCTTCCAGACCTAACTTACAGATCGCATCCTTGTAGGAAAACAAAATTAACTCTTACACGACTGAGAGGTGAAAGAAGAGAGATTCTTTAAGGGATTAGAAAATCCAGAATCCTTATGGGTATTTGCAAAGTTTGCACCAAACACAAATTTTTAAAATATCCATGACCACTAATTCAGAGTGCAAAGACATGATCAGAGACAATTTGCTGTATTTCTTCATTGCTATTGTGTCACTGAAATAGCCTTTGAATAACTTTTATTCAGAGTTACTTCAATCACTTTATTTCAGGTTAATATGTTTTTCCATTTACAAGAGAGTTAAAATGAAAATACCAAAGTATTGCAATATTCAGTATAAAGGTGTAAGAGATTGTTTTTAATCTGCAAAATAAAATAAAAGCTATTATTTAGTATAGTAAGAAAAACATAATGACCATGCAAAGTTGAATGAAGACTGACATTCAATTTTTTTTCCCTGAAACAAGTAAATTATTGGTGTTTCAACTTCCTTCTATAAGGTGTTCTGAAAAAAATCATTTGCAACCCAACTACAAGTTGAAAGTTCTGCATTTAATGTGTATTGTTTTAGAACTGAGAAAAGTCATGTTTTATACAAGCTGACAGATTTTATAGAAAATCAATGCTGCTTATCTACGACAATAGTTAAATGGGGAAGTTTAGTAGTGAGCAAATATAACGGTGAACAGAAAATAAATAAACCAAAACTGACCTAATAACAAAGTTATTACATACTTTCTTGATCAGTTTTTACTTTCTACATAAAAGGCTGATGTAAAAATATAGCAAACTACACAGAAACTTAAGTTTAACTATTTCTTTTCAAAATAGTATTCTATATCTCTTCAATAAATTACTTGTTTATCCAAATTATTCTCATATGAGGCATACATAATAAATACATAATTGTAAAGGTTGCAAATATATTTTCTTTACTTCTTGCATACTAAGGCAAAACATATTTTAAAGAAGGACATTAGAACCACAATAGTTTTCATATTTCCTAGATCTGTAGGAATATCCTTGATCTATTTTTTATTATTTGAAGTACTGTTGGACCCCTCATTTTGTCAGTGCAGTTTTCAAGGACAATATATACTATGTCAGAAACTGATCTCCATTATGTCCTTGGATCATGATGCAATGCCTTATGGTGGTTAATGTGAACACCTATAAAAGTTGGAAAGCAAAACATACCTGGCACATCCCTGTCTGTCGTTACTACAATCAGCTTACTTTCTAAATTTACATGAGTAAACATGCAATAGTATGCCATTCGATGAAACTTAATGAACTGTAATCATTCAGCTACTCTCTAAGGTATTTTAAAAATTCCGTCTTGAGCAATTTTGAAATATGTCTAGTCTAAAAAATTTCAAAGCCACAGGCATTGATCTATGCATCTGCCTTAAAAAGAAAATTTATCCATGCTTGATTTTTGACAGATGAAAAGGAAAATTACCAGACATACAAATTATACCTTAACAGCAGAAACATAAAGTTAAGAATGTGGTTAATAAGGCATTTTTAAATGTATAAATCAGTAGTAAACAGCAATATATATACTAATCACTAATTAAGATATGATGGTATATTAAATGATGCACTAAAACATCTTCTTAATAATTTAGAAATTTGCAAGACACCACGTGTAAATACATGCCCCAAAAACTAATTTGTATGAATTGCTAAAGTAGGTGAAGAAAGTATAGCTTAAGTGTTAAAAATATCTATATGATAAGTTTGAGGAGTTAGATGGAACTTCAAAAAGGTGAACTAAATTTGACACTAAGTGGAAGGAATGAGAACTTCATGGCACTGTGCTTTTGACAAGATGATCACCATGAATGGAATGCTCATATTAAAATTCTAGGCCGGGTGCTGTGGCTCACGCCTATAATCCCAAAACTTTGGAAGTCTGAGGCAGGCAGATCACTAGGTCAGGAGTTGGAGACCAGCCTGACCAAACAGAGAGAAACCCCGTCTCCACTAAAAATATAAAAATTAGCTGGGCATAGTGGCATGCTCCTGTAATCCCAGCTACTTAGGAGGCTGAGGCAGGAGAATCTCCTGAACCCGAGAGGCGGAGGTGGCAGTGGTGAGATTGCATCACTGCACTCAAGCGTGTGCAGCAGAACAGCGAGACTCCCTCACACAAATAAATAAATAAATAAATAAAAAGAAGGGAGGGATTGAGGAAAATAAATTTTAATATTAAATAACAATAAATATATTTGGTGTTTTCTATCCCAAGAAATTAATAATAGAAAGTCCCCTGAAAATATAATTGTGCTCCTTTCTCCTTTCTTCATTACTCTGAAAATACTTTCCCTTGTCTTTCCCCCTCAGAAAGGGCCTTTTTGTTTTTTGAGACGCAGTCTTGCATCTTACTTTGTCGCCCAGGCTGGAGTGCAGTGGCACGATCTCGGATCACTGCAACCTCCCCTCCCGGCTTCAAACAATTATCTTGCCTCAGCCTCCCGAGTAGCTGGGATTACAGTTGCCCGCTACCATGCCCAGCTAAATTTGATTTTTAGTAGAAACGAGAGTTACACCATCCTGGCCAGGTTGGTGGTCTTGAACTCCTGCCCTGGTGATCCACTCGCCTTGGCCTCCCAAAGTGCTGGGATTACAGGCGTGAGTCACTGCGCCCCGCCTGAGACTTTTTCTTGAGCAACATTAAATTGTACTCAATCAATGTACATCATGTTTAGAGACAGAGAATTAAACTGTAGTGGTTTTCAGTCTAAATATCAGAATAACACTTTGCCGAACCAAGTCAGTTTTCTTCTTACTGACTGGTCTATTTTACTGATAAACACAATTTATTCTTCAATTTTATGACTCACCTGGTAGATAATGTTAACTTAAGATTAAATAGGTAGATAAATGACAGACATACATAATTGGGACATATATAAAGTTAAAAGCACATTATAGCTCTGAAGTTGATGGTAGAAAATGGCTGTGACTCTTTTGATAATATAATAGTATTAAGTATAGTTAAAGAACAACCCTAAATATTTTCAAAATAATGTTTAAACCCAGCGCTTTTAAAATGGGAGATGGGCTTTTCAGGGTAGGAGGACCTAAAAATTTAATTTTTACAAGAAGTCAAACTGATATAAAAAAGTAAAAATAGAATGGTAACAACAAATTTTAAAAATGAAGATTAACCCATACTGTAATAAATGGTGCTTGGTGTATCAGAATAAAATATCTGTAACCAACTTCTGAAAGACACAGTTTAAAGTTAACAAATATCTGCAAATGGGAACTTCCAGTCTCCTTTCAAATTTGAGGGGGTTTCAATATTCATAATTGAGGAGAAATTAAACATATTAACAACCATTAACATCTGTGTGTTGTAATTAAGGATTACTTTTTTTTCTGTTTTGTATGTGTTTACTATTCCACAAGGCATATGTATAAACGTTACCATTCGATACGAAAATTAAAAGCAAATAGTAATACTAAATAAACATGTTTTAATCTCCTATTATTTCTATACCCTACAAGGTCACCAGCCTTCTGAGCCTCAGATTGCATCTCTCTAATGTGGTAATAAAATCTTACTCTTGTGAAAATACAATAAAATTTTGTAAACTCTATATGTTAACCAATGTTAGAAAAGCACTTATTTTAAGTGCACTCGATTATTTAGCATCAAAAATTTATATATACAACTTTGCAAGTTCCAGAACGATCACCAAATCTCATTTTTATATTTTTTAGAAACTTTATAAGAAGGCATAAAACTGTACCAGTTTTTAACAATAGGAAAATGGGAAAAAAAGTAATATGTAAGAATAATACAGTCACTGGGAAATTTAAGCAATAGGCTTCTTAAAACATTCTTCAACAATTGGACATTTCAGTGTAAAGGAAAGGCCATGGGCTTAATGAGTGGGAGTCACATGTCGCAACACTTACTTTCTATTTGTACTGTTAGCTTTTAGACCTTCACAATGTCTTCGAAACAGTTTATCTTGATTTCACCTAAGCATTTGACAAGGGCTTTCATCATTTCATAGCATACAAAGCAGAAAAAAACTGGCTGGTTAATAGTACACTTAGGTGTTGGATTTGTAGCTAATTAAACCAGTAGAATTCCTGTGTTGACTCTTCAATGTCAACCTGAAGAAAGACCTCCAATGGCCTGACACAAGCCTGTGTACTTGATCCTGTGAGGTTGAATGCAGTTATCAGTGAAGGAATCTTCATGAAATGCACAGTTGTGATACAGCTGAAAGGGAGAGCCAACATCTCAGAACACCAACTCAACGTGAAAATGCAACTCAAAATTTAGGCAAAATGATGCATCAACAGAGAAAAAGATGAAAGCGGAAATAGAATATTGAGCTACAGAATATTTGAAAAATAAGTTCAGAGATCAATATGAAACCACTTATTGAGTTCACCAACTACAAACTCAATACAACCTAATAGGTTTATGAGAGCTAATAAACCTATTAGGTTGCAATTACAAAAGTCCTGTAATATCAGAACATATCAAGTTCCAGGCCTTATATTAAAGAAAGAAGAAAAAAAGAAAAGAAAGAGAGAGGGAGTGAAACTAGGAACTAAGAAACAGGACAGAAACCTAGATAGTGATGGAACTGATATTGACATATGAAAAAGAATTAAGAAAATAAAGTTATTTAACCCAAGGAAAATATTTCTAGAAAAGATGATAGCTAACTTCTAATATTTTAAGAGCTATCACACACAGATGGTAAGAAAGACACAAAACAAAGGTTGCTCTGCTACTTTTTGAGTCTAAAATGCTATGATTCTTATTCATGTAAAGAAAGAAAATGATATTGCCGGTGGACACTCATATATTGAATATAATACAAACTCTTTGAACATAAGTACCTTTCAAATCTCAGCAAAGATTACAAAATCCAATTTATATTTGGAATACAGTTGCTTGTTTAAATTAAGCTGAGTGGCCATGATTCATCTATGAAAACTTTTCAATTCCAATTATGTATATAATCATGCAAAAATAAAGGAAGAAATGAGGGGAACAAGAAAGATAAAGAGTGCAACATGTGCAAGTCACAATATTAACTATATCATTCAATGAAATACAAAATATGCTAAACATGTTCTTTTGCCAGATACTTAATAATGATGGCATAAATTATGATAAAACTCTGCAAATTCCTGGCATGAAATGGTAATTCAAAGAAGATATATTTTTTAAAATAGAGATAAAGTGCTTCAAGAAGATAAGTTTTGTGTACTTTGTGATGTGAAACAGCTAATTTATTACTTTCTAACCAGAATAATTTCTAATTAGAAAAAGTTTATATGTATTTCTACATGCACTTATTTTATGCATAATGGAAAGAAAATTTTTCTTTGACACTTATGTAATGAGTAAATTCCAATGTTATGGATGCAGAATCAACATTAAATTATGAGAGGAAAAAATCTATAAAAATAATATTTTGTACATGGTATTTTATAATGTAGATATGTCCAGTTGGGTGTTTATCATATTATTCAATAAACTAAATGTTAAAAATCTTCATTGAATATGAGAACTTCTCTCTCTCTGTTTGAACATCTAGTATTATTGCACATAGAAGGGAAGCCTCAGTATTTCAGGCACCTAAGAAAAAGGAGGATAATAAGTGTGGCCTCTAATGCCTTTTCTTTCAAAAGGGTCACATATCTTCATGTTAATAGCTATGGTCAGTGACGTTTGGCAGATTTTTTAAGACTAGCATGTGGCTTAACATACTTTTCCATTACCAAATGATAGATTGTCTTTTCAGGAGAGACTATCCAGTTTGTCAGGGTTTTGGTAAAGATGACAAGAATGAAACCACAGATGACCCACAATGGACATTGAAAGAGGGAGAAATAAACCTTTACTCAAGTAAGTACCTGAAACTTCAGGGATATCAGTTATTCCAGCATAATATAGGAAATCCTAACTCATACAGTATGGAATTGGAGAAACTAGATTTGATTTTTAAACAGCACTTTATTGATAAATAATTGATATATAAAAAGCTTTACTTATGTAATGCACACAACTTGATGAGTTTAGAGATAAGTATATACCCATAAAACCATCACTATAATCTGTCATAAATAGAGCCATCACTTCCAAAAATGTCTACCTGCTCTCTTTATTTATTATCATTATTTGTGTGTGCATATGTGTGTGATAAGAAAAATTAACACAAGTATCTCCCTTAGAAATTTTTTAAATACACAATACAGCATTGTTAACTATAGGCCCTATACTGTGCAGTAGAGCTGAAGAACTTAGCCATCTTGCATAAGTGAAACTCTCTATCCTTTGACTAATACGTCCCCCATATACCCTGTCATGCTGACCCCTAACAAACACTATTCTAATCTCTGCTTCCATATTGTTACTATTTTAGATTCCCCCTATAAGTTGTATCATTTAGTATTTGTCTTTCTGTACCTGGCCTATTTCACTTAGCATAATGTCTTCGAGGGTTATTTTTACTGCAAATAGCATAATTTCCTTATCTTGTCTGCAGATATACCACACTGAGAGCCATTAATCTCCTCTTAGAAGGTAAGCAGGGTTGGACCTGGTTACTACTTGCTGGAAAACTAGATTCCTTTAACTTTAATAACTACTCAAGAAGTAGTTGACATGTATTGTCCCCATGACTACGTCTTCATAGCTATAAAGATAATAATCCCCACACAAAAATAGCCTTAATTCCTCTTATAATTCATTTCAGAATTTATGGTATTTCAATTTAGAGGCTTTATTGAGAGGATGATATCTCTAACAGAAACACTCACTCAGTGTAATATAGGGGCCACATTGAGCATGCTAACTAATTTGAGCTCATCTTAGGTTTGAATTTTCACATTTAGTTTTCCTAGACATAATGTAGTAGGCAGAAGAAATATAAAAATAAATCATTCAATTGATTATAAAACACTGGTAGTATGAAGCTATGATATTTTTCTTTAGATACAGAAAAAAATTCCCAGAAATAATTTTTTAGGTTATATTGAATATTTACTTAAAAAGAATCATCAAAGCAAACAAAAACAATGATATTGCTGATATAAAAGATAAAATTAACCTATCAAATTAATAATTTACATGAAAACCAAATTCATCAAACTTTAGAATAATACGATTATTAATGCCCTATTAGGAAATGCTAAGTCAAATCTCAAATTAGAAGAAAATGATCGATGTATTATGAAGGATCAAAAACAAACCTTAAAGCACCTAGAAGATAATGGAAACTTGTACTAGAAATAGGAGCAGTTTATGAATAATAAATCTTGCCAAAGTATGACAACTAATTACTTGGCTTGTATCACAAAGTTTAAAACACAATGTTTAGTAGACACACCAAATAACTCATACTAAAAGTTTTTACGTATCTGTATTACTGTGAAAGTATATGTTTGATTACTGAGAAAAAGTAAAGCAAAAGTTATAGAAAATCATTCAATCAGATAACTCACAGAAATATGGGGCTTTCAAGGATGCTGCCAAAATCAATAATGAATACCATTTCCATAAATATATTGATTAATGATCTATGAACTAGTATAAAGCATAAATAACAAATTACTTAAATTTTCAATGTTAAATGGTGAGTGCCCATATGTATTTTAATTATACTTATGGAAAGATACATAATCAGGAAAAAATCTTACAATGTTTTGACATTATTATCAGGATCAGCAGTGTAGCATTTCTCAGCAAATTTTGAGAAATAACTTTGCCCAACATAAGCAATATTAAGCTTTTATCAACAATTCAGTTATATCTTAAACCTCATATGCTGAATTATGTTTTTTCTCTTTCAAGTTCTATGGCAGTCTAATATGAATTATTAACCCATGAAAATAAATTACTTCACTAAAATCTCACTGATAAATGTCTTTGTATCTTTCCTGTGGCTTCCCTTAAAGGAAACACTTTATAGAGTTAATACAGAGTCATAGGATGAACCCTATGTATTAGCCTGTTTTCACTCTGCTGATAAAGACATACCAAAGACTTGGCATTTTACAAAAGAAAAAGGTTTAATTGGACTTACAATACCACACGGCTGGGGATGCCTCGCAATCATGGTGGAAGACAATGAGGAGAAAGTAGAAAGTCACATGTTATGTGGATGGCAGCAGGCCAAAAAAAAAGCTTATGCAGAGAAATTCCCATTTTTAGTACCATCAGATCTCATGAGACCTGTTCACTATCACGAGAACAGCACGGAAAAGACCTGCCCCCATGATTCTGTCATCTCCCATTGGGTCTCTTTGACAACACCTGAGAATTATGGGAGCAATAAGATGAGATTTGGCTGGTGACATAGCCAAACCATATCACTCCATCCCTCAACTCATTTCAGCAGTAACTCAAGAATCCACAGTCCAAAGTCTCATTCAAGACAAGGCAAGTCCCTTCCGCCTATGAGCCTGTAAAATCAAAAGAGAGTTAGTTACTTCCTAGATACTGTGGGGGGTACAGGCATTGGGTATATACGGGCATTCCAAATGGAGTAAATTGGCTGAAACAAAGGGGCTACAGGCCCCATGCAAGACCAAGGGCATTCAAATCTTAAAGCTCCAAAATGATCTTCTTTGACTCATGTGTCATTATCTAGGTCACACTGATGCGAGACGTAGGTTCCAATAGCCTTGAGCAGCTCTACCCCTGTGGCTTTGTAGGTTTTAGCCCCCTTTCTGGCTACTTTCACAGGCTAGCATTGAGTGTCTGTGACTTTTCCAGGCAAACAGTGCAAACTGTCAGTGGATTTACCACGGTGGGGTCTGGAAGATGGTGACCCTCTTCTCACAGCTTCAGTAAGTGGTGCACGAGTAGGGATTCTGTGTGGGGGCTCCAACCCCACATTTCCCTTACACAGTGTCCTAGCAGAGGTTCTCCATGAGAGCCCTGCCCCTGCAGCAAACTTCTGCGTGGACATCCAGGCATTTCCGTTCAACCTCTGAAATCTAGGCAAAGGTTCTTAAACCCCAATTCTTGACTTCTGTGCACTTCAACACCACATAGAAGCTGCCAAGGCTTTACCTGTACCCTCTGAAGCCACACCCATTTACTCCTTCTAGGCTTCTGGTTCTGTGATGGGAAGAACTACCATGAAGACCTATGACATGCCCTGGAGACATTTTTCCAGTTGTCTTGGGGCTTAATATTTGGCTCCTTGTTTCTTATGCAAATGTATGCAGCCAGCTTGAATTTCTCATTAAAAAATGTGTTTTTCTTTTCTACTGCATCAATAGGCTGCAAATATTCTGAACTTTTCTGCCCTATTTCCCTTTTAACATGGAATAATTTTAACAGCACCCAAGCCACCTCTTTAATGCTTTGCTGTTTAGAAATTCCTTCTGCCAGATACCCTAAATCATCTCTCTCTCAGTTCAAAGTTCCATAAGTCTATATAGGACAGGGGCAAAGCCACCAATATCTTTGCTAAAACATAACAAGAATCACTTCTACTCCAGTTCCCAACAAGTTCCTTATCTCCATCTGAGACCACTTCAGCCTAGATTTTGTTGTCATTATCATTATCAGCATTTTGGTCAAAGCCATTGCACAAGTCTCCAGGGAGACTTTTAAACTTTCCCACATTTACCTATATTCTTCTAGAGCCCTCCAAATTGATCCACCCTTTGGCCATTACCCAGTTCCAAAGTTGCTTCCACATTTTTGACTATCTCTTCTGCAGCACCTCACTCTAGGTACCAATTTACTGTATTGGCTTGTTTTCATGCTGCTGAGAAAGACATAACTGAGACTGGGCACTTTATAAAAGGAAGAGATTTAATTGGACTTACAGTTCCATATGGCTGGGGATGCCTCACAATCATGGTAGAAGTCAAGGAGCAGCAAGTCATATCTTACATGGATGGCGGTAGACAAAAAAAGAATTTGTGCAGAGAAACTCTCACTTTTTAAAACCATCAGATCTCATAAGACCCATTCACTATCATGAGAACAGCGTGGAAATGACCTGCCCTCATGATTCAGTCATCTCCCACCAGATTCTTCACACACTTTGTGGAAAATATAGTAGCTACAAGATGAGATTTGGGTGGGGACACAGAGTCAAATCATATCACCTTAGTTCTATTTTCTTTCATGATCCAGGAAAGATGTGGTTCATAGTGCAGTCTACATGAGGTTGAGTTTCCATGTAGTTGACATTACTATATTCACAAAGATATAATTTACTGTGTGACTGCATATGGAAGAGTCACCAGAAAAAACAAAGGCTTACATTATTTCAATGTAGGTTCTATCTTTCAACGTTTATTCTTGTCCATGCTTCTGTACTTCTCTTGAGCCTCTGAAAAAGTGAAAACTTTAACAGATTTGAGGCGGAATCATTTCCTAACGGGAAATGGATTTCAATGTTTATCTAACTTTCAGCTCTTTTCAAGACTTCCAGGCTCCTGCAATCCTTCCCTGAGTTCTGGGCTGTGCAGAGTTCCTTCTTTTTCCATGAAAGGAATGATGGTTGTCAAGATTGGAACTGTCCTGCTAAGCTACTACAATTTCCTGTCAAGCTATCTTAACACACTACTGTGCATCTCATTCTCATTGTGAGCTATGAGCTCTCCATTGAGAATTAAATACTTCCTCTGATAAATACTTCATAGTTTTCCTTTTTTCTTGTCAGTCCACTTAAAAAAATTTGCATTTTATATGGAAATTATCTTCATCAAATGGGATGAACCTCTAATTTTGAATAACAATACAATGCATGATAGGGTGTGAATTAATAGATACTATGGCTAAGCATATTTTAGTTCTCTTGAAACTGTTCTCAGTTGGAAAGGCTGAGTATATTTGTATTTAGTAAGCAAAAGGGAGGAGGTCTTGCTACAGAAAAATTAAGACAAATTATACAAGTCAATTCTTAAGCATGGGGTATGATTTTCCTTCTGGGGTTTATGTAATCCTAGTTCCTAAGTTTAAAAAAACAATTTGCTTTTAAAAATTAACTATACATAGCAGTAAGGGCCACAAAATGGAGTAAAACAATCTATCTTATTAAGAAATATATGAAAATTGCATCATCAGGTAAAAAAAGACCCTACAGAGTACATAATTAACTATATAGTTAGTAAAGAGAAGCCTAGGCATAAATGCTATGGAAAACAATATAAAAGAATCATCTCCGGGAGGTGAGATTAGGCTAGTCAGAAATAATATTAGTTAAATTTCTTACAAAAATGCCCACAGTACAGAAAAGAAATATAGATTTCCCAATGTGAGAAAAATGCAAACAAATAAAACTTCAGGAAGGAACAATGCAAAGTATTAAGGGTCTGAATGAAATGATTAATGGATAGAGATTAAAAGACAGTATCCATTTAATTTGGTGAAAAGACTAATGGGAAACTCATTCGCTTGAAAACATACCTACAGTAAAAAAAAATGGGGTTGGGGAAAGGAGAAAATTTTAGATTAGTCAAGAGAAAATAACCAGAAGTAATGGGATAACATTGAGTATAGGAAATTTGTGGGTAACTATCATAGAAAAGGCAGCCTTGTTAGGTCTATTAGGCTGAACAATTGTTTCCTAAGAGATGTAGTAAAAAGCCCCTTTGCTTGAGCCATTTATGTAGACCAGACAAAGAAGGGGATAATGGTCTAGGAAACAATTCTATATTCACAAAATTATGGACATTATGATCTAATAGCTCTTACTCTGCCAGCACAAAAAAGTCTTTATTGCATATCATTCATGTGCTTCCAGCTATTATATTTTCTTTTAGAGAAGAGCTAATATAACACTGAACTTGAACCCTGAAAAAGGATTTCCTCCATATTCTACTTCAATAACTTTGGTAATTGTATCACTCTTATTTCTATATTATTTAAAATATTACTTTTATAAACTAAGAAGTCTTTAGCAAGAGAGATACTCACATTTATGGTTTCCATATGAATATTGTTCTGTAATATAGGAATCATAATGACATAGTTTATTGATCTACAAACTAACTTGAAACTCAATAAGGATTATTTTTGTCTCCCTGGTTTGTTCATATTTTTAAGATGTCTTACACAAGTAAAAAGGTAACAATTTATCTGAATTGTAAACAACTGCAAGTTACCATAAAATTATTTTCTCTGCATATTGTCTCATAGAATTGTTAGTCATAAAAATGATTCTTAAACATGCCTTCTATTTTATAAATTACTTTATTAACAACCTTGTATATTTTGGTTTATTTGATTATATTCAAACTAATTTTAAAGGCAGAATCTATGCATTTGATGAACATTAACGATTCACTTTAAAAACAGATCATCTGCAACAACACAGCCCCCAGAAGTAGTGAATAAATACAACATTTTACTCTAAATAATATGATAATATTTTTTGTCATGAAGGGTTTTATCCAGGAGTATGAAAGGAGTTACCTACATTATATGTGGAGTAAAATAAAACGAGGCTACTAAAAAGCAAAGAAAAACCAAAAACAAGACCCACTGGTAATATGTTAAAGTTTAAAAAATATACCTATACATTTTCTTATTTAACTTTCACTCCCACTTTCTAAGGAAGCTTCAGTTCAAACAAATTAAGTAACTTGTCCAGTGTCACTCAGTTGATGGCAGAACAGGATGCTGATACCATGTCTTCAGGCTTTAAACCCTATTATGTTTACACTACATCATTTGATTGCTCCCAGGGAAATATGCAGTAGACTTTTGCAGTCATCTAATTTTCTGTTTGTTGGATCATCCTTCCTGGATATGAAGCAACATGGTATAACTGAAGAAGGAATAGATTGTAAATCAGAAGCCTGGAACCCTCCTACTGGTTCTGCTGCTATCAGATCTTGAATAAGTAGCTTCATCTCATGAGCCTCTTTCTTTGTCTATCACACATTTGGTTACACAGAGTTAAGGAATATTATTCAAATCCGAAATCTTACCTAAAAGCATAAATGATATGGGTTTCAAATAATGTGGGATCATTTTGAAATTTAAGTATAAAATTTATTTTTTTAACTTTGTATTTCTTTCTTTAACTGTGAAAAGCTATTCAACAAACTTTAAACATTTTATATTTGGAATTAAACATTCCGAATTCATTAACTCTCTACTAAATAATACTATTATTTAATGTGTAAGTAAATTGAAATTTCTACTGGATATTAAGCAATTTCTCTACAGTGTGGCAATTCCTCAGGGACCTAGAAATAGAAATTCCATTTGACCCAGCAATCCCATTACTGGGTATATATCCAAAGGATTATAAATCGTTCTATTATAAGGACACATACACACGAATGTTCACTGCGGAACTGTTTACAATAGCAAAGACTCGGAACCAACACAAATGCCCATCGATGATAGATGGACAGGGAAAATGTGGCACATATATACCATGGAATACTATGCAGCCATCAAAAACAATGAGTTCATGTCCTTTGTAGGGACATGGATGAACCTGGGAAACCATCACTCTCAGCAAACTGACACAAGAACAGAAAATCAAACACTGCATGTTCTCACTCATAGGTGTGTGTTGAACAATGAGAACACATGGACACAGGGAGGGGAGCATCACACACTGGGGTCTGTGGGGGGGGGGAACTAGGGGATGGACAGTGGGGGGGTGGGGAGTTGGGGAGGGATAACTTGGGAGAAATGCCAAATATAGGTGATGGGCAGGAAGGCAGCAAACCACATTGTCATGTATATACCTATGCAACAGTCCTGCATATTCTTCACATGTACCCCAAAACCTAAAATACAATTAAAAAACATTCCTAACATTTTGTAAAACCTACATAAAATTTGTTGTTGAGATTAATGAGATTAATATCTCTATTTTTCCCATTAAATGTAAAATCATAACAGAATCAATGTCAATTTTCCATCAAGCTTAGAGATTTATATTTTTCAAAGGGAGCAGAGGGGGTGAAATTCATAATTTTTCGTTCCTCTGTTTTTTGACAACTGAGTAATTTCCAGATGTGGCACGTTAATACCTTGCATATTTTCAGAGGAGAATGCCTAGGAGGATAAGGAGAGCCAAAATAATAAACTATGCTGATAATATTAAAGAAATGGGGTTTCTATAATGTAAAAGAAGATTCAGATTATTTTTGTGGGCCAAAAAAGATACTTTATACTTCTATAACAATTAATATTCTACAAACGTAGCAGACTGGTACATAGAATTGCATAATAATGCCAGACCCAATGTATTCTCTCCTCCTAGCATGGGGTACACATTATAGAACATTACCCACTACACGCAAATCCAGTATGATAGTTGTATATTAGTGAAAATAATACTTGTTTTTATTTTTAAATGAATCCACCTATCTGAAGAAGAAACTGGGTCTTCCCAAAAGATTTATAAATTCATACAGCTGCCCAGTGCTTTGTTAATCTCTGTGGCTATTGCATCAAGAAAACATGCATATTTCCTGCCCTACCTGGTTAATATTCTACTAGGGTGAGACAGACAAGTAAGAAAATAAATAGAAGGCAGAGTAATGACAGATCATGGCAACTGGTTTTAAAACTACTTAGATGAATAAGCAAGAGAAAGAGGCCATAGTATGTAATGTAATCAGATAAGGGCTCTGAGGGAGTGACAGTTAAGGAATAATTTACAAATAAAAGTAAGTTAGCTATTGTATGACAAAAAAGAAAACAACCAGGTACAAGGATGAAAGATGGGGAAGAGTGAATTTTAAAAGCACAATGAAAAAAATAATAGAAGCAGGCTAGAGGGCTGGGTTAGGGAGAAGGGTCTTCACAAAAGGGTGGAGAAGAAAGCTGTGGTATTAGTGGACAGATAGATACCTCTATATACATATATAAAATCAATAGGATTTCACTCTCTCTCATACTCTCATATCTGGAAAGAGAGTAAAATCCTGCTTATTTTTTTTTGTTTGATCCTACTGATTGGTTTTGTTTTTGTGGAAAAGCCTGGCTAATACAGAAGCTTTTAAAACACAACAGCAATAAAAGAAAAAAATAGCTGACTGAATAGATCTTCTATCTCATCTAAATTTTCTCTAAAATTAAATTATATCAATTTATGTATTAGTCAATAATGTAATTCTAAAACAATATTTAAATATGTGAAAGGATATGGCTTGTGTGAGACTTGACCATTCATTAATTCATTCATCTATTCAATTTTTATTGCTTCTTATATACCAGGGATTGTTCTAAACAAAGGGAACAAAATATACAAAATGCTTTTATTCACTGAGCTTTATATTCGAGTAGAAGAGACAATGAATAACAAGTTAAATGTGGTATAGCTCTGAAAGCCATTTTCAAATCTGATTTCAGATTTATTTTTCACCCTTTTCTGCCCAGTTCTGTATTTCAATTACACCTCGCAGACTTCCTTAACCTCATATTTCCAGGTACATTTTTCAAATGGGAGAAACTTATGGAAGACTAGAGGGTGTAACGACAGAAGAAACTAGGGCATTTCATCCCTCCTTCTACTTTTTGTACTGCCCCTTCTTCTGTAGCAGCAGCTGTGTCTCCTGCCTCCTCCAAATCTGCAGCTCTTGCTTGGCAGCCCCTCAGAGAAATGCAAATTAAATGTAAATTAAAAACATAATGAGATACCATTTCACATCCAGATTGACAAAAGTTTAATAATCTGACAAAACCAAATGCTGTCAAGGATGAGAAAACTTATATGCCTTCAGTGGGAGTTAAAATTGGTAAAATGCTTTTGAAAACAAAACAGAATTTTATAGAAAAGTAGAAGACACATCAATCCTACCACTCCTCAGTTTTCCTAGTTATACACTCTAAAGATACACTTGCAACTGCAAACCAAGTGGAATGTACAAGAATGTCTATAGCACTATTTTTTTTTAATAGAGGACCAGATCTGTAAAACACCTTGATAAATATTTAGAGAAGAGATAAATTGTGTTTATACACATACAATGGGATACTCTATCAAATATAAATGAATGAATTAGAGATTGTTGAATGAACATGAATTTATTTTTAAAAATGACTTTAAAAAAAGCAATCACAGAATATGTTATGTGTCTATATATCTCGATATATATCTGCTAAGTGTATATAGCGTGTATATATATCTAGATATATATCTGTGAGGTCTATATAGTATGTATAGCATAATTTCATTTATATGATAAAAAGCATGAAACTAAATATTTTATATATATATATACATATTTTTATATGCATATATGTAAATTATTTATTTAAAATAACAAGGCTATCATAGAAAACAAAACTTATTATAGTGTTTTGGGAGGGTGGTTAGGGAAGAGGAAAGTTTGGAAATGAAAACTCAGGAATCTTCAAAGTGATTAGTGATGTGTTTTCTCTTAAGGTGATACAATACACAACTGCTCAGCTTTTATTTTTATTTTTTCTTTATTTATCACTTACTTAGATATTTTGTATTTTTTTCATAATTAAAGTAGAACGTGAAGCTAACGTACATACAGCACTTAGGGAGGCCAAGGAGGGCGGATCACCTGAGGTCAGGAGTTCAAGACCAGCCTGGCCAACGTGGTGAAACTCCATCTCTACTAAAAATACAAAAATTAGTCGGGTGAGATGGCAGGTGCCTGTATTTCCAGGTACTCGGGAGGCTGAGGCAGGAGAATCGCTTGAACCCAGGAGGCAGAGGTTACAGTTAGCCGAGATCATATCACTGCCTTCCAGCCTGGATGCCAAGAGCAAAACTTCATCTCAAAAAAGAAAAAAACAAAAACAAAAAACATTACTATCTGCCCTGTGACATACTTACTGGTGTAAAAGTATTAAATAATACTAACTTGTACGTATTTCAAAAACCTTAGGAACATGTAGACAATATACTATTAAGATATACTAAAAGCTAACAAGCCAGAAAAGCCACACTAACAGAGAAAATACTAAGTATTAGGTTGGTGTAAAAGTAATTGCAGCCTTTGCCATTAAAGTTACTGACAAAAATTGCAATTACATGAGCATTTCTCTATCCATTCTGTCATTCTAATGGAAAATGATTATCATATAATAATCTTTTGCCTCTCCATTTAATTTTAAGGAGAACCATATATATAAAGTAGTATTTTCAATAAGAGAGTATCACAATCATAAATTACTTTTGTGTAAGAATTAACTTTTCCAAAATGTTGCAAATAGGAAATATTCTAGGTGTTTGACTCACACAGGGAATACATCAATAAGCTGGATCCAGTAGCATCGCATGCACCTATTTTACAATGCATTACTGTTCTAGAAATCACACCTTAGGCTACACTATCACAAAGTGGAATGTTCTACACAAGTAATGTATCTGTTTGAAGACATTTTATATTAATGACAAAATTATTAGGCAAATATGTAAGTCAACTTTGATTTAGTTGATCTTTGAAAAATATTGGTTTCTTTGTCAGGATGCATGCATCTTATCTGAAAGACTAGCTACTCTTTTATGATAAATTCTCCCATGCTGAAGAAGCTAGAACTTCTCAATTCTATGTCATTTCCCCAACCAAAGAAGTTGTCATTAGCATCTGGAATTTTTCCAAGTATTCCAAAAGGATGGAGTTTAGCATATGTTTTGATATTTCTATAGTAGACTCAACGTAATAGTTACTTATCACAGTACAGTTAAAAATAACATTAATAACATGAAATTGACATATAGTACTAATGTTACAGGCAATATTATAAGTAATTTTAATCTAAATCATTTAATTGTTAAAACTATAATAGGTACAATTATTAGCTTATCTTTACAAATAAGGAAAGTGAAATACAGAGTAGTTACAAAGACTTGTCATTATTCACACAGCTTACAAAAGGGATTTGAACTGAGGAATACGCTTGGAAAAGTTCTCACTCTCCGTTGCTAAACTATACTGCCCCCAATGCATATAGAAATTAGGTTACTGATCTAGTTCAAAGCTGGAGTGTTTATTTGTAAGGGTAAGTAGGAAAAACTATCTGACTTGGTAGAACCATAGAAGTAGAACCACTGAAGTCAGTTCTCTGGTAAGTTTAACCCTGTTAACAGGGTTAATATAGAAGAAAAAATACATGTGGAGAGAAAGAGCGCTTCAGACAAAAGTGACAAAGTGAGGTTAGGTGAGCATCATTCAGTACCTTGGAAATGTCCCTGGGGATGTACAACTTAACTTTAGTGAATCTACTGAAGCCTTTTAGTTTTACATGCTAGGGGGTGTAAACTTAATTTTCCTCTTGTGTCTTCAATGCTAGTCTTTTTTTCTTTAAGTCATTGTGAAAAATCTCAAACTAAAGGGAAAGTTGTAAGTCTGTGACAGAGTTCTCTGCCTCTAAAAAATATAAAAGTAACTATCAGACGGTGCCTAATTTTGATTTGTCCCGTTATGAATAATGTTCATTTTGATCACTTCATTAAGATGTTGCCTTCCTGGTTCCTCAACTGTCATGTTTTTTTTTTACCTTTTGTAATTAGTACTATTTTGTGGGGAGGTAATTTTAAATTATGTCAATAATTACAAATGTACATGGGTATATGTACAAACATGTCCCTATTATCCTTTCATTTTCTTGCTTCTGGAACATTAAGATGTGTTAGATTAATCTTAGCCATTCCCTGCTCTAGACCTAAAATCAGCCTTTTCTTCAAAAAGTCATAGCTCTGATAATGCATGCATAAACATTTATATCTGTTTGTGTTGTTCTGTGTGTAAATGTATGTACACACAGAGAGAAATCAACCCTCCCATATGTAACACACCTCCCGTCACTTCTACCACTCCCCCTCATCCCTTCAGAAGTCTTCCTTAACCTGCTGGTTCTCTGACCTCACTCTGCCTGGACACCAATGCTTTGTGTCTGGATGCCTTAGGATTAACTGTTTTAAAAAACTAAATCATATTATCAATTCTTTCAAAAGTCTTCACACTGGAAATTAGGTTGAAAAAATACTTTCCTCCTGACTTGAGTGTCCCAAATGTTGAACAAAACCTCAGAGGGCATTTAAGACTTATCTAGACTTCATCATCCTTCTGCTTGTTAGTGTTTTTCAGATTCCTAGAAAAACCAAACTTCCTGTTCTAGGATTGTGATCTTTTCACCTTTTGTGATTTTACTCTGCCAAGCTGAGGGAACATGTGCCTTCTTTTATTGGCTACAGATGGCTGACTTTGTAAGAAACTATTCAGGAAGGAGCTGCAAACTTCCATTTGCCAGTTATAAAAATTCTTATGAATACAAGTCTTCATACTTTCTTTAAAATTTACAGAGCTCTCTTCATTTCTCTCATTAAATAGATTTGTACAGGCTGTGGGGATTTTTATAGCCAAAATGTCAGGAAGTAAAATGAAAGCATATAAGTCTAAGTACGTCTTCCATCATTAAGGTATTTAATGTTAAAATGTCATTTTAAAAATTTACTCAAAGGATGAAAAGAAAAATGAAGCATCAATGAAGCAGAAGTAAGAAAATTGCTTATCTTCTTATTCTAGGCTCCAGTAATTTCTTAGAACTTTGAGAAGTGAATGCGTTTTCTAAAACAAAATTTGATTTTAATTTTTCAAAATACTGAGTTCATCATAAGAATTAGTAACCCACATACAAAATGGTTGTGAGAGAAGAGTAGAAATCATTATTAAGGCTGTAAATTAAGACAGGCCATTCATTGGAAGGCTGTGTGGGAGATCAGTCTGAAAATCCAACATCTCTTTAAGAGATATGACAGAGGTCATATTTTACCTTTGCGTCTCCAAGATCTAGTTTGATTGATGCATAATAGTAATTTGACTGATACGTGTTAAACAAATAACCATAACAGGATATTTTCACCAATGGGGATCTCTTGTACATTGTGGAATAAGCCAGATTCATCAATGCATGTACCATAGTGAATATGTGAATGAAGCGTCTTCAGTCATGGAACTCAGTGATGACCCACGATGACCATGGACCTTGCTCTAGTAGCACTAAATAGTGTTAACTAAAGTCTCTACAATATGATGAACATCTAACCTCTAGAAGTAGTTCAACTTGTGAACTACTTAGCACACTTACTCCTCCGGTCATAGTCATTAATGGTACAGGATATTGCAAGACATATCTTACATGAACCACAGCAGTTGAAGATAAGTAGGTCACAGCATTACTTGAGACAAAGGTTCAACTTGTATAATTAACAACAGCATATATCCTTTAGATGAGTGCTGTCCTTCTGGAGCTGAGGTATATTATTAAACTGTTTATTTTAGTATAAAAATACTAATAGCAAAATTGCCATAGTTCAAGTAGTATGAAGTTAAAAATAAAATCACCCTTAACTTATCATTTCTACCTTGCTTATGCCCTAATTTCTGTATTCTCTAGTCTCAGTATCCAGATGTACCAAATGTGTTTCAACTTGCTTCTATATGGTATAATAAAATTTCTGGTGATGAGGCTATATGTTCATGTCCTATTTTCAAGTGACTTTGGATTTCTGGATAATACTGGTTATCAGAAGGTGGCTCATGAAAATGAAAAGTTTCAAGACTGAATTCAACTATGCTCTAAAAGTCTTATTTTAGATAATTCCATTCTGGTATGGTACAGTATATTTTCTCAGCATTTATGATCAAAGAAACTGGTTTAAAAGCCTCAGACTGATGAAATTTTGCTTTGGTAGAAGATAAATATATTTCTCCTTTAGTTGATCAGTAGGCAAATATAAAGGGAATATCATTACATTAATGTTTGATTTTTTTCTACTGAACTTCCTTCTAAGGAAGTATGTGGAATATTTAATATATGCATTATTTTTCAACCAAATTCAGCTTGAATAATGGCATTAGGTGATCATCTTTAGGTAAGCTTTCATTCACTCATTCGTTTATTCATTCATTCATCCATTTATTTCAACAATTATTTATTAAGGCACTCTGAATTTTTCCTAGTTTTTTTCAACCTCTAGATGGGTCAGAAGCACTGGAAAATGTTAGGAAGTCATATATATTAGAGATCATGGGTTTTAGTGCAAAGATTTTCTTATTTAAGAATGAATCGTTCTGAAAAAGAAATAGTAGCTTTATTGCAATCGATCTCCTAAGCTGTCTTTGGGTCTGAGCCCATTGCTCTCCTGGGAGAGAATTTTGGCCTGTGGCTCTGCTGAGTTACCAGAAACTTTGATTATGGATGTGAGGCTGTCATTCTGTCTTAGGAGCTGAGTTTAAAGCCAAGAAGATTAAATTGTGCCAGAATGAGAAATGTAATTCAAGAACCTTAAAGGGACTTTGTAGAGTTACCTGGAATTTAAAAAGTAATATTACTAAGCTGCTTTTTTGGGGTTCAAGAGATCTTGCCAGTGTCTCCTGTCTCTTATTTATATAAAATTATTTTTTAAAATAAATAAAATAATGACAGAAAGAAAAACAACAAAGATGAATGGCAAAGTTAATATTCATGCAAAATTACAAATGCAAAAGAAACTTTCCAAAGAGTCCAGTTAAACTTTTCACTTAAATGATGTTATCTTAAAGTGACTAGCAAAAGCCCTCTGCCTGTGAGTTAAGAAGCCTGGAATTATTTTTCTGGGAAAACACAAAAGATGGGATGAAATTCTATATCCCTTTTAGAATTCTGAGATTTCTAAGCTATAGGCATGAATTTTTAGCCTGCCACTAATTACATCTGTATGTTCATACGGTGTTTCATCAATGTGGGTGATAAAAGTTATGCTACAGTTTATTCTAAGATCACATTAGGATCTACTGTCAAGTCAAACGAGATGGAATTAATTGTGAAAAACTTCCAAAGAACAGGTTCAGGCAAATGGGACACTGTTTTAGCTCTTGAAAGATCACTTTTGTTTTGGAAATTTTGGAAAATTAATCTGTTCTAGAAATCAATAAATGTGCAGCATTGTTCAGATGAGAAAAATAAATGTTGTTATAAGAAGCTTTATTTCAGTTGTAAAGTCCTCTTGCCTCAGACTTCCGGTTTTTATTTCTGCACTACTCATGAAAAGTTTCTCCTTACATTGAACTGTTATTTTCATATGATCTGAATGTTCTTACTCATTTTCCACTTTTAACTTTGTCCTTACTTTCAATTTTCTCATTATCTATGGTTATTTTGTTTGAACTCTTAACATCTTTTTATTTATTTCCTCTTTATTCCTCAGGTTCTTTTCATCCTGATTCAGAGGTCTGTTTTTACAATCCACAGATCATTGTACTAGGATTAATGTTTTATGGATTAATGTCCATAAAAGAGATGGACATGTTTATTTTAAAGATTAATAATGAACATGTAATAAGAAGGTCTATATCATTGACACTCAGGAATGATGATCAGGCTGCTCATAATTAAGAAGATTATCATTTTCATACTATTTATGGAGTATATAAACTATTACCAATATGAATATTCATAATCTTTATAGTTACCGCTAAAATTAAGACATCAAGTTGTAAGGAAAAATAATTGCTCTAAATGATCCAATAAGATTTCCAAGGAATTTCAAAAAGGATGTTAAGACAATGACATTAAATGATGATACTTTTTCATAAAATAGACATACATATATCAAAATTCCCAAATAATAGTTCATTTTTAGATGATGCACAGCTTGTTTTAAGAAAGATTTACTCTTATACCTAATACAAATTTTATTATTACCTTTATGTTAGCTGTTATGTAATTTAGTGCTGATAATGTCTTAATGATCAGGTTATGTAAACAAGACTATAATAGTCGATAATTCTAAACTATCTTTATTACTTCTACAGAAATAGAGGTATTTTCCATGAAACCTAAAGGACACACTCTTTTTCTGGATTCCTTCCAAAGCAGTACATTAAATGACCTTGATTGTGCTTAGAATTTCAATTTGAAAACTAACCTTGTATGTGAATTCTGGTTAGAGGCTTCACAGAATTTCTATTGAGGCAAAACGTATAGTAATATAAAATAAATACCAGAAAAATAAGACTCTAAAATGACATATTTGAAGATAAGTAAAACTATATTAAAATAAAAAATTAATCTCACATAGTATATAAAATAGGGATATTATTGTTAGTATTAAATGTATATTTACATAATTAAGATTCCTTCTAACTGTAACATTCAATGAATAATCCCCTTTCATATTTAATCACAAAAACATATAAAGAGGTATTGAAAGGGTCTTTTTGTTTCTTTCTATTGCTAGTCATTCTCCTTTGACTTGAAAAATTATCTCAGCTGATAATGAAAGAAGTTATTAGTAAAATTCTCATTATTTCTATTTTCTTACTTTGTACTTATTCCTAAAATATTACCTCTAATGAAGCACTTACCTTTCTTACATGAATCTCATGATGTTTTCCAGCAAATACCATACAGAAATTAAATTAAGCAATATTTGATGTAACCTCTCCATTATTATTGCTGAAAAAGTCAAGAGAAATGAACACTGACTTGGACTATATCAGAATACTTATGCTTTTTAAAATTGACAAATGCAATTAGAAGAGGATATACATCCATGGGAAGAAAGTGACCTAGTCTTACAAATGGTGCAACAAACTGTCTTAGAAAAATATCCAAATCAATGGCTTTGAAGATTTAAAGCCAAATCTTGAGCTCTTGGTAAATATATGGGTGAAATAATAAAGTAATGGCTTTAAAAATGACTTTCATAATATTAAAAGGACTAAGCAGTTACTTTATGAAACATTTAATTTGTTGACACACAATAAGAAGGATTGGGTAGAATGAACCTCTTTTCATCTTGTGAGGTATACAGGGGAAGCATAAGCTCTTCTTGAAATGCTCACAATCTTAATAGAAAAAAAATGCATTGTATTAGAATGAGAAAGTACTTTATTGTTATATGTTAAATCTATACACTCTGTGTGAGAACAACAGTTAAAATTTACTAGATCTTCTTTAAGTATCATGCTATGATGTAGGCATCTTCTCATCCCTGATAACATCTATGGAAACTTCATCAATAACATATTAATTAGCTTGCTCTAATCATAGAGGTTTGTACTCAGGTACAGTGGCTACAGCCTCCAAGCTTGGATGCACTGTGCTACATGCTTAAAAGTTTAGAGAAGAGACAGTAGCGTATGGTAGAAAAATCAGGACATGCTTCACACAACATGTGGCACTTGATTTAGGTCTCAAAAAAGTGTTTGGTGTTGGAAAGGATTTACAGGTCTGGAAATCATGTGGCAAACACCAGATTATCAGAGGGCATGGCAAAATTGGGGCAGAGATGAATCTAGATTGAATAGAATAAATTGGGTCAGAATTTTATTGATTTGCAAGGCAGTAATAAATTATAGATTTTACATTTTAAAAGGTGGGAAGATATTGACTATTTGCGAGATTTATATAAATTATCTATAAACATTTCTTGCACCAATTTTGCAGTCAACCTTAAAGAGTAGTCTAGAATAAATTATTGCAATATAACCTATAAGTTACAATAATAAAATATAAATGCATACCTAAACCAGAAGTATGGCAAGGTCTCCAGATAAGGTGATATATGAGTTTTATCTTGAAGGATAGAAATAGTGTTTTGGAAAGATTCATCTAACAGTAATGTACAGAATGAATAAAACAGAAGAAATACCTAATATTGGGTAGAAAAGATAAAAGACATTATAACAAAAGGGATAACATGTGGTAGAGGCATGACCAGATGCCAATTTATTTTAAGTATGATAGATTACTGGTCAGACAAAAAATGTGCCCTAAAGAACTATGGTTTTAGATTAACATTATACATATGTAAACTGACTCTTGGATAGTTAATTTGTTTTTGCTAACCATGAGGCTAATAAGATCAGGGTTATGGGGTTTCTCACTGTTTCATGACATTGGAGTACAGGCTACTCAGAAATAAACCTTTCACAAAGTGACAAATTCAGACAACGTAAATATCTCTGTGAATTTCACACCTGTGATAATCAAAATTGAAGTAAAATCCTCAAAAACATTTATTCAATTAAGAGTAGATCAATAATGTACTAATGGCATAAAGAATCTACCAAGTACGTTGTCAGAATAAGATATCATGCACGCTTTCTTAGGTAGTGGTAGATATTGGTCTATATTTACAAATGGCTTTATTTGTTCATCTAGTATGGTACCCATTATCATCCGCGTAAACTAAAATACTCCACTGCTTCTGTGTAATAATGGGAATGATAATAAAAACAATCATAAAAGAAATAATTATGACTCAAATAATTTTAGAATTTGGGTAGAAATAAATGGTTACAATTTATTTAGCACATAACATATTGACATTATATAGTTTAATGTTCACATCTTACAAACTAGAAATTTATAATCCTATATTATAGGGGGAGTCAGTTGAGACTCTTACAGCTAATAAGTTTCTGAGCTAGGATTCAAAACTGGGTAAGATTTCAAAGCCCTGTGAAGTAGCTAGAATTTATATTTCCTCCTGTATGAGTATTAATTATGAATCACATAGATGTTTTATTTTTAATGCTTTCCTGCTCTGGCTACCTAAAATAAGTGATTTAATATTTGAAAAATGTAGAAATGTAGGTGCATGTAATTAAATCACATAACATCAAAAGATCTGTGCATGTAATTAAATCACAAGCAACACTAGTTCCCAGGGTCCCTTTGTGTTATCCCTGAAATTTAAATCTTAAATTATAAATCTAAATGCCTAAAGTAAAAAGAAGACTATCTATCCTCAAATCCAATCCAATGAATGACATAAGATGCATCTCATGATCCTGTCTAATGGACTTCTCTATCACAGACTCTCAGCCTCCCTTTTCTTTTCTCTGGGCTTTAATACTGGTTCCAGCTTTTGAAATCACAGTGGGTAAAGAGGGTGGAGTGAGACTCCATGTTTTGTCCTAGATTTTCACTGTGCTCTCATCAAAACTGTCTTCAATAATTCTCCCGACTGCAGTTACCCTCTCTGTTTGTATGCTTTTCAACTGAAAATAGTTACCCTTTCTGTCTGTTTGCTCTTAAGCCAAGGCACCAAGGCAGGCAGAGAGTCCTGAGAAAAGATGGTATTTTTCTTTTGGGTAAGCTGTTTGGACTCCAACTTCCAATTAATGTTTAAAAACTCTAGAATTTTAAGAAAGTTAGTAAAGTTAATTTTAAGGAATTTTAAGAATATGATGTCCAGAAATTTTTTTAAATTTTGGAATGTCATGTTGGAATTTCTCTTCCCTTAGCCTCTTGTTATTTCCAGAGTTCGTTTGCTTTCTAAAAATTTTATCATTGATTTCAAATATTTACTATTCATTCATTTAAACAAGTGATAAGCTTCTAATATGTCAGGGACACATTAGGCATAAAGAATGGAGAAAAACAAATCGAAAAGTAAAATGGTGGAATACACATCCTCGGGAATCCAGAGGATATTTGCCGTCTTTGTGGTGTAGCACCTAATAGTTTAGTAAAGGAGTGGAGAAAGTAAACTGAAATTATGTGACATGTTTTCGTCAACATTTCCCCCCCCCGCCCATAACATAGCTTCTGATAATGGGCAAGATAATAAGAAACATCGTATTGCAGTGATGGTGGTGTAGGACTGGTGGCCAAAGTCTGCATTATCTTTATAAAATAAAATTTTTCTGTATCTTCAGTAGCAGTTTTTCAGGAGACTTGATTTGCTTCATGACATATCTAAATGTAAATGATAATACATAAAAGAAGTCCCTAAGTCAATAGTACTCTGTTGAAAGAAGTCCTTTGATTTAGTTTCCCAGACAGAGCTTTCAGAGATCATAATCATCCTGAATACTCCAGCAGCACTCAGAGAAATAAAATTAACTTTAACTTTGTTCTAAAGGTATTGCTTTAAATGGGCTTTTGACTAGCTGCCAAAAACTGTTTATTGATTCAATTTTCTGACTGATTGATAACAAAAATTCTAGTGTCATCTGCCTGATTAGAATGCTTATTTGTACTGGAAGAACCAGTAGAAATTTTCTTCATTTTGGAAGAAACCTTGAACCTAATAAATACTATATATATGTGTATATATATATATATATATATATATATATATATATATATATATAAAAAAGAGAGAGAGAGATAATTATATATATATATATATATATATATATATATATATATATATACACACACTATATGTATAAAATTTTCCTGGTTTTTATTCAGGTGAAATCCAGCTATCATTAAAAAAATGTTAAAAATTTTTAAATTCAGGCTTGAGAGTAGAAAAAAAAACTGTAAAATAGCTAATTTCTGGGTTAAGTGGTGAAAGAGCTATTAATGGATTTTTGTAGCCTGGCCATTTAGAGTGTTGGCAGGATAGAAGTCTCTAGAATATCCTGATTTAGGTATTAGTTACTTGCACTGATATTAATTTATTAGTCTTAGATACCAACTCATTATTCATTAGCTGCTTCCCTGAGGTCACTCCCAACATCAGCAGACAGAGTATTTCCAAAAGGAGAGATTTCTAGGAAAATTGTTGTTGTTCAGAGAGAAAATACGCTGTGAAATTTTATAGCAATGTACTGGCTGGCACATCAACAGTGACAGCAGCACCAACAACAATGAATCAAATTTCTCCTCCTCTTCTCAGTGTAATGCTCCTCCTCTTAAATATCAATAATATGCATTTATCAATTACCTGCCATCTTCTAGATATTGTAATGTGCACTTTAATTATTCATTACTTCATTTAATATTCCCTACCTATATTTGAGGTAAATGTTAAAAATCTCCTTGTATTAGGTGTGGGAAAAAGCCTAACATAAGTAAAATAATTAGTGGCATTCAACCAGCTAGAAGTAAAATAAATGGAATTCAATCTCAGGCATGTTTGTCCCCAAAGCCCATGGTTTGTTGTTGTTGTTCTGTCGCAAACAGAACAACACTGTTCACTGTTTCAAATTTGCACAGAACAGCATAAAAGAATAACTATCATAATTATTTACTTCTTTGTGATAATAGGTACACAAATATCTAGTTCTATTTATTTCTTGATAGAATGGCTAATTCCATGCTATAAACTACTTGAGCAAAGACTAGGTATCTTATTTACTTATGTCCAGAAGTTAACAGTGTTTGAGAAACGAAACTGGGACACACATGTTGGTTGGCAATTTGAATGATAAAATAAAATTTTACCTGAGTATATACAGGTGTATTTTCATCATGTTTCTAAAATTATTGATCACTTAGATGATTAAAAAATTAAAACATTGCTAAAAGAGGGCAAAATATCATAGCATCACCATGTATTTTGATAAAAACCTATAGCTATAAACAGAGAACATCTCTTGAAAGCTGTTCCATTTGTGACAATGACTGATTACGCATCTTTAGTAATGATCTGAAAAATCACCCTCTACATTTAGTCAGCATATATTCAATTACAATAGTTCCCTGAGTCAGATCCTAAGAGCCTCAGGACGTTAGGGTTCTTTAAATGGACCAACAGCAGACATAAGCAACAATCCCAGCTTGCCCTTCATTTTCTGCTTGAGCCTGAGTAGACCCATCCATTAGGCCTCATAGTCCTCAATTGTCAAATTTCTTTAGAAGGGTTTCTGTGCAAGCCAAATAAACTAATACATAAAAAGTGCTAAGTATACTATCTCATATAAAAAGGTTTTTTAAAATATCAGTATTTCAACCTAAATTTCAATTGTTTATATGATGGTATTTATTGGATTTGAATGTTCTTTATTAATTTCTTATAACAGTTAAATGGATTCAAATGAGATGAAAATTATTAAATAAAATCTTGAAATATGAAACATGGTATATTGGTAAAAAGCTAAATGATTTATACTCTAGATATTGATGAGTTAAGTCTTTCAGCTCATCCTTTTTTTTTCTGTGTGTTTGTTTTTAAATCTGATTTTGCCTGAATAACCACAGGAAACCCCGTGTTAAGAAGCGACTCAGATGCACTTTGCAATAATAGCTATATTAACTGACTTTTAATGCTTTTTCACATCCCAGTTGCTCTCCACATGTCCCTGAAGTTTAATAAAGCTGAAAACATTTTATTTTATTGTCTCAAACTATTGATTATCTGTTTAGTGTAATGTGAGAACCAAGTGATATATTGTTTTTGCCACACTGATTAAATGAATTATCTTAAAGAAATAAGACTCCTGTTTTAAATTAAAGAAACCTATTACAAAATAAACTTGCTTCTTTCATACATTACATGTAGCTCCATTAGAAAACACACAAACCTTATTCTCAATCTTGCAAAGAAAAGACATGAGACTGTTTCACAGCTGATTTAGGTATTCCTATGTCATCGGGGGCATTGGGTGACAATTTAGATTTCCACTTCTTTGTTTTATTGCCCACATTTAGCTTATTTAAAGAAATAAATAACAGACTCATTCACTTCAGAGAAAGGAAAACATAAGTAAAAGTCCTTTGAATTTAAACCTATTTTTAAAGAAAAAAACAACTATTATAATAAAAATAGAACTATAAGAGCAAGACAAAAGATACATTATTATTTAAGCCAATCCTAAGATTTATCTAATGATAATAGAGACTGATAGGAAACAGATATGGCTGAAGTGCTTATAGTAAAGATGATGCCTATAAGTTTCTGTATCCATTTTGAGAATGTAGTACTTAGCCATAATTGCCACGGGACTTGATTCTCTTGCAGGGATACATTAATACTGCAGAAACACAAAGCACCTTTTAATACCACTGACCACATAGCTGCTACCAAGGACACTGGTTGTCCTCGAAATACCTTCTCCTTATCAAATAAACAGTATTTATCATCTATAGGCAAAAGCTTATTATTTCTCTCCTCAGGATCTAAACATGTCACACAAATGGGGTTGCCCATTTGTAGATATACTCACATGACTGGCCACACTAATTGTCCAAGAATAGAACATTTTAACTAAATTATCCAATTAAATATTGGAATCCAGAGCTGGAGGAAGGGACTTGTTTCTTTCTGGAGGGAAATCTGAGCCCCAAATTTCCAAGATCTGATAATACTAGTCCTCTAGAAAAAGTCATTTTGCAGTAGGAGAGGATGAAACAAAAAGTGCCCGGATTACAGAGACAATGGGCAGAGTGAAAGCCTGGAAAATTTAAATTCTTCACCGTATCTACCTCCTTGATACCCTTTGTATACATGAGTAAAAAAATTCTCCCTATTGCTCTAGCTAGTTCAAATTTGGGTTTTATCATCATTTCCAACCAAAGATTACTAGCTTTGTCTTCAAAAGCACAGTTAGAATGAGTAGTAGAGTAGCAGAAATAGATCCTCCCAATA
This sequence comes from Ateles fusciceps, assembly GCA_036589455.1. NCBI lineage: Eukaryota > Metazoa > Chordata > Mammalia > Primates > Atelidae > Ateles > Ateles fusciceps. Next base: position 343,437 of record JAZHEH010002345.1, on the reverse strand, counting down.
TTTAATTTTGGTAGTAATTTTTGAAAATATTATGACCAGTATTTTTATTATGACTCATGTTATTAGAAAATATTTCTGCTGATTAAGTATTTATTGAAACAAGGCACGAAAGGTATATTTTGTTTGTTTTTGCAATTATGAAGGCTGAAAAGCAAGAGCCTCATCATCAAAATGTGAAAAGAATGAGTCAGTTTATGGTTCCCCATCAGACCTGCTGATGCTGAGACTGCTCATTTACATGAGTCACAAGCTCAACAAATAGTTTACTAAAGAAGCAAAATAGTTGCTAAATACATATGCAAAATACAACTAGAATTATTTAAATTACTGAAGTAGTGTTGCAACTTTCTCTTTTTTTTCTTATCCTTAGTAAAAGCACCATTTAGATCCATGATCTTAAAAATAGTAACATAATCACATGTCACAGGGTGAGCAAGATAGTTATGGTTAATTTTATTGAATAAAATGGAGGTTAACATTTCCTGTGTGGTTAAAATTGGCTTCTGCACTTTGCATGTTAAGTGTTCATGTGTCTTCCTTGTAGAAGATTCATATTAAAGAAAAAAGTGTGAGTTTCATAATAGAATTGATAGTGGTGGTCTGATTCATTCATTCACTTTCAGCACATGCAACATAGTGTATTTTTCTAATAAAGATTTAATTCTACTTAAAATTATGTTATCTAGTATTGAATAACTGAAAACTACCAATAGACATTTAGCTTTTAAAAAATTTGCCTAGAAAAGGCAGGTTAATTCCAACTACAAAAATACAAGTGAGCAACAGTGGCAAGACTGGCACTTCTACTGAGTGTCATTCTTAAGTCACATTACAAAGATAAACATACACCTTTAAAAAAAAATGATCAAATTTATCAGCAAAGAACTTGTAAAATGGAAAATTTTCAGAGACAATTTAGAAAATGACATTACACGTCTTATGCCAAGTGATGAATCTCACTCTAATACTTAGCGTCACCTAAAATAGTATGGAGCCATAATGACAAGCAATATCTTTTAAATATTACTTATAATATTTTAATCTCATTGAATAATTAATGTATGTGTATGCTTATAACAGAATCCATTACTCTAGTAGTATCTGTCTATAACTTATAAATAAGTATACTTATGACTTATATTTGTTTGTCCATGTCCAATACTTTTTCCTTAATGAGGTGTGCAATAGAAAAGGGTAAGATTACAAGGAAGCTAAATGATGTCATCTTATTCTAAATGATACACATACAGAATTTACTAATAGTCTTATTTCATTTAAAAAGCTAGAAATACATTTAAGTATGTTCCTTTTACATAAATCAACTTGAAAATAATAAGCAAAAACTGCACATAACAATAACATTCAAGAACAGCTTTCTATATTAATGGCTCTTATCTAGTTAATAGTAGCCTTACCTAGGGAATCCATTTAAATGTACAGATGCTAGAGGTTTTGATCTTAGGATAAACCCCAACAAATGTGGTTTCAAAAAACTCTCTTGGTGTTTCCAATCAATATTTTTCATTTATAACAGTATAAAATATTTATTTGGATATTTTCATGTACTGATATATAAATCATCTCTTTCTCCTCCCACCTCCTCTCTATCTCCTTTTCTGGAAAGATACCAGAGATAGATCTAGTAAGGCTTTGTATTTCTTAGACTATAATGAATTCTCTTTTGGATACAGTATTGCATACAGCTTTTCTTTGTGACTTATGTTTTCACACTGTTAATAAGGTCCATTGATGATAAAAAGTTCAAAATCTAATGTAATCCAGTTTAACAATTCATTCTAATTCTGATTAATTTTTTTGTTTCCTATTAGAAAATCTTTGCTGACTTCAACATGAATAGGTGCTAAAAGCTTAGTTTTTAAAAAACTTTTTGAGATTTACAATGCATCTGAAATCGATTGTCACATAAAATATGAAATGGAGTCAATATAAAATTGATAGTTTTTAAAAAAGTAGTGAGCAAGTTATGGAAAAGGTAATGCTGGTGATCCATACAGATGCTGAACTAAGACTAAGCAATCAAGAAACTCAAGTCTCATTGATAAATATTAATTATATTTAAGTAGTTATATTTAATTTACTTTGATAAATCAATTCTATTGATTCTAAAATAAGAATATTCTATAACTAATATTAGATTATGGGGAGTGGAAATAATAATATTATATATAACAATAAATATCAGAAATAATATGTATAAATGCTATTCTATAAGTAACTAAGATTATGGGGAGTGGAAATAATATTCTATATAATATAATTAATAAATATCAGAAATAATATGTATAAATTCTATTCTGTAAGTAACTAATATTATACATAACATAATTAACAAATATCAGAAATAATATGCATAAATACCAATGACTGAGAGAAAAAAAATTATGACAAATGTTAACGTGCTACATCATCGTTCAGGACATGAATAAATTAACTAAAAAGCACAAAAATTCATAATGTTTCCAAGCTTCCAACGAATTTATCGTTATAGTCTTCATCTATGGAAAGATAAATATATATTTGAATTTCATATATATGTTATATACACACATTATACAAACTGATTGTGTCCCCACAATTGTAGAGATATTTCATCTCCTTGGTTGAATGTATTCCTAGGTATTTTAAATTTTTTAGTGGCGATTGTAAATGGAATTGCATTATTGATTTGGTTCTTAGCTTGTACTTTGTTGGTGTACTGATCTGAAAAGCTACTAATTTTTGTACATTTCATTTTGTACTTTGCAACTTTACTGAAATCACTTATCAAGTCTAGGAGTCTTCTGGAAGAACCATTAAGGCTTTCTAGGTATAAGATTATGTCATCAGCAAACAGAGATAGTTTGACTTCCTCTTTTTCAATTTGGATGCATTTTATATTTTTTCTGTTGCTTGATTGCTTTGGTTAGGACTTTTAGTACTATTTGAATAGGAGTGGTGAGAGTGGACATCCTTGTCTTCTTCTAGTTCTTAGGAAGAATGATTTTACCTTTTCCCCATCCAGCATGATTTTGACTGGGTTTATCGTAGATGGCTCTTATTATTTTGAGGTATGTCCCTGGATGCCTAGTTTAAAATGGTCCTTATTATGAAGGAATGTTGGATTTTATTGAAAGCTATTTCTGCAGCTTTGAGATAATCTATGGGATATCTGTGACTATCTCTGAGATAATCACATGGGTTTTAATATCTGTAACTATCTCTGAGATAATCACATGGGTTTAAGTTACAAATTTGATTCATTAGGTGGGTCTATTATAGGCAGCAGATGGTTGTGTCTTTTGTTGCTGTTGTTTTGTTTTTTAATCCAATTTTCCATTCTATTTTAAGTGGAACATTTAGGCCATTTTATGATCAAGATTGATATTGATGTGTGAGGCTTTGTTCCTATCAAAGTGTTGTTATTAATAGCTAATTCTTTTGGAGTCCCTATTTTATCATTGTTTTATACTATCTGTGACTTTGTACTTACAGGTATTTTTATGATGGTGTGTATTCTTCTTTTGTTTCCATGTTTAGAACTCCTTTGAACATTTCTTGCAGGGCTAGTCTAGTGGTAACAAATTCCATTACCATTTGCTTGTCTAGAAAACACTTTATTTCTCCTACACTCATGAAGCTTGGTTTGACATGATGTTAAATCCTTGGCTGACATTTTTTTTCTTTAAGGAGGCTAAAAGTAGTCACCCAATCTCTTCTGGCTTGTAAGGTTTCTTCTTAACAGTCTGCTATTCCTCTCATAGAGGAACATGGTGGTAACCATTGGATTTTCCTTATTTTGGAGCTTGTGTTAATTCTATTTTTAACAATTTAAATCTCTTTTTTAAGTTTCCTCTTTTGATCATTTATTGTTTTTCCACAGTTTATTAGTTTCACTGTATTTTCTTGAAGTCCGTTGATCATTCTTAAAATAGTTATTTTGGATCTTTTGTAAGGCAATTTAATGAAGTAATACATCTAAATTTCTTTAGGGTCAGTAACTGGTACATTATTTTGTCCCTTTGGTGATGTCATATTTTCCTGATTCTTCTTGATTCTTGTGGTGGTGTTCTGCTGTCTGCATGTTTAAAGATGTAGGTAATTATTCCAACCTTTGCAAATTGGCTTTGAATGAAAAGGCACTTCAACATCTCTAGTCAGGCTATCTGCTATGTTTCATCAGTTGACTTGCAGCTGGAATACTCGGGTTCTCTGGCCTTCTGTCTGGTTCAACAGGTGGGCAGTTCTGGAGCTTGGATCCACTTAGGTGGATCTGCTGATCGGGTCTACTAAAGTTGGCCAACCTGGTCTAAAGCCATGTGATTCTTGGCCAGTAGTAGAGAGGGCATAAAACCTGAAGCCACTGAGGTTGGCTTGGTGCAGGGGTTGGCTTGGTGCAGGGTTGGCTTGGCAATGGGGCAGCCCAAGGTCCAGGACCAATGGGGCCTGTCATCCCTGAGAGTTGTTTGGAGCCTGACATGGCTAAAATGAACCTGGCAGAGGTGTGGATTGGAGATTAACTCCATTGTGCAGGCCTCAAACCAGGAGCTTCAGGCATCTAGCCTGGCACAAGGGTGAGTCTGGTGGTACCAGCCTGGCGTCTATGGATTTGGGGGCCTTCCCTATGCTGGGTCTTACTGTGGTCAGCACAGTACTGGGAATCAAGGCAAAGTTCAGTGTTCACTTCCCTCTTTTACCCCAAAATGGAGGATATCTTTCTCAATGATGTGCTGCCTGGGGCTGGGGGATGGGTGACGAAAGTAGTGTAAAATTTTTCTTCCTACTCTTTTGATGCATCTTGTTTTATTTCTATGCTACACTTAAGTACTATGATGTCTCACCTGGATCCTTGAGTTTTTTTTTTCTTTGAAGGATTTTCATGAGTAAATAGTTGTTCAAATTAATGTTTCTACGGGGGGGACAATTGCTGCAGAGTCCTATTTCACCATGTTGCTTTTTGTGAGCTTCTGTTAACAATGTTCTTTTCCACCTGCTTAAAATTAGATTTGCACAAGTGTCATGCTTTGGACATTAAAATATTAGGGAAAATACTAAGTGTGATTCACTTTTCAGTAAAAATGTAATGAAAACTTGAGTCCTATAATTCATTGAAATATAGTAATCTTAGAAGCATGAAAGAAGATTGAACTTTTTTCAGCCTGGATATTTGAGTGACTACCATGAGCAGAGGTCCTTGACAACCCTTGCTGGATACTGGTATGGGAAAGAAATACATCTTTGTGGTATTAAGCCACTGCATTTTTCAGGTTATTAGTTCCCATAGCAGTGTTCGTGGTTGTCCACTAAAATCTTGCTCTAGATTTTACAATATTGGCATCAAATCAAACTTAAAAATAAAACAAAGTCTGAAGAATAATGTAAGGCAACTACAGTCAAATTAGACCAATATGCCACCAGTTTAAACTTCTGTATCACATTTTTTCCACTATGATTGATGTTTTCTAATTTCTCTTTTAATTTCTAAAAGGTTTTGTTTTATATGTTTTTATGCCTGAGTTTACATTTAATTCATTAAATACTTGTTTAGAACTACTTTAACCAAGCATTTTGCAAAACAGAGTATTTATACATGAATAGAGTACTGGCTGTCTATAGTGGCATATACATACATATATATGACATGTAAAAATGTATATACTAATGTGTGACCCACATAGATACATGCTAAACCTATATATATGTGCTTAATATATATGGTGGAATTTCACTATATTTCCAGCCGATCAATTCTTAAGTGTCCATGGTGTGTGTGTGTGTGTGTGAAATATCTATTCTATTAAACGATAAGAATGCTTTGAAAGAAAAATATAAATAATCCAGAAAACAATAAGTAATATTTAGTGGATTCCTATTCTAAGGACTCTCTCTAAGCATTATATGTGAGAAAGTCAACTTGATATTCCTAAAATTCCTATAAAATATGTACTATTTTATCCCCATTTAGAAAATGGAAAAAAAAATGAACTGAAGATCAAAGCTGTAAATGGGCATAACTTGTTAATGAAGAAAATGGGCCTTAAAATCAGTCTGTCTGAATTTACAGCCCATGTTTACAAAATCTGTTTGATTCCGGTCCTTCTTTCACAAAGGCCTGAACAGAGCAGACAGCTTTGAGACTGCAGGCGGTGTGGGAATGAGAAGCAGTGGGAATTTTTTTGCTTGGGAATCTGGAGGCTCACTTCCTGCTTTACATGACTCATTCTCGGTCATTTTTTTTAGCTCATCTATGTTCTTTACTGGTTCACTCTTATAATTGCCACCCTTATTTGTCAACCTTTTCTAGGCCTTTTGCTTGTTTTTATTTTATTCTAGAGAAACATATCCAATGCAGTCCCTTAATTTCTCTACATCAGTGTTGTCAATTGACAAGTAAAAGTTTAAGCTCGACCGCTATAATAATATTCAATATTCAATAAATGTAAACAAATTCTAACAACTATGAGATAACAGAATTTATCATGACAGTTATCCCATTGATTTTAAACAACTTATTGCATTTAATTCTCATTTTTTTGATTTTTACAAAAGATGCTATCATTAACTCATATTTCCAGACAAAGAAGTGAGACATAATATACTTTTAAATTTGGTTCAAAATTATGCCAACAGTAAGTGAAGGGTCTAGACTCAGATCCACGATTCTACTTGAAATGTTTATTTCTCAGTGAAATGCATTGCAGAGTAGGTGAGAACAGCCCAGAATGGTAAATATTATTAAATTCTCTGTTTAATATCTTGCTTTTTTCTTAGTTATCTTTACATACATTTTAAAACTCATAGAACCTTTTTTGCCATTAGGTTATTTCTTTTTTAGTTTGTTCATATTCTCCCTCTTGCCGTTTCTGTTTTAAAAGTCCAATTTCATGGTAGCAGTTACCTCATCAACTATTTGTCAATTTCTTTATGGCCATTGTCCCATTATCTATTACTTATTATTCCTCAGTTTTTATTTACCCATACTCTTCTCCTCTCCACTTTTATATGCTCTCTTTTAACTTTAACCAATGTTGTAGCCACTTGGTAGTTTCAGGTTATATGATTAGCTGTCATGGTGCCACCTTTCAAGTAATATACGTACTTATCAGAATCAGAAGATTGTTTTTCAAAACTTTGCTTTTTATTCTAGTGACTTCTTATAGATTAAGTATTTCTTGAAAGAATTTTGGATATATGTGGCTCTAACAATTCTTATTCTGGGGATTTTCCAAAGTGACATTTGGGCTGGGGTTAGTATGGCTAGTTATTAAGATAAAGAAGCCTCCTTAACATTGAAAATAAGGGTTCAACTTACGTACCTTATAGAGATTTTATACATCATTTGCAGTTTGAATAATTACTAGTTTCATCTCCTACACTTTACTCTGAAACAGCCTAGTTTTAGAGTATGAATGACTTTTTTTTTTTAATTTTAGGAAATAGGTGTTAAATGTGGTAGTTTCCTTTTTGCAAGACTTCTCAGAGTTTTCATTACATTAACATTTAAATTTGTTCAGTACAAATTTTCATGTTCACATAAAACCCAATAACATACTTTGGGATGCTAATGTTCCTCAATGTACAGTTTGAGACATACAACTATTTTATCACTGTAATTTCTTATAGTATTTTAAGTTGTCAGCAATCAAATAAAATATCATCTTTAAGTCTATACACATAAAGATTTACCATTGTTGAAAAATTTGACACAAACAATTGAGAAATTTTTATTTGTTGCCTATTGTGTTTTTCACACTGTGCTAGAGAAAGTGGAGACCAAAACACAAATCACATTTAGAAAAAAATGAGATACGAGTCTTGTTTCTAAGAATCTTATTCATTAACTCCATATATTTAATGTGTCTAGTTATAAAATGTGGTAATTGTTTTAAAGGTACAATGTAACAATCATTTGCTTCAAAATATGCTGGTATTAGCATTGTCTGGTTTTCTTTGCCATAGAAAATTCTATATTCATAAATTTATATGACAACCGAAATTAGTCTTGGATAGTATGTTTACGTTGTTATAAAAATTTATTTTTTGTTTGGTTATCTCTTCATATTTGCAAATACATGCTTATTAGTGTCTCATAGCAACTTAATGGTGCAGGACAGTTTACTAAACTAACTTTAAAATAGTAAACATGGACTGTTGAAAATAGAAAAGGAAAAAAGAGAGAAGGGGCAAATGTATTCTTGAAAAGCATTTACAAGTTTAACTAAAAAATTCTATCCTACTTTTATCTGAGTTTCCTGTATGAGACCTCTCTTTAAAATAATTGCTAGTTCTGTCTGTGGTGATTTCCTTAGCATAGAAGAAATATTCATATTATCGTAAAGCTATAATAGCTACCATATACAAATAAATGTCTGAATGATTGTATGACCAGAATTAATATTCTTAATACCTAAGTGTGATAATATTATAACTCTCACTGATTAAAAAGGTGGTAATGGGTTCAATAGCTGTGTTGTGATGTCATATGGTTTAGTTTGTATCAGCTTCCTAAAGAATAAAGACAAAATATAAACCAAAAGCAAGAAAACATTGTTAAATAGTAAATCTCAAATTCACTCAAATTGAAAGCAAATAATAAGACAAAAAAAAGTGTGTATGGTCATTTAAGAAGATATTTTCTAGTAACATTTTACCATGATGGCACAATAGAAAGCTCTGGATTTGCCCTTCCACCATTTTGATAGCAAAATATGAATCAATTCTCTTTGTAAGAAATCCAAAAACTAGTTAAGAGGCTCCTGCACTCCAGAAAAAAATATGTGAAACCAGAAATATAAAACCCAGTAGAAAATGTTGAGGCAGTCTCTTGCTAATTTCCAACCCAAGCACAGTGCCATATGATCAGGAGGAAACAACCAGCTCACAGCTTCTCTCTGAGGAGAAAAGAAGTTGGACTGAATATCTAATGCCCCAATTAGTCTAGGTCCTGCACAAGGGACTGGTTTCTATCCCACCTGTCTTGGAGAGCTGATGAGGCCTGGGATATGCCAGTTCCCTAGGGCCTATAGGGAGCAAAGTTGTGGTAGTAAGAGCTAGTGTGTTGGCATTACCACATCTCCTCTCCCTAGATCAGCACAGAGTGAAAAGGCAATAAATCCTAGCTCCCGGTTTCTGCCTGAGGAGGGAAAGAGATGGCTTATGCACCCAAAGTCGCAACTTTATCAGGAGCTAACTGAGGGTTTGGTTTCTGTTCCGCTAGTCTCTCAGCATTTATGCGATTTGGCATACTCTAGGTGCACGAGACTGCTAAGAATGAAGATGACAGTTTAAAATAGCCTAAAGGTTTAAGAGGACATAGAGCCTCAAGACAGTTTGATTGGTGAAAATTTTCTTCTGTGTAAGATCAATCCAGAAAAAGGTGAGTTTTTTCTAATGAGTAAATACCAACACAATGGGTCAAGGAAAATGAATGATCAGGAAAGCAGAATCCAAACAAAGAAACTAGATAGAACTCCAGGCCGAATCCTAATTAAATAGACATATATAAATTTTCAAAGACAGAATTCAAAATAATTGTTGTAAAAATGCTTAATGAACAGAAAGCAATAGGCAAAAGAATTTTAAGAGAGATTGAAAATTTTTTAAATGTCAGATGTATATATGTATATTATATATACATATATGTGTATATTATATGTATATATGTAGCTAATATGTATACATGTATGTCTATAATGTATACATATATATTAGATACATATATATGTATATTCTATATGTAATATGTACACATATATGTATATTATATATTTAATATATACATATAATATATAATGCATGTTATTATATATATACATATTATATATATATACACACATATAAAAATTTTTTCAACCTTAAGAAAGAACAATACCCTATAATATGCAACAACATGGATGAACCTGGAGGACATTGTGGTAGGTGAAATATGCCAGTCACAGAAGAACAACCACTCTATGATTTTTCTTCATGAGATATCTAAACTAGTCAAATTAATGGAATAAATGAATAGTGTTTCATGTGCTTGGGCCAGGGGATAATTGGAAGCTGCCAATCAATAAGCATACCGTTGAGTTACACAAGGTAAGTTGCAGAGATCTGGTGTATAACATTGTGCCTATAAATAATAATACTATATGGTACCCTGAAAATCTAGTATAAGGAGAGATCTCATGTTGATTTTTCTTACCACAACCAAATTAAGCAACAATAATATAAAACAAAGTCCCAATGGACAGAAGGCACACATACCAGTTTCGTTTTCAAGAAATGTTATTTTCTATTTTATAAGTCCTTAAGATAAAAGTGGTTTTAAATTTTCTTCTATTTATATAATGATTAGAAAGGGAAGTAGCAGGTCAGATGTTAAAACTCTTAGAAGAGGTTAACCTTTAGGACCTTCAGAACCTGTCCTGTGAATTTCTGGTGCTTCATTTATAGATAATCGCAGAAATATTGTGGACAAAAGCTGTGACCATCGTGAGCCAGTACAACAATCAGAACAAGAGTCATGAACCACCTGTGCTAATGCCATCTGTGTAGGTATATTTTGATACCCTGCCCAACACCTGTGAGCTGAATTCTCCTTATTCCCTAGTTCCTGCTCTGTCTGATATTGTGTAACATGCTGTAGATGAAGAAATTTCTGCTTGGGTCAGAAGTGACAGTTTCCACTGAAGACACATCTAGAAAAGAAGCCTATTCATCATGTAGAAAATGTCTTATTGTCCAATTTATATAGGCCAAGAAAAAAGTTCTCTCCCAAAGAAGTCAAGCTTTATGATGCTAAGCCAAATTTAAGAGCTGCAGCCAGAGCTGAGCTGCCTATACAGCCAGTTTTGAGGTTTTGTTTTCTGTTTTTCAGAAACAGCATCTCACTCTGTCACCCAGGCTGGAGTGCGGTGGTGTAATCATAGCTCACTGTAGCTTCAAATTCCTGTGCTGAAACAATCTGTTTGCTTTGGCCTTCCAAAGTGCGAGGATTACATGAACCACCATGCCTAGCCACAGCTTGGTTAAGGGAATGGCAGCCAAGGAGTTCAAATGTGTCCTCTCCCTTGTTTTGGATCCTATTTTTACTCTGTAGCTTTATCATTATTAACATCATAGAAGAGACCTACATAGGGGGGACTGGGATTCTACCAATTCCCTTTCTTTTATCTGGGATCCCTGCTCTACATTGTAGACATGATGGGTATCCTAAAGGACTTTTACCCGATAAAACACAGTAAAGTTCTCAAGTGGAGTCTATTAAAAAACAAAAACAAACAAACCTATCAACTTCATCTCTAAGATCTTAGGGGATTTTTCTCACTCTTAGAAGTACTTTATTTGATAGTTCCTCATCACACATTTTTTGAATCTCAATTAGAAAATATTTTCTATTTGAAACTTGCTGACAGACTAGACTGATCTGTAACAAAGACCTGGTCTATATGTTTTCCTCAATGCATAACTTACAGAAGGCTTGTCAGTGAGGCTTTTCTTTTCAATTTTGTTTCTTTTCTTTTTTTTTTTTTAACAGGTAATTGTATTGCTTGAAGTGTTTTTTAGTTTGAAGAACTACAGAGACATTTCTGTTTTTCCTTGTTCGTCCACAAAACTATTTCTTACAGGAATGACTTGTGACACAGTCTTAAATGACATAATAGGTTTCACTAGCCTATCACTAGTGCTCACTTTCAGCTGCTTCCTTGTAGCATGGTGGCTGGAGAGAAGAGTGCTAGATGTATGTACATGTACATGTACATGTACATGTACTAATGCACCCAATCAGAGGAAACGATGCCGCTGCATTGCCATACGGCACCACTGTCCAGCAAGCACGTTTCCCCCGTTCCTGCCCAATATTGGTGTAAGAGTCAGGCTGCTATAACATCACACACCTGGACTGCTGCTGGGAGATCAGGGCTGTTTTTCCTAATCAAATCTAAAACCAAATCTACCTTTCACAAGTATTTGACACTTACCTGTTTCACTGCATTGAAAAATCTCTTTCATGTAATTCAGCACTATGGATCAATAAACATTCAAGAATAGCTAAGAAAACACTAAAAAATAAAAACTACAAGGAAAGATTAACCCCACAAGATATAGGAATATAATATAAAGCCTATGTTATTGAAACAGTATGGTCAGGCACAGTGGCTCTCGTGTGTAATTCCAGCATTTTGGGAGGGCTAAGTGTGTGGACCACTTTAGGTAGGGGTTCTAGTCCAGCCTGGCCAATATGGTAAAACCCTATCACTACTAAAAATGCAAAAATTGGAGGGCATGGTGGTGCAGGCCTGTAATCCCAACTACTTGGGAGGCTGAGGCACAATTGTGAACTCGGGAGGCAGAGATTGCAGTGAACTGAGATCATACCACAGCACTCTAGCCTGGGCAACAAAGTGAGACTCTGTCTCAAAACAACAACAACAGCAATACATTCTTCTCACAAGTATGGACACATAGACCAGTGGAATAGAAAACCCACAAATGGAGTAACACACATATGGGTATTCAGTGTATAATAAAAATGACATTTTAATAACTAGGGCAAAAATGAACATTTTAATAAACGGTGCTCAAACAACCAAATAGCCATTTGGAACAATATTAAATTAGATACACATCCAAACCCTGAGAACAAACTTCAAAATAACTAAAGATATAAATGTAAGGAATTACACCTTGTTAATAGAAGAAAAATGAATTGCTCTATAACCCATGTATTGGTAAGTTTTTCTAACTATGATTTAAAATACAAGAAAAATAATGGTTGACATTTTAATCCTCTAATCATAATATTAATAATGATAATAACAATAAATTTTGCATAGCAAAAAAGTGCTATAAGCAAAGGCAAAAGGGGGAAAAAAACAACCAGGAAAAAATGTAATACATCACTACAGATAAAAGGCTAATATTTCTAATATATTAGGTGTCTTAAAAATGTACCCCAAAACCTAAGATGCAATAAAATAAATAAATAAATAAATAAAAAGGAAAAAGAAAAAAACTGGAAGGAAAAATATTCCCAAAACAAAAAACAGACAAAAAATATAAGCAGAACATTTACCAAAACATATGAAAATAGCTTCTGAATATAATGATTAGCTAAAGGATATGGATGGGAATAGGATGGGCAGAGTGGGACAGTGGTAATTCACTAAGTATATCCCTTCGTTAAGTTTTGACTTTTGGTGGTATATTAATATTTTCACTACTCAATAAATGAAACCAAAACTATGTGTTTAAAAAAGAAAACTGTTTACAAACAGAATTGTGTAGCTTTATTTTCAATGAATCATCACTACACTGATAATGACAAAACAACTAATCTTAGTAAATTCTGCAGGCTTTTAAAAAGCTTGCAGTGGGAATGGTTAGTAATTTTCATAGCATTTTTTATATATTCTATAATTGAATACATAAGTAAAATATGTTAAAAATAATGCAAGCCAGCCTTCTCCTGTTGAGGAAGATTTACACAGGAAACACTAAAATGAATCCTGTGCCACTGGATTGCAGTGGGAGCTACCAGGATGAGCTTTTGAACTCATAGTACAATTTTCAGTATATGTAATCTATATTTGCACCTGTCTAATGCAAATGTGTGTGTGTGTTCATGTGAGCAATTTTCTAGCAGTCCTGTACAAGAGGTTCAAAGCAGGGGCACACCAATATTAATGAGCACACCTAATGTTCACTTAAGGCAATGAGGGCTTCTTGGAGGAATGACTGTTTCCAGCACTAAGAAAAAAAAAAAATGATATGATGAGCTTGAAAGATTGTATGCCAGCAATTATGCCAGAAAGTAAAAGTGCTGGAAATCTGTCAAAGAACATGGTAAATAGCTTGAATTGACTGTAGTACATTTTGAACATGTCCCCCAAATTTCATGTTGGAAATATAATCCTTAATGAGTCAGTATTGAAAGGTGGACCTTTAAAAGGTGATTGGATTAATCCATCCATGGATTAATGGATTAATGAATTTTTGGGTTAATGGATTAAAAGATATCATGGGAGGAAAATGGATGGCTTTGTAAGAAGAGAAGAAGAGACCTGAACACAGTAGCCCGCTCAACAATCACACCCATGTGATTCCTCTTGCTGCCACAGGACATTTCAGAGAGGCCCTATCAGCAAGAAGGCTCTCACCAGATGTAGACCCTCAACTTTGAACTTCTCAGCCTCCATAACTGAGAAATCAATTCATTTTCTGCATATATTATCCAGTTTCAGGTAGTCTGTTATGGAAAATACAAAATGAACTACTACAGTCCCTCACTAGCCAAATGCAGATCAATTTGAAAAGTTGAATAATGATAGTAACAGGTTATTGGCCACTGAATAAAATAATAATAAGAATCCATTAGTATATACTGATTTAAGTACAGAAATGAATACATAAATAAAGGAGGGTATGAAGAAACCTTTACATTAGAGTAACATGACAATTAATAACCTTAAGTAGAATTACAGAGTTAGAAAGTCACCTTTTATTATCATCATAGAAATTGATTCTGGCAAGAATTAGCAACAGATACAATACTAGTGGGTGAAAATATGATGAGAAACTAGATACTGTCATAATCCCAAAGTCTCTCTACAAATTATTTACTAATTACAAAGAGGAAACAGACATTTTAGAATAGAGAGAGCATGACAGACACTATCATACACAAGTGATAAAAGTAAACATTTATCAAAATTGGTACAAGCCAAAGTTATTTACCTCCTAATTTGATGTACGAAACTGTTTTTTCTGAGATGTATAATCTGAATCTAATTATTGTGAAAGAGAAGAAAAAAACAAATTGGGGTACCTTCTAAAATTTATCTGTACTTTAAAAAATGTTAATACCACAAAAGACGATAAAAATCTGATGATACAGGTAAAAATAGACAAAAGAGACATGTATCTTAAATGTGATATTATCCTGGATTGTATTTGCGAGTAGAAACAAGTATTTATTAAAGACAATTTAAAAATGTAAACTTAAAATTTGAATTATGTAATAGCATTGTATCAAGGTTAAATTTTCTGTTAATGAACTTCAGTAATGTAATGCACTTGTTAAAGTAAGTGCACACTAAGTTAACTAGATTTCAACAGTCATAATGTCTAGTAGTTATTCTAATATAGTTCAAAAGATAGAAAAAATACATAGACCATTGTATTAGTCCGTTCTCACATCACTGTAAAGAGCTACCAGAGACTTAGTAATTTATAAAGGAAAGAGGTTTAATTGACTCACAGTTCCTCATGACTGGGGAGGCCTCAGGAAAATTATAATTATGGAAGAAGTCACCTCTTTGCAGGGTGGCAGGAGAGAGAATGAGAGTCCAGCAAACAGGAAAAGCCCTTATAAAATCATCAGATGTTGTGAGACCTAACTCACTACCATGAGAACAGGATGGGGGAAATCACCCTCATGATTCAATTATCTCCACCTGGTCCCTCCCACAACAGATGTGGGTTGTGGGAACTGCAATTGAAAATGAGATTTGAGTGGGGACACAGCTAAACCATATTAACCATTGATGAGGCGATGAGAATGAGAGAAAGAGACTGACAACCTAAATAAATAAAAAATATTAATATATGCTGAATCCCAGTAAAGGATATATCATAGTTCTTTGTACTGGTAGCCTTGAAAGTTTTCTGTGAATTGAACATTGTGTAAAAACAAATGGTATACAAACTATGGGCATAAATATCGTGGATAAAAGTAGAAATACTAAGTGACTCAAAATAAAGGTATATGAATATATAAGAATATATACCTATATTTTGAATATAGGTATATATATTATATCCAGCATTAACCAGCATTCAAAATATTGAATATATATATATATATATATATATACCTATATATTTTGATATATAGGTGTATATATATATATACACACATATATATACACCTATATTCAAAAAATATATATATCTATAATATATTTTGAACATATATCTATATGTATGAATATATATATAATTTTTCAGTTAGTTTCTTTGGAAACTTTGGAAGCTTTGGAGCTTTTACATTTAATGCCTTATTCATAACTTGAAGTAAATGTGAGACAAAGAGCATTTTTCTTATGTGAGAGATGAGTAACCTGAGGCTTATGGATATTTTGAACTAATTTTAAATTCATAGTAAGTAGTCATACAATTTAATAGTAAATATTCCAATTCCAAATTCATTTTTAATAGTTCTATGAGGTTATCATTTGGGTGGGGAAATTTTTCTTTTCCCTATCTTATCCCTATCACTCAGAGTCAAGGGCCAGTTAAACAAGTTTTCTTCTGTGACAAAGCAGATCAAAAAATAGTAATTGTTATATCAAATTTGGAGTGTTTTGTCTTACTCAGGAGTTCTCTGATATAAACTGTTTTGTTTCCTGGCTTCTTCACATTCCCCAAAAATGGCTCATTGACATCTGAAGCTTGGTTTGCTGGGAATTGACAGCTGCCTGCTTGAACACTCATAAAATTGGATCTGGGCTTCCTAATTTGGTTAGGTCTCTGAGACTCTCCCTTCATGCTTGCCAGCAAGCCAGTTTTAAATGTTTTCTTTGAATTGTTTTATCCAGCATTATTAGAGGTTTGGCAATGAGGGTTTTCAGAGACATTAATTGACATTTCACCTGAAACGGAAGGCTCTATTTGTTGTTGTGTTTGTTTACCCTACTGGAAAGTAAAATTGAGACATGGAAGAAGAGTCATGCATTGGTGCTCGGTAGTGTCTCACTTTATCTGAGAATTTGGTAAATTTATTAAAATAACAAACAGAAAACCAGTAAGTAGTTTTAAAAAATTTTCCTTAGCCACAGCCAAATCTTATTACATTGATTGTAACTATAAGCAAATGTGTTATTTC
Organism: Ateles fusciceps; assembly: GCA_036589455.1. NCBI lineage: Eukaryota > Metazoa > Chordata > Mammalia > Primates > Atelidae > Ateles > Ateles fusciceps. The sequence continues at coordinate 326,570 of JAZHEH010002345.1, read as the reverse complement.
TTTCATTTATTTGTGTTAAAATATTTTAGGTTCTGTTTTATAAATGCAGTATTATAATTAGTAACCTACATGAACATTGTCAGAGGAGATAATGAGATCTTATAAATTGATGACAGGCATAACAAGCTAATACAAAAATGGTTGATGCTTGTAAAGAAGATCTTTCCACAAAATTAAATAAATATACTTAATAAATATGTGTGAAACTATGGTCAATTTCATTATAAATCATGCTCTATCTTTTACTGCAAAAAACAGAAGGCTCACTGCATCCTATTTCTACCAGGGCTTAAAGAAAACAATACTTTCACAGATTGCTGGTGCTACTGGATAGCTACTGATATTGTTTGCCTCTGTGTCCACACCCAAATCTCACATTGAATTGTAATCCTCACAGGTTGAGGGATGGATCTGGTGGGAGGTAATTGGATCATAGGAGCAGTTTCTCGCATGCCGTTCTCATGACAGTGAGTGAGTTCTCAGGAGAGCTGATGGTTTTAAAGTTTGTGGCAGTTCCTCCTCTCTCTCTCTCTCTCTCTCTCTCTCTGTCTGTCTGTCTCTTTCCTGCTGCTACGTAAGATCTACCTTGCTTCCTGTTTGCCTTCTGCTATGATTGAAAGTTTCCTGGAGGCCTCCCCAGTCATGCAGAACTGTGAGTCAATTAAACCTCTATATTTATAGATTACCCCTCCCAGTTATTCTTTATAGCAGTGTGAAAATGGACTAAGACAACTACTCTCTGGAAAACAGTTTGTCATTGTTTGTATAGCCTTCGATAAAGCAAATTCCTTCTTCTAAGGAAATTTACCTTAGAAACTAACCACCAGTGGGAGAGAATGTAGACACAAGAATGTTTACTGCAGCGTTCTTTTCACTAGCAACAATCTATAAAAATGGGAATGTCCAAAGCAAGTGAGAAGTTGAAAAAATTGTGGCATAGCTATAAACTGATATATTATGCAGTCAGTAAAAATAATAATTTTGGAATCTTTATTAACATGAAGATATATTCATAACATATTAAGTAGAGAAAGCTAATTACAATAGAATGTGTACAAATATGCTCCCATTTTAAAGAGAAAACGTAAAGATTTTTGTATGTGGAATTTTTACATTAATATGATACTCACATGTATCTATGCATGATATGTATATATGGTTTATAAATGTATGCCTATATATTTGTGTAAAATAATGTATGCTTGGAGAAAAATATGTGAAAATATACCTAAGAACTCTTAAAAAGTGTATGGGTAGGGAGGCCAACGCAGGCAGATCACAAGATCAGGAGATTGAGACCATTCAGGCTAACACGGTGAAACCCCATCTCTACTAAAAATACAAAAAATTAGCTGGGCATTGTGGTACAGGCCTGTAGTTGAAGCTGCTCAGCAGGCTGAGGCAGGAGAAATGCTTGAACTCAGGAGGTGGATGCTGCAGTGAGACAAGATTGTACCACTGTACTCCAGCCTGGGCGACAGAGTGAGACTCCATCTCAAAAAAAAAAAAAAAAAAAAGCATACGGGTTGAAGATAAGGGGGAGATAAGGTGAAAAGAAGGTAAGCAAAAAAGTAGAAAAGAAATTCTGTATTCTTCAAAAAGTAGAGTTACCTTTGCATTTATATCACAAATATGTAGGTAAAAGATACTTAGAGTACCCCCAATAGGCATTATTTTAAACATTATTTTAAATCATCTTAAAAACATCAATGCTACATTTAAAATGCATTTCCTTTGAAATTTTGTTGCAATTTGACCACAGAGTATTAGCTATAGAATCTTAGAGGTGGAGTAGACCTTTGTCTACAAGTAAATTTATTTGATGCTCTGCAATTTTAAAGTGCAAATGGTTATTTAATAAAGCTTGTGTCTAGATGAGCTTTTTCACAACTTCAAAAGATGCAATAAATTTCAAGCAACCATACATCTTTAAAGGGCAGATTAAAAACACCCTAGAATTAAATTTAATTTAGACATTATCAGAAATAATAGGAGCATAAGTGAATTTATCCTGTGGATTGGCAACTCAATACACAGGCAACTTAATACACAGACACTCAATAGGCTGAATTACTGTAAGTTTATAATACCACCAACATTACCAGATAGGTTATGTGACCAAATAAATCTAATACCTGCAGTGACATTGGGAGAAGTGGCATGTATACTTTATTCCATAGCATTTAGAATTGGCAATAACTAATGGGGTTGGCAGTGATAACCATCAAATAAAAAATAAGTAATTAATTCATCAATGTAGAGAGGATACATGAGTATAGGAAATGAGCCAAGATAAAGGTTATAGTAAATGTATTTTTTTTAAATGATGAATAGGACCTAGAAGGTAAAAGGAAATTTTTTTTCCAAAAAAAAAAAAGAGAGATACTGCTTATCCTTAACTCATGACTCTAGATGAAACAGACAACATGCAAAGAAAAAATTTATAGTTGACATACAATCAGATTTAAATATTCCCAGTTTAATTTTCCTTTCCTAATAAATATATGATTTTCTTATCTTACATAATGAATTATAAATCACGTCTATTTCAAAACACACACACACTTAAGAATGTGTGAGGCAATTCCATTTAATGTGTTAATTCAAGCAATATGCATAGAGACAATAAATTTACATTTTAATATATAAGTATGCATAAAGTAGACACGTCTAGATCTATCTAAGATGCTTCATGACATAGGAAGAGGAGAGCATTTAGCTTGGAGAATAGTCTATGAATATGTCAGAGCACTGAAGGACTGTGAATGCACCGGTAAACTAACAGGTACATGAAATGTTGGAACTTCAAATAATCAAGAATCTAAAAGGAGGTCAGGAGGACAAGAGAGAGTCTGCCATACAGATATTGTATGGATATTACAGCACTTGTACAAGACAGCAAAGGTTTGGGCAAAAGTACCAATCAAGAGTCCAGAGAAATGTAGTTTACATTTTATATTTCTTATGTTACACAAGCACACACAAGGGCAAGATACCATGATAAAATTGTAAGAACTCTGTCTATCTATCTATCTACCTAGCTATATATGTTTTTTCCTATATCTATATGTGTATCAGTATTTATCTATAGGTATACCTATATCTATCTGTGTCTATATTTATATCTATTTCTGTATCAATATAAGCAGACTGAACATTACAAGGAAGGATATAGAATTTAGTGAATGTTGAAGAATCACTTAATGAGACACTTAAAAGGAAATAGATTCCTTCAGCTTCTAGCCAAGTATTACTTCAGTTTTCCAGAAACTTTCCTCTGAGTGACCTAGATTCTCTACCTACTGAACTATTACTAGAGCTACCAGTATGTTTTAATGTTTGCTCCAGCTAGTCTTGCAACTGATGGATGTGATCAGACAAAGGGGTGTATGAAGTGGCTGCACCTTGTGAATTAATAACCCTAACCTTCCAGTTTCATCTCTGAAAATGTATGTCATTCCAGCTCTATTGAGTCATGTCAGTGAAATAAAGGAAATGATCATTATTTTCAATTACATTATTTTACAGGTTTATATTTAATCACATTTTTGGCATTATATTTTTCCAGTTTTACACAGTTTTATTTATTCAATTAGTACTTAAAACAAAGGCTGTTGTAATTAAATTGACTATGACCTTGAACTGATAGATTTATAACTTGGAAATTACACTTCCTAATATAATTATTAAATGGATTCAACATATATCTAAACTTTATCTAATAATTACAGATAGCTCTATTATCCAGGAGTTATATGTCCAACTTGCAAATCAGATCAGCTATTCCTCCCATTAGCTGCATAATTTTGGCCATTTAGCTATTTCATTGTTCATTAATTCATCACTGTGAAGACTGTTTTTTTTTCTGTTTGCAATAGTTGTGACAAAGATTTGTCAAAATCAAAGCAAAATTAGTAGCAAATATTTTATGCATTCTTACTTCGATAATTGTTTGGCTGTACATGTTGAACATTTTTATAACAAACTTCTTTAAAATAAAATCAGTTTTCATTTGGTTTCAAGCATTCTTCAACTATAAAAATCTGATTATCTTTCAAATTAGAAACTTGTGTTTATTTTATACACTCCTGTGAACTTTTTATCTTAACAATATGAAGTACGAAGACATAAAAATGGTGATGAAGACAGTTCTGGTTCTGCTTAGGATGTAGAAAGCATTGTTAAAGAGATGGTTAGAAACCAAAATGTAGGATTTTCAAAAAATCTTCATAACACCACAGACTTTCATAAGTTACTGTGTTCAATTAGGAGAAAAGCTTTATCTGTCTTATACATTCTATATCTCTAGCTTGTAAGAGAGAGAGTTCTGAACATTAGTTCAATTACAATACAGTTTTACTTACCTAAGTAGACACTATTAAGCATCCTACTATAAGTAGAGCTAGTGTTACCATTAGGGATAAGGTTTGAGTTAGATTTTAAAGTCTGTGCATTAAAAATAGCTATTAATCATTGATTGATAAGACAATGGTTGCTTATTTCTTTGGAATAACCCTATGAGAAGTAGGCAAAGGACAGGAGCAGATATTTCTCAAAAGAAGATATACAAGCAGCCAACAAATATTTGAATAAAATTGATCAGAAGGCTGAATTAAAAAAAAAAAAAAACTATGAGAAAAAGTTCAACATTACCAATCATCAGAGAAATGCAAATTAAAACCACAATGAGATACCATCTGATACCAATCAGAATGGCTATTAATAAAAAGTCAAAAAAAAAAAAAAACCAAAAAACACATTTTGGCAAGTATGCTGAGACAAGGGAACACTTATACATTGTTTGCAGAAATGTAAATTAGTATAATCTTTATAGAAAACAGAATAGAAATTTCTCAAATAACTGAAAATAAAACTGCCATTTGACTCATCAGTCCTACTCCTGGGTATCTACACAAAGGAAAATAAATGGTTATATAAAATACACACCTGCACTCATATGTTTATTCCGACACTATTTGCAATAGCAAAGTCATGGAATCAACCTAAATGTTCATCAACCGATGATTGGGTAAAGAAAACCTGGTCTGTATTCACCATGGAATAGTATACAACTATAAAAAGAATACGACTATGTCTGTTGCAGCAACATGGATGGGGCTAGAGGCCATTATCCTAAGTGAAATAACTCAGAAACAGAAAATCAAATACCACATGTTCTCATTTATAAGTGGGAGCTAATTAATGGGTACACGTGGACATATAGAGGAAAGCATCACACACTGGGCATCCAAAAGAGGAGGGGTGGGTGGCGAGTGAGGATTTAAAAATTGTCTCTTGGGTACAATGTTCATTCACTGTTTGAATGATGGGCACACTGGAAGCCCAAACCTCTCCATGACGCAACAAATCATGTAACAAACCTGCACATATGTCCCCTGAATTTATAAATAAATGGATGAGTATTTAGGCAACTGGAAGAATTGAATAAATATACTAAATAAAAATGATTACTTTAAAGGCTGTAATCAAACTCGCTCCAAGGCTTATTTCATTAGAAAAAAAATACAATGATGGCAATATGTTAGGAGAAAACACAATGGTTAAGATATAATAATCGCAGTGCTCAGCAACACCGAACACAGGGAGAGAAGGAAATCGGGTCTCATCTGGAATGTAGATGGTTTCGTGTTTACAGCTGCTTAGAGAGCCAAATAGGTAGGCTCCCCCTGCTGTTGGAGGAGAGCAAAAACATCAGCCGACATTTAGGGTTTCAATTTGTTAGGGAGAGAATTTCTTTTCAGGAATCATGTGGAAGGACTGCCATTTTCTGAGAGATTTTTTGGTGGCAGTAGATAGACCACGAGCTATGTTAGGGGCCATGCTGTGATCACTGAAGAGGATGTGGAATGTCCACGGGAGGCTTGTGGATTGACCAATAGAGGAAATGAAAATAGTGCTGGATAGTCACAATACAGCAGCACTGGTGCTAAATTTAAAGGACACCTGGTGAGGAATGTGGAAACCAAACAGTTAACCCAAGTCTCTCATCATTAGACCTTAAAAATATTTTTGAGTGTTTAAGGAGAGCAAAAGCCAGCACAAATGAGCAGCAGATGCCAAGGCCAACTCAGTAACAGAGGATCTTTGCCCTGCATCTTTTTCTTTAAATTTCCAGCTGTGCATAGAAAATTCAAGACCTACAGGTCTTAATTGGAGAAAAAGTCATTTCAAAGTTTCTTCTTAATTGGGAAAGGGGTATTAGGAAACTTCTCCTGTGTTATTTTTTCTTCTCTTCCAGTTATTCTGAGATACAGTTCATGTCTTATCAACTGGCCTTGAAGGAGAAACAAAACAAAACAAAAAATAAGCAAACTACGTTTTGACAGTATCCTCAGTAACATAATCTTTTTGGTAAACACACCAAAAAATAATTTCCCAGGATGCTAGAGCTCTGGACCTCAGTTCTGAAAGAGCTTAGTGGTGTTTTTATTTTGTTTATTTCCTAATGGAAGTGCCAGTTTTCCTATTGATTTTTCAACCTCCCCGGACTGTATTCTCAAATGTCTGTGTAGTATTCCACATAATCTGCAGGTCTGTGCTGGCATTCATCTAAGCCTATTAATCAGAAAGGATTTGTTAAACACAAGCTGTGTGTCCAGTATTATAGGGAATAAGAAAGAAGTGAAAGACACATCCCTTGCTGTAAAATGATGAATCAATATTTTGTCATAATCAGCAACGAAGCTGTGTGTGTCTAAAAAGGAAGTATATAATCTGGTAAATAATATGATTTCTCTAGCCACTTTAAGAGAGGATGGAAATGTTCATGATACATTTGGCCCGTTGACTTTTTGGGGATAGAATATTTTGCTGCTTACTGTTTTTTTCTTGCTTTTAAGTGTATCAGATTAACCTTCCTAAAATGTATTTCATTCTGTTTATCTTTCCAGCTCCCTTTTGGGTGACTGAGGTTTATCCTTTTCCTAGTCTAATTTTTAGATTGTACCCTCACTTATGTTGGTAGTCTTGTTTCAGGACTGTGGAGATAGCACACGGGATGGAATGAATAATCATATTTGCTTACGTTAGCATGATCGCTTCTTTGTTTTGAGTGTCTTAGGAGGAAATCAAAGAACATAAGTATTTTCAGTTCTAATTCCCGGAAGTTCAGAAATACAAACTGTAACTTGAACTAAATAAGCTTGTTTCAGTTTCAGGGTGTGTTTAGCTATGCTCGAAAAGCATAAAATGTGATGGCATCATGTATACAGTAACACTGTGAGTGTTACGTCTTGTAGCTTTGAAATGGACAAATTCTCCATTTCACATATTTTAGTCAGTTGTCATATGTTACTTTGTTATGAAAATTTTAAAAATGAAACAACCACAAGCAGGAAAGTACAAAATGGCTGCAAAAATAAAGGTTAGAGCGTATTTTTATCATGTAGAATCAAGTTATAGTTTGGTATATCTGTCACAAATATCCAGGCACACATATAGAAACATAATTTCATCAATATATTAATCAGATGTGTGAGTAGGCCCGCTTCTTTACCTACTACTGTGACCTAATAACACTAGTTAGTGTCTAGGGCTAACTGCTTGTTCTTTTCTGGCTTCCCTCTCCTCTGGCTTCCCTCCCCTCCCCTCCCCTCCCCCACCCCTCCCCACCCCCTCCCCTCTCATCCCCTCCTCTCCCTGCCAGGTCTCAATCAATTTAGGAAGTTTTTGGGTTTTTTTGCCAAGGTTAAGGAAATGCCTGTGACACAGCCTCAGGAGCTCCTGACAACATGTGCTTAAAGTGGTCTGGGCACAGCTTGGTTTTATATGTTTCAGAGAGACATGAGACATCAATCAATATGTTTAAGACGTACATTGGTTCCTTTTGGAAAGGTGGGACATCTCCAAGTGGGGTCTCCCAATTCATAGGTACATAAGAGACAAAAAGTTGCATTGTTTTGGGTCTTTGATCAGCCTGTCACTGAACACACAATTTACATGTAAGAGGGAGGAGAGGAATAGTTACTTATGCCTTCGTCTGAGTCACTGTGTTTTTAGATACACAACAGGGTAGAGGAAGCAATCAGATACACATTCATCTCAGATGAGCAGAGAGATGACAGAGTTCTGTCTGTCCTTCGTCGAGCACCTGTGAATATTTAACTTATATACAATACCTCTATGTGTTTCACAAATGAGCGGGGGCACAGAGAGGCCAAATATCTCATCCAGTTTTTAACATACCCAGAACTACTTTATTTTAATGTCTATGCTTTTTTACACAATATTATAATACAGTGCTTCTGTTTCTGACACATATTAAAATATTACATAGTGATTTATGACAGGTATTGTGAGAATAAAAAAACCAACTGACTAGGTGTATGTATGCATGCGTGTCTGTGTATCAATTCTCCAGTATCTTAGACTTTCTTAAATATTTAGATACATTATTTTTCTGGAGCTTTGATAGCATATTCTTGGTTAGGTTTGAATGTTGGTACTTTACATGTTGAGTATGTATGTAAGCGTATTTGAGAATATGCTTATAAATTAAATATATGTTAAATATATAATGTAAATATGTTTTAATCTATTACATACAGACAAATGCACACACCCACACTCATACCATTTGTATATTTTATAATAGATATGAAAATGTATATTTTATATCTCTTTATATTTATTTATGTATAGTGTGTGTGTGTGTATATATATATATATATATATATTTTTTTTTTTTTTTTTTTTTTTTTTGCTAAGTTGATGCATTTTTGGCAAGTAGGAAACAGATTGGTCTTGGTAGGTCTGAGTCCAGGTATTTCACAATTATAAGCCCTGTAGGGGCTATAACACTACTTTTTAAATGTTGGATATTTTATGCTTCCATATACAGGACATTATGTAATTGGTTTATTATATACAGGACATTATATAAATTGGTTTATTATACACCTAATACAGAGAGTAGCATCAGAATAAAACTACTCTCCTCAGCTTCTATTTCTAATCATTTGCTTAACCTGTACATTTTCAAAATTCCTTGGAGCTATGAACTGATAACAATCTTAAGTTGTCTGGATGTGGCATTTCTGGCTACAGACTTACTTTTTACAAAGGAATTGTGCCCTGGCCTCTGAATAACTTGGTACACTCCCTGTACACTATCATCTATTTAGCATAAATACAAAATTTCATCATGTAATCCATAGAGCTTTGCAATTTGTTTGTAGTTGACACTTAAAAGATCTTTCTCTCTAGTAGTTTTCTCACTGGATTACAAGGACTGGGCTAATCTTTAATAAACCAGATGTTAAGGACTTTGTGAGCATTATCATGGGTATACTTGAAAAACTATCTCAACAATTTGATAATTTCTAGAGTGTTTGTGACAATTCCAGCTGCAAGGCCATCTGAGGTTTGTTTTCTGGACATTGCAGCTGTGCTACAGTCATTCCCTTATTCAGTTCATTCTTTCGTTAATTCAGACTTAAAGAAATGCTTATTGAGTATCTACTATTACCAGACCATGGTGCTGGGCACAGGAATTACACATCTCATTTTGCCACTATGGAGCTTACGTCATAGTGGAAGGGCTGTGACAATTTCAGTCATGGAAACTACGACATATAGTATAAATATTATGTTCAGAGAATGGGAGCATATGTCATAATGATCAATCTACTACAGGGAGTTAAGGAAGACATCTATGAAGAAATTTGAGTGGAATTTGAACTGAATGAGTAATAATTTATCTCAGTAAAAAGTAAAACAATATTTTAGGCAAAGGAGACAATATATGTAGTAGCAAATTAGTAGAAGGGAGCAGTGGACATTTGATAAACTTAGCTAAGTCTGACAGAGTTGAAGCCATTGAATAAGGAATGAGGAGAGACGAATTTGAAGATATTTTGCAGGATATAGCTCACTTACCACCTTATAGACTATGCCAAGGTTGGGGTCTTTATTTCAAGCTTCATGGGAAGCCAGTAAAGGATTTTACATGCATCAATGTGTGGATGCTTAAGGAAATCTGATTGAGATATGGCATGCTAGGGTTTTACTTAGAAAAGTTTACACTAGTTGCATTGTGAAAGGGAGAATCGATTCACAAAGAAAAACAGCTAGTAGACAAGCTAGTAGACCGTTGATGAAGCCCAGAAGAGAGGTTATTAATAAGGATTAGATTTATAATAACTATATGGAAGAAATATATGCCAGATAAACTGTTTCCAGAGGGGTGACATCAAAAGTATTGAATGCTATAAAATGATTAAGTGAATTAGAATTATTAAATGTCTGTTGGCTTTATTTACACAGAGATCATTTTTGACATCAGCAAGAGCTATTTCATTTGAGTAAAAGAGAAAAAGACAGATTGGAGCAGGTTGGAAAAATTCCTGAAAAGTAAAGCAAAGGACTCTAAAGTGTAACAGAGCTTGTTAAATAAATTTGATGGTAAAGAAAGGGGTAGAATATTAGTTAGAGGAGGAATCAAAGCTGAATAATCTATCATTTTAAGATATGATGGTGTAGCAGCTTGGTTTGAGGGGTAGATCAGAAATTTGAGTTATTTTATAAGGGTATTAAACAGTTATTTTGCTTTTCATGAAGTCCAGTAAAATAACTCATAAACAGAAATAAGAGATTTAGGCAAGATGTTAGAAGATGTCCTTGAATTAAACACTGATGTTTTAGATGAGTTAAATCTGTTTTCCCATTTATTTCTAAAGAAAGTAATTCTCTTGGTTTTGTTTGACTCGTAGTCTCTCCCAAGGGAAAGGAAACAGAACAGATAATTATCTTCATAGTTTACCTTCCATTCTCTGTTTCTAAATACCAAGATGATAACACATTAGTTTCTGATAGATAGCTCTCCCCACCAATCTTTCCTTTCCTAGACTGGGTATATTTCCTGATTTTAGACAGGTTTTGGTTAAATTCTCCTTCACACCTTAAAAGACAATTCAATGACAATAACATGTTGGGGAATTTGGGGACTTTATTTTCACCAATATATTATACACAAGTACCTCCAGTGTTTTACAGGCAACGATTATTATCTGACTGCATTCAAAGCTGATTTATATATATACTGATATGTACACATTTGAAATAAAGGAATATTTTTCCAAAGGTGTGATTTTTCAATATATCACATATGGAAATATTGAAAAAAATCTTTATAAATGTGTGACTCATCAATATATCAGAGATTTAAACATTCAAAGAAAATGATGGTGTGTTATTTCAATGTGATATCTCACCTAAAGTTTTAAAATACATTTTCATAGAATGCATTACAGAAAATTTTACGATAATTTTCACATATATGGAACTAATCACATAACCCTAGGGCAGTATAATACACCTATTTGATGCTGATCCAAATCATATGCCTTGAACAACCTCATAACAAAAGTGTAGTACTTATACTGACTATATTGTTTTACATAAAACCAAAGGCTTAGGAGACTATCACAAGAAAAAAATTGAAATGTCCTACCTTTACTATAGTAATTATTAAATGAGCTATATGACATAGTTGCTATTATAATTTTGTTAAAAGACAGAATGTATTTTTCTCAAACATTATTAAGGTATGATGTTTTAGAGCATAAGCCTTTTTTCTGATGAAAATGAAGACTTAAAATGAAGTCACTTATTTCAACTTGTAATATGACATGTGGAATGTCAACGTGATGGGGACATTATTGAGCTTCCTGAGATTACAATTTAACTTGTGACACATTTGCCAGTTTAGGATTAGAATTCTATGTATAAGTCTAAATAACAGTGCTTGCATTTAGTATTAAGTGTTTGCTTTATTGATACTGGAAGAATATTTTTCTGGGTTATTGTAGGGTTGATTCACATAATTTATCATTTATCTTTAGCTTGTTACTTTTGTTTTCTTCCTAAAAAGAAAGGAAGGTTTATGAAAAGCAAATAGGCAACAAATAGGTGAATCATAGCATTGGGTAAATACAGGCATAATACATAAACGAGTTACCCTTTTACATCTGTAAATTATCCAGTAGTCTTTTTTCTCTTTGGAAGATCAATGATCTGATGGCCTTGGTAACACAGTAATAATACTACATGCCTACGTCGATATATTAAAATTTGACATCATAAGACATCTGGATTTCTGGAGAAATAAAATATTTTCCTAAGAACTGACCATATAATAATTCTTTATAGGCATATATAGAATATATATGAGATGTCTACTCATCTGATGAGGCTCAGGTATACTTAAGGTAAAGAAGTGAAATGGCTAGAAGTCAATGCATATTTTCAGAAATGTAAAATACTTCCACTGAAATATGAAGAAATGAGTTAACATTTTTGTTATGTGTTCTTTTCCATCTGAATAATTACTACATTCTTACATTTGGATTGCCAAGAAATTGATGTTATTCATTTTTTATGATTCTCCTTTCTCATGATACATTTTGCTTATTTTAAACTACTCCATTGAATGACTAATAGGCATACATTTTTAAGTATTTAGACAAATTTTTGTGCTTTCTTTTTGTCCCACTAAACAAAAGTCTGAATAAATGTCATATAAACCTGTCTTATACCCAGACAGGTGAATGATAGTTAGTGTCATTATATTCCTAAAATCAATATATCTTCTTTTTTCCATAAGTGTTTTAGTAGTAATACGTTACCAGATATTTCATTTTTTGATAATTTCATTATCTCCCCTACCGTAACATTGTTTAGCTTATACGTTTGAATCTGTTCATATATCTGGGAGACTAAGTCTACACAGACAGTCCTCTGTTTCTTTGCAGATTCTAATTCAATTTTTTTGACAAATGTAAAAAAAATACTTCATTAACGTGTGTACATTTTGTTCTATATCAATTGAATTAGTTCACTAGGATCCCATAGATTAAAAAAAATGTAAAATCATGTGTAACTTGAGGCTAAGTGCCAAGTGTCAGGATTAAAGCTTAGCTGTTCATCTAAACCTTCATTCATTTCCTAAGATATTTTTAAATTTAAATTAGTTTTGTCGAATTTTTAAATTACTATGAAAAATATCTATTAAAATTACCATGAGAAACTATCTGCAGTCTGATTGCATTATCAAATATGATACACATGCATTGGGTGTTAGGAAATAAATGAGTCATTTAAAATATGAAGTATTTGCCAAGTGCGGTGGCTCATGCCTGTAATCCCAGCACTTTGGGAGGCCGAGATGGGCCTATCACAAGGTCAAGAGATTGAGACCATCCTGGTCAACATGGTGAAACCCTATCTCTACTAAAAATACAAAAATTAGCTGTGTGTGGTGGCATTTGCCTGTAGTCCCAGCTACTCGGGAGCTGAGGCAGGAGAACCTCTTGAATCCAGGAGGCAGAGGTTACAGTGAACCGAGATCCAGCCACTTCATTCACTCCAGCCTGGCGACAGAGTGAGACTCCATCTCAAAAAAAACAAAGAAGTTTTCGTTTATATCAGGGCAATCCAAATATTAGTTAATCAAAGTTTAGAAAATGTCTTTAATTTCAAAGTAAGTAAATCTTATAAGCATTTAAATTATGTGTGGCTGAGTTTCTATCTCATCACACAACTGGGTCAAAAATTATTGCATTATTAGATTTAAAATATTCAACAAGGTAGGATCCCATGTATATTAACCTGCAATCTTGACATTCAGAGTGGGGATAACTGAGTAGAGTCTCTGGAAGATTTAAAATTTCTAGACTTATCTGAAAATTTTGAGTCTACAGTAGTAGTTTATGTCTTCTCATCAAGAATTGATCCACGTTCCATGTTGGAAGACAATATAGAGACCTTCCTTCCACGAGGAAATAGATACTCCAGGTTTCAGCTGCCCCTATATCCTCCCCTGGCTGCCTGGCCAAAAACCAGGTTACATTCCATCCGGGGATGTGCTGGGCCTGATAAGCAAGGAGGGACTAAAAAGCCAAATAAAGCAGTATCTGCCCAATATGCACTGGCAGGGGGTTGAGTCCATTCATGAGACTGGATTGATTTGGAACGTACTCCATTAGAGAGAACAGAAAATAAAGAACCATTTAGAGAGAGTTTACTGACTTGGGAAAACTCTTTTGTGATATAGGGATTGAAATTCTTGGCTTTGACTCAAGGGAATGAGTTTTCAAGCTGTGTAAATGTAATCTCAAAATTAGGGTGATCCCTTAGAACTTTGAAAAATGTGGTAGTTCACACTAAGCAAGGTGGAAATGCCTGAGTGAGAAAGGGAAGGGTTAAAAGCTCATGAAAATGGGCATGCTGGGATAGATATAAGAACCCAGAAATCTCACCAGAGAATTCTATTCCACGGAAAAGAACAGAGGACATCACATTTTCCCAGACCATCAGGAACGTGCTGTGAAGAGGAACCCCAGCATCATTAAGTTTAGTGGTGGCTCTCCACTGAACAGAATTTGGCTTACTGATAATGGAGATTTTAGGGCCTCTGAAACAGTGGAGACTGGTTAGGAGCACTTAACTGCCAGAAGCCAGGTGTGGGAGACGATGATCATAATGACTGACCATTCTGACTGCCAGCCAAAGGAGTCTGAACTATACAGAGTTATGGAAATGGTAGATAAAGGCTGATATTCCTAGGGAAACAATAGATGGTCAGGAAATGAGGGAATTGCTTAACGTAGTTATTAAAGAGAGGGCAATATTGGATAAACTGGAAGCTGAAAGCAGTTGTCCTTAAAAAAAAAACAAAAAACAAAAGCCCTTGACCAGTTTTTGGAACTGAGCCAGTTTTCAGAGTCCAACCTCCAGATGTAAGAGGTGGTTTGGTTTCCCATGAGAAAGAACTGAGCAACAGCATGGCCAATACACATTATAAAGGATTTCCTTAGTCCTTTTCCAAAGAGATTTATGGCCATTAACTTAAGTGATTTTTACAATGAGTAAAAGGAAATGCCCAGATATTTTGCTGTTGGACACCAGGTTGTGCTAAACATTGATACCTGGAAAACTGCAGCGGCACCATCGCCCCTCAATTAGAGAATCTAGGACTCCAGAAATAGTGACTGAGCTTTGGCTTTCAGTCTGTCTGCAAACTTACCTGTCGGACATTTTATGAGTTTACAGCTGAGATGAACACACATAATAGACGGCTTGACTCCCCACATTATATTATAACAGTGGAAGTAAGTGAAGTCTCCAGAACGAGGAACTGGCCAAGAAAAAAATAAAAAGTATCACATTGGAGGGTGTGAGTGGCACAGATTAATGCCCATTTAAAAAATCTAAAAGATGCAGGAGTGATAATCTCTATCATATCTTCTTCATACATTTCCTCATTCTCGTACCTAAAGAAACTCAGTGGGTCTTGGGTGATGGCATTGGATTACTATAAGCCTCAATCTCTATTTAATAACTAAATGAATTTATCTTCCAATCAGGAGAGAGAACCACAAACAATTTGCATTCACAACAATATACATTTTTATTTTTCCCCCCAGAGCCAAGTTAACTGTCTTATCCTTTGACTAATATGATACAAAGAGACCTGGACCATCTGGATATCCTACAGAACATCATATATATTCATTACATCAATGGAATCATGCTGATCAGACAGAAGGAGCAAGAGATGGCTAGATGTTGGAGGGCTTAGTAAGACATATGTGGTCCGAAGGGTGAGAAATAAATCCTGCAAAGATTTGGCTCTGCCACTTCAGTGTTAGAGGTCCAGTGATCACGGACATGCCAGAACAGCTCCTCCAAAGTAAAAGACAGATTTCTGTCCCTTGGATCCCCTATCACAAAAAAGGAAATACAAATCTAGTAGACTCTTTAGGTCCTGGAGACAATAGATTCCATATTGAGAATATTGTTTCGGTCTGTATATTGGATGACATGGAAGGCTGACAGCTTTGAGCTGGACCTAAAACAGCAAAGTATAGGTCCAGTCTGTAGAACAAAGAGTTCTGTCATTTGGGCCATAAAAGTGAAAGCCCCTATAATGCCTGGAGTTTCAGTGGTGAAAAAATATGCAGTATGCAACTTGGAGTACGTACAATGGGAAGTACCACATGGGTTCTTGAGATTCTGGACAAAATCATTTGATCTTCAGCAGAGAAGATGAAATGTAACAACTTTAAAGGACAGCTTTTGGGATTTGACTCACAAAATACCTGACCATAGCATATCAAATGACAATGCACTTGAAACTGGCCATAACAGGCTGAGTTGGTTTGGACTCACAAGTCATACAGCCAGGTGAACACAGTGACCATCGCTATATGTTGGAAATGATACATCTAAGATCAAGCAAAGCCAACATCAGATGGTACAACAAGGTAAATGAACAGTTATCCCAGATTCCCATGTAACTAGCATGGTTGCATCTGTGTTCCTCTCTAAGCTTATATACCCTGATCTGTGAAGGGTTCTGAACAACTGACATAGAATAGAGCAGAAGGCATAGGTTGGTTTATGGATGTGTCAGCCTGGTGTAAAAAAGCAGTTGAAAAATGAATGGTAGTTTCAATGCTGCCCCACTCAGAAGTAGCCTTAGAATATAGCATGAGGAGAAGCCTTCCTAATGAGTAAAGCTGTAGGTGGCCCACCTGATTATCCACTTTGTGTGGAGGAAGAAGTGGCCCAAGTTTGAAATATATATGAGCTCATCAAAGGTGGAAAATGGTCTGGCAGCTGGTGGGGGCCTGGCAAGAAATATATTGGAATATCAAAGACAAAGAGGGGTCTTTGGTAGAGACACATGCATGGACACATGAAAGTGGTTATAAAGTGTGAAGAAGTTTGTGTTGCAGGCTAATGTGCACTAGAATACATCCACCACAGGAGCAGCACTAGGAGCCAAGTCGTCAAAATGACTCAGTTCATTGGTGACGGCCAGTTTACCAGAATGTACCCCAATGCTGAGATGATGGGCACATGAGTCAAGTGACCACTGTGAAAGAGATGGGAGCAATGTATGGGCTCAATAGAACAGATTCCCACTTATCAGGTCCTCTCTAGCCATTCCTGCCACTGTGGCCAACAACGTAATAGCTCTGTGACACTATTCCTCAATTATACACACTGGGCAGTAGATGGTAATTTGACTACATTTTCCTTTTCTGTCCTGGAAGGGCCATTGGGTTGTTCTCTAAGAATAAAGATTTATTTTAGGCTTAAGTATTTCCTTCTTGTCCATATGACCTCTAATACCATAATCCAGGGGCTTACAGAAATCCTGATTCAAAGACATACAATATAGCATCCAATCAGTAAAAATAAAATGTAAAACAAGCAAAAGCATCACAATAAAAGAGATGTTGGGATGGAATCATCACCAAGCGATTCACCGATTATCTTGTCTTCTGCACCACCCAGAAATTACAGGCATTGTAAGGGCCTGCTGAAGGTGAAGCTGAAGTGATAAATTAGGCATGCTTTGTGAGAACGAGGTACTACTTTCCAGGATGCACTGTAGGCATTAAATCACCTCAAAAGGAAGAATATATAGATTTGGGAACCAAGGCATAGAAGCAGAAGAAGCTTGCTTACCATTACTCCCAGTGACCTTCTGGAGACTTTGTGCTTCCCATCCCTTCAATTTTGGATGCCACAGGATGAGAGCCTGGTCTTCGACAGAGGTACACTCTTGCCAGGGCACAGCAAGATATTCAAAGTACTGCAAAGCTAGTGATACCACCTGGGCACTTTAGGAATCAGTAGGCCAGAAAATAAATTACCAACTTTTCAGAGGCAAGTAAACCTGATCATCCCAGGAGAAGGTAGTGCTGCTGTTTAACAATGGATACAGGTAGCCATGAGTATGAAGCTTGGGTGATTCACTTGGGTGACTCACGGTACTCCTTCACCTAATTCCAATCGTAAATGGACAAGTGCAACATTTCCAGCCTGAAAGGTAATGGTTACTAGGGCTTTTATTAGGACACTTCGGAGGTGCAAGGATACTTTTTCCCCCCAAAACACTTCTAGAACTTTGACAATTAAACTAAGACTCATACATAGGTGATGTTTGTGGCAACTTTTAGGAGGCACTACCGTGGACACTCTCAGACTCTAGGGGTCTCAAAACCTCTCTTACGTCTCTATGTCCTAAACCTCCTAAACCTAATGCTATCAGTACATTTAACTCTGATGGTAGTAGTTTTATTAGGCAGGGTTTTCCAGAAAAACAGCACAGAGAGAGATGGAGACAAACAGACCGACAGACTTATAGACATATATTTATTGTAGATAATTTGCTACCATGATTGTGGGTGCTGGCAAGTATGTAAATTGTAAGGCAAACTGGCAAGCTGGAAATTAAAATAAGAATTGAGATTGCAGTTTTGAGTCTGAAGTCTGTGGAAAAGCAGGCTGGAAATTGAGGCAGAGTTTCTTTGTTGAACTCTAGATGAGAATTCCCTCTTTGGGAAACCTCATTCTTTGCTCTTAAGGCTCTTGATTTATTAGATGAGGCCTTGTCACACTATAAAAGGCAATATGCTTTATTCAGAGTCTATGACTTTAAATATTAATTTTATATTAAATATACCTTCACAGCAACATTTACACATGAGTGTTTGACCAAATGACTGGGTACCATAGCCTACACGAGTTGACGTATCATACTGGTATTTTATCTAAATGACCAAACGGAGGCACATATCCTGTTTCTGAAAAAAAAAATAGAGAGAAATTGTGTAGTTATTCTATCATTCTCACACCTGCAGAAATAAGCTTTACAAATTATATAGAAAATATGACAACCAGGTTTTGTGAACAAGTGAGTTTCAACTGAAGTGATTAGGATGAAGCAGCATAATGGGATGCAAGGCATGGGAAGGAGGGTGCTTGACTCCCAGGTCTCTACTTATGAAAGAGAAGACAAGTCATCTCTAGAGTTAAGAAAACTGGTAATATACTCTGCTTTTCATGTTTCTGAATAACTGTCTTATTCAGAATATCTGATTAAAGTGATCCGAGGCCGAGCACGGTGACTCATGCCTGTAATCCCTGCACTTTGGGAGGCAGAGGCGGATGTATCACCTGAAGTCAGGAGTTCCAGACCAGCCTGGCAAGATGATGAAACCCTGTCTCTACTAAAAATACAAAAAATTACCTGGGCA